>CM048847.1:56144584-57388334 GCA_026545225.1 Cornus controversa
TAATCCTAAGACTTTTCAGCTTACGAATTGACAAGGGGATCATCCCAGTGAGATTGTTACTGTAAATAACAAGCTCTTCGAGCAAAGTTAAATTCCCAACCTCCTCTGGGATTTTTCCATATATATAATTCTCACACAGATAAAGCTCTCTGAGGGAGGTGATTTCGAAGAGTTGGGTTGGCAATTCTCCATGAAACCTATTGGTGCAAATGTCTAGAATCTCTAGACTATGGCAAGAAGAAAGATCAGGAATGGGGCCGGAAATGAAGTTCTTGGACATATTCAACTGAGTTAAGTACGGGAGCTTACAAATGCTTGAAGACAAACTATTTGACAAATTAAGGCAACTAAGATATATAGAAGCTACCTTAAAATCATTGTTACACCCTATACCACTCCAATTGCAAGGATTTAAATCTGATGAATTCCAGCTTTGGAGATTATTATTGGGGTCACCAAGGGATCTTTTAAACTCTAAAAGAATAGTCCCCTCTTCGTTTAACGACTCAACAGAGACAACCACCGTTAAACAAATCATCAGTAGCAAGTGCAATCGCTTTTGGATTTGAGAACTCTGGCTTGCCATTTCTAGGAGACAAGAAAAATATGTGGGGCAAGAGGGAGGAAAAAAAAAAGACGGAAATTAAATCAAAGACCCCAGGACAAAAGATTAAAATATCCTTATCCCAAATCGAAATATGGTTAATTATACATATGTAAAGAGCCTCCTAGTATTCATTATGACAAAGCCTAAGATTGAAGCATCTCTTTAACGCACTAAAAACATGACCACTGTATGGCAAAAATATAACAAAAACAAGTATGACAACACAAAATTCTGATCGAAAAGCTAATCATCTATGAACTTCTAAGAGTTGCTAAAATAAAAATAATCATCTATTATTCTATCTAAATTGAGCTACCCATTTCAAAAAGAAAATCAATCAATCACAAGCAAGAACTGGGTGTTCAAATCAAATTACAGAGGAATATAATATGTAAAGCACGAAAATTAGGGAATTCAACGAGCACATGAAAACCCAGTAACACACATGCAGAGAAAACTATTATAAAAAGACACAGAGCAGTAAAAGGGGATTGATGAAAGAACTGAGCATAAAACCTTTAGAAAAGTGTGGAAATAAATAAGGAGATAGGGAGCAATAAGAGGGCAGGGGAAGAGATAAGGAAGAGAGAGAGAGAGAGTCTAGAGAGCGAAAGACATGTGCCAACCTTGAAGATGAGAGAGAAGGTGCAGGAAGATTGATTGATGAAGGCAAGCAGGTCGAGAGAGACCGTGAGAGTCACGATCAAAAAGCAGAGCAAATTGGGAGTCAACCAACACTTTTATACTTTACAGCAGTGAGTGAGTGAATGTAATGCTGCAACTTCACATCCACCACTTCTTTCTCCATTCTTCTTCTTCGTCTCATGATTATCATTTTGTATTGGTTGGACTACCAAACCATTGATGGGTCAAATTGGGTTGGTCTGTTACTTCATACGGTGTATGTATAGATCACATATAGATACATAGATAGAGACGAGACGTTGAAATTCTCAGATTACAATCTCCTCCATCTTTGCTGGGCCTGACAATATGGGGTTTTTGGGATTTTAGTGGTTCTTTGCCTACTTTTGTTTTTTATGTGTGTGCACAAAAATAATGCTCAAGAATGTCATGATTTGGGTGTTGATTTTGAGAAGCGCCATTACTGGTTAGTGGGAGGATTGGAACTTCTCTAACTTTGTGCTTCTGCCGACTTGGGTCTGCCTCATCTACAGTACCAGTACACAGTAAGCATGCTAAAAGGTTACGGACTAAACCAAAATAAGTAGCATTTCTTTCTGGATAGAGTACACATAAACCAAAGCAATCAATTTTATATTTTTAGGGCATGTTTGGTTAGCATGTTTTGATGTTAGTTTTGTGTTATGTTTTCAATTTTTTTTTTCCCAATACATGTTTGGGTTGTGTTGATTTGGTTTCAAAAGTTTAGAAACGGTATCAATTTGGGCCCAAAATTTGTATCAATGAATCCATGATATTGTTATGTTTTAGGATTTTTGCTGGCCCAAATCGGTACCAATCATTGTAGCGGAGATACCGACCAAAATCGCAACACAAACAAAACCACGACCGAAAACAGGTGCCTCATTTTTGCAATGATCTTTCTCTCTCCTCGCTCGATCTGGCTGTGTCGATTTGAAGGCGATTCGTGAGCCTTATACATCTGTTCGTTGTGGACGATTCGTGAGCCCTAAATATATTCTTTGTTAACGATTTGTGTCACGCCCCGATTTTTGACTCCCGGAAGCCGAGGGTGATTAGGCTACACGTCATCGCCTCTCATCAATAATCTCACCATGATACCAAATTGTCACGCTCTGATTTCCAACACTCTGTTAAGAGTAAGGGAAGTGGGGGTGAACAGTGATAATCAACCCTCAATACCATACAATTGCAGAAGCTATCTATACGTACGCAATTACATAAGCGTATGCTCATCAATACCTGTCTCAATAGGTCCCACACTAGTCCATACATCCACGCATACTAATCCTCATTCATGTTATGTGAAATCCTAATTCAGCCCAATTTCGATCGATTGGAACCTTCTTCGATCGGCTAAAACCTGGGTTCAGCTGACCTCTAATTAACTAATTCTACCGGTCGATTGGAGTGAAGCTTCGGTCGGTCGAAAGGGTGCTTTCAGCCAGCTGAAACCCTCTTTTAGTCGTCCGAAACAGGTCCCCATTTTACAAATGTTCGGGATCTCACACTTTCGATCAGCTGCTGCAGAGACTAGGTGACTGAAAGTTCTAAAAATGCCCAAAACCTACACATCTCAAGTCTAGATGCACTCCCTATGTTCATACACTCGTTCACAACTCTAAACATGAACAAAATTCATACAATTACCCTCATACATGCTAAGTCCAAGTATTTCACAATTTTGCTCCAAAATATACATTCTTCTTGAAACATAAACATCCAAAATGTACATGACAAGATAAAAGTATACAAGTCTCATCTCCAATGGTCACCTCCACAATCTCATACACATAAGGACTTCAAAAAGATCCATCATTCATACATTTCTCAAAAGTCATCCATAAAGGAATTCATTGTACATACATTTCTCAAAAATCCTACTCATGCCATGTGTGGGGAATACATTTGAAATTCGTGTACAAAGTGAGGAACCAAATGTAAAGGCAACATTATCAACATATATATATATATATATATATATATATATATATATATATATCTCCAAAAAAAATCTACTCGAGCTAATCAAGCCTCGTCCTCTACTGGTGCTTTATCTGAAAAGTGTTTGAGGGAAGGGGTGAGTATACAACTACGCCCAATAGGAATGATCCACCCGACTCGATCTTGACTCAGACAGTCATGTATGAATGCACAATGAAATCTCTATATAACTACATGTCATGCTCTAATGGTTTTCATGTTCAAAACAATATCATTTTGGAAATCATGCATAATGCCACAAATCCCCAATGCACATAAACAGTTTTAGAAATGAACCACGTTCACCAAATAAACTCACGCCACGTATAATGTGAAATCACTTCAACTGAGAATTCTGTTTGTTACAATTTCATAGTAAGGTTCTTTTCAAAACCACATACTCTACTTACGCTTTACGGGTTGATAACCCGACGGAAGTGACATTCGCTTGGCCAAGTTTTGGGCCTTGCACCCTAGGGCTCAGGGCCTTTCATAATTCTCACACATGCCCCAAAACCCACAAATTTTCACATAATGCACATTTATCACATAAATGCTCAATTTCAATATATGACATATATCAAGTCTATACATATCAATTTCACCTTAAGCTCATCATAATGCAATTTCACTCATTTCATGAAAATCACAAACAATGAATTTTTAGAAATATTTCTTTATGCATTCATCTCATACATGGGGTGGTCAAATTCCATTTATGATGTCAAATGAACAAAGTAACTTAACATGAATTCAACAATAGCATTTTTACACATGCATACAACATAACTCAATCTAGAACATGCTAGACACCATTAAATTTCACCATTAAAATCAATCTTAACATGAATGAATTCTGGAAAGTCTCATGTCACAATTATGTGACCTATAGAATCAAAATAAAGAGGAGATTCACACCCCTACCTGAATATTGAAGCCTTCTCTAGCTAAAACCCAAGGTTTCTCCAAATTTTACTTCGTCGAAAATCAATTTTTTTTGGTTCAAACCGACGCCCTTGTCTCGTGGAACAATTTAATCTTCTTCAGAAATTTCTAAATCAAAGTGCAACCCATCCGAAATGAAGAGAGAAAGAAGAGGGGTGAAGAGGGAGAGTGAGAGAGAGATATTTCATCTTGAAAAATGTCTGAGATCCTAGCTCTATATATTTATATCCTCTTGAGGAGCAAAATGACCAAAATGCCCCGGGTCATTTAACGTACGCTCCCGAGCTCCATTTTGTATTTCGAAATGGCTATGGTTCCAATATAACTTCCTTACCTCATCTAAATTTCATTTGGTCTAAAATCAAAAATAATATTTTTTTTGAATTCCCTGGCCTGGACCACGTCCCGGGCCCTGTTGACTTAAAAATTTCAAATTCTCCAAAACGTTCCAAAAACTTCTCAAAACCCCTAAACAACTTCCCAAAATTTTTTTCCACATTTAAAACATGCTAAACATCATTTACATTATAATTATGACAAAATGATGATTAAAAAGAAAATCGGTCAAAATTGGACCCGATCTTTACAATTCGTGAGCCCTAGATCTGTCCCGGTGATTTGAAGACAATTTGTGAGCCCTATACATCTGATCGTTGTGAACGATTCATGAGACCTAAATTTATTCTTTGTGAACAATTCGTGACCCTAAATCTGTTCATTTTGAACGATTCCTGAGCTCTAGATCTGTCCCGATAATTTGAAGGTGATTAGTGAGCCAAAAGCCCTAACTCAGGTTTGTCTCTCTCTTTTCTCTTTCCCTTATCAAATTGGTGACTGGAATGATTCATGTAGGTTGAGTTTTATTCTTCACTGTTTCAATATCGTCATATTTACAATTGGGTTGAACTTTATTTGCACTTTTCCCAGGAAAAATCTCTTTCAAATTTGTTTTAAAACTTTGTATAAACTTTATATGGATGTAATCATGCATGTATCAAGAGTCAATGCCAGAATTATGGATTATTTTTTGAAATTAAACCCGTTCTTGTTAGTACTGGTAATTGGTAAGCATTTTTTTTCCTAGGTAAATTGATATGTTCTTTTGTTAGTGCAGTTGTTGTAGTATATGGAGAATTTTTTTTGATTAGTGTGAATGAGTATGATTCGTATGTGGTGGAATTTACATAGCTTGGCACAGCTTGTGAAAACAAATACTAGCAAAAAATTATGCGGATGTATGATGAATTTGGATAATGTTTAGGCCTTAGGAAATGGATCCTTATGACTGATCCTCTACTAACTAATGGCAAAAGTCAAATCTGCTGTGTCAGCCCTCTGTTAACTGATCCTTAACAGAGGTGTGCCCTTGTGGGGTTGTTTGTTCACTTTTGATTTTTCATTATGACAACACGTCTTAAAATAAATAAGACTTTTATTGGTACTCTAATAACAGTAAAGTCTAAAAATCTCAGAGCTCTCGCTCTAAAGTTCGATACCAAATTTACGCTTCAATGGAGCTATCAAAAATAAATGCAAACAAACAAACAAAAAAAAGTCTTGATGATAGTACTTTCTCAAGTGTTCAGCATTCCAAGGATAAACCAATTGTCTTCCTTTCAATGTCTCCAACCAATACGTGCCCTGGCGCCGAGTCCGGATGACTTTGTAAGAGCCTTCTCGGTTATGGGCCAGTTTTTTGGTGCTTGGGGGTTTGGAAGCCTGAGTTACTTCACGGAGGACGAAGTCTCAAGGTTAAAAAATCATCTACTTGACCTGAGCGTTGTAGTACTGGGACATGGCTTGCTAATATGCCGCTACCCGTACCCGGGCCTTTTCTTTTTTTTCTTCGATGAAATCAACATTAGCCCTCAACTCGCCTTCATTATGACTGGGGTCATAGTGCTTAGTTCGATGACTTGCCAGCGGGCCTACTTCTACTAGGAGGATTGCTTCGTTTTCGAAGGCTAGAAAGTAAGGTGTCTTTCCAGTGGGGACTTTAGCAGTGGTCCTGTACGCCCATAAGATATTTGGCAGTAGCTTTGGCCATACACCTTTGGAATCTTTCAAACATTTTTTGATCATTTGGAGTATAGTTCTGTTAGCAACTTCAACTTGCCCATTCGCCTGTGGGTGGCCTGGTGAGGAGTAGTGGTTTCGTATGCCGTGCTCGATTCAAAAATTTTGGAAGAACGTACTTTCAAACTATTTTCTATTGTTCGAGACAATAACTTTTGGTACTCTGTATCTGTATATAATCGACTTCCATACAAAATTGATGACGTTCTGCTCCCTAATTTTGGCCAAAGGCTCAGCTTCCACCCATTTAATGAAGTAGTTGATTGCCATAATTGCAAACTTTGTCTGTCCTTTTCTCATAGGTAGAGGACCGATCAAGTCCATTCCCTACTGGGCAAAAGGCCATGGCGCGACCATTGGAGTTAACTCTTTCAGTGGTTGTCTTGGGACATTAGCGAAGCGTTGGCATTCATTGCATTTTCTGACAAAGTCCAACGTATCATGTTGTATAGTAGGCCAATAGTATCTCTACCTGATGGCCTTGTAGGCTAAGGACTTACCTCGTGCGTGGTTTTCGCAATCCCCTTCGTGGATTTCCTTTATAAAATGTCAGGCCTCGTCCGTCGAAATGCATCGTAGGTATGGTAATAAAAACCCCTCTTTTATAGAGGACTCCGTCAATCAGAGTCTATCTAAATGCCTTGATCATTATTCTGCGTGCCTATACCTTGTTGAGTGGTAATTTGCCATCTCTAATGTACCTGAAAAGTGGGTCAGCCCATTCCATGTCTACAACCACCTAGTTCACCTCGTATGGTACGTCCTCTATTATACTTGGCTTTACTCCACAAGTACTGCACCATTGGCAGTTTCTTGTGCCGTTATTAACCGAGCAAGAGCATCGACATTAGAGTTCTCATCGTCGGGGACTCGTGTGATAGAAAACCTCTGAAAGTGAGTGATTAGCCCTTGAACTTTTTGTAAGTAGGACTTCATTTTTTCCCCTTTTGCTTCATATTCTGCATGGACTTGCCAGGCAACTAACTAGGAGTCAGTGTAAGATTTTAATTGTTGCACTTTGAGAATTTTTACTATTTTTAGCCCTGCAATCAAAGCTTTATATTCAGCCTCGTTATTTATCGACTTGAACTCGAACTACAAGGCATATTTAAAATTCTCCCCCTCAGGGGATATGATCATTATCTCCACACCACTAGCTTGTGCATTTGATATCCGTCTACGAATAATTCATATGTGCAGTCTGGGTTAATTAAGTTCTCTTCATCTTGTTGAATGAGCCCCTCCCATTCTTCCACCGACGTCTGTCTTTCCCCTGGTGGATAGGTCAACTCGACTATAAAGTCTACAAGTACTTGACCTTTCATTGCTGACCTTGGCTTGTACCGGATGTTGAATTTCCCTAACTCCATGGACCACTTCACAAGCCACTTAGAAGTTTTGGGTTTGAGAAAGACTTGCCAGAGTGGTTGATCAGTCAGTACCACTATTGTGTGTGTTTGGAAGTATAGCCTAAGTTTCTTGGCTGACATGACCAGGGCTAAAGCTAGTTTCTATATCCTGAGGTATCTCTCTTCAGCCCCACGAAGTACCTTGTTGGCATAGTATATAAGTCTTTGAACCCCTTTATTTTCTCGTACTAGGGCAGAACTGACCGTTGCAGGGAAAATGACCAAGTACAGGTATAGTTCCTCCCTCAGTGAGCACGGGACAAAATTAGGGGTGAGCTAAGATACTGCTTCAGATCATCCAGGGCTTGTTCACACTCTGAGGTCCATTCAAAAGCTTTTTTGAAGACTTTGAATAATGGGAGACATTTATCAGTAGCACGAGAAATTAGTCTGTTCAAGGCCACTACCTTTCCTATTAGTTGCTGGATTTCCTTGACCGTTCTGGGCGATCTCGTATCAAGGATTGCCTTAACCTTCTCCGGGTTAGTTTCTATTCCCCTCTTACTGACCAAGTAACCCCAAAACTTTCTAGACAAGACACCAAAAGTGCACTTTCTTGGGTTAAGCTTCATCCTATATTTTCAGAAGATGTCAAAGGCTTCCTGCAAATCAAACAAGTGGTTCGCAGCTTCTAAGCTTTTGACAAGCATGTCATCGACGTATACCTCCATGTTTCTGTCGATCTGCTTCTTAAACATCCTGTTGACTAGCCCCTGGTAGGTTGCACCTGTATTCTTCAAGCCAAATGGCATTACCGTGTAACAATATAACTCTCTCTCTGTTATGAAAAATGTCTTCTCTTGATTTGACAGTAGCATTGGAATTTGATTATACCCAGAGTAAGCATCCATGAAACTAAGCCGTTCACACTCGGTTGTTCCTTCCACTAGTATATCAATTCGTGGAAGAGGGAAACTATCCTTTGGGCATGCCTTGTTCAGATCGGTGAAATCTACACATAAGTGCCACTTGCCGTTGGGCTTCTTTACCAATACCACGTTCGCTAACCAATCTGGGTAGTGCGTTTCCTGGACGAAGCTGGCCTTCAATAATTTATCCACCTCCTCAGAGATTGCTAAATTTTTTTTTAGAGCAAAAGTTCGTCTCTTCTGTTCGATAAGCTTGGCGGCCGGGTCAACATTTAGCCAGTGCATAACAATGGTACGGTCGATCCTAGACATATCCTCATGAGACCAAGCAAATACATCCCTATTTGTTTTGAGGAATTGAACAAGCTCATCTAGAGTGGTGGGTGAAAGTGATGACCCCACACTCACCTACTTTCCCGCACTCGGTTCATACAAATTGACCTCAACTAGCTCTTCTATTGGTTTCACATAGCGAATGATGTGTAATTTTGTTTTGACAATCAAAGTGTATTACCACTCGCAATAGAATGAATCCTTGGTAGGATAGGGCTCTATGTAGAAAATGTCAATCCCACAGAGACTATGTTGGTTTAATGGTTATAATTGGAGATTGGTTCCGGTTCAATTCACAAAAGATGATTGATTGTGTTCTTAAGTTACTTGAATTATGAAATAGCGGTAAATGTAAAGAGTTTGAGAAAAGGAAAAAGAACTAGGGCTTAGACTTCACCACTAGCCTCATAAACATGTCCATTTCATAATAAACCGAGGAATGTATATAAAAGTGTATAATTAACGCATTTGGCTTATAGCCTACAATGTCGTCGTCAAGAGAATGTATGAATCCTAACTAATAATAGTACATCTTTGATAAGCATAATTCATCTACCTAACTACATTAAACTACTTACCTAATTACCTAAGTGTAGTGAAATTATCTTCTCTATGCATGGACTATGAAAATTAAGAGTTGACACGTTCAAGTGAAAACAAATACCAAGCCATCACTTATACATCTTTTGAAAGTTTGAGTGTTGGGAACTCATTCGAGGCACATTAAAATTCTAAGACAAAAAATAAACACACATCAAATAAAAATATAGAGAAATTCAACTTGTATTAAAAATAAGACACAAAGCAAGGTACAAATGCACATATATACATAAACCTCCAATTCATTACAAATTTGACATAGTTACATGGCTAGGGTTTTGTCCAAACCCTAGAGAAGGAATTGGTTGATCATGGTGGGGTGGAGACACACTATAGACAGAGATAATCCCAGCTCCATATGGTCTTCAAAGCCTTACAAAAGTCATTTTTGAAGCTTTCCCTCTCTAGAACTTCACTTCTCTCTTTACAAACTAAAACTAAGCTCTCTATTACAAAATATATCTCCCCTCCTATCTATGAGACTAAAAGTTATATAAATCTCTGATTTCAAGCTCAAAATATCAAAAAAACACGTGCAAAAGCTTCTTGAGGAAGATTGGGGACAAGTGTCAAGTGACTGAAATATCTTCTGTCAGCTGTCTGTTTTTTACAGAATTAGCGATGCATCGAAATGGATATTATGATGCATCACTATTTCGGTGCATTAAAAGGTTAGTTACGATGCATTGTCATTTCAATGCATCAAAATATATTTTAAGATGCATTGAAATGCCTTGTTGAATGGCTTGTAATGGTTTTTGTCTTATATTTGGCTCCAACTTTGGTATTTAACTTCTTCGCATTTCCTAACCCTTATTGTTGGCATTCAACCAAGGAGACTTTGAACTCGAAATGCATTCTTGAAATGTTAATGGGGCTGAATTTAGCCTCTTTCAGAATAGAACCGAAGATCATCAAAAAATACAAAAACATATAAAAACTATACAATATTTGCAACTATAAGATTATAATATGTAAGTAAAGACGCGAGAATGTATAACATTCAATGCTTATCAGCGAACCTCCTCTTTCTTTTTAACCTCCAGGCCTTCAATGCTCAAAGTTTCTGGTAAATTCTTCTCTTTCAAGGAAGTGGCATAACATTCTTGAGCAGTGGCTTGATCTCCCCTTAACTTCCCAATATTATAGTTAGTAGGGAATCGCACGAGAAGATGGTAAGTAGAGATTACTGCCCTCATGACATTTAATGTAGCTCTTCATACAAAATCATTGTATGTAGATGGACAATCTACCACAAAAAGGTTATCATCTTAGTGACTTGTCTTGGGTTTGTACCAGCAGTGATTGGCAGGTCAATGATACCAAACAGAAAGAGTTTCTCCCTAGAAAATCCAATGAGCGGGGACTTAGTGGGCTTGAGCTTTTCCCTGCTAATGTTCATATGATTAAAGGCCCCCACAAACAAGATATCAGCAGAATTGCCATTGTCGATCAACACTCGCCTAATTATAAAGTGGGTGATAGTCAATGCGACCACCAGGGCATCATCATGCAGTTGCTGAACCCCTTCTACATCTGATTCTGAGAAGGTTATAATCTGATCATCTAGTTGAGGGTGTTTGGCGTAACTCTGATTTCTCCCAGTGTATGGTTTTTTTGAGTGTTGTCACCATTGTCGTCCCGTGGGCGGTTCTGTGCCCCCCTTTCATCTCCAACCACAAACCTACATAGTTAGCCAATATAAATTAGACTTTCAATTTGTCTTTTTGAGTCAATGCATTCGTCTGTATCATGTTCGTGATCACGGTGAAATCTCTAATACTTGTCACGAGATCTCTTAGCAAGGTCTGTCCTGAGTTTTAGGGGCCATGTTACTCCGGATCATCTCGAATGTAAAGGAGAATGTGGCTTATTGATGTGTTTAAAGGGGTAAAATTGAATCCATTGTCCCAGCGTGATAACCCATTGCTCTGCTCTCGTGTCGTCTTGCTATGTTTGGGGTCTCTTTCTTCTTTAACGGATTATCTTCCCCTTTTCTTATCAGCCCTTCCGTCGTCATTGCCTTTTTCCCTCTATGCATGTAGGGTATCCTCCGCATTCATGTAATTTTGGGCTTTTATAAGTAGCTCTGACATGCTTTCAAGTGGATGTTTAGAAATTGAGTACAAGAACTTTGAGGGCTGCAAGCCTCCCATGAATGCAGTAATTGGTACATTGTCATCCAGAGCATCGATCTACAACATCTCCATGTTTAACCGGTTGATGTAGTCTCGGAATGATTCTCCCTTGGTCTGTCTTACATTTAAGAGATAAGTGGCAGGCTTCCTATGTCTTCGGGAGGCGATGAAATTCCTTACAAATAACTGGCTCAACTCTTTGAAGGAATATACAAATGCAGGTTTTAAGCTATTAAACCATGCTCGGGCCGAACCTTTCAATGTAATAGGAAAGGCTCTGCACATGATTTTATCTGGCACTCCTTGAAGGTACATCAGAGCCTTGTAGGTCTCCAGATGGTCTAGTGGGTCCTTGGTCCCATCAAAGTTTTCAAGGGTGGACATCTTGAACTTGTTGGGCAAAGGACTATTCATTACTTTAACGGTAAAAGGGAGGTTGGTTTGTTGGACCAGATCCTCCACTATAGCAGAGCTTTTTCCCTTGATGACGTGGGCCATATTTTCTACCTTAACTTTGAGGTCCTGTATCTCCATATCATAATAAGCAGTTTCCCTTGGGTGCCCTGAATCTCCATGAGTACGAGCCCTGAATCCCGAATCCCCTTGGGTATGAGCCCTTTCGAACAAAATTAGGTGAACGAAGTTCGTCCCATCTCGATCAGTTCTCATGTGACTCTGGGCCGTGTCGTCTACTAGGATCCCATTGTATTGCCCAACATCATTCCCCTCTGGATACACTAGCCTAAGGTGGCTTTGTGACGGTACTGGTGCCACGGGAGGGAGACATTGCAGGATTGCCGCATTTTGTTGAAGTACCTGGGTCAAAGTTTGATTTAAGTTCTGAACTTGATATTCCAATACTGCAACACGCTCCTGGTCATTTGGGACTCCGGGACGTATCACAGGCAAATCTCTTTGACCAGGGGGCTGCATGTCTCCTTTTCCCGTTATATGTAGATTGTGACCAGTGGGCATATCGTGACCGACTGGATTGTGATCGGTAGGACCAGCAGGAGGATTCTGTTTGGCTGGGGGGTTGGGACCGATAGGGGATCTTGTCCGGCTGGAGGATTGTGACCAGTAGGAGGATCTTGTCTGGCTGGAGGATTGTGACCAACAAGAGGATCATAACCGGCTGTAGTCTCTAGCCCAGATCGTAGATGCATGATGATTTGTGTAGAACAATCAAGTTTGTAATCGTTCTCACAGACGACGCCAACTGATAAAGCACAAATCCACTCCCGACCTGGTCAAACGCCAACTTGTAAAAGGACAAACAAAAGGTAACCGGAAAGACACTGACGTGGTGCCGGCCGATTACACTCTAATGCTCAAGTCAGATATCAGAAAGACTTTTAAAGTTGTAGAGGCACTTAGATGGTATTAATTGCGTACCTGGTATATGGACTGCCTCTATATTTATAGCGGTCAAATAGGGACGTATCCTAGTAGAAGATTGGCTCTTCAGTTCCCCAGACTTATCTGAAGATAGCCTGGTCCAAGTTTATCTCTCATCCACATCATACATATCACAATTGCCCACGTCATACGTCTTATAGTTGGAGTCAAATACTCTATCAGTTTTGATATCATTTTGTTTGGGTCTCAAGTTTATAAAAACCTGTTGGAAATTGACATAAACTTGTTTTGTTTTTATGGTTCATAAATTGTAAAATATTCGTATACTGATACTTAATAAAATCATGTTGTTGATAGTTTACTTCAATCTAAGTGATATTGCTTGTGTCACATAGATTGGCCTAAATTTGATACTAGTTCAATAAAGAATTTGCCTTCGGATCTCTCTTCTATTTATCTTTCCTGTTTTGTAACAGTGGCCATTCTTTTGTAGTATTCTGTTGGTGTCTAACTCCCTTAATCAGACAAAAATACTTATTATATGGTGGATGTTGTTGTGTTACAATTACAATAATATGTATTGTGATTGTCATCTTCTTCTTGCTTATCGTGATTGTTGAGAAATGAGTTTTATGTAATATATTGCAAATACTTGGATCATGTGTAAGATATTAATAAAAACTTATATGAGTTGAAATGTATTACTTAAAACTTAGATGATATGTAATATATTAGTAAAAACTTAGATGATGTGCAATATATTATCAATGCTTTATTGGATTGCATATTGAGATTGATACTGAGTGGAGGATGGACTGTGATGATGCAATAAGGATCGTTTATTTTCAAATGAGACTGAAAAAAGGTATATCGTTGATTCCATTTAAATTTTTTATTCTCAATTAACTTAATGCTTGTGGTGGTAATAATTTGTTTAAAATTTGCATGTGGGGTTGATTTTGATGTGAGGACGGAATGTGTTAACAAATGAGCATGAAAAAAGTACATCTTGTAGGTCACATTTCTTAAAATTTTCATTGCTCATTATTTATAAAATTATGGTAGTGCTAAAATTTATATTATTTTCTATGCATGTGACAAAAACTTGAGTCTATGACTCATGTGATAGTAAAATGTGTTACCAAATAAGCATGAAAAAAGGTAGGGGTGCACACGGTCCAGATTGGTCCGGTTCTAGCATTTTTTGGAACCAAACCGTATGGTCCAGTTTCACTAAAAATGGAACCGGACCGAACCGAACCGCAAAGAACCGGTTTGGTCCGGTTCGGTTCCACGGTTCACCAACCTATAATTATAATACTTATAATTATAATACTATAAGTATATTATAAGTATAATATTTCAAAAACAAAGATTGCAATTATATTATAATTATAGTATAATTATAATACTATAAGTATATAATAAGTATAATATTTAAATATTAGATATAACATATTTTATATTTATATATATAAAAACGGTCCGGTCCTAAGGGACCGAAAACCGTAACCGGACCGTTACTACACGGTTCTACAAAATTGGAACCCTGACCAAACCGGACCGCGAAAAAATCAGACCGAATTGTCCGGTTCGGTTTGGATTCCCGGTTTGGACGGATTTTTGTGCACCCCTAAAAAAAGATACATCTTATTTCTTTACATGTTTTTTTTTTCAGTGCTCATATTATTCTAGTAATTCTAAAAATGCTAATTTGTTGACTATTATTTTGTGCATATTGAACTGAAAATACTGCGAGGATGATGTTGCTGCTGGAAATGATATATTGCGATTGTCATTTTCTGAATCTTTATATACATGTAATACACACAGACAAAAAGAGGGAGGGAGGACAGGAGATGCAAGTCTTTTCCTCCATGGTAAGGAATAGCCTTCATGACAAATTTGGAACTCTATATATATATGTATGGAAATAACTTACAAAAATTTACACTTAATACATTAAGCATTACACAATCCACTGCAACAAGTCCTTGCAGACCAATGAAGTCCAATACACATTCCTTAAAGCAGTCACAAGAAAGCAAAGAGAAAATGAAGACTTCTTCCATCATTAAATTAAAAACTCACCAGAGGCTCAAGACATAACAGCAATGTCCCCACTTCCCGGCCCATTCACCTTGGCCAAAATTGACTCATTTGTCTCTCTCACTTGTTTGAGCTCGTCTTTGGGCTTGCTGGCAGCATTACCATTCTGGACAGTGACCCGATCCTTTATGTTGTTTGGGGAAATGGTGGTAGTGTACTTGTAATTACCTAGACTATTACGCGTTCCTCGACCACAAGCTCCCATCACCTTGTCTCCCCGAGACAAACCAACTGCATCACTGCAGCTCTTCCTTCTGCCCAACTTTGGAGATTTTGCGCGAGTGGGTGGTGGCTAGCATCCAGATAAAGCAGTGTGTAAAAAGTTTAAGCTTTTAATAGTAACTGACAAGTACGTTAATCATAGGATAAAATAAAAATTTACTATAACTAGATCTTTTCTTCTTTTATCCTTTTTGCTCATTAGTAACAATGTTGCTTGGCACTTAAATTAATATCTTAAAAAGCTATATTCCCTGTGAATTTGCATGAGAACCAAGAAAAAGTTTGTGGAGTACCTTTTTCAGTTCAACCTTGGGCGGTGGTCCCTCATTGTAGAAACTTGGCATGGGGTTCGCCTTAAACTTTAAACTTTTTCTCAGTTGCTTGATAGCTACCGCTTTCTCTTCCTAATAATTTGAAGATTGACGAAGGGATAAAGGCAAAGAGGATATATTTATATTATCTACCTTAGAAAAGCTAACATGAAGAGACACTAAGGTGAGGAAGAGTAACACAGAAGAAAATTCATATTTCAGGGAATGCATATTAGGGAGAAAGGCAACTGTAATTACCACTGATAGAATGATAATTGAGAAAGAAATGTAACAATGTACCTTTGTCCTTGCTTCCCATTGGGTTTTCTCAGCCTCCAGAGCTTGGTGTTTCTCCTCTAATTTTGAATAAAACTAAAAAGATGGCAGAAAATGAAGAGAACAATGGGTCAAAATTTTCACATACTGAGTTTTTTAAGCATATTGCATGTTACAGAAGGGTATAAAACAAATTTCATGAGCAAAAAGATCAATGCACTACCTCCCTCCGCTTCTCTGCACGTTCAGAGCATCTAAACTTTGGAGCTGAAGCAAGAGATGTCCTGATCTTAATGGTCCGGGCTGATGCTGCAATACTTTGCAAAGATAAGGATTTTGTGAAACAGAGTCAGAGAGAGAGATAGAACACAAAAGTGAAGAAAAGGAAAGCATAAGAAAATGAGTCAAGGTTAAACTGCATACGAGGAAGCAACAGAACAAGAATCTTCTTCATCAGAATGCTTCTTATTATCAGGTTGCAATGGCTTCCTAGATACCAAAGGTGAAACTACCTGCAAGGAATTAGAAAACTTTCATGATCATCAATAAACAATTCCACATGAGGCACTAATTAATGCTTGGGCAATAATTTCCATGAGACGATAACAATTTGGGAAAGGTTTTTCCCATAAAAAGCCAAGCTCCACATTTTTCGGTAAAAGACAAGGCAAAAGGAGAAGGGTGAAATGGAATGGGGAAGCTGTATATGTATATATATATGCACCAAAGCAGATACAAGAAGGGCCCAGAAGAAAAAACCTTAAAAACCTGGACTTTACTGCAGTTACCTGATTCTGTTTTGCAGTAATTGGGTGTTTCAAACTGTTTGTATGAGATGATTTATTCACAGGAGCACACACATCAGGTTCAGTCCCAAAAGGACGAATTCCACATGAGGCACGTCTTTCAGTTGCTAGAGCAAATGGCTGTGGAACAGTGTAATTCATTCGAGTGTTTCCAGTGCCAGGTTTTGATGCAGATTTCACAGCAGATTCTGACATTTTATTATCATTCTTTGTTTTTAGTGCTTCAGATTTTATCTTCCCCTCTGGCAAGACAGCCTCGGAATTTGAGCTCAGTATGTTTTCCTCAAACTTTTCAACTTGACAGAGTTCAGAAACCTCAACCGAGTTTTCTGTAGTGCATTCCTTCACATCGTACTCCTTTACTTCAGAATTCTCTACCAATATTTGGGGTTCTGGATCCACATTAATGTGCTCATACAATTCTGCAACATCATGATGAATGGGAGTGGTTTCCTGACTTGAATCATGTGAAGCACCATTTGAATAAATTAAGATACAATCTGGTTCCTTGTCCATACAATTATCAGTGACTTCCATACCCATTTCACTGCAGGGAAGAAACACAAGTATCAAAACAAAATCAAGATTCTTCATCACAGATCATTTTTGTATCAAACATCTGATCATTCAATTCTACTGAATCTAAAAGGGCACCCAGTGCACGAGGCTCCCGCCATTGCGGGGTCTGAGGAGGGTTAGATGTACGCAGCCTTACCTCAGCATGCGGAGAGGCTGCTTCCTTGTTCTGAACCCGTGACCTCCAGGTCAAAATGGAGCAACTTTACCGTTGCGCCAAGGCTCACCCTCATTCAATTCTACTGAATCTATCGATGTAATTTCTAGAACTCATCTCCCTATAATGCTTAGTGAAAACGCACACATTCACTAGATAACTTTAGACCTCAACTCTTGAGTATACAACATAACTCAGTATTACTAAATACAGTTCTTACAAGGTGGCAGGTGCACAACTGAGAAAATAAAATAGTGCAGAAGTTCCTTTATACAAATATAAAAGAAGGAAGATATAAAATTACATTACAAATTATAACCAAAAAAAAATAACAAAATTGTTGTACAGCTCATTACAGTTATAGTTGATGCACTGTCAAACAAGTTTAAATCTCCATGATGATAGGATCTCCCTGAGTTTTCAAATCTTTAACCCAATCCTCTGTTTTTTTTTTAAGGATGTATCAGCCAAACATCTGTTCTTAACAAAGAAGAATTACATTTCAGACCAATATTTTTCACAGAAAATGCATAATTCCTACTTTACTATAAAATGGATAATGAAAAAAATTGGAAATTTATATCACTCTTATATTATCAAACTATTGTACAACGATGACTCACTGGACTAGCAAAAGATGAACGCACTCAAAATGGGTTAAGAAAAGCCGAAATTAGTTAAAAGTACAGATCATCTAAGAAAATGGAAGCATAAAATAAAAGTCCCCAGCAAGGCTTGTTTTGTGTATGTATATTGAGAGAGATCAACACACATCATTAACTCATTATTCAATTATTGATTTGGTATCAGGCAATATGTGGCACACAAACTAAGTGTAGAATGCTTGAGGTTAGCTTATGATATTGAATTTAGGCCATGACTTCCACTATACGATCACTCAAACATTTTTTTTTACTTGTGTGTATTCATTAGAATAAGCACCAAAGTACTGGGATCAAGAGGTAGGAAGATTCACCATGCTGTTCTAATAGGTTGAGAGAGGCACATGAATTTCAGCTAGGTAGATGGAAGTTTTAGAGGCTAAAACAAAGTTGAAATTGCGATGCTAGAGGCAGTGCAATGATATATAAATTCTTTGATGTTAATAAGAATCAAATTCATTGAAACAATGTGCAGATTAAGAAGCCCATATGTTATACTAGATAAGTCATGTATAATACTTGCATTGTAGGCAAACTGTCTCATTTGATTTTCAGGGATGATACAGCTATCTATCCAACGGGTCTCTGTTTTCCTCACAACAAGACTAGATATGATATTATTAACGTTTTTTTTTTAGAATGCTTAAAAGCACATGCACTATATTAAAGGAGAAGGCACAAACAATTAAGAGAACCGACTTAAAGAAGAAGAGGATATTTTTTTATTCTTTTCTTAAATGATAAACTATAATGGTCTTGGAGAACATGAAGAGACAACTTGATAATCAACAAAAAGTAGCAGCAGCAGAATCATTTGGTTCACAGCAACTGGAGAATCCATGGAGCATAAAGAAAAAATTAATAATTATAGAAATGAAGTGGTAGGTATATGTCCCCTAAAATAAGTGTATCCTCCAAGCCTCCACCTAAGCAGGTTGTTGGGACGAAACGATTAAAGGCAGACCTAAGTCCTAACCTTTGACACTATGCTTCATAAAGTTCTATGCTCTCTTCTTTCATTAGAATGTATAAGGTAGAGTAAAAACAGATTTCAGGTATTTATTGGAAACATAAAATGGATAAAAAGGCAAAATAAGTACCAATTCTCTGTTTTTATGAGTTGAATTACATTCATTTGTTCTATTCGGCGTATGTTCATGTGCATGTATCATACAATGACACACATATTATTCCAACAGATCTATATTTAAAGCTCTGATTCATATGGTCACTGGAAAATGAGAAAAACAGACATCAAATGCAAGACAAAATCCACTGGCTAAGAAATCGAACCATATGCAGAAAATTCAACACCCCAGAATCTTATCCTCCAAACAACCACTATATAGGATAACTGACAGTAAAACAACAGCACAACCCTTTTTGTCACTCAGAGAACTGAGAAATAGAAAAGGCAAACAAAATTCGAATTACCTCTTATACTCCTTGCTTATAAACATATGGAAGCCCATTCCCAACCAAACCAACTAGCAGTATAAGGCATATTTACGTTCAAATTCAATTTAAAAATTCAAGGTATCAAATTTCCTGCATTTTCTCATTAACCAAACAAAACTCCCCGGTTCCCGAGCTAAAATTCGAAATACCATTTTCATTTCTTTCCCCACATTTCCAAATCAACCAAACACAGTCTAAAATGTAATTATAAAATAAATAAATAAAGGAAGAAATTCAAAATTTTGAAAAAAGCTTCTGAGTTTCCAATCAAATTCTTCATAAAATCCCACAAAATTCAAGAAAACACACCAAACCCATATCGAGAAGCACATCAATCGACAAAAAAGGCCACTGTAAAAGCACAAAGAGAACAGATCGAGAGGTAAAGAGGGATTCGAAATGACGAAAAGGTTAGAGATTTCTTACAGATTTTACTCTGATCTGCGAGAAGAAGAAGCAGCTGTGGAGGCTATTCTGGTTTTGCCTTATAGAGCGGTTCTAAAGCAAAGTGCGTGCGAGTTTGTGTCTGTTACTGATTTTATATATACAAAGGACAAACAAAACAACACCGTCTATCTACTAAACGGCATTACTTCACTCCGTTTATATTCTTTTGAAATTACACAAACAGTCATTGTTCGAATTTTTTAGCGCCTCAATGAATTTCTTTTGGTCCGTAGGTGTAATTAATTCCTCCCCTGAACTCGCGGGTACTCTCTCTCTCTCTCTCTCTAAGAATTTTTAATTCACTTTCAACAATAAAAATATGAGCAATGCTACACGTCATGAAAATATTTCATGAATTTTTATCTTGAATGATGTGGCGATTAAATGGTGAGTTAGTATTGGTGGGATTCCCCCATACACGGAATCCCAATAGTATTATCACCTGCCACATCATTCATGATAATAATTCATGATAAAATTTCATAACGTTTAACATTTCCCTAAAAATATATATTATGTTAACTAACCAATTATATATAGAGAAATGCTAAACGTCATGAAATTATTTCATGAATTTGTATCATGAATGATGTGGCAGGTAACGTGGAAAGTTAGTATTGGTGAGATTCAGTGATAATATCATGGGATTATGTGTATAGGGGGAATCCCACCAATACTAACTCTCCACGTTACCTGCCACATCATTCATGATACAAATTCATGAAATTATTTTATGACATGTAGCATTACTCTTATATATATAACTCAATCCAAATAAAAATATTGATGTGGTGTTTTTCAAACAATTAGATTTCAAAAAAGGGATATCATAATTTCACAATATAATTTTTGTAAAGAAAAAATGTTATGAGGGTGTGAATGGCTTCACGGGAAAAAATGAATTTTTACAGTTGTGGATTCCGCTTTAAATAATTTAAGGATCTAGGGCTCGGCTAGACCCCTCTGCCCAATAACACTTTTCTTAATACAACGATGATACTGCTGACCTAATATCATCGACTAATGATGTTTGATACCTCACGACTCGACTCATACTATATAGATTCTATCTATTTTGCACACTCTTCGTGCTAACAGTATACTCATGGGCTTTTGCACGCTCTCTCATTCCAATGTTCTTGCTGATCGAACCCTTTGACATCATTTGTCACAACTCGCTCTAGGCAATGTGGGATGTCACAATTACCTTCTCTTGGGATTCAGCGTTCTCGCTGGCTGAACTCTCATAGGCTTCTGCACACTTTCTCATTTCTGACTGAGGATTGGCTATAATACCATGTATCACGACCCAACCCACATTATGGAGATCAAATGAAACAAGCATCACACACAATACAATAATTTATGCAGTGTTACGAAAAACAGCCGCGAACTAAACAGGATCACAAACACACAACAGAAAACAAAACAAGCAACACACACAAAATATAAGAATTTGCGTGATTCAACGAAAATTAGGCAAAAGTTACAAGTTGTCCTTGTATACTAGGCAAGTTACAAGTTGTCCTTATATACTAGGTTGCAAGAGAGTCCTAATTAGGGTTCAAGAACCGCAAACAAAAAACGGATCATAAAATTTTGTCCTAACATAACACATATAAATGTTAACAACTTCTTCTTCAGACAATGTAACATGTCACACATATAAATGCATTTTTACTTGTATGACAAGATATAAGTGATTGGTAATACCACATGACATAGTACTATCAAGACTTTTTTCATGCAGTCCCTTAGTTGTATTTTTCTTTTCTTTTTTTCTTTTATCATGTATAGTTATTGTCTATTACTACATAAATATTACAACTTTGTCAAACAAAGTACTGGTTTATTGAAATGACAATAACGCCCTTGTAATTGAGAAATTGAAATATGAATGTTTCTAAATGCCAAATTTTTTATGCCTTCTTTATTGATTCTTCATTTTCTTGTGTCAATGCTCTGCAAAATTAGCAGTTTTCTAAAACGAAGTATTAAAAATAAGTTTGGCTTCGAAAAATTAGGTGCACAATGGTAGCAACCCTTGCTTACCTAGAAATTTCTTCATTTGGAATATATCTAAAGTAACTATCCAAATGACTTGTCATCACCTTATCTACTTAATTTTTCACCACAATTTAAGAGCGTTAGTTTACCTATTTGGATAAAAGAGATATTGACTCTTATTGGAAATTGGTGATTTGATTTTTAATGTTTGCAAAATATTATATTTGTGTGTGTGTAATATTTGTATGACAGTGTAATATGAATCCAACTAAAACAGGTTGAATAAGAATAATTGTCAAATGTGTAATTAATTCAACAGCTCAAAACCGAAGAGGTTGATTCATAAACATCGACATCTTATATAATTTGAAATTAATGTGTTGTCAAATGTGTGATGCAGGTTGAAATGTCTTAGACATATGAATGAAGCCCATATTTTGTTTAGAATAATGATTCGATTTATATGGAATAACTTATACATACTATTTTGTTTTTTCAAACTTCATACAAAGTAATTCTTTCAAATGAACCAAACATCCCCGGAAATCTAAAATGCATTTGACAAACTCAACGAAGAAGTTAAGATGGCCATGGTGATGAAATAGGAGAAATTATTAGTTAAAGGTGAGCTTGGCGTTTAGTAAAGTTATTCTATTGTAACCTAAAAGGTCACGGGTTTGAAATCAAAAATAAGGCTACATACATGAAATTCTTTTCAAATTCTGCAATAACGGAAGACACGTACTTAATGCGGCACAGGATTTAGACTACAAGGATTCGTAGCCCTTTTTTGATTATAGGTGAGTAAACTCTTATTATAAGTCGACTTTACTTAATTGAAAATTTTTGATTGAATTGAACTACATGATCAACGAGCATTTAATAATTTATTAGTGGTTGCATGTATGTTAACATTTTTATTTTGTTTTCTAGTTTGCATTTAATAATTTATTAGTGATTGCAGGTATGTTAACATTTTTATTTTGTTTTCTAGTTTTGTTTACATGTTGAGGGGTAATTTAGGTAAGATGGATTTACAGTAGGGTTTTTTAATCTTGTCAACAGGACGTTCACGTCTCAACCAAAAATTGATTAAAGCTAGAGAAGAGGTTCGGTCCCAATTATTGCTTGGGCTCCATCTTTGATTATTCCTTCCAACCCTTTTGATAAAGCCATAACACCCTCATTTTTTTTATAATACTACTCCCCACTTTTCCCTTTACCCAATTTGTCCCTGTCAATCCTATTAAATCACATAATTTGTCCTCATTAAAACAAGTCCAGACAATGTTTGGACGTCCAAATTTGGTTCATTTTTTAACCACATCACTTTCCCATGCAATTACTCAACAACACAACTTCTGTTTGGCAGGGTATTTTATCCACTAAAAATTAGTTTAAGACCAATGTTGAACCAGTAAAGAACAGCAAAAAAAAAAAAAAAAAAAACAAAACAAAATGAATAAATAAATAAAGTCAGCTTGTTATAAAATTAATTAAAGCTTGTTCACAAAAGTGGTTCATTAAAAGGGTTGGTTTTAAATTAGTGGCTAAACTAAGGGCAATTATATAACTAATGAAGATTTTAAGGGAGACAACAAGGTCAGATAGAGCCCATGAACATCACTTATGAGTTGTGACTTGTTATTTTGGAGATGTGAGTGGAGTACAAGAAAGAATGCCATGGAGGCACAAATAATGGGGTGGGACCCACCTCTCTCACCCCTTGCATCTCGCATCAAACCTTCAACCCTAAGACAATTATGGTGGGTCCATTCCAGAGATTGTACATGCCAACAGACATGATTGTCATCATCTCTCCTCCCAATCATCCCACACCAAATTAAACAAAGTCTTAATTGATTATTTAATTATTAATTAGGGCAGACTTGTCTCATTCTTCGCGAACAATCACCAAAATTAAACAAAGTCTTAATGAGCTATCTAATTATTAATTAGGGCAGAGCTGTCTCATTCTATGTGAACAATTAATATGACTTCACTTAATTATGGATAATACTTATCTACTCATCAATGAATTAAGTCTTACCGATGATTAATGTGATCCAATAAAAGAGAAATACATCAGTTTTAATTACTTAACCAAATAATTCTTTTATTACGATTCAACCCGATTTCATCGGCTAATTCACCTAAATCTATCTGCTTCACGCTTATCTTTACATTCCACTGACTGATTGATGTTATCAATTTTCTCTGTTCACGCCCTCTCTCCACTCTCCACTGTTGTTCTTTCTCCTCTCACCTTTGATGGACAAGCACTTTTGAGTAAAATATTACCTGCTAAAATCTTAGCCTTCTTGTGATCACCCTCAAACTTTCAAACATTCTCTTGCAATGCCACAAAAGCAGCAGCACACTGGACACCGACCTGTCTCATCCCGCCAACGAAGGTCTTCCTAAGAATCTTTGCCTACAAAACACAAGTAAAAAACTCTAGGTACCGAGTTTGTGCAGGTAGAAAGAAGAGATCTCACTTGTTGCAAAAATTCAGTCATACCCTGGCAATAAAGCGTTTTGAACCGACAATGACAGATCCAACTGGAGCATCGAGACCTTTTGATAGACATATCTAATCACATACTTATAAATTAGAAACTACAAAAAAGGGGAAGAAGAAACAGAGATCTCATGAAGAGACTAATGTAACATAATGCGATCATAAGAATCTTTAGATGAGACGAACATATGTGGTATCATTTTCTTTTTTTTTTTTTTTAACAAAGCTATACATTTGCATCAAATATGGGATAATTGTAAAAATTATAAACTGTTACGAGAAAACGAAAAAGACACCCACAAAGTAGGAAGAACAAAAATAACTAGAATCCAAGAGACCCAGTTGTCGGAATCTGAGTTCTTTTAAAAAAATTAACGGAATCCCGATTTATCGAATTGATTGTCTTGCGTTTCTCTTATTGCTAGCAAAAAAACTCGACTTGTAATCGATGATTTTTCGGGCAAGATCAATCAAGGAAATGAGAAGGGTCGTCGGAGAGACGGCATCGCAGGGGTGAATTGTCAGAAATATTAGAATTCGGCGAATAGACTGATTATGCTTGTTGATCATTGAAGAAAAAGAAAGAATACTCGCTGAAATCGGGTTGAACCGAAATAATAAAAGAGTTACTTAGTAAAATTTACTTATTCACTAATGAGTAGATACGTCCCTTACCAAAAAAAAAAAAAAAATTATACCATCTAATTTGAAGATACAAGTACCACGGGAAGGTTCATTGATGGGCAGTTTAGTAATTTGGGAAAAAAACCAGCTTAAAACCCAAATAAGGTTTGATATTGAAGAGGCATATTCACTTTATATGCCATATAGTTGGAACCTGTTGGAGGTTTTCTTATTTTAAGCCCTCCTTTCTCGGGCACCTCTTGCCCACAGCCTCTGCCCTGCCTGGAGACTTTTCCTCCACAAACAAAATTCCCATGTCCAAAATGTGTTTGTTCTTTTGACCAAAAAAGAAAAAGAAGAGAAAACAAGACAATCTAAAACCAATTTCCGGAGAAATTTACATCACAAGCACATTGTTCCTCCGGCAAAAAAAAAAAAAATACAAACAAACGCGTTAACTTATTGAACCATCTCTTTTATCATACAATTTTGATCCCTTCATTCAATTCTTTCAAGTCATATTTCATCATTTCAATCGTGGGTGTGGCTCTGGATGGCTCGGATTTTACTGAATTTTCAAAAAGCTTTGTTTTCAAGGTAATCTGCAGCTATTGTTCCATCTAATGATCAATGAAGAATATATATGTTTAGGCCATCTATTCTTTTGTGATGGAAATAGAAATTGTAATGAGATGAATTTGTGGTAACATTGGTTTTGGCCTTAAAATTATAGGATCAAACCCGTTAATGTGCTGAAGCAAACAAAATTAATTCGATCAATGTCTAACCATATTCCTACGAGAGCTCCATCATTGTCCCACCAGCAACCACCACCTCCAGAGCAGAAATCATCAACAAATGAGCCGGTGACGAATAAGACGGCTCAGAGTACTGTCACCTGCGTATATCAGACCCACCTTGCCGGATTTTGGCGCAATGTGACCGTCTTATGGTGCAAGAACCTCATGAACCATTCTTTCAGCATTTCTATTGATAGCGTCGAAGGTGACTATCATCACTCCTGCAAGATTGACCTCAAGCCATGGCACTTTTGGAGCAAAAAAGGGTACAAAACCTTTGAAGTTGACAATAACCAAGTTGAAGTCTACTGGGATCTGCGCTCGGCTAAATTTTCTGGTCCTGAGCCATGTGCAGACTTCTATGTCGCCCTAGTCTCCGAGGAAGAGGTGGTGTTGCTGATAGGGGATTACAAGAAAAAGGCTTATAAGAGAACCAAATCAAGACCTGCACTAGTTGAAGCAGTGTTGTTTTTCAAGAAGGAACATGTGTTTGGCAAGAAAAGTTTCTCCACAAGAGCCAAGTTTGATCATAGCAGACATGACCATGACATTGTTGTAGAGAGCTCAACCACTGGTCCTAAAGACCCCGAAATGTGGATTAGCATAGATGGGATTGTGGTGGTTCACATTAGGAACTTGCAGTGGAAATTCAGGGGTAACCAAACCGTCTTCGTTGACAAACTGCCGGTGCAAGTTTTCTGGGATGTCCATGCTTGGCTATTTTGTAACCCTGGCACAGGCCATGGCTTGTTCATCTTCAAGCCAGGCGCGCCCGAATTAGACAGTGACAAAGAGGAAAGCAATTGTAATGATGATGAAAGCAGCGAGTGTAGCAGCAGCAACAATAGCGTGTATTATTCTACTCGAAGCCATTCCGTAGCATCACACTTTTGCCTTTTTCTCTGTGCATGGAAGATTGAATGAACAATGGCTTCAAACTTGCACCGCGCGGGCATTTTAGTCCCTTTTCTTCCCTAGTGTAGAGATGGAATGGTCTCACCAGCAAGACTATAGGGTCCATTTCACGGCCGGTTCTAACCCTCAACTGGTGTATATTATGCTGAATTATGTTGTGAAATTCAATGGACCAACATGATATATAGATTAACCGTACGTTTGCAGTGGTACTTGGCATCAATGTTTAGAAATTAATAGACCACCATATAGCTTGGGCAAGAAATTCAAAAAAAAATTTCACGAGGATTGGTATTCTGCAATAGTGTGTCTGTGTGTGTATATATATATATATATATATATTGTATCAGCATCGATCTTCTCTCTCTTCCCCTTCTTCATCTCACATTGACTGCTTCAACCCTCTCAACATATTATATAAATCAATCATGCATGCTATCTTGATAATGCACACTGAAGTAATAGTAGTAATATTTGTGATTAACGTGAATTACTATTTGTAGTTTCCTTTTGATTTCAAACTTAACAGAGTGAAAATATCAGGAACATGTGACCATTGGAGAAAAAAAAAATCATTGAAAATAAAACAAAAATGGCTAGTGAGATGCATGACATTATACTAAATGAATGCCAATTCAAGGACAAAATTGTTGTATATATTTTGTCACAACACTAATCAAGTATACTGTATTTCATCCTTTATTGTACCAAAACCATACCTTAAGGGGGAAAAAACAACCAAAGCCACACATGGCTTAATTTCTCTCAACCAATATTCCACAGTTTTCACTTTTCAGTTAAAAAAAAACTCAGAAAGCCTATTCTGCAGCAGCAAAACAAAGTCATAAATCTTGTGGGGCCCAGGAAAGGACTTGGACACACTCTCCTTCTCCATGCACATCTTAGCCCATTCCTCAGGAAGGGGGTTGGACACACTCTCATTTTCCATGCACCTCTTAACCCATGCCTCAGGAAGGGACTTGGACACACTCTCCATTTTCATGCACCTCTTAGCCCATGCCAACAGCTGAGGACACTCCGACTCAATGCTGAAATCGCCACCGGTCTCATAGGCATAAAACCAGCTATACAAAGGCACAAGGGCAATGTCAACAAACCCAAAGCTCTCACCACCAAAGAATGGCTTGTCCCCAAGTTCTCCCTCCAACACCTTGTAGCACTCTATGAAATCCTGCTTGGCTGCCCCCTGCTCTTCCCCTTTTGCGGCCCATATCCTCCTTCCAGCACCGTATATCTGAAATTAATATGAAACAGCATTTCAATATATATACATATACACATATATTATATACCCACACACTGTATTTTCAATATATATAAGAGGACATATATCATAATTAAAGAGAAAAAGCAATAAAAACACAACATATATACCCATATAGTATATTTTCAATATATAAAAGTAAATATTCCATAATTAAAGAGAAAAAGTAAAAGTAAAATATACCCATATTAGTATTAGTTTCAACTTTCAATCTATAGAAGAAAATGTAGAGAGAGCAGAATTAAATCAACAAATGTTTTGCACTACCGAAGCTCTGATGGCACTCGTTGTGACAATAACAAAATATCTAATATAGTCATAGCAGAAAAAAATTTGAATAGAGAACCAATAACAAACAAATAGACAATATTACAAATCCACAAGTTTTGATTTTGACATGATCCAAATATAATGAAAAAAGAAATACAATACCTTCTTGTCAATATAATCAGCCCAGAACCTAGCTTGAGCTCTCTGGTAAGGATCAGAGGGTAAGAGAGGAGCTTTGTGTTTCCAGACCTCATCAATGTACTGAACAATTATGGGAGACTCACATACCGGTTTTCCATTGTGGATCAGAACAGGGATTTTCTTGTGAACCGGGTTCATTTTAAGAAGCAGAGGACTCTTGTTGATCAACAAGTCCTCTTCTTTGTATTCGTACACAATACCCTTCTCAGCCAGTGCGATCCTGACCCTCATGCCAAACATACTCGGAAGGGCATCCAACAAAATCACCTCATCCGCCATTGTTGATCGATGAATGAATAGAGAGAAATATCAGAGATCAGAAGATGGAAATGAACAGAGTGTTGTGCACTTGTGCAATTGCGTTTGATACAAGCTGTGAGACTGAGATGGTCAGTAGTGGGTTTTGGATGAGGATTAAAAGTGGTTGAGGAACTTAGGGAGGAAGGAAAGTCATGCATGCGTAATCACATATGTAATTGCTCTGATTTCTGGGTCAATAACTTCTTTATTTAATTTTTTTTTCCTTGATTACAAGATACTAAGAACTAATAAAGAACAGAAACATCCACTTCAATGGTTTTCAACTGCCAAGGAGACCAAACATTCAGCTATAAATAAGTTGATTCGGAAGACGCAGCCCATTTACAAAGAGCATGGGCTAATTTGTTACAAGTTCTAGGAGCCCAAATTAACTATACAAGTTCTAGGAGCCCAAATTAACTATAAATCTGGCTGACAACACAGAGGATATGGTTCAGCTGCATGGAATTGACGCTTCCATGTGACAATTTTTCACACCATCCAGCACAATAGCTGGATTCATTATAGCTTTGCAATCTCATTCAGTGTCACAGAACAAGCTTTATTATGCCTTTTGAAGAGCTAGAGGCTCTGCCACTTGAGCACTTCTGACTTATGATAACTCAAGTAAAGAGAAGCCACTCTAATATGTCTACCTTCATGGTCTCTTAAAATCAATCCACCTCCGGCTTCCAAGCATCTGAGTTTAATATGATTCGGCCCTCCATGGGAGGGAGCCATTGAAGGTTTGGAGGGAATCTGTTTAGCCAGTGGACCAGAGAGAGGAATCTCTTGCTTGTATAGTTCCCAGAATTCAAAGTAATTAAATAGAGCTCTTTCAAGGATTAGGTGAGGGTCCTCAATTAATTTAATAAAGCATCAGTCGTTCCTAGAGTTGCCAGGTGATGAAAGAACACAAGCTGAGATGCTTTGAACCATTGCAAAAATCTCTCAACCATGGCCAAAATTGTTCCATTTGAAGAGGCACAGAGCGGAAGCTAATTCGTTCATGATTGAACAAAGAACAACTTTGAATCCACAAAGTTAACAGGGAAAATTGCAGAAAAATCAGGTATATTATTGATAATTAAACTAGTGATCTGCTCTCTGCATAAAGAAAATCTAACTGCATACCATAAGAAAACCTAATAGCTTGATAGGAAACTAACACTTAAAATAAGCCTAAATTCAACTTCTCCAAAAATTATAGGAAAACTAATCTGAGCATGTTTAGACCACGAATAAAAATAGTGAAATAATCAACAAACCTCCTATAAGACAGAAAAATACAGTTTTGAGACCCTAGAGCATGGAAATTGATCGAAAAACAACGTATGTCACAACAAAGTAATGAGTTTTGATCGTTGATCCGTTTTTGACCGGGTATGAGTTTTTTTGGATCGAAACAACGTATGTCACAACAAAGCGAGTCTAGCGGCAGCACCACTCGAAGCCATTCCATAGCATCACACTTCTGCCTTTTTCTCTGTGCGTGGAAGATTGAATGAATAATATTTCAGTGTCATTGTATGGCAATGGCTTGAAACTTGGATAAACTTGCACTGGCGTTTTTGGTCCCACCAGCAAGATTATAAAGTCCAATTCAAGGCCGGTTCAAACCCTCGAAAATGTTGTATATTATGCTGAATTGTGTTATGAAATTCATTGGAATTACATGATGGATTCAAACTCAAAATACCTTTGCAGTGGTACTTGGCATCAATGTTTTGAAATAGAGCACTGTATCACTAGTAAGGAAACGACACGTGGAGTCTCAAATGCAGCAAACACTTGTCAGCCACTTCATCAACACAGATCCACATACCACGTCAACACCCGAAATTAGTTGCCAAGTCACAGCAACAAGTGTGGCAAGATTCTCGCAATAAAATTGCCAGAAACATGGAGAAAATTGGGCTCTCCATTAATCAAGAAACGATTGTAGGCAAAATGCCAATAATCAAAAGAAGCATTATAAAAGAAGTAGCAAGAAGTTGAAGAGGGGGACTGATTTGAGAGAATATAAGATTTTCTCTTTGAGTGTGGTGTGAGGAGAATTATTCAGAAAATTTCTTGCACTTTGGCATCGTCTGTGGGAACCGACGTACTCAAAAATTCCTTAAGGATTTATGCCAGTACAGTTACGTTCCGGAACTATAATCGGACAGCAATCACCTACTCACAACCAAGTGATAGAGCAGAATCCAACACAGGAGCAGATCTTGCAAGAAATGCAAGAACAGTTGGAAGAATCCAACAGGCGTAATGATTTCCTTCAAGAAAAGCTAGCTCGACTTACAGGGAAGCAACCCGAGGATCCTGCTTTTAAACAACAGGACTCCGAGGAACATGACTCAACTCACGAAATGGTAGGGCATCTAGCCCGATCGGAACATCAAACCCTTAGACCGAACGTTTAATTCAATGCAATCGTCGAGCCACTAGAGAAAGTCAATGTTGATATCAAATATCTGAAGAACCAGACTCTGGCGGATTTGGCAACTCAGGTGACTAGCAGGGTAGTCCAATGAGATACAAAAATTCCCAAATCTAAGGAAATTCATACTTCTAAGTTTTGCCACCTTCAATGGAACGACCGATCTCGTCGACCATCTGTACCACGTGCATCAAAGAATGACATTGCATGCCGAGGACGAGAACCTCATGTGTAAAGTGTTTCCAACTAGTTTGACAGGGGCCGCTCTGACCTAGTTCAAACAACCACCAACAGGAACGACCCCCAGTTTCACGAGACTGTGCGAGCTCTTCATCGCTCAATACATCACAAATTGGAGGCAGAAGAAAATCATATCGTCACTCTTTACCATGAGGCAGGCCAAAAGAGAAACCTTGAAATCCTTTATGACCAGATTCAACCTGGAAATGTCTTTCATCGACGGTTGTGACCAAGCTGCGGCGGTAGAGGCCTTCAAAGTAACCATGATCCCGGGTTCTAAACTCCACTCCTCTTTGGTCAGGAAAACCCCCCAAGCCTATGGGAGACCTAAAAGCAAAAGCACTGGGGTACCTCAGCCTTGAAGAAGACAAGGCGCTACGTCAGCAGAGATCAGCCTTAATAAGTATCAGCACTCAGTCCAAGGACAAGGTAAATAAGCCAAGGGACCAGAGCAGAGTTCCTCCAGCTCCAACGAAGCCTGAGAAGAAGCCCAGATACAAAGAAAAGAATACACTTCTAAAATGTTCCTTGGCCAAGCTTTACTAGGAAAACAAGGGCAAAGGTATATTCCAAACGCCTCCCCAATCTGGATTCCAACAGAGCATAGTGATCGAAATAGACACTGCGCCCTTCACCAGGATTACGAGCATACCACTAACGAATGCTAGAATCTGAGGGGGCAGGTTGAGGCAAACATAGCCAAAGGCGGATTGGCCTAGTACATCTCAAAAGATCAACCCGATCGGAATAAGCATCCGATCGCTGAACACAGAGGAGGAAACCAAAACTTAAATCCAATCAGAACAATTAACACCATACACGGTTACACAAAACGCGAAGCCTAAGGCACAAACAGGTCCAACCTTAGCCAGGCGAAAAAGCTACAAAAGTTAAGAGAGGTCAATTCAATCACGTTTGGAGACTCGGATCTGATGAGGGTACAACTGTTGCATGAAGATCCACTGGTGATCAGTCTCTTGGTTGCGAACTGCCAAATTAAGAGAGTACTCATTGATGCAGGATCAAGCGCCAACATAATGACGCTCGAAGTTTATAAGCAAATAGGAATCAGATCAGATTAGTCGATGGACCACTCGTTAGGTTCGATGGGAACAGGGTCACCCCAATCGAAAAAATATCTCTGTCAGTAACGGTCGCACAAAGAACTCTGAGAGAACAATTCGTGATAGAAGATGTTTACTCTTCTTACAATCTCATAATGGGGAGATGTTAGATCCACATAATGCAAGGAGTTCCATTAACGCTACACCAGGTGATGTGATGCTTAACTTCAAATGGGAAAGGAACAATGGATCTTCTCGGTGATCAGGTGGCAGCGAAGGAGTGCTACTCATTGACAGTTAAGCGCATGTCAAAGGATGAAGAAGTCAATACAGAGATTGATCCTCAATAGCAATCACAGAAACCTGGTACGTCCGAGGAAGAGGAAGTTGAGAATTATGTTCATCCGATAAAGCTACTTCAGGAGGTCCAGCTTGGAAGATCGGAAGAGGATCGGAACACCCAGATTAGGACACTTTTGCGGGATTGTGAAAAGAATGAGTTAGTCACTTTTCTCAAAAGGAACGTAGACGTGTTTGCGTGTAGCCATCTTGACATACTCGGTATAGACCCAACTCTAGCAAGCCACACCCTGTACATGGATCTAACAAGCATCCTAATAAAGCAAAAATAAAGAAGATTCACTCTGGAAAGAAATAAAATAATTGTATAAGAGATTGATTGGCTATTGCTAGAAGGTTTTATCAGAGAAGTAAGAGATCCTGAATGGCTCTCGAACGTGGTGGTGGTAAGAAAGAAGAATGAAAAATGGAGGGTATGCATCGATTTGACCAATCTAAATAAGGTGTGTCCAAAGGATTGTTATCCTCTTTCAAAGATTGACCAGATGGTAGATGCCACAGTTGGTTACAAACGATTGACCTTTTTAGACACTTATCTAAGTTACAATCAAATCTCAATGGATCCGAAGGATGAAGAGAGGACGTCATTTATCACCGAAGGTGGCATTTACTATTACAAGGTAATGCCTTTCGAATTAAGAAATGTCGGGGCAATATACCAATACATGATTAACCGTGTCTTCAAGGATCAGATCGGGAACACGGTAGAAGCTTTTACCGACGACATGGTGGTCAAAAGTAAGGAGAAACAAGATCACCTAAAGCACTTGCATGAATTATTCAATGTCCTCAGAAAATATCGCATGAAATTGAACCCGACAAAGTGTTCGTTTGAAATTTCATCAGGACAATTCCTCAGTCATATGGTCAACCAAATGGGAATCGAGGTATGTTCAGCTCAAACGTGTGCAATTATCGAGAGCTCCAAGCCAAAGACCCATAGGGAAGTGCAAGTCCTCACCGGTCGAATTGCTGCTCTAAGTCGGTTCATCTCTGGACTCTCGGACAGATGCAAACTATTCTTCGATGCTATCAAAAAGAAGGGAAATACCAATGGGGAAAAGATCAGTCAAAGGCACTGAAAAAGCTAAAGGAATACATAACCATAACGTTGATATTCTCAATCCAAAAGAATGGTGAGTTGTTGTACCTATAACTTGTCGTGTCTAAAACATCTACGAGTGTTGCACTAGTCCGAGAAGAAGATCGGAAACAACACCCAGTATATTATTCCAGCAAGACAATGACAGATGCAGAATGCAAGTACTCGAAAGCAGAAAAACTTATCTTGGCCCTCGTTCATGCGAAGAAGAAGCTAAGACACTACTTCGAATCTCACATAATAATTGTGCCCACATCCCTACCACTCAAAGCAATCCACAACAAACCAGACATGACGGGGAGAATGATGAAGTGGGTAATGGATCTCAGCTCCTATGACATCCACTTTGAACCCAGAAAGGGACAAATGTTGGCAGAATTCCTGTTAGAGTATGATGAATCAAAAAATAAGGAAATGGACCATGATACGTGAGAAATCTATGTGGACGGATCGGCTAGCCAAACTGGGTCGGGAGCAGGAATCGAAATTAAAACTCTTGACGGAACAACGCTTCATCATGCTATAAGATTCAACTTTGAGGCTTCAAACAACGTGGCCGAGTACGAAGCTGTCCTTGCGGGCTTACGATTGGCGAAATCCTTACAGATAAAAAAAAGATAATACCAGGTAAAAAAAGATAGGATGAACGCTTACCAAGAGGCAGTGATCGAAGGGTTGAAGGGATTCGATAAAGTTAAGCTCAGTCACATACCACGGGAAAAAAACGAAGAGGAAGATAGACTAGCATGTTCGACCTCATACGCAGATGACTCCCTTACAAGGATATCTTCCATAGAAGAGCTGAACGAACCAAGTATCACAAGACCCTACTAGGTACTCGTTATCCCACAAAAGCCAAGCTTGATGGATCCGATCGAAGCATACTTGAGGGATGGGATCTTTTTGGAGCAAAAAGAAATAGCCAAGAAACTCAAAATGAAATCAGCAAAATTCTCTATCATCAATGGACGCCTTTACAGAAGATCATATTCAGGTCCGCTACTATGATGTCTGATATCATCAGAAGTAAGGAAGGTCTTAAGAGAAATCCATGAGGGAGTTTGCGAAAATCACTCTAGAGGAAGGTCCCTAGCCCACAAAGCTCTAACGTTGGGGTACTTCTGGCCATTCATGTCATGGGATGTGACAAAATATTTCAGAAACTACGATAAATGTCAAAGACATGCGAGATTGCTACATCAGCCACTAGGAACCCTAAGTTTGATGGTAAGTCTGTGGCCCTTGGCCCAATGAAGGATGGACGTGGCGAGTCCTTTACCGACCACAGCACAAAAGAAGAAGTACGTCCTTCTGGCCACAGCTTATTTCACCAAATGGGTGGAAGCAGAGGCCTACCCCACCATAACACACTCCCAAGTAAAAAAACATTCATCTAGACTAACATCATATGCCGCTTTGACATCCCGACGTCAATAATCATAGACAATGGAAAAAATCTGGATAACCAATCTGTTCAGAGATTTTTCACAAAATACGGGATAAATCAGAAGTTCTCCTCGAGATCGTATCCCCAAGGTAATGGACAGGTTGAAATCACTAACAAGACCATTTTCATCAATATTAGGAAGAAACTGAAAGACAAAAGGTCGCTAGCTCAAAGAACTACCGAAAGTACTGTAGGCTTACCAAATTACACGTCGGCGATCGACTGGAAATAGCCCTTTCAATCTAGCATATGGAACAGAGGCCATGGTGCCATTAGAGCTCAGAGTCCCCACTATGAGAATAGAGGCGTTCGAAGAGAAGGAAAACAGTCAACAGATCAAGTATGAGTTGTCAGACTGGTAGCATATCAGCAGAGTCTTTGTAACTTCTACAATAAAAAAGTCAAACCTCAAACTTTCGAACGAGGAGATTGGGTCTTGCGAAAAGTGACCAATAATACCAGAGAGCGAAACGCAGGTAAATTGGCAGCAAATTGGGAAGGACCCTATGAAGAGTTGCTTATAGGCTGAGGAAGGTACATGGAGACAGAGCCATCGTGCAAAAACCATGGAACGCAATGCATTTGAAAGGTATTATGTATAAACCACTGTGTATCTTTTCCCGTGCAAAACCATAAGAGCTCATGTGAAATAAAAGTCCCACATCGAATTAGTGGAATTTCCTTTCTAAATTAATATATCGAAAGTCACTCATGAGTCACAAAATTAGTTGGATTGCGCAGCGAAAGATAATCCGCTAGGCAAACCCACTGTCTTACCCATTTTTAGTTTAATAAAAGCCTCAGGATGACCAGTCGAGCATCTTAAAAGAATGAATTTGGCTAAGTCATGACCAGTTGAACGCCATAAAAGCCTCGACATGACCAGTCGAGCATCTTAAAAGAATGAATGTGGTTAAGGCATGACAGTCGAATGCCATAAAAGCCTCGGCATGACCAATCGAGCATCTTAAAAGAATGAATTTGGCTAAGGCATGATCAGCTGAATGCCATAAAAGCCTCGGCATGACCAGTCGAGCATCTTAAAAGAATGAATTTTGCTAAGACATGACCAGCCGAAGGCCATAAAAGCCAAGGCATGACCAGTCGAGCATATTAAAAGAATAAATTTGGTTAAGGCATGACCAGTCGAACGCTATAAAAGCCTCGGCATGACCAGCCGAATATCTTAAAAGAATGAATGTGGCTAAAAAATGACCAGTCAAACAACAAAAAAGCCTTAGCATGACCAGCCGAGCATCTTAAAAGAATGAATTTGGCTAAGATATGATCAGTCGAACACAATAAAAGTCTCGGTATGACGAGCCGAGCATTTTAAAAGAATGAATTTGGCTAAGGCATGACCAGCCAAACACCATAAAAATCTCGGCATGACCAGCCGAGCATCTTAAAAGAATGAATGTGGCTAAGGCATGACTAGTCAAACGCCATAAAAGCCTCGGCATGACCAGCCGAGAAACTTAAAAAATGAATTTGGCTAAGGCATGACCAATCGAACACCTTAAAAAGCCTCGACATAACCAGCCGAGCATTTTAAAAGACGGAATTTAGGCTAATGCACTGCCAGCCAAAAGCCTTGGCATGACCAGCCAAACGTCTTAAATGAAAAAATATGGTTAAGATCGGACCAGCCGAACGCCATAAATGGATGGAATCTAGCATGATGTGCCTACTTTCACAAGTGAATGAACATTGGTTAAACAACGGAACGCCAGAAATTCACAAAAGTAGCTCAAACATGGCTAGTTGAATGCTAGAAATTGCATAAGTGTTAACGAAAGCATGATTATCAAACAGATGAGGTCATCACCGACTGGCCTAAAAAAAAATAACGCGAACATGCAAATGTCAAAAGCAGTCTATCTTTCATTAAAAATCCTATTTCAGAATACAAAATACTCTTTCAAAAGAGTAGGTTACAGAGAGGAAAAATGAAAGATCATGAGTCGCCTCTGACGGGTGCAGCGTCAATAGGAGCTGTCAACGCGACAGTAGGCTAAGCAACCACGGCATCAGAAGCCTTAGTAGTGCCAAACAGATCCGATATCTCTTTCCCTTCATCACCAGCCTCGGGATCTTGGTAGGGGGTCCATCCAACCCCATTTCTTGTTCATATTCTGTCGGACCGCCCGGATAAAATCGTTCATCTTCGGTCGCCGTTGCATCATCAAAACCAGATCGGTAGGCCTCGGTATTTCTAATCTGGACGGTTCAGGAAGGCTGGCCAAACATAGCATTAGCACATTCCTCAAGCCTCAACAATCTCTCCTGAAGCGACTTAACGTTCACCTTAGACTCAGACATGGCTCATTACAGTTCAGCCTCTTCCTTCTCCTTTCTGAGCTCCTCAACCTGAGACTTGTATTGATCGTTCTCCGCCAGCAGGGTGGCAGACTTTGACTTCTTGCTGAACACTTTTTGTATAGCGGCCTGAAAGTCAACTTCGACTTTCCTCATCGGGGCATCAGCCCTCTTCACCTTGACCACTGCTTACTTGGCCAGATGGCACATTGTTATGACCCCAAACATGTTCTGCAAAAGGTAACTATAAATTTGAACCAAAAAAAAAACTTACCCTCAAAGCCAAATTGGGACAAGTGTCCAGCAAGGTTCCCACCGATAATTCTTTCATGGTCTTATCATCCTTTGGAGGCCACATCTCCTTTAAGAAGCCTTTCATGGCCTCCTTATCCTCTGAAATTGAGTCATCAACTAAAAGTGGCATGCCATTAAACTTCACCATTCTATGGGACCAATGAATGACCTCAGAAGAGTTAGAGGCATCAGTTCGCCCATCAAAAGGGGTAGCATCCCCACATGCATGGTCCCACCAGTTCTGGGGCAAAGGGTAAAGCTGAAATAGAAGCCCTCTAGATTTTTTGCGGAGGAACAGGCTCTTCTATCTGAACCACGTCAAACGGATGCTTTCTTTTCACAGCCTCCTCTTAGGCAAATTTCTTTCACAAAGCAGTTGCGGTCGCCTTTTCCTGATCGATCGGGGGAGCCCCGAGCTTAGCTTGTTTCTTGCCTTTAGGATGAGTGGTGTTCGGTAGATTCATCTTCACCCCTGAAGCCTTATCAGAAATGGCTCTCAAAGTCTCAAAGGCAAACAGGAGGGAGGATTTGGGAAATTCGTTCCACACTTTCTCCTGAAGGGTCTTCAAGTGGGCTTTGAGCTCAGAACAGGGAAGGAGATCCCTAACTGCACCAAGATAAAAACGGATATAAGTAAAGAGCAGAACGTCGCATATATCACAATTACAATGAAGGCCAAAACTAGAGTTGAACTAAGGTATACCTAGCCCACCAAACTTTATCAGAAGAGGGAACTTTCCACTTCCCCCCAACAACCACAATATATGCCTTCCAGCCCTTATCCGAAGTGGGATGACCATAGCATAGTGTTCTGCTTGGTCGGGGATAGAAGTGATAACAATCCTTCTTGCTCTTTATGGCACAGACTTGATAATAGATAAGGAGATCATAAACCCTAACTCAAGATCACGAGTATGATTAAGGGCAAAGACATTGGAAATAACCCTGAAGAAATTAGGGTTCACTTGGAGGGGGGCTAGGTTCATCTGACAAAATACCATGTGATAAAAGGGATGAAAGGGAAAGGGAAGTGCAAGAAAATGTTTTGCCAAAAAGAGCACGTCGTTTTCGCCTAAACCCTCCCCAGCTCGAAAATCTAAGCCTAGAGGGTAATTTCTAAAGGTCACCTCAGTAGGAAAATCCCAATCTATCCTTAGTTTTCCCAAACTCACCGGAACCCTAACCAAATCACGATTGACATCATGAAGACTAGGTTCCGAAGACTCTCCACCTTCTGAAGCCGTTGGTTCCAAGGAAGGAACAACAATAGAATTCACCGGAATCGAAGGATTCATGAGGGGTGCAGAGTCACCCTCACTTTCATTCAGAAAGTCATCGATAGATTGATAGTCATCCATTGGATCAAACTCATCTACAATCTCTACTCGTTCGCTCTACCCATACTTAAATAATGAATAAGGAGCTAGGAAGAAAAAACACTGACCTTGAGAGACAAAGGGGAAGGAGAGCCACAGACGAATAGTCGAAAAAAAGTGACACCACAATGCTGGCAAAGCTTATCCGGTGACATGACGCGTTGGCCGCCAGAAGTGCAGAACCTAACAGTCGCAAAACCTATCAACTGAACCGTCTCCTATCTTTTAAAAACTCTTTTCAAATTTCGTAACTAGAAATTGAAAACACTTTTTAGGATCAAAGTGTATGAGGAAAAAAAATCTCCGCTAGTAAGGAAACGACACGTGTAGTCTCAAACGCAGCAGACACTTGTCAACTACCTCATTAACATAGATCCATGTACCACGTCAACACCCGAAATTAGCTGCCAAGTCACAGCAATAGTCGTGGCAAGATTCTCGCAATAAGATCACCATAAACATGAAAAAAATTGGACTATCTATTAATCAAGGAACGATTGTAGGTAAAATGCCAGTAATAAAAAAAAATAATATAAAAGAAGTAGTAAGCAATTGAAAAGGGGAACTGATTTGAGATAATATAAGATTTTTTCTTTGAGTGTGATGTGAGAAATTATTTAAAAAATTTCTTGCACTTAGAAGCACCTAAGAGCATGAGCAACGCGTTGGCTAGACATAAGTCTGGTCAACCAAACGTCCCTGTAGCAAATCAACCTATTGGCTTAAATCGTGGGACCCACCAACTGTTGGCTAAGTGCTTCGCCGGATTCGGCAAAGCACATAGCCAACCAAATGCAATTTTTTATTATTTTTGTCTTTGCTTTTATAAAAATTTGTGCCATATATATATATAGATATATATATCTATATCTATATATATATATATGTATCATTTACTTAAATCTCAATAACTTTCACTACAAATTGAATTTCTTGATGAAACTAGTTCTGTTAGAAAGATAATTTCGAGAGCTTTAATTTGAGTACTATTTAGACTATTTTTTTGACTTAAAAAGAAAAAATTATGAAATTTTCAAGTTAAAAAAGTATAAAAAATTTTAATATATATATGTATATACATAAAATTTTAGATTAATTTAATTGTGTAAGATTATTTAATTGTGTGGGTAGTAAAAATTTGAAAAATTGTTGTGGAATCAAAATTTAGAGATCCTAACATGTTGATGTAACTGGCTAAAATGCTGAGGTGACTGACTAAAATTCAAATTTGAAGAATCATTTTTGGCTAGAGCAATGCTACACGTAATGAAATTATTTCATAAATTTTTATCATGAGTGATGTGAAAATTAAATGGTGAGTTAATATTAGTAAAATTCTCCTCATACATAAAGTCTCAATGATATTATCACCTGTCACATTATTTATGATAGAAATTCAGGACATATTTTCAAGAAATTTAACATTTTCCTTTTGGCTAAGCCACTGTGTATGCCCTAATAGCTTGGTCAAAGCCTTCAATTTTCTTCACGAGGATTGGTACAGTTCAGTAATGCAGATTGAATCTTCTTCGTGATCTCACGTTGACTGCTCTCACCTTCAATCCTCTCAACATGTCAGGTAAATCAATCATGCAGAGATCCTGATAATGCACAATTAAGAAATAGTAATATATATATATTTTTTTATGAAGCCGAAGCTGAAAAGAAAAATCACACTGAGCAAAATCTTTGAGTTTGAGCTATAACATTCTTTCTCAATTCTTCATTTTAATGTGCTCTCTCTCTCTCTCTCCAATACATCATACATTGGAGCAAACCACTCTCCTATTCCTTTCGCAGATCATTTATTACAAACTTACAGATGAAATATTATTCAGGCTCCACGTGTATAACTTGCCTTTTGACCCTTCGTAATACACACATTACATATATATATATACACGAAAACTCATTTCAGATGTGGACCCCACATATTGTCGTACATCAACTTGTGAATACCGTACATCCGGCAAATGCTAAACGTCATAAAATTTTATTATGAATTGTCATCATGAATAATGTGACAGGTAATAATACTATTGAAATTTCGTGTATAAAAAAATTCTACCAATACTAACTCATTATTTAATTGTCATATCATTCAAGATAAAAATTCATAAAATATTTTCATGACGGATAGCATTATTCCGTGCATTACTATCTGCAATCTCCTTTTAATTTCAACTTAAGAGAGTGGAAATATCACAGAAAGTGTAACTATTGGAGCAAAAAAATCATTGAAAATAAAACAAAATAATAGTTAAAAATCAATGAAAAATGCTAAATTTTACAATTTTATTTAATAAATTTTAATTCGAATTTATGTAACAGGTAATAATACCACCAAAATTTTGTATATGAAAAAAATTTCACCAATACTAATTTATCACTTAATTTTATTTTTTAAAATAATAAACTATATCACCAATCACGTAAATTCAAATTAAAATTCGTGATATTTATTCGAGACCAGTAACCTAGCTCAAAACCCATTTATGTACAAAATTTGTTATATATCCTTTGCCATAACACTAGTCGAGTAGACTTTAACCAAGTACCACTGCATTTGATCCTTTATTATATTAACAACCAGAACCAACAAAGGCTTGAGCTTCTCTAAGACTCTATGGGTTGAGTTCTCTCAATCCATTCCAGAGTTCAGAGTTTACATTTATCACTCTTACCTTACCCAAAAAAAAAAAAACAAAAAACACTCACAAAGCCCAAACTTTCTAGGAAAGAGAACCACAAACACGAACACAAACATAAAACATAAAGCACATTACATTAAGAGACCCGAGCCTGATCTTCCTACTCTATCCCAAGCCTCTTCTTCAGTGTCAAAACGAAGTCATAAATCTTGTGGGGGTGATGAAGGGACTTGGATACACTCTCCCTTTCCATGCACCTCTTAGCCCATGCCACCAGCGTAGGACACTCGGCCTCAATGCTGAAGTTGCCACATGTCTCATAGGCATAAAACCAGCTATAGAAAGTCACAAGAGCAATATCAACAAACCCAAAGCTCTCACCACCAAAGTATGGCTTGTTCCCAAGCTCTCCCTCCAATACCTTGAGATACTCTATGAACTCCTTCTTGCCTGCTTCCTGCTCTTCCCCTTTTGTAGCCCATATCTTCCTCCCAGCATCATAGATCTGAAATATGAAACACCACTTCAATACATATACATATACACATATATTATATACCATAATTAAAGAGAAAAATCAATAAAAACACAACACACATAGCAAAAAATTTTAGATGGCCGGGGTCCCAGTCCATCACAGGTGACAAATCATCAAAGCATTGTATAAAGCTAACCACCAAATCACGAGACAATCCATGCATGACACCTAATTAAATGTGCAAGTTTTATACCACGTTTTGATTTCGAGTCATGTTTTGATTCTCGGAGACCAATCTATTCTGGGACCATTTAATAATTCCTCCAAATGGTAACGGTCAGTGATTTTGGCGGGACCATGGACTCTGGACCATCTAAAAAGTTCTACTACGTATATATAGCAATTTTAGTATAGTGTCAATATATAGGGAAGAAAATGTTTAAAATCTCAAATATTGTTATAGCAGAAACAAATTTGAATAGAGACCCAATAACAAACAATAGACAATATCACAGACCCACGAGATTTGATTTTGATGTGATTTAAGTATAATATAATAAAGAAAGAAATATAGGATACCTTCTTGTCAACATAATCAGCCCAGAACCTAGCTTGAGCTCTCGGGTAAGGATGTGAGGGTAAGAGAGGAGCTTTGTGTTTCCAGACCTCATCAATGTACTGAACAATTATGAGAGACTCACATACCGGTTTTCCATTGTGGATCAGAACAGGGATTTTCTTGTGAACCGGGTTCATTTTGAGAAGCAGAGGACTCTTGTTGGTCAAGTCCTCTTCTTTGTATTCGTACTCAATACCCTTCTCAGCCAGTGCGATCCTGACCCTCATGCCAAACATACTCGGAAGGGCATCCAACAAAATCACCTCATCCGCCATTGTTGATCGAGGAATGAAGAGAGAGAAATATTAGAGATCAGAAGAAGATGGAAATGAACAGAGTGTTGTGCAATTGTGTGAAAGTCAAGCTGTGAGAGAGAGATGCTTTTAAGGTGTTACATAGGAGAGAGTATTTAAAGCGGTGGATACTGGATGGTGGGTGGTTTGGGTAAGTATTGAAAGTGGTGGAGGCATCTAGGAAAGGACGGAAGTCAAGTCATGCATACGTAGTCACATATGTAATTTCCTCTGTCTTCTAGGTCCCTCCTTGGGTCCAGAAGTTCCTTGATCTGTCTTATACTTTGATTGTGACTTGAAAGAGACAACCACGTCGCATTTTTCAAACAAAATTTATTAATTTTTAATTTTAAATTCATTATAAAGAAATTTAAATTTGAATTTTGATTTAATTGTACTACCAAATCACTTATCATTTCCAATAATTTTGACATTTCTTTTCGGACAATGATTTTTCTTCGAAATTGGTTTGTTTTGAAAAGTGTCGTTTGTGGGTAGAGTGACAGGAGCAGGTGTATTTTTTACCTAAATATTTTAAATAAAAAAAATGTAAGGGTCGTGACGAATTTGAAAGAATAATTATTCCTCATAATCTCTAATAATTTCAAAACTTTATTGAATAATTAAAAAGAGAAAATTATTATTTCACTTATATCTCATTAAATATAAAAAGTATGATAATAATTTAGTTGTTATCCTTCCTTTTCTTTTCTCTTTCCTATTTTATTCAAATAAAAATATTATCCTTTCTTTTTTTTTCTTTCAAATTTATCCAAACATAAATAAAGGTTATTATTATTCTCTCATTAATTTTCCTATTTTTTCTTTTCTCTCATAACTAAAATTATCCTATCTTTTTTTTACTCTTTTTTCTATTCAAACGGAACCTAACAGATCACTTTTTCTTTTCTAAAACTTGTAATCCACATTTTTCGATCAAATAAAAGAAAACTAAAAATGAAAAAAAGGAAGAAAAATGAAAAGATCTACTCAATTGGCAAAAAAAATTAAAGGAAAATATTTTCTCTTTTTTATGATAAATACATACATTTTAAGTCATTTAAGATACTCAATGTTAAGAAGATACAGAAGATAATATTTTCATATATTTTATAGAAAAAATTAGATTTTAGCGATCAAAATTAAAAAATTTTGTGACTTTAAACTCCGGAGAAGGTAAGTGATCAAATTTAAAAAATAATTACTAATGAATGACTATTTAATTTTAATGTCCAAAATACCTTTCATTTTATTATGATATCCACAATTTCTTCTTATTTTCTCCTAAAACTCCTGTTTGGTTGCCAAAAATATCATCAATATATGTATTTATATGACACACGTGGAGTTGATTATTATTAATATTAGTGTAGAATGAATAATCATTTGAGAAGAATGAAACGTTTTTCACTGAAGATGATTCTGTAAAGAATTAGTAAACAATTAATCTATTAAAAAAAATAAAAAAATCAGTACATAAGTTTTCCTATATATTTGGCTGTATTTAAAAAGCATGAATTAAAGATTGGCATTGTTTTGAGGCCTTAAGTATCTGAATTGTAAAGTCATGAAAGGTGTTTCTATTCATGGTTGTTAAGGTATCCAAATTGTAAAATCAGAAATGAGGACCTTTAAGATTTTCTACACGCAATCCACGCATATATATATATATAGATACATATATATAATTTGCATTATTTTGAGGTCTTAAAGACTAATCATGCTCTTCTTACAAGGATGTCAATCATTAATCCATGCTTTTAAATACTGCTAACTATATAGGAAAACTTGTGTACTGTTTGTTTTTTTTTTTCTCCTTTCAGTAGAGATTAATTGTTTACTAATCATCTTCGGTGAAATACGTTTCATTCCTCTCAAATGATTATTCATTCTATACTAATATTAATATAATCAAGTCCACCTGTGCCATATATATATATATATATATTGATGATATTTCCGGCAATCAAATAGGAGTTTTAGGAGGAAACAAGAAATGATTAGAGATCTCATAATAGAAGGAATAATATTTTGGACATTAAAGTTAAATATTATTCATTGACAATTATTTTTTAAATTTGACCACTATTTATCTTTTCTAAAGTTTAAAGTTCATCTAAAAGCAAAAAAAAAAAATTATTTATTTTGGTCACCAAAATTTAAATTTTTTTTATTTTTTATTACTTTAAATTAGAAACTAGAACAGAAGAAAAGGAAATGGCATAAATAAAAGATTCTTGTACACTTTTTTCTGATACTATTCCTTACCATTTTTTCATGATAGCTAAAGCAAAAGATAAAATTCCCTTTGCACTATCTTTTTTTTTTTTTTTCCAATAAAATATCACACAAAAAGAGTCTGAATTTTAAAACCTTAGAAAAACGTTTAAGTTTATGTTGGAAATATTTTAATAAAAATATAATTAAGTTAGTATTTATGGTGATTTTATTGTGGACATTATATTATCTTATTTAATATATTTATTATATTGGGTTTATTTTATTTATTACTCATTATACTAGTGTATTAATTCATATAATTATTTCACTATATATACCAAAGTTTATTGAGTCTCTTATCTCTGTCTTTTCCTTTACCTATTTCACTACTACTATTTGATGTATTTATGGACAACGAGATGCGGACATAATTACCTCATTTTTCTTCTAACGTGCCTAGAGGGGACTCCGCCTTTGAGCTCTTGGGTTATATCTTGGAACCGATACTACTGTCAATACATGCACGTGGAGAGAAACTATTTACTTTAGAACAGTGCCTAGCATACCTCTCTATCTCAAATATATATTATTTATATGGTTATATGCTATTTGTGTTCTTCAATTTACTTGCTAAAATTATATTATTGTTTTTTTCTACAGCTGCATGTATAAGTTGTAATCCTTGCTACTTCATGTCTATGCAAAGTCATGTATATGATTTCATTCATTTTATAATTATATGTAAATGTTAGAGGCCTGTTATCGATATTTCTAGATTCATGTATTGATGTTGTAAATTTTGTTTCCCTTAATGTCATTTTCTTGAATTTAAATTTTCTATGTATGTATATTTGATTTCCAAACTTAATTTATTTTGAAGTGTTGTCAAGCTTTTCATTTCTCTCCTGACTCTCCTTCAAACATTGACTTTATTTATTTTTGGCCACAAGTCTCAATCATCAATACCAACAGTTTCTGCTACTTTTTGACTTTGTTTTCCCTTCCTTTCATCCTTCCCAGACTTTTATTGGCTTGTTGATAATATTTGTGTGTCCATCTCCATTTTCGTGGCAAATTGAATCAAATCTACTTGTATACAACTAGAAGATCAACTTTTAGAAGCAATTAATTTTTGACTGAGATTAACGCTATGTTTGCTTTCGATTCAGAAGTTTGGAAAATGACTTGCTAAAATTGGATCCATTAGTCATTTTTCGGCAATTAGTAAAAAATCATTTTACTCAAAATTTAGTGTTTTTATTAAACTAAAAGATGACATCACTCATTACTCACTCACATAAAATTAGTCATATTTGTTCGATTGAACGACTCCGGATTATGTATCATAAATAGGATATAATTACACTATTATTATACTGATATTACTTCTGTTTTCTCGAGACGGAGATGAGGATTCGAGACCCATATTGAACATTTATAGATGTGTGAATATTTACTTGACCAAAAAATACAAAAAATTGGATACCCATGGTAATATAATAAACCTTTTTGTCGATAAAGTTTGTCCAAAATCTTGCTTTGACTTTCTGGTAATTCTATTAGTAAGGCACCAAAGGAGATTTACCCTTCCAGACATGGTAAATATACTGAACAATTGTTAGTGATTCACATGTGCCTGCCATTGTGAATCAGCACAAGAATTTTCTTACAAACTGGGTTCACTGTCCAGAGGAAAGGGATTTGTACAATGTCACACCCTACCTAATATACTTGTATTGTTATGCCACCATTTTCAATTCAAGATTGGTCAAAAATTCTAAGGGCAAACAATTAGCTAGCAATTGTGGCCAGCATTTGTGTTGGTGTGGGGGTGGCCACAAGTGGGCCAACCCTAGCTCGCTGGCGCTGCCTGTGCTATGCAGAGCCAGCTTCATGGCCAGCCAAAATGTCACCTGAATCATTTTTTCTTTCTTTTTCTTATTTCTTTCATTATTTTCTTTTTCTTCTAGTTTGCTTATTTCTTTTCTTTTTCTTCTAGTTTTTTTTTTTGCTTTCCTTTTACTTTATTTTTTTTTATTCTAATTGTATATAAATATATGTTTATATAAATATAATATTTACACTAAAGGATGTATTATTGTTCAAAATTTTTTGTTATTATTATTATTTTTGTTTCTTTCATTATTTGGTTCTATCTATCTTTGTATATTGGCTAAAAAAAAATTGCTTCTTTACTTATGATTTTGTTTCTTTTTGTTTTTGTATAAAAAAAAATAGTTCTTTGTCTATTGAATGATTTTTTAAATAAATTGTCAATATATTAATGAGAAGAAAAGTAAAACAAATAATTTTTATTCATCACAAACAATATGAAAAATTACATTGAAGAGAATATTTTCTTTCAACTTATTCATTACCATATTTTTCCCACAAATGGTTCATGAGATCTCTCCTAAGATCCAAATTGTTATCTCCATTACGAATTTTGTTAAGACGAGTACGTATGTGTACTGCCAAAAATGATCGGTCTCGATTGTAGCGTGGAAGGGAGACATTTTCATCCGGCGGTGGTGTCCAATCCAAAATGTTGGTATCATGCTCGTCTTCTATCATCATATTGTGTAATATGATGCACGTTCTCATTATCTTGCTCAGGTCTTCTTTTTTCCAATAATACACTGGTCCATGCGTTATAACTTATAACCCACTTTATCTATAGCACACCAAATGCGCGTTCAATATCCTTGCTAACGACTTCTTGTCTTTAAGAAAATAATTTCTCTTTTGCAGTAGTAGGGTGCAGGATGGTCTGCATCAAAGTTGCCCATTTAGGATATATACCATCAGATAAATAATACCCTAATGAACGTTGGTATCCATTCACCACATAATTAACCGGAGGCATTGTATCATTGATGATACGGTTGAATACTGGAGAATGATCTAAGACATTCACATCATTGTGTGAACTAGCCATACCAAAGAAGGCATGCCAGATCCATAGATTTTTTGATGCAACCGCCTCTATTATGAGGTAGGCTTACGACTTCTCCCCTTGTGCGTGTCATGCCACGCTGTAGGACAGTTCTTCCATTTCCAATGCATACAATCTATAGAGCCAAGCATACCTGAGAATCCTCTTTCCTCCCATTCTTCAAGCAGACATGCAATGTCATTTTCGTTTGGTGAGCGTAGGTACTGGTTCGCATACAATGCAATTACAACATCACAATATCTCTTCAAGTTTTGGATCGCAGTGCGCTCGCCAACTTTTGTGTACTCATCACATAGATCTGCTAAAATTCCATAGGCGAGTATACGTATTACAGCTGTCATCTTCTATATAGGGGTGCATCCCATACGACCAGTAGCATCGGGTTTCTGTTTGAAGAAGTTGTCATGAGCTGTAACATCGATCATTCAAAATGCAAAGAAACAACTCTTGTCGCATTCGGAATTGTCTATAAAATAACTCAGGTGTATAAGCAGGATTTTTGGCAAAATAATCTTTATAGAGTCGCTAGGTTGCCTCCTCCCGATCACGCTTAATATATTATCTCTTATTCAGTTGAAATAATATTTTTATTCTCTCAGGCGTGAACATGCCCATAATCTTTTTCAGCCGTTTCTGATATGTAGTGTCTTTATATTAATTTTCTTTCATGTTTATGTTAACAAAAATGTTAATGCATGAAAAAAAAATCAAAACATGAGTGATTGAAAAATAGCCATTGAAAAAAACACAAACAAACAATTAAATAAATAAATTTTTAAATAATTTTATAACATACAAAAAATTATAAATATATTAAAATGTAACTATCCCAACCAGCACTATACCGTGCGGTTGGGCTGACCACAAATTGTGGCTAGCCACATCAGCACATGGCTAGCCACAATTTGTGGCATAGCCAGCCAGTGTAGCCATTACTACATCGGTTGCTCTAAGTTCTCTACCTGGTCGAGCCCACCAAAGATATCATAATGACTTGTATGTTTGATTTGATAGATACGTAACATCATACACTTGTATGGTTATGCCACCATTCTCACTTCAAGGAATGGTCCAGTGTTTAATTAGAATTTTAAAAGGTTTTAAAAATCTGAATGTATGTATTTAATTTAGACTTTTATAAATTTTTAAATGGTTTATACAAATTTGATGGTATTCAATTCTGATTTTTAAAGAGTCTATACAAATTTGACGATATTCAATTACGATTTTAAAAAATTCTACAAAAGTCTAGGTGTATTAAAAAAGTCATGGATTATGAATACGAACAATATTTCTCTATCTCAAGATACACCCATTTTTACTCTCTCACTCTCTCTTCTCAAATTCTCTCTTTTTCTATTCATTTGGCTGGAATTTTTAAAAAGTCATAGCACAAACAAAACCAAACGAATTGCACAAATAAAATAATCAATATATCAAAGATTATTAATGCCAAAACCCAGTTTGGTGCATATTCCAATTTGTACCGCAACACCAAAATCAAGAACCGAATTTCAGAGGGTGCAGTGGATCTTTGATCTATAAACAAATATATCAATTCTTAAAATAATATATATATACACAAAATAGGGTTTGTGAGGGTGGTATTACCTTGTCGTTGAAAATAATGGTTCACTGAAGGCATGTACTTTCCATACCCACAGTCCACACTGTCTTTAATATGAAAACAATTTATTCAAAAGTTGTATGGATTTACAGTTTATTATATATCAATGCATATACACTTGTACATATTTTCTCTCATATAGATGCTCATTTAACATGCTACAATGTTTATATGCACTTGTACATATTTATACTCATTTAACAAGTCATACATACAATAAAACAAATATATATATATATATTCCATTTAAATATACAAAATAAAAATAAAAATAACTTTTTATAAAGAATTTCATATGAAAAATATTTTATGGGGCATCAAAAGTAAATATTTAGAATCTGTTTGGTTTAATTTTTTAAAAATAGTTTTATATTCAGATAAATGAAAACCCAAAAAGTTGTACAAAAAAAAATTATTTTGTTGTCAATTTTATAAAAATTGTTTTCTAAAAATTCAGTTACACAAAAAATTATTTGTAGAGAGTTATCTTTTATAATTTTTTGAAAATAATTTTTTCAAACATAAGAGCAATAACAAGACAATGCTAATGAATGCAAAGTTAGTATAACTTTGAATATGTGGAGAGATATCGGGTACAATGATAACAATGGGAACTAAAGATATTGAATAATGAATGTTAAATATTTTCTTTTAAATTTTACTTTCAAACTTGTTATAAACTTGTCACTATACTTTTGTGAATGCTAGTTGTTTTGCGTTTGTTATAACTTTTTTTTTTCGTAAAAATTATGGTGTGCGCCGCAGTAGTATAATTTTTTTTTTCTTTTCTATATATAAAAAAACATGTCTATATATCCTATCTATCTAATACAAAAAGAAAAAAATTAGAAAATATGAAAATATTCCATTTACCATGAGCATAACTTTTTGGTCTTTAGCTTAACATATAATACGAATAAAATAACAAAAGAAGAAACATGGTTCAGCCCAATCCAAATCATACGTTCAACTTTTATTTTGACATATATTGCTAAATCATTCTTCGTATTGTTATGAGGAAGGATATAAAAATTCATCAAAGTCTCTAATAGAAGTCTATACAAATCCATAAAAGTCTGTAATAAAAGTCTATAAAAATGCATGAAAGTTTGTAATAAAAGTTTATAGAATTCCATAAATTTTACTTAAATCCATAGAAATTCATGAAAGTCTATCACGTAAAAAAATGTCTTTCAAAGTCTTTTAAAATTCTAATTGAATACACCTCCTAAGTTCTCTGCTTGGTGGAGCCCACCAAAGATATCAAAATGACTTGTATGTTTGATTTGATAGAAAGGAAAGAAGAGGAGTGGAGGGAAGATATGAGGGAATGAACAAATTTTTTTGTTTGGTAGAAATAATACAAGGAGGGAAGATAAAAGAGGATGGATTAGTCATCATTACTCTTTCACAAATTTTTATTCCTTCAAATTTGGATGAAAGACGGTAAGGAAGAAATGCAAGACTATTATAAATGTTAAAATTACAAAACTTTCCTTATTCCTTTTCCTTCGCTCCTAACAAACAAAGTAAGCTATTATCTCATTCATTTTTCTTCCATCCAATCAAACACAAAGAGGGAAGAACGTAATCTCTTCTCTAGGAATGTCTCAGTTAGGGGTACACAAAAATCAGCCCAAACCAAAAAATCAGTTTTTACGGTTCTGTTCGGTCATGATTTCAAAAATTTTAATCCGTAATTTTTTGGTTCGATTACGGTTTCGTGTCCATCGAAACCAGACCAAACCAAACAGAACCGTTTAATTATATATATATATATATATATATATATATATATATATATATATATATTATAGCATATACTCATGTGGATTCACAAGTAGTAGTAGCAGTTTTTTAAACTGTGATTTTTTTTGCTTTTTGATAGTAAGCTAGTAGTAATTTTTATGGTAGTAGGCTAGTGATAGTTTTTTAAAAGATCTAAACTATTATTTTTTTTTGCATTTTTATATCAAAAAAAAATTTAATAATAGAACCGTGGTTAGAATATAACCGAACCATTTCATCACGGTTTGGTTTGGTTAGGTTTTATACTTGAAACGGTTCGGTTTCGTGGTTTAATAAAATCGATTCGTACAGTTTGAGGTATTTTGGAACCAAATAGAACCGTGTGCACCCCTAGTCTCATCTATCCCTCGTTCTCTCCCTTCTATCCAATTTTCTTCATTCTTACCAAACGAAGTATAGGAAGGAAGAGATGTGGAGAAAAGATAGGAGGGAATGAACAAATTTCTTTGATTTGGTAGAGATGATGCAAGGAGACAAGCGAAAAGAGGATGGATGAGTCATCCTTCCTCTTTCACAAAACTCATCCATCCTCTTTCACAAATTTTCATCCCTCCAAATTTTGATAGAAGATGGGAAGGAAGAAAGGAAAGGCTATTATAAATGTTTTATGCTCCGTTTGATAGGAAAGAAGAAAATTGGATGAAAGAAGAGATTGTGTTCTTCCATTTTTTTGTTTAGTTATATGGAAGAGAAAAAAATGAGATAATACCTTACTTTATTTGTTAGGAGAGAATGAAAGCAAATTAAGGAAAGTTTTGCAATTTAAAACATTTATAATAGTTTTGTCTTTCTTCCTTCATGTCTTTCATCCAAATTTGGAAAGATAAAAATTTGTGAAAGAGAATGGATAGCTCATCCATCCTCTTTTCTCTTCCCCCCTTGCATCATCTCCACCAAACGAAGCATTAAATTACAAAACCTAGCTTCTTTCTCTTAACAAATAAAGTAAGGTATTATCTCATTCTCTTCTCTTCCATCTAACCAAACAAAAAGAGAAAAAAACATAATCTCTTCTCTAGAAATGTCTCATCAATTTCTCATTCTCTCCCTTCCATCCAATTTTCTCCCTTCCTACTAAATGGAACAGTAATGTTTGACATATGAGGAACTTTATCCTAATTATGTTTTAGTTGTAATTATGTTTTGAGAAATAACCTCTCCTTCCAAAAACGAAAGACAATTGTAAGTGGATTTAACACATTAAAAGATGAAGTGACGGCACAATTGAACAACATAAAGCACGTTAATTGGCCGCCAAAGGTTTTTATCAAGAATCTGAATTTGATTTTGAAATTTCCTTTAGTTTCGTTGTCAAACCTACAACAATTCAAGCTGTGCAATCTATATTATTGTATATGTAGAGTTTGATGTGAAAAATGCATCTCTACGTGGATTCCTTTAAGAAGATGTTTTAATGGTAACAACCTCCTAGATTGTTCATCCTCACCTTCCCCTCTTATGTTAGGAAACTCAAGAAAGTCATTTAAGGTCTTTGACAAACACCATTTGCAGTAGAATAGATAACTCGGTGTTTACTCTACATTTGAACAATGGCATGATTATTCTTCTCTTTTATGTTGATGATATCATTCTAACAAGTTATGATAGCTCTTTACTTAACCAACTCACTTATTAATTGAAACAAAAATTTGTCATAACTAATCTTGGTGAACACAATATCTCTTTAGGTATTGAAACCTCTCATACTCGTGATGGCATTACATTTGCTCAAACTAAATACCCTTGGTCTTCTCAAACAAGCAGCCGAGATTGACTCCAAATCGTGCTCCAATCCTATTGAAGTGCCTTGAAATCTCATAACAAAGATTAATTCCATATTATATAAAGTTTTAATTACCAGGGAAAAAAGTCTACATTTATTGAATTTTCTAATTGAGACTGTCATTTTAAAAGAAGAAAACAAAATAATTCAGGTAGGAGCGGACCTATGTGGAGACTAAGGGTGTCATACCTAGAGGTAAACAAAAAATTGATGAAACCGAAACCGTAACTAAACCGAACCGAACCATTTACTACGGTTCCGGTTTCGGTTCCAAATTTTAGGAACCGTTTACAACGATTCTTGTTCCAAGTCAAGGAACCAAAACCGAAACCATTAGAAAAAATATTTATATATAATATATAAATAAATAATAATATCTTCTAAATTCTAGTGTTCTATTTATATATAAAGTATAAAATATATAATATATAGATAAATACATTTAGCTTCTAAGTTCTAATAATTTATATATTTATATAATATAAGATACATAAATAAATACTAAAAGCTTCTAATTTATTATTATAACTAGGGGTGCACAAGTATGAGTGTGTATCTTGGCAATGTTTAACAAAAAAAAAAAAAAAATTGACAAAGAGCCATTGGAGAACTGGAACCGAACCGAACTCAACTGTTTCGGTTTCGGTTTCGGTTTCGGTTCCGACTCTAATTTCAAAATTAAGGAACTGTTGAAAAATATTCTTGTTTTGGTTCTGGTTCTACCAAGAACCATAAGGAACCGTATCGTGTACATCCCTAGTCATACCCCCTCTTCCTACATAATCTCACTAAGTGGGCCCCATTAAATATTGAGTCTAATTTATACCTGCCTCCCTAAATCTCCCAAACAAGACCTTCTGGATCCACCACGACAATATACAGAGTTCACACCATGACTGTGAAATGAGTGTTTTCGGGTGTGTGACATCTAATATATTTGTTACTAAGAGTCAAAAGGCAAGTTAGACATGAGAGGGCCATTCATGCAAGACAAAGTGAAAGTTTAAATGTGCTGCAAAAGGAATACGAGAGTGGTTTGGTTAAAGTGAAATATTGCAAGCTATAGAACAACTAGAGGATAACTAAAACCCCGATTTGTACTGCAAGCTTGCATATGAACATGTAAGATGTATTGAAGAGAAAAATATATATTGAAATGAAGAGTTGAGAAATAAATATTATAACTCTTTTGAGTTAGAGTTTTTGCTTTATTATTATCTCAGTGTGAAATTTATTTATCTTCTAACTTCCCCTGGGTAACAAAATCTTGGACAAACTTTGTGTGGAGGAACTGAATTGAAAGATGGGTTCAAGGACTTGAACCGAAAGAAATCCCAAGAATGTCTCAAATTGATGATAGAGAATTGTTTTAAGCAAGAAAAAAGTGGATACTTCATTAATTCCTATTTTTTTCATTGCTGCAATACAGAACATGAAGAACAGACCTCTCAACAAACCAAAAAGAGAGAAAAGATTAAAAGGGTGAGATAAATTCTATATTTATTTCTTGTTATGTATTCATAAAGAAGTTCTCTTCTGGAATTTTAGTGATCACCAAACTTGTTTGCGAGCTCCATGAAGAAGCCAGAGAGCTTGTACTGGTCTGGAAGTGTCTTGGACACACACTCTTCTCCATGCACCTCTTACCCCCATGCCACAATTTTAGGGCACACTTCCTCCATGGTAAGCTTTTATGGCTTGCTAATAATATTTTTGTGTCTTCATCTCCATTTTTGGGAACTTTTAGAAGCAATTAATTGTTTACGGAAATTAACGCTCTGTTTGCTTTTGACATCAAAAATATTGTTCTTTTAACGCTCGGTTTGCTTTTGACATCATTTTTTGTTTTGTGAAAGAATTATTTTCCTTCTTAGTTCTGTGTTTGGTTAAAAATTTCAAGACACATGGTGTTCGTTTTGGTAAGTTTTCTGGATTGAAACGGGCTTCCGAGTTCAAGAAGGTATTTTTAAAAAAATGTTAGTATTTGATTAAATAAGAAAAATGGGCTTATAATGAAAGTCCAAATTCTAAAAAGTCTGTTCAAATGAAGGTGGAAAAACTTGGTCCCGTTTGGAGAAGCTTCTTAGGAAATTAAAACTGGCTTCCAAGCCCAAGAAATCATTTTCAAAAAAATGTTAATATTTCGTGAAATAAGAAAAATTTACTTCTAATGAAAGTTGAGGTCATAAAAAGTCCATTCAAAGGAAGTTGGAAAAACTTGTTTTTGCAAAGAAGTTAGAAATTATTTTAAGTAACGAATTTTATAGACAATTTTTTCTTCTTTTATTTCGTGAAACTTACCTATTGAGAGTAATTATTAAAAATAAATTTGTCAAGTTAAAATTGTGTTAATTGTGGAAGAAATTTTAAAAAATACCAAACAACTTTTAACTCCTCTAAACCGGGTCTTGATTTAAAAAAGAAGTCATAATTATATTAAGTAACAAATTTTATAAACAATTTTGCCTCCTTTTATTTCGTGAAACTTGTCTATTGAGAATAATTATTAAGGATAAATTTATCAAGTTAAAAATGTATTAATTGTGAAAGAAAATTCAAAAAATGCATTCGCCAAACAACTTTTTTCTTTTAAATTTTTTTTATTGAAAATATTCTTCAAATGCCTTTTAAAGGAAATGAATTTTAAAATCAAAAAGATGATCAACACGTTTATAAGTATGTATATTCCCATTTAGAACAAAGTTTTGATGTTATCCACTTCATACAAGGATAAAAATCTCTCTGCTAGATTTCCAGGTTAGAGTTTTAGACACGAGAATCATTATCACAAATTTTATTTCATAATCAATTTTTATCTTGAAGATAACTTCATTGGATCCAAACTTGATTTTTACTATTTTTGGAATGAATCGGTGGCAAACATGTTTAGATTTACCGTAAACAATTTTACCAAAAAAATAAAATTTGTTAGAATGAATTGTTAAGCGTTGAACAATAATGTGTTTATATGGCTACCAAGCGGACTATTGAACAACAATGTGTGTATATGTGTAACGGATTTAACACTTATCATTGATTCAAAAATTTAAACTATTGGATAGGATTAACTACTCTCCCATTTATATGAATACCCAATCAGATATGATGTGAAACAACACGTGGAGTATTCATGATATGTACCGCACCATGTTTATAAGTGGCAAACTATAATATTCAATTTTATCTAAAGCTTCTCAGAATGAATTGGTGGTAGTCAACTAGTCACTCAGGAAACTATAGTATATTGTAAATTGGCGGGCCAGGCAGTGGGCTGAACGTACCCAGACCCTACCCATCCCCTGTTGGGCCGGGCTAGCCATCCACAAGTTCGGGCCAGGCTAAAGTCCAGTGGGCTTGGGCCTATCCACTTACAATAAAGAAATTTCATTGTTCAAAATGTGTGTGTATCATGATACAATTTGTGCTGGTTTGGGCTATTGGCCCTAAGGTAGCCAGCTTGAACTCAATTCTAATAAAGAAAAATTACAAATCTACTCTTTGTTTGGAGTCCAATGTCAAATTTAAACCAAATACTCTCTCACACACACACAAACACACACACACACACACTATTGTATTCCTAACACCTTGTTAACATGCAAAACAAACTCATAGGCCTTTTGGGGATCCGGAAGAGACTTGGACACACTTTCCCTCAACATACACCTTTTAGCCCATGCCACCAGCTTGGGACACTCTGCCTCTATGCTGAACTTTCCAAATGTCTCCAATGCGTAAAATCTACTGTAAAATGGCACAAGTGCAACATCCACAAACCCAAAGTTGTTACCACCAAAATAAGGCTTCTCTCCAAGCTCTCCTTCCAACAACTTAAAGATTTCTATGAGTTCCTTTTTCGCACTCTCTTGGGTTTCTCCTTTGCCTCTCCATATCTTCTTACAAATGTCATAAATCTGCACCACATCAAAAAAATTCAATACCCAATTACTTACACATGCTAAAACTTTAACACACACACACACACACATATACACACACATATACGTATATCTAACAGACCTTTTTGTCGATGAAGTCTGCCCAAAATCTTGCTTGTGCTTTCTCGTAAGCATCAGAAGGCAACAAAGGAGATGTACCCTTCCAGACCTCGTCGATATACTGAACAATTATTAGTGATTCACATATGGGTTTACCATTGTGAATGAGCACAGGAATTTTCTTACAAACAGGGTTCACAGACAAGAGGAAAGGGCTTTTGTTAAACAAGTCCTCTTCTTTGTACTCGTACACAATACCCTTCTCTTCCAAGGCAATTCTCACCCTCAACCCAAAAGGGCTTGCCCAAGAACTCAAAAGAACTACTTTATCAGCCATTTAGGTAGAGCTCAAAGATTAAAGGGAACCAACAAATATAAGTATGAAATCAGTGACTGGATAGTGCACATGGATTGAAGGAGATAAAGAGTCTCTCTCTCTCTCTCTCTCTCTCTCTCTATATATATATATATATATATATATATCAGTATCAGATTTGTATTTCGGATTTGAATATGTCACTGCCTACGTAAGTAACATCAAATACTTGTATTTTTATGCCGCCACCATTTTCCATATGATGTGATGATTAATCCTGCACGTGGTATGACCTCTAAAGAATGGGCAACATTTCTAACTTCTCTCATTGGTGGAATCCACCAAAGATTTCAAAATGGTTTAATTTATCTGATAACTTGAAATCTCATAACAAATATTAATTCCATAATATCTAAGTTTTTTTTTTTTTATAAAAAAAATCAACATAATAAACTGCATAAAAAGTTAAGTTTAAGCTACAACAAATCTATACAGAAATAACAGAGCAAAAAATATGCATAAAAAAGAAATAAATAATATTGGGTTACATATATATCTACATACGGCAAATGATACTGTAAAACTAGAATGACTCATAATCCAAAAGACTCTAACAAGTAAGGGATGCACGATTCGATTCTTTTCAGTTATTGGGAGAACCGAAACTTGAACCGTTCCCAACGGTTCTTTAATTTTGAAATAAAAAAAAATATATATATATATATATATATATATATATATTTTTTTCAACGGTTTTAGTTCCTGTTCCAAGGCTTGAAACCGGAATCGTAGTGAACGGTTCCTAAAATTTAGATCCGGAACCGGAACAGTAATGAACGGTTCGGTTCGGTCCAATTTGGATGGATTGAGAAGAGGAATTTGGAGGGCATACTATTTCTCTTGAACTTCTTATGCTACCACTTTCTTTTTTATTTTTTTGATTTCTATTTTTCTTTCAACATTGAAAATGAATGAATGATATGAGTACAAAATATCATTCTTGTTTCTTTGATGAAGAGATTATTGAGACTTTTTTGTTTTTTTTCATCAAATAAGGTTTTTTTTTATTTATTTTTTTATTTTTTAGCATGGGTGTCCCTCAGTAACTATCTCTTTAATTCTATCCACACTTGATAATTCTAATATTTTTATCGTTGTATCAAACAATAGCTTTTTATAAAATTTTTTTCATTTTCTCACTTTTAGTTTTAATTTTTAATTAAAATAATATAATCACCATTTTAGATAAAAAAGAAAAAAAAAGTTTTTTTTTTAATAAACATAAACAATAAACATCATTTTGGTGTTTAGGATTTGAAGGCTTAGGAACAGTGTTGTTTTAAAAGTGTTTTAACAATTTATAAACAAAACAAAAATTATCATACATGTTTATCGTAAAAATTTGTTTTTATAAACAATAAACACTAAACATAAACGGTTACCAAACGGGCCCTTAGTATGGAGGAACTGAATTGAATGACGGGTTCAAGGACTTGAGCCGAAAGAAATCCCAAGAATGTCTCAAATTGATAATGAAAATTTGTTCCAATCAAGAAAAAAAGTGAATATTTCATTTGTATTTTCTCCTCATTGTTGCAATTTATTGTAAATGTAACAAAAGCAACAAACCTTTGAATAACTAAAAAGTAAGAAGACCGAAAATTAAATCTAAAAAAGATCAAAATAAATTGTATATCTATATCTTATATATGTCTTCATAAAGCCTGGAACTTTACTGACCACCAAACTTGTTTTCCATCTCGATGACGAAGTCAAAGAGCTAGGTACTGATTTGGAAGAGTCTTGGAAACACTCTCTTTCTCCATGCACCTGTTAGCCCATGCCACAATTTTAGGGCACACTTCCTCCATGCTAAGGTTGCCAAATGTCTCATAGAGGTGAAACCAACTGTAAAAGGGTCCAAGGGCAATGTCCACAATACCAAAGGTGTCTCCCCCAAAATAAGTCCTCTCTCCTAGCTCTGCTTCCAACGCATTGAAGGCCTCTATGAGATCCTTTTTTGCTGCTTCTTGGGTTTCAGCTTTGGTAAAAGCTAAATTCCTTCCAATGCTATGCATCTGCATGTAAAAGATTGTAAGACTTAAATTTGTTATCACAAAAGATTTCATTGTGTTAGAGGATTTATATATTTAAATTCTCTAACAGCTTAAGCTTTTGGAGTAAATGGTGGTTAACATGGTATCAGAGCCAAATGTCTCGTGTTCAAACCTCACCGTCATCCTGATAATTAAAATTGAAACACGTGTTGAATCAAAAGAAAATCACACGTGAGGGGGCGTGTACATTCTCCAACAGCTTAAGCTTTTATAGTAGATAGTGGTTAACACATTGATTTGGTCACTTGTTTCAGTGGATTAAATGGCATATTCTATGGGTGCATATATGGATGTGTGTAAATATATTTGCTCAATTGCTGTTTATTGATTTAGGGTCATCCCTTTCTCTCTCTAAACTCCATCTCTTTCTATCTCTAGTTCCATTTTGTTCCAAGATTTCCAACAAGCTAAACAAAAACGTTGGTTCTACTGCTGTTATATGTGTTTTCCAATAGTTCGATGAGTGGAATCTGCAACCAAAGAAGATCCGAATAGAGCATAATGGGGAGACGATACCCACCCCAAATATGTTCGCCTCCGAAACCGAAAATGGAGAAGAAATTTAAAAAAATGGGTTTAATTAAAGACCCAAAACATGGATAAAGTATTTAACCTAAAATTAAAGACAAAAAAAATTGGAGGATGAAGGAATAATTTTGTGTTTAGGGAAAATTAAATTTTAGTGACCAAAATTGAAAAAAAATGTTATACTCAATACCAAATTTAAAAAATAATTACTAATGAGTGATCATTTAATCTTAAAACTCAAAATATTATTCTTTTTCTCCATAGATCTCCATCCTTTCTTCGTTTTATTCAACTCTAAATATCATAAACTTCAAAGAATCTGATGACTTGTATACAATATATAAACATAAATGCATTCTAAATAAGAAATAATAATATATATAAATTTATTCCTTTATATTAATATCTCATTAACAAATAAAAACCTAATTTGGGTGCAATTAATTATTAATAAAGAATATTGGAGGATATAAATAAACTTGATTAATAAACCTATTGCCTACTGTCCCATGACGGCTTATTATCAACTTCTCCTCTGAATCTTCCTCTTCTTATATCAAGTCTCAAATAGTTACTTCATCTAAATCGATAACTCTTGCCGCATCTTTAAAGCCCTAAAATCCACCAAAGAAAAAAAATTCATATATGCACATGCATTAATTGTAAGACGAACATTTATGTCTAAAAATATAAATAGAGAGTCTATATATATATATACTTTCTTTTCTAGAATCATTTTATGCCTTTTGAAGCTTTGATATTTAGGAGTGAGATTGGAGAAGACAAAGAAAGGATTGTGAATCTCTAGATAAAATGGAGGGTATTTTGGACATTAAAGTTAAATGGTCACTCATTGACAATTATTTTTCAAGATTGGTAATTATTTACCTTTTATTGACTCTAAGGTCACTCTAAAGCAAATTTTTTTAATTTTGGTCACCAAAATCTAATTTTCTCTTGTGTTTAATTGAAGACCCAAAACATGGGTAACGTTTTTAACCAAAAATTAAAGACAAAAAAATAGAGAATAAAGGAAGAATTTTGGATTTAATTGAAGACCCAAAACATGGATAAATGCTAAAGAAGTTCAAAAATCTATGGCACTATATCATGTTCATTTGGGTTGAATTTCATTTAAGGGCAATTTTGTCAAAAAAAATTAATATTATTTCATAAATAAGTGTAATTATAAAGGGTAGGAAAGGCATTTCATATTAAAGGAGGATATTTTGGTCAATTCATTCATTTTTTTGGACAAAGCTCGCGGTCTTTCGAACGGAAGGGGATATTAGTAATAAGTTTACAAACGTCAGGGGAGCACGGTGTAAGAAATTTAAAAAGTTTCATCCAAGTATAATTAGACTAAACCTCAAATAAGGTAATTGTATTTAACCCTATTAATTATTAATTATGCTAGAAAATTTATCCAAGGCCCCCTAATCTAAGGATGACATTGAGATTAAATAAAATTAGTTATTAGGGTCAATGACGCATTGTTACAATGAAAAAAAAACGTTTTTATGAATAGAACTGTCATAAAATTGTTTTTGGTGATACATTATATAAATATATTTGGTAACAATATTGTTTAAAACATTTCTATTACTAATTTTACAATAATGCCTTTTAATAAAGTGTTACCATATTTGAAATCTATCAAAGAAATAATTAATTTTTTGTGTCTAGTGATGCCTATATTAAATTCTGCAACTCATTGAGAGAGAAGGTGGGCTAGATTGTTAACCGATCTAAAAGCCCAAACAAAATTGAAACTGGAATGGGCCTTCACAATTAGACCTATATTTTCTCAATAACAAGAGAGAGCTCCAATGTCGGCCACATATGAACCACACTAATGCAATCAAATTTGATATCAACTCTGTCATAACTCCAAAGGAATTAGATTCGATATCAACTCTATCATAACTCCAAACGAATTAGCAGTTGACCACCCTTTCTAAGGGCATTCACAATGGCTTCTCTGATTTTGTTTCTCCAGATTCAAATTCTAGCCATCCACGTCGCCATTCTAACCAGCCACATGATCTACACAATTTAACTCCACAACAATTTCTTCAGATTTTGGCTAGTAAAAAATAATAATTTTTTAATTTTTTAAAAATTAGGTCGGTACTCAAATTGAAGCTCTCGAAATTCTCTTTTTAACAGAAATGGTTTCATGAAAAAATTTAATTTATAGTAAAAGTTATAGAAGTTTAAGTGAATAAAACACAAAAGGCACAAAGAACGAGAAAGAAAAAATTATTTTTAAATAATTTGATGGGTTAAAATTTTGGTAGCGCAATAGTGCCTTTTGCTTGGCGAGACCTGGTCTGGCCAAGCTATTGTGGATAACCTAAAAGCTAGTCTATCCTGCTTCATTCCTACTTTTTGTATCATCATTTATCTTTCCGTCTTTTTGTAATATTGACCTTAAATAATAGGGTAAACTTCATTGATATCTCCTGAGGTTTGAGGTATTGTCACGTGGTTACAACTTTGTACAATTTTGTCAACAACCCCCCTGAGATTTGTAATGTATATCACATACACCTCCTCCTGCCAAAAGTAGGCTGTGTCAAACCACTTTTTGATGGGATAAAGACCATTCTATCCTTTGACTTCTGATTTAACAAATTTGAATACTAAATTTACTCTTTTAACCCTTTATAATGGACTAAAATGCCCCTTACAACACCAATTCTATTATATCATACAACTGAGCTAGATTCTTGGGCTAGGCTTACAACGGCTAGTGGTGGGAAAAACAAAAAAGTAGTCGTTACTCTTTGCTAGCCTCCCTCTATATATATATAGACCATGGATTAACCAACCATCCTCTATATATATATATAGACATTGAAGCTTTGCAAGAACTGAAACAACCTTAAGCTTGGAACCACCCTAAGATTGGTTAGTATTACATCTCAAATTTATTTATTTATTACCCTTTATTTTTTTATTTTCCAAAGTTCAGAAACTGAAGCTAAAATGCAAAGTTGCAAAACATGCAGACCCTCATAACATTATTATTGAGGATCAAAATCTTGTTGGTGCTGGTTGTGTTGGTGCAGTGGGTGCTAATGTTGCTACTCTAGATTCAGTAATGTCAATGACAAAAGTACTAATATTTGCTAGCATATTGATGTGTATTGTAGGTGTCCTAACCATGTTCATTGCTTTCATATCTAAGTGAATGGTGTAATGAATGACTTATTTTCGGAAGAAATGTTGTATTATTAATACACATGCATAACTACTGCAATTAATATATATGCATAACTATAATGCAAATACTTCAACCATAACAAAAATAAATAAATTTAGCAAACATAATATAATTTCACTGTCAATACCACTGCAAACATAAATGTCTCAAACTTAAACATAATAACCAAACACAATATCCCAACATTTAATACATAACTAATGTCTTATATCCAACATTTCAAACATGTATAATACCACTGTCAATACCAATAGAGTAGAAAATACAAATACTAACTACATGTTATCATTTTCATGTTACATTTTTTTCAAAAAATATGTTAGATGGGTCCATATGGACAAAGAAAATTGTATACTGATGTTGTTTTAAAAGTGTAAAATAACTTGCAAATGTACGAATCTATTGAAGTATAGATTGGCAAGAACAAAGTCGAACCCAAGAGAATGCTTTGAGAAGAAAAACCAATATAAATTCAAATTAATTTAAAACTAATCTAGTTTTAAAAAAAAGTTGGTTGATATGCAAGAGATTAAACTAACATGCAAATAAAATAACACGATTGAAATCAAATAGAGAAAATAACTAAGGTGTCGGATTCCACCACCATTAAATCCATGAAGCTTTTAATATTGATTTATTAATTCCCAAATTTAGAGTAGCAATCAAAAAATCAATCTATTGTTTACTCAAGATTTAACAATAAAGCACTATGAAAAATATATTAAAAAAGGTAGATTTTCCTTTACTTCACTAGTATAAAATTCTAAGCATTTTATGAATCCAATTTAATGAAAAACATAAGATCAAAAATTATCACTTTCAAGAAATATAAACCCAAGCTTAGATTAATTATAATACTTTCTAACTACCACATATACATGATATAGGTGGTGAAAGAACTACAAAATAATTAATCACAAGAAGCAAAAATCATAAGCATTTAAATCATACACATGGGAATCAATTAATGAACAAAATAACTTAACTTCATTAATGGAGGTTTCCTCCTCAACCTTAGTCAAGGAGTTTAGTTGCACATGGTAGAAGAATATAACAAATAAATAAAAGACATACTGAAATAAAATAAATAAATAAAACCCGGATTGTCTCTATCTTCTCTGCCTTGGCCTCCACTCGTTTTTCTCATTTCTCAACCCTGCTCATCTCTTTCTCTTATATAGAGGTTTTCTAAGGTATTCTCCAAGTAAAAAAAAATAAGAAAGTGTTGGGGAGAAAATCTGCTAGATTATTTTCTCTGAATTGAAATTCAATTTTAACATTGAATTAGTATGATTCACAAAATTTTTGTGACATAAAAATATCTTGGTCTTCAAATTAGGTTTCACAGCCTTTGAGTTTTCTCAATTCCGATATTCAAGTCAAGAGATATGGTCAAATTACCATAACTAGTGTAATATTCGCGCAGAATATTCTGTCTACGTTGACACGCGATTTTCACTCATTTAAAGTTGGAATTAGGGCTTCTTCGTGAAATACAAATATGTTCCCTTATAAATAAGCTTTCTAAACACTTTGGGCTTACATTAATTCGGTACTCGAGCAAAAATTTATGGCCCAAATAGTAAAGCTACGTAGAGAAGTCGTGGACTTTATATTTGTTGAATTTGGGCATTTTCCACAAACATCACCTTAAGCCTAAAAAGACACAAAATCACATTTATTAAATAAAATAATATAAAGTAAATTACTAATAAATATAATTTTGGAGGTTTATTCTTAAAGAATTATGCACTTATCACATACCATATTGTCAAAAAAGTTGTTCTCAATCCACTATGACCTGCAAAAAAAAACATTAAACACCATTAGCAGTCCACCATTTGTTATTTAAAATGAAAATTAATTAAATTTATAAAAAAATTAACCAATAAATATCTTACATTGGACTAAGATTGTTATGATGACCCTACTGCTCCATTCTGACTTTGTTATGATGGTCTTACTACTCCACTCTGCGAAAATACATACATGATTACAATACTAGCATGTGTTATTTACAATAAAAATTAACATATAAGTAACCAACCAAAAATGGCTTACATTAGATTGAGTCTGTTGTGATGGTCTAGATGCTCCACTCCTTGTCCTTGTTGTAATTCTTCTTCTTTCTCTCCTTCCTCTTGGTGTTGCAGTTACTGCCTTTTGAATTTGATGGTGCTACAACTGCTGTGGTTGATTCTGCTACTGAAGTTTTTCCTTTTTCTTTCCTTTTAACTAAAGCCCTTTAACAACCCCTTTTGTTATGTCCAATGCCTTTACAGATACTACATCTCACAATAGTTGACCTCTTACCAGCCTGTGGCTCACAAGCCTCCCTCTTTATTAACACTCTAGGTCTGCCTGTTGGCCTTCTTAGAACTGGAGAAAGCAAAGGCTACTTTTCTACTTCATCCCATATACTCTCATAGTGCATAGAATGTATCAGATTTTTGTAGGCTTTGACATAGACAAATCTATTGAAAAAGTCATCACAATACTCCTCTATATTATCTATTTTCTATGTAATGCATTTTGTTGCATGGTTACATGGCACACCAATAATTTGCCATTCTCTGCAACAGCAGGTCCTTTTCTAAAGATTCACAACATATCTCATTTCATTATTCTGTGTGACCTCATACAAGTTAGTCCCAGGCCATATCAGTTGACATGAATTTGAATATGAAATAAATATGTTCAATCTCTTCCTAATCTTTGAGACTACTAAATTTGTAGAGATCGGGTCTAATTTTTACCGTTTTTCATTTTTAGCATCATTTTTGCCCTAATTGCATTTTAAATAATGTTTAGCATGTTGTGAATGTGAAAAACATGTTTGGGGAGTTGTTTTAGGATTTTGGAAAGTTTTGAGAACATTTGAAGAAATTTGACTTTTTTGGGTCAATTGGGCCCCAGGATGAAGTCCGGGTGGGCCTGAGAATAAAAATTCTGAAAAAATCTTATTTTTTGTTATGAACCAAACGGAATGTTTAGAGAGTTAAGGGAGTGATTTCAGAGCCATAGTTGCTTTCGAAATCAAAAATGGAGCTCGGGAGGGTACGTTAAGTGACTCATAGGCGTTTCGGTCATTTCGCACCCCAAGTGGAGATATAAATATCTAGAGGGGCTGAGATATTTTATTTTCCAGCAATCCCCCTCTCTCTCTAACTCTCCCACTTCATCTCTCTCCATTCTCTCTACACATCGGAGGTTTTGTGCTTTGATTTTGAATTTTTCGAAGAAGGGTAGATTGTTCCTCCGACTAAAGGCTTCAATTTGAACTGAATAAAATGCATTTTCAGCAAGGTGAAGAGGGTTGAAAATTTGGGACTTAGCTTCCAAGCTTTGAATTTGAGGTGGGGGTATAAAATTCTTCTTTATTTTAATTATATAGGTCACATACTTGTGACATGAATGTTATTTTGAGATTTTGTAAAAATATGAATTTGTACATATATATATATATATTAAGATTATGTATTGTGCATAACTTGGTGATGTTTATGAATCCATATTACGAATTGTGTTCATTAAAAAACACTGTGAAAGTTGATTCCATGTGTAGAGTAAAGGCATGAAAAGAAGATTTTCTTAAAAACGCATTGGTTGTGATTTTCATGAAATGGGTGATTTTGATTGTGACAATCTTGAGGTGAAAGTGTGTGCATAAACTTGACATATATTACTCATTTGGTGAGAATTGTGAAAATTTTGAATTTTGTGCATTTATGTGATAAATGTACATTATTTGAAAAGTGTGTTTTTAGGGCATGTATGAGAATTAGGAAAGGCCTGGAGCCCTAGGGTGCAAGACCCAAAATTAGCCAAGTGGATGTCACTTCCGTCAAGTTAACAACCCGTAGAGTGTAATCAAAGTTTGTGGTTTCGAAGAAACTTTTACTATAGAATTGTGACAAACAGAAGTCTTCAGTTGAATTGATTTTCGGTTATACATGGTGTCAGTTTACTTGTGAGTCGTGACTTCATATAAACGGTCATATATTGAAATGTGAAGCATCACTCATGATTTCTAAAACTCGTATGTTTTAAGTGTGAAAAGTATGAATATTTGTCATGTAGTAATATAGAGATTTCATATGCATTCATACATGGCTGCCTGAGTTAAGATAGAGTCGATTGGATCATTCCTATTAGGTGTAGTTGTATGCTCACCCTCTCCCCCAAACTCTTTTAATATAAAGCTCCCATGGCGGATGAGGCATAGAGCTCTAAAGCGAACATTGAGCTTCTTTTTGGGATTTCTATTGGATATATTTATGTAGAAGTCTATGCCGACTTGTGGCATGTCGACTATAGTTAGGAGTGTTGTATTTACATTTGGTTCACCTCTTGTTTACAAATTTCAAATGTAATTGTCACACTTGACACATGTTGAACCGTTTGAGAGAGATATGTACAATGAACTCATAGATGTATGACTTTTGAGATATGTATGCATAATGGTTCCTTTTAATCTTTTAGGCATGGAAATTATGGGAATGAATGTAGAATGTGAGATTATATGTTTAACGAACTTTTTTATGTATGACCTTGGAAATTGTATGAGTAATGGAACTTTTGTATCCTTTCATGTGTGGAAATATGGGAATGGTTTAGAAAAGATGATTGTATAACTCCTTAGCTAGTTTTGCACCCTACGAAGTATTGTGAATGTTTAAAATTCAAGGGAGTGAATGTTTTGAAGTGAAGTTGTGAACTTTATGGATTGTGCACCGATGAGCCTCAAATGTATGGATTTGTGTAGTTTTTTATCATGTTAAAATTGTAAATGAGTGTATGATCATAGAGATTGCATATAAACTTGTGAAAATCAAGTTTTGAGGCATTTTTAGACTTTCGGTTGCCTAGTGTCTGCAGTAGCCGACCGAAACTGTTAGATCCCGAACTTTTGCAAATGGGGTAACTGTTTTGAATGACTGAAGGAAGGTTTCAGCCGATCAAAAGCTTCCTTTCGGTGAACCGAAGCTATCTTCCAGCCGACTGACAGAATTGGGAACCTGAAGGTTAGTTGAACCCAGTTTTAGCCGATCGAATGACGTTTTTAGTAGACCGACACTATCCTTCAACTGATCGAAAGGGGCCTTTCAGCCGATCAAAACTGGACTGAACTATAGATTGACAACTTAGTATCAAAAATGAGTATGTATGAACGCATAGACCAATGTGGAACCATTGTGAAGGTATTGAAGAGTATACGCCAATGTAATGACATACGTATAAAAGCTTCCACATTAGGAGTGTTGATGTTGATAATCACCGTTCACTCCCGTTTCCCTCGCTCTTAACCAGGAGTCAAAAATCAGACGTGACAACATGGCATCACAGCATGATACTATAGTAAAGTTATTGATGAATAATGGTTTGGTTATTGATTTCACTGTTCACCACTCATTTTCCTCGCTCTTAACCGGGTGTCAAAAATTGGGGCGTGACAAAATTAGTCAAACCAGTTCCCTTTTGAAATCTTTTTGAAAATTTGGACATTAATTTGGTTCTTATACCCTCTAACAAAGAAATTATTGATTTTGCCCTCACATGCTTAAGCCAAGAGTTGAATAACTCAACTGCATTGTTGGTGACAAAATCACATTTCACCATTTCATCAAACTTGTGCCTTGCCCATGTTTGAAGTGGGATGGTCCATCAACCACTAGAATGCTTGTGGAGAACAACTCTCTATCATTCTCCTGGCTTTCTTGAAGTCAACCTCATTATAAGCCCTGGTTGCTGTCCAAAACAATCACTTATACCTAACCCCAGAATAAAGTGTTCTAAAATTGACATAAATATGCCTGCCACACCTCATTTTGAAAGCACTAGGATATACTCCATCCATAGCTGGTAGTATTCTTTTTTGGCCATCACCAAGTCAACTCGCCAAGTGCATCACCAATGATTTTGTGAAGGTGTCCCAGAAATCATTTTCAATTGTCTTTGTTTTTAGACTCCACAACTGCAACTGCAAATGGGACTAAACCATTATTCCCATCAACCCCCATTGCACTTATTAGAATACCACCATAGGGACCTTTTAAGAAAAACCATCCAGACCAATAAATGGTCTAGAGCCATCCTTGAACCCATTTATAACTGTAACGAATGCTAAAAATATCCTCATAAACCTTGGTGGCTCATCAGTTGAAGGTTTGATAAATATCAAACTGCCAGGGTTGGTTTTCTGAACCTCTATTGCATACTGCCACAATTTTCCATATGAAGCTGTATGGGTTCCTTTATTCTTTTCTTTGGCTTTCTTCCTAGCTCTGTAGAAACACTGTTCACCCACCTCCACCTTGAATGCATCTCTAACTTTTGTCTCCAAAGTTGGGATATTAATTTCAGGTTTATTTCTGAATATCTTCACAAGTTTCTTTGTTATGTAAGATAAAGTCACCACTTTGTTCTTATTGGTTCTAATACAACTGTGAACTGCACTAAGTGTCTTTAACTTAAATGTGATTTGATCAGGCAATAGGCTTGCATGGATTCTCCATTCATAGCCTGGATTCCCATAGTGACTAGTCACTCTAGTCCTCTCATTTTTATCCATCACCAATTTAAAACCCCTTTGAGTTAATCCTTTAAAACTTTCCTGAAATGATATATGTTATCAAACAGTTGTTCCCTCTAAAAAACAATCTCACCATCCTCACTATACTTGAATGGTGTCCGAGTTATATATTTATGCATATTCTTTCCTAGTCTATTAATCTCATCACCACTGTCTGCACTGAATTCAGCACTATCACTATAATCAGATAAAACCCCATCACTGACATCAGGATTTTCCACTTCCAATTCAACATTTGACCCACTGTTATGTCCATCACCATGTCCATCATTATGTTCCTCATCCTCATAATTCCACTCCTCGTCATCACTGTCTGAAAAACTCAATTCACTTAGCATATCTTCCCTAACATGACTCTCCACATCTACCATAAGTTTTTTTGGTACAATCTCCTTCACATCATTGCCTAAGTTCATTTCAAAGGCACTATCCATACAAGAAGCTAGAGAAACCTGAGCAATCTCATCAAATATATCTATCCTCCTAGATTCTGATTGCATTTCAAACATTATGATCACATCTTTATCCTAATTTAATAACATTCTGTCACTACTCCCAAGTATGCTGCAGAACATATTCAATCCCACACCTTTTTCACCAAGAATATCATTATGCACCAATGCAGAGGCATCTGAGTACAATTTCATATAACTATATCTATCTGGATCTTTGCACTTTAACAGATACATGTGATAATCAAATAGTAATAGAGGATCATGCAATCTGTCCATTTCTAACTGGTAAACAAAAAAGACACAATACTTACCATCCAATCACTAACATGTATTAACCTAAGTAATTGAAACAGTGTATGTAAATCAGAACGGGACCTAAAATTGCCACTAATTTTACATTGTCCATCATGCGATAAATATACACAGTCCAATTACTAAGTTAATTACAACTAATTTATAATCAATTTCAGTAAATTACCCACAACACAACACTTACCATCCAATCACTAACATGCATTAACCTAAGTAATTGAAACAGTGTATGTAAACCAAAGCGGGACCCAAAATTGCCACTAATTTTGCATTGTCCGTCATACGATAAACATACATAGTCCAATTACTAAGTTAATTACAACTAATTTACAATCAATTTCAGTAAATTACCCCCAATTTGTTGAAAACCCCTTACCAGAAAATCCTAATTTACGATCAATTTCTACTAATTATCCTAATTTGTTAAAAATTCTCAAACAGAAAACCCTAATTTTTAATCAATTTTAGTAAATTACCCCAAATTGTTAAAAACCTCCAAAATAAAATACGTAATTGCAACTAATTTATACTAATTACCCTAATTTGTTGAAATTCCCCGAATAGAAAATCCTAATTTGCAATCAATTTCAGTAAATTACCCCAAATTGTTGAAAATCCCAAAAATAAAATACGTAATTGCAACCAATTTCTACTAATTACCCTAATTTGTTTAAAATTCTTAAACAAAAAACTCTAATTTGTAATCAATTTCAGTAAATTACCCCAATTTAATGAAAATCCTAAAACAGAAAACCCTAATTTGGAATAATTTGATGAAAAGCTCCCATTATTGTAAGAATCTATGAAAAGCCCCAAATGTTGCAAGAATTTATGGAAAACCCCAAATTCAAACCTAAGTCCCTCATGCAATATGATATACGTGCAATCAACATGATTGAAGGTAAATCAATACGTAACATGCAATTATATAGAAATATATCTAACATGAATACCCATTATGAATTTGATACTAAGATTATAAGAAAGGATTAGCTTACCTTTGCTAAGCGATGGTGCAACCAAACAATCGAGATTGATGGAGTATAACAAATGGTAAAGTTGGTTAGGGTTTGCACTGACGGAGTAAAGAAGATAAGATGTTGGTTAGGGTTTGTACTGAGAATGTGAAAACGTGAAGTTAGGGTTTCCTAAGCGAGAAACGTCCGATTTGAGAGGTTGGTTAGGCTTTGAACTGATGGGGGTAAAGACAATGAGAGGTTGGTTAGGGTTTCAACTAGTGTAATACAAAAGATGATACGTTGGGTAGGGTTTAAGAGGGAAGAAAAAGTTGGTTGGAGTTGGTGTGATCAACGTGAAAATGTAAAGTTGGTTAGGGTTTGAGAGGGAAGAAAGAGTTGGAGTTGGTTAAGGTTTGAGAGGGAAGAAAAAGTGAGAGTTGGTGTGATCACGGTTAGGGTTTGCAGATTAGTGTTAGGGATTTTTATCATTGTTGAGAAGAATGTGAGAGGTTTCAATGATACATACAATGAACAATGTAGAGAGAGAAATGACGGGTGTTGCGTGGGTGAATGTGAGGGTGTAATTCAAGGAATGTAATAATGAGGGATATTTTTGTCATTTCACGATTTTAATATTTTTGTATTGAAATTCATTTAAATAATCAGGGCCAGTCATGACATTTCTCTTTTTAAAGAATTAGAAATTCTGACAAGGAGTGTTGGTGAAAAAATTGCACAAAGTTGTAGTTGTCTGATAATACCTTAAACCTTAGGGGGTGTTAATGATATTTTTCCTAAATAATAAAAGTAGTTGTTTTGAGTATGAATGTATTGTTTGATAATGCAATTTAATTATTGAATTATGCACAAGATATGTCCCATTAATATTCTAATAATTTTAGGATTGTCACATTATATAGACACCCTCACATTTTGAAGTATTTATAGAAAGATATAAGGTGCAGTTGGTCAGGTAAAGGCTGACCAAGCCAATGATGCTTAGCTGGTCTTTTCGGATGATCAGCCACACCGGGACTGAGACACGGCCCGGACTTGAGTTAGGACATCCACACAAGTTGAAAAATTAACTTGATTCTAGATTTATAATAAATCTCTTACACACCCTTGGATTTAATACACATTAACTCATTGAAGAATGAGTTCTCTCCCTAAGGTTATTTCTCAGACAACCTTATTTTGGTAGTAGAAGATTTTCTTAAGAAGATTTAACCTTCATATTTGATAAATAATACAATCCTCATATCGAAGCAGATATGATGAGGAATATCGACTTATCACCCTCTGATTTGACTACCAGGTTGATTTTAGAAATCATGAAAAACACCATTCATTATGTGTACCCTCAATAATCTTATATGGTGTATATCTCTTTCATACCTCATTATTCCTTTAGCACAGCATGTGCCTTGGAGAATTTCAAGATTTCTCCTTATTCTCAACCAGAATACTTATCTCTATTACACTTGTTATTCGTCACATTATAGAAATATTGATAAATACAACACTGATTTAAATGCAACACTAGATCAATATTTTATAAATATTGAATATCATGTATCATAGTTAAACTTATCACCAAGATATAAGCATACTAAATGCAAATCATAAAACTACCAAATAAAGACATTCAACTCAAATCGTATGACTTGCATATATACAAAATGCATATTCAATATCGCACAAATATTGAATTAAGGCATAACACAAACTTAAACAATATTACATCACAAATATTGAATTTTACAAAATAAACAATACTCTATTTGGTACTGATATTTCACAAAAATTTAACTAATATTGAACTCATTAATATTTTATACTTCGTATAAAATCAATATCTTAAATAATAGCATATACAACAGCAAAGCACATGTTTGTCTTAAGTGCAGATTTTACAAACACATTCACCCAGTGATTTCTGTTTATTAAGAACACTAAGTATAACGAAAAATAATAAATTTGACTTAAGATTGTTAAATCAATCAAATATTATATTTGTATGCAAAATAGGCAAAACAAAATATAATTATACTTAGTAGCATAAACAGAACTAGGAAGTTAAACAAAATAGAAAATTATCAACCAACTTACAAACTGATTGAATAATGAATTAAATTGAATCCGAATCTTGTGTAAACACAATTTCTTAAAGACAAATTTATTCCCTTATAGTACTTAAGGTGATGAACAATTGTCTCCCAAGATAGATCGGATTTACGATTCTAAAGAGGCAACACTTCAATCTCTTGAATCCTTCGAACACTACATGTGCAGTACTCGAACTATATATATATATATATATATATATATATATATATATATATATATATATATGTAGAGATAGACGATATGGAATTATTTTTATTTTGTTATGCATCTGGCTATATATAGAGCCAATGGCGAACAGAAATGTTTGTTCGTGAAGAGTCATACCTATTCCAGAACAAACATGTTTGTTTGTGAAGAGTCATACCTATTCCAGAACAGACATATTTGTTCGTGAAGAGTCATACATATTCCTGAACAGACATGTTTGTTCGTGAAGAGTCATACCTATTTCAGAACAGACATGTTTGTTCATGAAGAATCATAACGCTTCCAGAATAGTCATGTCTATTCTTCAGACAATCACCACTTAAAGCTATATTTGGTTGAAGGATTTTAATAATCAATTTTTCATTCAATAACTAACTATTTTTGACAAGATCAACTAACAATATTTTGGTTTTGAGTCTAATCAGGAACGTTGTCTTCTATTACTGGTTGCAGGATGGGTGCAACGTCCATGTGATTGAAAAAGATTTGACCGAACCAGACAGAATTGTTGGTGAGCTTCTACAGCCAGGAGGCTATCTCAAATTAATTGAGTTAGGTCTGGAGGGTAAGTAATTTGGCTACTAAACTAAATTTGTTAAAATTTCTTTTTTTATGCCAAACTTCTTGTTTGCTTAAATTAATGGTAAATAATTGGATGTCAGTTGTGACAAATAATTATATGTACGGATGCGAAAGAAATCTTCATCTCTTCCCAAGTACTGTTTCTGCCTTTCACTTCATTTGTCATATTCACGTAGTCCAATTATTTGTTATAAATCTTGATAAGACTCTGTGATTTTATTCACATCATGATTAAGATTAAGAGAGCTAGACAAACTTGTGTATTTCTATATAACTAAAACTCACCCAATTATGAGAAAACAAAAGAACTGTTGTTGAATTGTTCTAACTTGATTTTTGGCTTGTTATAATAATTTTTTTCCCCTTTTCGTAATACCCTGCATGGTACGTTTGATATAGTTCATTGGGCATGTGAAGCTAATTCTATATTCTGTTTGATATTTGACCCATTTAATGCTGCCCAATGGCCGACGTAAAGATGATTTATCTGTAACTAGTAACTTTCCTCAATTTCTTACTCATGTCACTTGCTTAATTTTCTGTACAGTGTAAGATTGGAGCAAGGAACAGTAACATCTCTGGTTGAAGAAAAGGGAACCATCAAAGGGGTGCACATTGCTCGGAGCTGTCTTGGCATTTGGTCTTCCCTGCAACAAATATTACACTTTGACAAGCCACATTGCTCGGAACTGTCTTGGCAGATGCTCATTGGTGAAGATATTGGACAATCGATGCCTTATACTCGTTTTACTTTATTGTAATTATGAACTGAAGTTAACATTTCCTTTATACATCTATTTCTTCACGAAAAATTGAGTAGTTGAACCTTCTTTATGTATGTATTGAACCTTAATTGTAAGCTTTTTTTTTTCATCATACTTGATACAATAATTATCTTGTACTATTGTATTTTATGGCTTAATTTGAATTAGATTCTCTCAACTATGCTTAATATTATTTTATGGCTTAATTTGAGAGGGTTTTGCAACTTCTCCCTTGTTAATGTTTAATATTTAACTAATGTGGATATCAAATTTAATTTGAACATGAATGAAGCTTTTTTTGGCTGTTAATGTTTGATATTTGACTAATTTGGATGTATGTTGTGGAAAAGTAGTGAGGGGGAGGGAAGAGAAAGAAAAAAAAAAAAGATTTTTTTCGGCAGCTTTTCTAAAATCGCCAGTGATTTGCTGGCGGTTCACAATAAACTGCAGGTAAAAATTAATGATTACTGGCGGTTCAAAGGTATTTATCGGCGGTTAAAATTGCCGGTAATTACGGGCGGTTTAGAAAAACTGCTGATAATTCTCTACCGACAGGATATTTCTTGACATATTTTTTAATCCTCGGTGAATCGCCGGTGATATTTTTTCCGACAATTTTGAAAGTATTTTTCCGCGGTTTAAACCACGGGTGATATAAAAAAACTTATAGTGAAACTCTTTGGTTCTTAATTTTCATATTTATCAAACAACAAACTCTTTGCCCTTGAATAGTAATCTTCTGCTACTTTGTTGAATTGCCCACGTTGAATTTCGTTAATATATTTTATTTTTGTTTTTCTAATATTGAGATCTTTTGTTTGTAAAGTCTTTTTTCGTATTTCTAACTGCTAAAGCTTCTTTACAAAATTATTTAATAAAATTATGTCATTAGCAAACAATGTACATATAATTTCGCTATCATATCTAATAATAAACATTATTATTGTAAATAAGTATGGACTTATTACTAATCCTTTGTATTCATTTTTTTTTATTATGTTTTTGTTTTTGAGAAATCACTACTGACAATGATTGGAGCACAAAACTGCAAATTAATTCCTTTGAAAACCCAATATAAATTAACATTGTCAGTCTTAATCCATCAATAGTTTCTTTCATAATATTCTCATTGCCTACCTCTATGAAGATGAGAAAGATTAATTCTATATTATTTAGAGTAAAGTGCAAAAAATTTATTTGTGATATATTTTTTGTGCACAACGACCTTCTATTTTTTAAAATAAGTTCCGTCAATCTCACAGGGATCAATATGCTAACTTTTGTAAAATGATGAGCTAACTTGTTTAAAAAAAATAATTCAGAATTTGCATATTTGAAAAGTTGAAGAATGTTTTTGCATAATTACTTATTTGTACACTTTTATAACCTTGGATGTGTTTTTTAATACACAAAGGAGGCATATGCGTATGTGTATCACAAAGGGTTTTTTCGCACCGCATCCTATTATTTAATTACCAAAAAAGAAAATCTGTCTAGATATTATTTTGGAGTTGATTGAGACTTGTGATTCCAAAAAACAAAAATCTTAGACAAAGGTGTGGAGGAACTGAATTCAAAGGTTTAATTGCCAAAAAAAAAAATCTGTCTAGATATTATTTTGGAGTTGATTGAGACTTATGATTCCAAAATACCAAAATCTTAGACAAAGTTGTGGAGGAACTGAATTAAAAGGTTTAATTGCCAAAAAAAAAAAAAAAAAAGAATATATTATATTTTTTAGGAGTTGATTGAGACTTTGTCATTCCAAAATAAGAAAACAAAATCTTAGGCAAAGGAGGTGTGGAGGAACTGAATTGAAAGATAGGTTCAAGGACTTAAACCGAAAGTAATTCCAAGAGTGTCTCGAATTGATAATATAAAATTGTTTCAAAGAAGAAAAAAAGTGAATATTTCATGTATATTACTATATTTTCATCTCATTGCTGCAATACAGAACATGCAATACAGAACATGAAGTCCTTTCTTTATTGAAATGTGACAAACAGAGCACACCTCTCAACAAATAAAAAGTAGAAAGAAGCAGACTTGAATCCAAAAAAGAGAAAAAGATTAGAAGGAAAATAGATAGAATTCCAAATAGTAATCAAACTCTATTCTTATCATGTCTTCATAAAGAAGTTGTCTTCTGGAATTTTATTGACCACCCATCTTCTTTGCGAACTCGATGAAGAAGTCAGAGAGCTTGTACTGGTCTGTAAGAGTTTTGGAAACACTCTCCTTCTCCATGCACCTCTTTCCCCATTCCACAATTTCAGGGCACACTTCCTCAAAGCTAAGGTTGCCACATGTCTCGTAGAGGTGGAACCAACTGTAAAAGGGTACAAGGGCAATGTCCACAAAACCAAAGCTCTCTCCCCCAAAATAACTCCTCTCTCCTAGCTCTGCTTCCAACACTTTGAAGGCCTCTATGAGATCCTTTTTCGCCGCTTCTTGGGCTTCACCTTTCGTGAAAACTAAATTCCTTCCATTGCTATAGATCTGCATATATATAAAGGATTGTAAGATTTAAATTTGCTATGACACTGATATACTTAATTAATTTTACAAGATACTACAACAATTAACACACACACACACACAAATATATAGGATCCCATTTACTAGGTGATTAAATGAGAAAAAAATGGAAGAGTTGAACTGACCTTCTTGTCAATGTAGTCAGCCCAGAACCTTGCTTGGGAGCGCTTGTAAGGATCACAAGGCAACAAAGGAGACTTATCATTCCAGAGCTCATCAATGTATTGAAGTATGATGAGGGATTCGCATATGGGTTTCCCGTTATGGATCAAAACTGGGACTTGCTTATTAACAGGGTTCATCTTGAGAAGCAGAGGACTCTTGTTCATCAAGTTTTGCTCTTTGGACTCATAGTCTATGCCTTTCTCAGCCAAGGCAATTTTCACCCTCTGTGCAAAAGGGCTAACCCAGAAGTCCAAGAGAATCAATTCGCCTGCCATTGTTATGACTGAAGAAAACGAAGATTAAAGATTGAAGAAGAAGAAGAAGAAGAAGTGGGTTGTAGTTTTTGAGATTGCTTATGTTTTATGAAAAAGAATGAAGTTGGAGCAATGATTTATAAGACACTTTTGATAGGCGGTTCACTGTTCTAGAATTTTCCCTTTACTTCACTTTATGTGGGTCGTCATGGCTTGCCTCACAGAGTCATAGGTGAGAACTCTCTGGATTGAATGTGCATTTTCCACAGCACCCCTATTGGAATGAAGTCTACAGTAACATTTAAAGAAAGAAAATATTTCATGCCCCCAAATAAATATGTCCAAATATATTTTGAATTTATGTAACAAGTGATATGGTGGTTAATTAATTTAAAAATAGACATCAATATATATATTAGACCACGTGTATGGAAGAAATTTTATTAATACTAACTCACCATTTAATTTTATTTTCTAAAATAATGCGTTATGTCACTTGTCACATATATTCGAGATATATTTCAAGATATTTATTCGAGACGTGTAGCATTACTCTTTAAATAATGGTTAATTTTTGTCTGATGACACTTTTGTGTTTTTTTTTTTTTCAAACCGATGACCTTGAAATTAATTGAAATTGGATTCTTTCTTTTTGAGTCTAATGGTTGCTTTCAGAGTAATAGTTTAAACTTTAATAGTATTTAGGTCCGGTTTGGATTGACTTTTGAAAAGCGACTTTCAGTTTTTTAAGTTCAAAAGTTGTTTTAGAAAGTGTTTGAATTAGTAACGTGGAATAGTTTTGGAGTTCAAAAAGAGCGTTTAAAGAAAGCAGGGGTACTAGCTTCCTGATTTAACTTCTGCTTTTCTTTTTCTTCTGTAAAAATCGAAGCAAAAGTTCTGCCAAACAGAACCTTAGACTATCTGTCATGATAAAGCGATTTTAAATTAAAACATATAAATATGATTTTTAGGATCTATGGCATGGAAATTCTTAGCCTGTCTGCCTAGTCTTTGTTTTATCCCATGAATTGCATTAATTAAAATAAAATATAGTGAATTAGGGTCTCAGTGTTTCATATTATCTTTAAGAGTCTTGTATTTGAATCTTGATTGATATAAATACAAGTGGTAGAACTGAAAACTATCAATAAATTTCTGTGAATAATACGTAATTTTCTTCGATTAGTGTTGTCTATAATAATTAATTATTCATCTGAAATTGTCATTTGGTACCAACTAATAGGTCAGTATCTAATCGGTCCGCTAGCAAGGTAACCCAAGAACCACGATAGTCCTAAATGTGATTTGAGGTCTGTTCAGAGAAATTCTAGACTCTTCTTCTAAATTCTAGAACTAAGTACCAAGTCTTTTCAATTTCTCGGAAAGTCCCTTTCCATGATGAAGTTGAGGAATTAATTAGAGTAACAAAGTCTCGTTATACCATTCAAACTTACCTTTAACTCTTTCCTTCTTAGTTCCATTTTGAGGGCCACAAAACCAGCAGCTTCCCCTACCCATAATTACTAAGAGTGGCAAAACTTCTCAGTCAATGGATACACTTACTAAGTTTAAAATTGTTTTTGGTTGAGTGTATTTAGCGGATAAGAAAATCTATAATATATCATAGTGAATTTGAATCTTACGTGTTATACACACGCAATAAAATTTATAATGCGTGTTATACACGCACGATTGAAATTCACCAAATATATTTACACCGAGTGTATTGTAAACTTACTAACTGGATCATTCGACTTCCTATTTTGTTCAAAATACGTGGCTTTAAAATCATTATCCAAATTTTATTATCCACAAATTATGAAGAGGTTATTTGGATTTTTTTTATGACCTCATATTTGATATATCCACGCAAATGATTTATGCTTAAAATTACATTATTTTATAACTCATTTCGCAACCGTGTTTTAATTTTCATTCAAATCAGAAATAACATGTTTGGTAATATATAATTTGTGTCAAAATTTTTGGAAGCAAAAATATAAAAACATATTTGATAAAAAAATATTACAAAATTGAAAAACAAAAGAGGTAGTTAAAAAAAGACTACCTAGACCCTTTTTTTAATTATTATTTTTTTGGTACTATTTACCGCTAAACATATATGAAAACTCAAAATTTTTGTTTCAGATTTGAGCCTCCCTTCGACAACAAATCACATTTAAATCATAACAAAAATTAATAATCGCGTTTTGGTGTTTTGTTTTGCTATAATATATCATGTATAAAAATAAATACGAAACAAAAACATTTTCATACCCGCACTTAATTAACAACCTCATAGGTCAAAACCCCCTTCCACGCAATACGAGAAGTGACCTAGTCAAAAGCCACCGTATCGTGGATGGTAGCTGGGAGGCAACTCCGGTCAAGTTGAGTACATGTACCATGTCTTCTTTAGACTCCCCCACTTTGAGCTTCACAATTTATTTATTTATTTTTCAAGGCGAGAAATTTCATTGATAATCAAACATAGTGCTCCCAAATCAAAGAGCGTGAATAGGACATAAACCTATGTTGTGACATCATTTATACCAAGTGAGTTTTCTTGTCACTTTCATAAATTTAAATAATAAAAATTCTAGTTTTAGACTCCATCCGTCCCATAATTTTAGTCCACTATTTTATTTTGGAATGCCCCAAAATATATGTTCATTTTTTAAAATAAATGTACTATCTGTTCTATGATTCCTAAACTATCATTTTTAAACTCCATTTTCCTAAAAATTGGTCCAACTATATAATAATAACACTAATTTTTAAACAAGTACTAATGTGTAAATTCATTCATTATTACTATAAAAAGTGGGTCCTACCATAAAAAGTTGGACTCTCAAATATGCGCATGAATTTTGGAATAGAATGAGTATTTAAATAGGGTAAAGTGCATAAAACACCCCTCTAGTTTGAAAATTGTGTAAGAAAATCTCATTCATGTTCACTTTCCACCCTTGTAGTTTCTATTTTGTGCAAATCAAACCTTCTCAGTTGTAAAATTAATTTTATACCCCCAAAATATTTTAGCACAAATGTGAAAATATCTCTTATTGTAAAATTGCCTTTATACCCAAAATATTTATATATATATATACACACACCCACTGTTCATCTTCCCCACCATAGGCCACCACCGTGAAGCCATTGAAGACTAACCGGATCACCTCTTTTCTGAGCACAACCGTCCAAGAGAAAACCCACAACCGGACCTCCATGCTCCATCGTTCACCATCAACTTCACCACCGTGTTCAACCTCTGGCCACCGCCAAGACCTAACAGGGTCTCCTCCGAAGATCCGCCCTTCTATCTCTAAACGAAAATCTCCCCAACTATAAAAGTTTTTAGCTTTCTGAAGTCCTAGCAGTAGCTTGCAGCCAACATCACAAATGTTAGCCACTGCCACCAGCCATTAAGCAATGAATACAGAAGATAAAGAAATGGATTGATCTAGATGAATATAGTATACATCTATACTTGTATATATCAATTATGCGGATGAAGAAATGGATTGATCTAGATGAATATAATATAATTGTATATATCAATTGTGTGGATATTATTTATGGATTGCTGGGCAGGGAGTACTATTGTAAATGAAAGTAAAAAAAATCACAAGGCAAGTATTTTGGGGAAGATGAACAGTGGCTGTATATATATATATATATATATATATATATATATATATATGTATATATATATATATATATTTGGGGTATAAAGGTAATTTTATAATAATATATATTTTTATATTTTTGTGTTGAAATATTTTAGGGGTATAAAGGTAATTTTACAGGTCAAAAGGGTTAATTTGCACAAAATACAAACTATAGGAGTGGGAAGTGAACATGAAGGGAATTTTTTGCACAATTTTTAAACTAGAGGGTGTTTTATGCACTTTACCCTATTTAAATATAGTGCGTAACTTACAACAGCACCCACATCAATCACAATGAATTAAACTCTTTGTTCAAAATTTTTATTAATAATAAATAACTACAAAACTAATGTAGCACTATCTAATACAATTTATAAAAATCTTCAACCTTATTACATAAATTCTAAATCAAATTTATTGAACTAAATAAAAGTAAGAAAACATCTAGATCATCTTCATCTCGCTCACATATCTCTATCACGTTCTTATTAACGTGTACCTGAAAATTGTTAAGGAGTGAGCTCATAAGTTCAGCAAAGAATTACTAAACACATTCACTACTCATCAAATCAACTAACCTTAAATTTTCATATATAAAGCAATTCATGTAAAATGCATTAATCACATATATTTTATCTCAATTCATAAATTTTTATATTTTATTGTTGAAGCAAAAATTCTCACGACCCGGTTTGATGCTTCCTTACTGCAAGACAGAGGAGTTAGGATCCGAACCAGTATCCTTCATGCAAGGCAGAGTTAAGATTCAAACCAGCAGGATGCCGGTCAGGTATACTTTGACCATCAAGTCAAAACTAGATCGCTAAAAGAAATATGAAATGAGATGGAGTGCAATAGTTTGCGTACATTTGGATGTGCCCGGCTCTCCTTTTTATAGGAAAGTGTTGGTAGTGGTGTCCTTGCAGGACAAGTAAACCTATTCTTCTCCCGCAAGTTATTATCTCTAACGGGTTTAGAAAATTACTTTTTCGGGTGCATAGCAATTGCATTTTTGAATTGCATATCGTTCAAGTATCCATGAGAGAGTCAAATTTTCCATATTAGTTATAATTGCCAAAAACATAATACAAATCGCAATTTCCACAACTATGAATCATAAGCTAGTTAACCATCTTGATTAACTTGTATTAAATTCCATTTATCTCACATGAGCCCTGAGCTCCCCTTCAATAGGTGGTGTGCATCGCATAGTCTCGAACTACCGAAAACATACATGTGGATGAGTTTGTATGTTTACTCACCCAGATGGTTGTGGATCACGTCCACATAATAAGGGCATATTGAGCCCAATGGTCATAACAAAAAGGTAGTGCACTTCCATTAGGTAGGTCCCTGGCAATGCCTAACAAAGTCATCATAAGAATAGTCCTAGACTACCCCTCCGACTACTCACAATTATCCATTACTTACATAAAACACCACGTCATCAAATATTATATATCTATGTAGGCATATACATAAGTGATACATATAAAGATCAATTCCTTGTACATTCTTGTATACTCCATACCATAAGCTTTTACTGAAATATACATATATGAATACACTCAGATTGCACACCTAAATAACACAATAAACTAAGTACCCATAATCTTTCATATATAAACTATAACCAATAATAATAGTGGGTCAAGATCAACATTAATGGTTCAAGATCGAGACTATATTTTGTTACTTCAGAAATATGTTTTATTTCTGTGTGTGCATACACACACAACAAGGATTCCCATATTCACTATTTATACAAATTTAAACAGAAGATTTCATGTTTAATATATTTTCATTAAATAAAATCTAATAACCAAATTCCTTCTCAGATATTTATAATTCAGAATACTCATGCTTTCAACCTTATTGAAGATTAACAACTACATTAAATATCCTTAAATGTAGAATGATCAATTTTTCTAACCCTAATATATTTAACATACAAGTCTCAATTATATACATACGAATATATAAGACAGATCTACTTGCATGATATCAGTACTCCTTATTCTCTATGAAATTTCTCAGTTACGATCTCTACTTCTAGCTTCTACAGGTTGTGTTCACGTACGTCAGTAGTTTTATACCGAGTATACTGAGTAGTTTGAGTTAGTTAGGGAACTCTTTAAAAAATTTTAAAAAATAGGACAATATCTTTTATCTCTATTATCTAATTTCTTAAATTTAAAATAAGATATATATATATATATATATATATATATATATATATATTGTCTAGACAAATAACACACCTATTAAATTTTCCTTTATGGAGACTTAATTGATACGAATAAAGGGCATGCGATATATATAATGAGTTACAGCAATGGTTAAGAGCATCCGGTTTGATGTCTAACCACATTTATGGGAGTTCTTTATAATTGTGGTCAGTCCAGTCAACCAGTGTGGTGCTAGCTGAATTGACCACTTTTATTTATTTATTTTTTAATTATATATATATATATGTGTGTGTGTGTATATATATATATATATATATATATATATATATATATAGAGAGAGAGAGAGAGAGAGAGAGAGAGAGAGCGTGCGTGTAAAGAGAGAGATTGAGAGAGAGATTAAAAAATAAAAAGTATAATCAATTGGCCAACCCTAGCCACAAGCCTGTGTGGGGGCCGCCATGTGGTGGGCCCCACACCAACTTGGTTGATAGCTATAATCTGGTATAAAGAGCCTAGCATAGCTAGGTTAAGAGATAAATTTTTCCTTTTACAAAAAAATAATCACACAACTATCACATGACGACGTTAAGATTTCATATACAGTACTTTATGACCCTGGCCTATGTAAATAGATCTTTATTAGCTTCTAGAATATCTTTTAGTCTATCGACCAAAGCCTCAATTAGTCTAACACATGTAACATTGCAATAGCTAAATGATGGTGTGCAATGTCGGTCCGCCATAAATCCCTAATTACTGGATCTGATCATCCATGAAAAGTAAGAAATTTCACATATTTTGACGGATTCAAGGTGAAAAATGGAATTGCCCCCAAGCTAAGAAACATGGACATTTTACTGAAGGTGCCATAGTCGTGTCAAACACTTGGACACTCCTCGAACGTGTGTAAGTGTCTTGAATTTTTTTTTTTTTTTGGACAATTCTTAAATACTCCTCAGACACATGTCAGACACTTCATAGCAGTGATGTTTTCAAATATTGTGAAAGGAATTTATATGCAACCGAGTTATGATGAACAATCTAAGCTAAATATATGTAGAGGACTAAAAAATAAACAAAAAATTGAAGCATCATAATTGAATAAGTTTGGTTATTTAATCTATTTGTCTTGTTTTTTTATAAGTTTGTTTGATTCCTAATTTGTTTGACGATGAATTGAAGTATTATTGTAATGTAGTCTTTTTTGTTGAATAATGAATATATATTAATATATTATATTATTATTTATAGCCGTGTCCGTATTCTATTTTTTTAGAATTTCTCGTGTTCGTGTAGTGTGTATCTTTGTAGTGTATCCGTGTCCGTATCCGTGCTTCCTAGCTCTTGAGCAAAACTTGGATAAAATTGAGCCAAAAGATCCGGATTCAATATGAATTCTGGACAGAGGATACCAAGAAATTGATTAATCAGTGAAGATACATGTACTTGATGTCCGACAAAGATTAAATGAGAACTTGAAATCGCATAACAAAGATTAATTCTATATTATCTAAAGGTTTAATTACCAAAAAAGAAAATCTGTGTGTCTAGATATTTATTGGAGTTCATTGAGACTTGGTCATTCCAAATGAAGAAAACAAAATCTTGGACAAACTGAATAGAAAGAAATCCCAAGAATTTCTCAAATTGATAATTGAGAATTGTTTCAAGCAATAAAAACGTGAATATCTTATTTGTATTTATTCTCATTGCTACAGTACACAAATAACAGAAAATCATGAAGTCCTTACAAAAAGAGGTGAAAGAGCAAACCTCTCAAGTCTCAACAAAGAAAAGTTGAAACACCGAAACTTAAATCCAAAAATGAGAAAAAAAGATTAGAAGGAAAATATAGAGAATTACAAATAGTAGTCAACTCTTATGGGATAAGAGTTGTATATCTATATCTAATTACGTCTTCAGAAAGAAGTTGTCTTCTGTAATTTTACTGACCACCCATCTTCTTTGCCATCCCCATGAAGAAGTCAAAGACCTTGTACTGGTCCGGAAGAGCTTTGGACACACTCTCCTTCTCCATGCACCTCTTGGCCCATTCCACAATTTTAGGGCACTCTTCCTCAAAGCTAAGGTTGCCACATGTCTCATAGAGGTGAAACCAACTGTAAAAGGGTATAAGTGCAATGTCCACAATACCAAAGGACTCTCCCCCAAAATAAGTCTTCTCTCCTAGCTCTGCTTCCAACACTTTGAAGCACTCTATGAGATCCTTTTTTGCTGCTTCTTGAGCTTCACCTTTGGTGAAAACTAAATTCCTTCCGATGCTAAATATCTGCATATATATATATATATATATATATATATATATATATATATATATAAATGATCGTAAGATTTAAATTTGCTATGACACTGATATGCTTGATTAGTTTTACAAGATACCACCTACAACAATTAAATTACTCAAATATTATATATATATATACACACACACACACACAGAAACATAACATAGACACATATATAGGATCCCATTTACTAGGTGATTAAATGAAGAAGAAATGGAAGAGTTGAACTGACCTTCTTGTCAATGTAGTCAGCCCAGAACATTGCTTGGGAGCGCTTGTAAGGGTCACAAGGCAACAAAGGAGATTTATCGTTCCAGAGCTCATCAATGTATTGAACTATGATGAGGGACTCGCATATGGGTTTCCCATTATGGATCAAAACTGGGATTTGCTTCTTAACAGGGTTCATCTTTAGAAGCAGAGGACTCTTGTTCATCAAGTTCTCTTCTTTGGACTCAAAGTCTATGCCTTTCTCAGCCAAGGCAATTTTCACCCTCTGTGCAAAAGGACTAGGCCAGAACTCCAAGAGAATCAATTCGCCCGCCATTGTTATGATTCAAATAAACAGAGATTGAAGAACAAAAGTGGGTTGTCTCAGATGGGTTGTAGTGTATTGTTTGAGATTGCTTATGTTATATGAAAAGGAATGAAGTTGGAGCAAGTATTTATAAGACAATTTTGATGGGGTGATTCATTGTTGTAGAATTTTCCTTTTACATTTTGTGGGTCGTCATGGCATGCCTCACAGGTGAGAGAACTGCTCTCTAATAAGTTGACTGAGTATCTAAATTCTATAGCAGCCCTATCAGGATGAATCTGAATATTTATTAATGCTACTACTTACCAAAAGCAAAAAAACAAAAAAAGAAAGTTTTTAATGCTAAAGATTTTGTCCAGGATGACTACTACTTTTTTCGTTTTTAAGTCGGGTGGATGACTTTGAAATTAAGGAAATTTACAAATAAATGAATTTTTGGAGCTTAATTTATAAATGCATGAAGTCAAAGTTTTAAAATTACAAACAAATGAATTTTTCTAAAATGACAGAAAAACTCTGTTCAATAAACCTTTATTATTTTGACAGCAGATAATAAAAAAAGAAATTAAATTTTGATCACCGGTACTCGAAATTATCTACACAAAAAGTGATATTTGTTTGCACAAAGGTGGTACGTGAATGAAAATAATTATAATACTTTTTTTCTTAATTAAAAATAGTATGTAATATTACATTTATATAAAAAAATGTATGTTATTGAATTATAATAGTAAAAAAGTGGTACATGAATGAAGATAATTGTTATATTTTTTTCCTAATTAAAAATAGTATGTAATATAACATTTATATATAAAAAAAGGTATGTTAGTGAGTTATATTACTATGTGTAATTGAAAAGAAAAAGGTATAAAAAATATTTCTATTCAGATACCATTTTTGTGTATATATGTTCTACTTTTGTGTACAAAGATATTTTTTTTGTGCTTTGACGATCAGTGATCAAAATTTAATTTTTTTTTATTTATCATTATTGTCGAAATAGTAAGGATAGTATGAACATTTGAATAAAATAAACAGTATACTTTCATGTTCACATTATTATTTTTGGAGAGCTCATTTTGTTTGAAATTTCATGACTTTGACTTCATGTATTTGTAAATGAGACTCCAAAAAAAATTATATATTTTGTAATTTTTCCTTGAAAGTAAATGAAATATGAATCTTTGTTTTGAGTGTAATGGGTTGCTTTCAGAGTAATAGTTTCGACTTTAGAGTCTTTTGATTATGTCATGATAAATTGAGTTTAACTTTTAAAAATTGATTATTTAGGATATATAGCATGAAAATTGAGAACGAGTCTTGCCGAGTCTTATTTTAATACGTTAATATCTAATTCGTCTGCCCAGTCATTGAGAACGAGTCTTGCCGAGTCTTATTTTAATACGTTAATATCTAATTTGTCTGCCTAGTCATTGAGGTAGTTATGTTGAGAGAAATTCTAGACCCTTCTTCTAAATTCTAGAACTAGGTAGAAGTTTTTACAATTTATTTGACACAAAAGAAACCGTAATGTCAGAATATGTGTGCTCGGTAAAGGAAGGTGACTTTTGATGATCGGGTCTACAAGGAGACTCTACTAAATAAATGTTAATAGAATTATGGAAATATTATTTGATTTTTTTTATTTATTTAACATTCGTTTTACAGTAAAATTCAACTAGCTCAATCCATTTAATCCATTAGACTTCAACTCTACGTATCACATCATGATGCAAGAGCATTCGAGTCAGATGATGCTGAGCTGTCAGACGACACGTTGATGGCACTAAAATATCTTGAGTTGGCAGATCAGCGTAAAGATGGCAGGAAATCGTGACTTTGTCATTAATTAGGGTATTTTTGGATGCGCTTCAATATTTTGGCCATAACTTTGGCTACATGTGTTAGAATTGCCTTTATGACCACAATTCGGAAAGCTTGGTTCGGCGCGCATGTCGTGGGCACCAACTAAAGCTGGGTGTATATTTTTTCGAGGCCAAAATCCACTGTTTCCCTTCCGAATCCCTAATTTTAGTTATTTCTTTCCTTTTTTAGTAATATTTATTTTGTTGATTAGGAAGAGATTCTGGGCTTGATTTGGGCCAGAATTCTGGTAACTTTCTTCTTTTATTTCGTATTTTATTTTGGCAAAAATATTAGGTTTTTGCTATTTTTGGTAATGTTGACGAAGTTCAGCTATATAACCCGGCTTGTGGGTTGATTCGAATGTACTTTTGATTTTGAATAATAATATTGAATACCAGAGACTTTTCTCTGAGTTTTTGGGCAATTCTCGTGCTTTCTTTCTGTTTATTTTCTGTTGCCCGTAGCCTACAGAATAATCACTATTCTGTCCGGCGTCACATCACCTTCTATCTTTTAGTAATAATTGACTCTAAATATTTAAAATTATTGTTTTAAGTAATTTTTGTCTTGAATTGTAATATTTATATTGTCATATTCGACTACTTAATCAAATTTGTATTCCATATACTTTGTTTTTGTTTTACTAATTTTTAAATCTTTTACTTCTAAAATCTTTCTATTTTTATTTACTAATTTTTAAACCTTTTTGCTTCTAAAGCCTTTCTACGCATTTCTAACTTTGTTGCTGAGTTTTCTTAGAGAAAGTATGACATCACTAAACAGCATAACATACGCCATGCAATTTTTTATTTATTTTTGGATATCTTTAGCTATTTTTTCTAACTCTCATAAGTAAGTATAAACTTAACATTGATCCTTGTTTACTCCTACATTTTTCTATTAATTGTCTTATTAAATATATAATTTCCATAGTGATCTACATGATATAAATCTGAATTAATTATGAGATATTGAAGTTTCTTTTCTTAGTCTTTGTTCAATTATTCTTTTCCATAATTTCGTTATATGACTTATTAACCTAAGTTGTCTATAATTTTCACAAATTTGTATTGGTTGGATTTTATAAATTGGTACCATGGTACATTTTCTTCATTCATTTGGCATTCTTTCTTCTTTTAGATTTTTTATTTTTTGAGTAAATATCACTAACATTCCTTGCAGTTTGGACTTATTTCATACGAAGAGAAAGTTTTATTGAAGTGTCAATATAAACCCAAATGTTATGCATCGTCTATCAAAAAGACCTCAAACCGTGTATAGGCAACTCTGACACTATGCAAAAAGACTTGTATGCCATTTGACCTATTTAACCTTTAAAATTACCTAAAACACTAAAATACCCCCAACTGTCTCTCCCTTTTTCTTCTCTTCTTTCTCCTTCTCTCTCCTCTCTACTAGATTATAATTGAATTGTGAAAATTAATAAACACTTTACATATATATCTATATGTGTGTGTGTGTGTGTGTGAATATAAAAATGTTTCAGGTAAACCCTTTCAAATTGGGCGTAGAGTAGAGTGGACTCAATCGATGAATCTGGGGCCTTGGAGAAAGGAATTGGAGGCGAGGCTGAAAGGAATTTCTAGCGGCAAGGGTATGCCGGCGTCAACGAGTTGACCCGAGGTGGTGATCGGGATGGCAAAGAGGAGCCCGATAATGGGTTTGTTCGTAGTGGAAATGGAGAAGGAACATAGGTGGTTTCGGCAATAGTCCATCGGAGCATCTAAATGGAACCACCAGCAAAGTCCACCACCATACCCGAGCTCCATGCTCACAACCGGCACCACCACCTCCAGTTGAGCACCATGCATGGCCATCCTTACCTCACTATTCACTACCAAAGAAGACCCATGCACAAACCAAAGAAGACCCAACTGCCACAGAAGACCCCTCTGTTTTTCTCTCTTTTTTCCTTCTCTCCAAATTACTGTCCGTGGGTCTTTGAAGTCCAAGTATGCGTTGTAAGAGATTGAATTTCAACTATATGTATGTATATATATATATATATATATATATATATATATATGCACAGATCGAAGTCTACTACCACTGGCTTCTACATGTTCGCCGCCGTTTAATCATGCCATTTCTGGCCACTATTCATTCTCCAGTCAAATCGCCGGAAGCTCCACTGCCATCCACAAATCCGTCACCTGCACTACCAAGCTTCATCTCCACCATTGTCGAGCACTGTTCATAATCGAATCTCCAGCATGAAGCACCGACTGCCACTATCGCAGACCCTACGTCAGAGTTCCATCAAGTTTCATCGCCGGGTTGTCTTCAGCTACAATAATGATGACCCATTGTCGATTCACCATTAATAGACCCACGAAGCATATATATTTCTATATACATACATATACATATACATATACATATACATATACATATATATATATATATATATATATATATATATGCACAGGTCCAAGTCTGGTTATTCTTAGAGAGAGAGAAAAAAAGTAGGAGAGAGAGAGGGGCTATTTTTGGACATATTAGTCTTTTCTTAAAACTTATATTTGTGATTATATTATATTTAAAAAGTAAGGGCAGCTAAGACATTTTATGCATAAAGTAACGGTGTTAGTGACGGATATTGATCGGCGTTGAATGTTACGCATTCTAGTCTCTTAATTTGCATATTTTATTCTCTTAGTGATAATTTATATGTGATTTTACTCTGTTTTTGTGTTTTCTATTTTTTTCAGAGCCTTAATGATTATTTCAAATAAAACCATGATTTTGGGCTTTTAAAGTTAATATCCAAGAAGGTTATATCAAGCCTACATCTAATGGATCCATTCAACTCTATATTTCAACTCAAATCAGCCCAAGGAAGAGGTATTCTCTTCGGGTATGAAGAGGTGAATTGGAGGCTATTTTGAGGGGAGAAAAGAAGTGGAGGCCAGGGCAGAGAAGACAGAGACAATCCGAATTTTATTTACTTATTATGTCTTTTATTTATTTGTTATCTTCTTCTTCTACCATGTGTAACTAAACTCCTCAACTAGGGTTGAGGAGAAAACCTCCATTAATGACGTGAAGTTCTTTTGTTCATTAATTAATTTCCATGTGTATGATTTAAATTCTTATGATTTTCGCTTCTTGTGATTAATTATTTTATAGTTCTTTCACCATCTATATCATGTATATGTGGTAGTTAGAATTAATCTAAGCTTGGGTTTGTATTTCTTAAAAGTGATAATCTTTGATCTTATCTTTTTCATTAAATTGGATACATAAGATGCTTATAATTTTACACTAGTGAAGTGAAGGAAAATCTGCATTTTTGATGTATTTTTCATAGTGCTTTATTGTTAAATCTTGAGTGAGCAATAGATTGATTTCTTGATTGCTACTCTAAATTTGGGAATTAATAAATAAATATTAGAAGTTTCATGGATTTAATGGTGGTGGAATCTGAAACCTTAGTTATTTTCTCTGTTTGATTTCAATAGTGTTATTTTATTTACATGTTAGTTTAATTTATCTCAAATCAATCAACTTTTGTTTAAACTAGATTAGTTTTAAATTAATTTGAATTTGTGTTAGTTTTTCCTCTCAAAGCATTCCCTTGGGTTCGACCTCGTTCTTGCCGAACTATACTTTAATAGATTTGTACACTTGCGAGTTATTTTACATTTATAAAACAATATCAGATATATCAATTGGGGTGTATATGATTGTTATAAGAAAATTTTCTTTCCGTGTGAAATAAGTCTAAACCATAGGAGTGTCAGTGATATTTACTCCCCTCCTTTTTTTTTTGGTTAAACAACTAATTCTAAGTTAGGTCCAACAACTTTATAATTACTCTTTTCTTAAATGTGTCATCTGCTTCCTTATTATTATTAATTTCATTTATCATTTCAATGTAAGATTAATTACGATCTTTTCTCTAGCATATTCTTCCTTTAATAACTATTGAAGGTAATTTTTTCATTTTTCTAACGTGTCTTTCTCTTTAACTACTATTGTGTAATATCCTGAATCTTAAATAAAGCTCTTTTAATTAGTAGTGGTGGCGGCGAATATGAAATTTTAAGAGAATTGATTGATTCAATAAAACAAAAAAGATATTGAATGGGTAGTAAATATAAAATATAAAATATAAAAGTTAAAGGACTTGGATAAATGTTCAAAATATTTTAATGATATATGGTTAGATTGGAAATAGAGAAAAAATAAAATAAGAAAAGGGTGGATAGGTTTCATAGTGACAAGTGTTAATAGAAAAGAAAAAATGAATGATAAATGTTGGGACAGCTTAGTAGACAGTCTCTCCACATGTAATGATATGTATATACACGTGTAATGAAAGGTACGCATGTAATGGAGTAAATATACATATAATAAGAATAAATGAAGGAGAAACAGTAAGCTTTCGTGAAGAGAGAGAGAAATGGAGAACAATTGCATGGGAAAATATAATTAAGCATGTGTCTTTTTAAGACCAAGTGAGCTCTACGTCGAGGCTAGAATTGGATTATATGTGTTTGAGACAAATTACACAATGTCAGGTGATGGAAGAACTCAACTAGAATTGGATTATATGTCTGTAAGAACTCAACAACATTTATTTATCAAGATATAACGATTTTTCTTTGATTAATAGGAGCATACTCTCTTTGACTTGATTCAGACTCAAAATGAATAGTATATATCACTACTAAAAATACTTTGGACTTAATTCGAACTATTAGGACTTAGTGTGAAAAGATGTAATTTGAACTGATGGATCGGATCGGATCGGATCGAATCGAAATGGTTCAAATATATTGAACTTTTCTAATATGTATAGAGAAATATATGCACGGAAAACAATTTTCCCTTAAAACCAAATCGTATGTTGGACTTCTATTTCATTCACTTTCCTTCGAATTTTCAGTGCATATGTAAAACAAATATCAGTAACATATACTGATATGACCAGAAAGTAGTTACCATTTGGACATTAAGATGCAGTAAGAGAAGGTTCTGCACAACCTGCTGAATTATATTTGCCTTTATCCTACAACTGTTGTGTGTGAAGAGTAAGTAAAGTGGGTAGATTTAGGGTTTAGGGATAGATTACATGGATCGGTTCAGTTTTTTTGAGACTCTAATCCGTTAACCGAAATGTGGAGTTAAAAATGCATGGATCAGATATCGGGCCGAACAAACGCAACCCCAACGTATTTCCTATCAATATCTTGATTGGTTCTAATCGCAATCTGGTGGGGTTAGACTTTAATTGGGGTCGATTTCTTTTTGAGAAGAAAATGCCCCACACCTAGTACCGGCCAAGACAAGCAAGCTTGACAGGTAGCTTTGCGCTTGATTTGGATGGATCAAGCCCAGCAATGACTAGGCCCACACCCATTACATGAATTGGTTGTAAACCTTAGTATCCACCTTTATATAAAAACCCATTTCAACTGGAAAACATGATCAAACACCTCATTTTAGATCTAATTTCTCATTCATCTGAAAACTGATTTGAGCAAGTAAGTATATTACACTAATTTACTCTCGAAGAGGAACACATTCCAACATGGACTAGCCTCAAAATCTTAGTGGGTTCCACTTTAATTTTTGCCCAAAGAATGCTTGATGATAACCTTGCTTCCAACAAAAAGCTCAAAGAGGTAGATTTTCTACTTTCTCAACTTTTGAAAATGATGTTTTTAATTGTTAAAAATTTTGTACAATTGTTTCTTCACAAGAAATGTGGATTTACAACGGATCCTCAAACCAACCTGTCCTCAATTGTGGATTTACTTTGGAATTTGATTTGGTATCTCAATTGTGTATGTGTCAGTAATGAAATAGGTAGGGTATAAATGAAAACTTCAAATCTCATAACAAAGATTAATTCCACATTATCTAAAGGTTTAATTTCCGAAAAATAAAATGTGTCCAGATATTTATTGAAGTTCATTGAGACTTGTCATTCCAAACGAAGAAAACAAAATCTTGGAAAAAATTAGTGTGGGGAACTGAATTGAAAAATGGGTCCAAGGACTCGAACCGTAAGAAATCCAAGAATGTCTGGAGTTGATAATGGAGAATTGTTTCAAGCAAGAAAAAAAAAAAGTGAATATTTCATTTGTATTTTCTTCTCATTGCTGCAATATAGAACATGAAATACTTTCTTTACTTTCTTTATTGTAAATGTAACAAAAAGAACACAAATCTCAAGGAAGAAAACATTAAAGTACAAAGACCAAAACTTAAATCCAAAAAAGAAAAAGGTTAGAAGAGAGAGAGAGAGAGAGAGAGAGAGAGAGAGAGAATTCCAAATAGTAATTAACTCTACGAGATCTAAGTTTTATGTCGATCTCTTTTATTATGTCTTCAATCTTCATAAAGCAGTTCTGTTGTGGAATTTTATTGACCAGCAAGCTTCTTACTGAGCTCCAAGAAGAAGTCAAAGAGCTTGTACTGGTCTGGAAGTGTCTTGGACACACTCTCCCTCTCCATGCACCTCCTACCCCATGCCACAATTTTAGGGCACTCTTCCTCCATGTTAATGTTACCAATGGTCTGGTAGATGTAAAACGAAGCGTAAAAGGGTATAAGGGCAATGTCCACAATACCAAAGCTCTCTCCTCCAAAATAAGTCTTCTCTCCTAGCTCTGCTTCCAACACTTTGTAGTACTGTATGAGATCCTTTTTCGCTTCTTCTTGGGCTTCACCTTTGCTCATACCTAACTTCCTTCCAGTGCTAAATATCTGCATATAAAGGATGTATTGTAAGACTTAAATTTGCTATGACAATCATAAGCTTAATTAAATTTACAAGATACAATACAACAATACATGTTCATAGTGGGTAATAGTGTTGCAACTCAGAAAACTCATGCTTCAATTTTGGCTAATTAAATGTGTGTTTATTCTGGATGGTAAACAAGAGAGACTCAAACCCTGCATGCAAATTAGAGAACCTTCTGAAATCTTCCACTTTACATACATCCATATATATGTATGTACCTGTGCTACCTCTAGTGCATGCACGTACACACGCATATATTATATCTACATATAAACATATATAGGATCCCATTCACTAGTTGATTAAATGAAGAAGAAATGGAAGAGTTGAAGTGACCTTCTTGTCAATGTAGTCAGCCCAGAACTTTGCTTGGGAGCGCTTGTAAGGATCACAAGGCAACAAAGGAGATTTATCATTCCAGAGCTCATCAATGTATTGAACTATGATGAGGGACTCGCATATGGGTTTCCCATTATGAATCAAAACTGGGATTTGCTTATTAACAGGGTTCATCTGTAGAAGCAGAGGACTCTTCTGGTTTATCAAGTTCTCTTCTCTGCACTCATAATCTATACCTTTCTCAGCCAAGGCAATTTTCACCCTCTGTGCAAAAGGGCTAGGCCAGAAGTCCAAGAGTATCAATTCGCCCGCCATTGTTCAGAGTCAAATAAACCAAGATTGAAGATTGAAGAAGAAGAAGAAAAAGTGGGTTATATGAAAAAGAATGAAATTGGAGCAAGTATTTATAAGACACTTTAATTTGAAGAAGTGGGGTTCATTGTTCTAGAATTTTCCTTTTACATTTTGTGGGTCGTCATGGCTTGCCTCATAGGTGAGAACTGACAACTCCTCTCTAAGTTGAATGAGAATTTAATTTGCAGCCCTGTAAGAATTAAAGTATATTATAACATTAAATAATGGTTATTATGCTAGAAAATTTGTCATGATGGTGTGCTAGGTAAAACCTGGGAAGGTGACTTTTGATGATGAAGTTGGGGAATTATTGTAACAAAGTCTGATTTACCATTCAAACTTACTTTTAGAACTATTTTGGTTTGAAGGAATGTCATTTCAATTTCTCTCGTTTGTTGTGCTATATTAAAAATAGAATGGTAATTTCAATTAACTCCAAATATATATATATATATATATATATATATATATATAATAAGTAATTAGTGTTAATTTTTCTCTCTATATATAATAGGTATGTTATATATTTGTCACACGCATATATATATACATGTCACATGCCCATATATATATAAGGAAATAACTTGCTATATTTTAAGTTATGAAAAAAAATAAAGGTTCTTATTTGATCACCTTCAGTTTTTAATAAAGTATTAATTTTTTTTCTTATAAAAGATTATATTAATCTTAATTAGAAGAAAAATACAGATTATATCTTATTTTAGAAAGTTTTAATTGAATGAGAAATTAATTAATTTTTTTTTCACATGGTAATTAAATTAAGTTGGCCAAATTTCTCTTTGTTAAAACTGATTATGTTTTCTATCGAAAAATATAATATGTTGGAAGATACTACCATTTCATTCATACATCATTCTCTATCTGCAAACAAATATTGGAATGAGAATGATCATTTCATTCTATTATCATTCTCATTTCATTCCCAGCTTCATTTCATTCTCATTCCTGCGTACCAAACTAGCCCTTAATGCTTTCATTTTATGTTCCATTTTGATGGGTCACCATTTATCTCTCCATTTTTTTTTGTGATATTCATCCTTAATAATGAAAGTAATTTTTTTAATAAATTTTTTATCTTAAATTACAATATTTATATTCTCATCTTATGCTACTTTATCAAATGTTCATTCAATTTATTTTGCTTTTGATTTACTGATTTTTATACATTTTCCTTTTAAAGTTTTTCTTCATATTTCTAACTTTATTGCTTAGACTTCTTTAGATGTATCTAATAAAATTATGTTATCAATAAACAAAAGGGAGACGATATTCGCACTCCCATTTTTAACGATTGCACTCCACTTACCTTTTTCTATTAAAAGAAATGACAAAAATGTCCTTAAACTAATTAATACATCATCCCTTATTTTATAATACCACAACTACCCTTTATACTATAAACTTAAACTTTTTTTTTAGCTTCATTACTTTCTATATTACTTTTATTTATTTTTGGTTTCTGTCAAAAAAAATAATTTTTTTACCTTCCTTAGTACTTTTTTTTTTTTTGCTCCTGTCAAAAGAGATAACTTTTTCTTAGGTTTTTTTTTTTTTTTTAAACTTGTCAAAAGAGATAATTTATTCAACAAATATTACTTCTTTTTTTTAATTTTTTTCTGTCCTTCCAAAAGAGATCATTTCTTTTTTTAATCCTATCAAAAGAGATAATTTATTCAAAAAATATAACTTATTTTTGGGTCCTCTCAATGGAGATAATTTATTTAACAAGAATAATTTTTTTTCAGATACTTTGTTTTTGGATCCTGTCAAAAGATATAATTTATTGAACATGATAACTTTTTTTTGGGTATTTTTTAATTTTTGATTCTTGCCAAAAGAGATAATTTATTTAACAGAAACAATTTATTTATATATATATATATATATATATATATATATTTTGTCTTGTCAAAAGATAATTTATTCAACATATATAACTTTTTTTTGGTCCAGAACTTTTTTTTTTGGGTTATTTTTTTTCGGGTATTTTTTTTTGTATTTTTTGGTTTATTATGTCAAAAGAATCCAAAAAAATAAAAGATTGGAGACAAAGGGAGGATATCTAAAAGGTTAGTTTAGTATTTTGAAAAAAAGGTAATCATTCAAATGTGAAATTAAAATTAAAAGTGACATTTTTTTTAAAATGGGAGTGCAACCGAAGAAAAATGGAGAAATATCGCCTCCCTAAACAAAATACACCGTGGAGTATTTTCTTGATATCTTTAGCTATTTCATTAACACTATTGTAGATAAGCATGGACTTAATATTGATCTTCGGTATAATCCTATTTTAACAAACAAACTACACCATGGATTATTTTCTTGATATCTTTATCTATTTCATTAACACTAATGGAGATAAGCATGGACTTAACATTGATCTTCGGTGTAATCCTATTTTTATATAGAATCAACTAAATTCTCCACATGTAGTACAAACTATGGTCAATGTCTCACTATATATGTCTTAAATAAAATTTATAAGTTTTATTGAGACTCATTTTCTTTGTAAACCTACCAGATTATATCCCTTGTTATTTCATCATACGCTTTTTCTAAGCCTATGAAAATCACGTATAAATCTTTTTGTTTACTCGTACATTCTTCTATTAATTGTCTTATTAAGTATATGACTTTCATAATAGATCTATCTAAGATAAATCCGAATTGATTATCGAATATTAAAATTTACTTCCTTAGTCTTTGTTCGATTATCCTTTTCCATAATTTTATTGTATGATTTATTAATTTAATTTCTTTATAATTTTCATAAATTTATATGTCTCCTTTATTTGTATAAATTGGTAGTATGGCATTTTTTCTCCATTCTCTTGGCATTCTTTGTTCTTTTAGAATTTTGTTAAACAAATACGTTAATCATTCGATTCCTATTTTTGCTAAAATTCTCTCTTAGGTATGTTAGTAGATCCAACAACTTTCTAATTACTCATTTTATGAAGTGTGCCTTCTATTTTTTATTATTAATTTCATTTACTAATATTATTTAATTTATATCTTTGATACACCTAACTTGATCCATATCTTTAGTCAATCTCTCTCCTTTTTTTGGTAATTTGTAAATAGTCTTTTCATCATCTATATGTTCTTAATTTTTCATCTAAGTCATTTAATATTGGAAAATTTTGATTTTTGTCTAGTTATGAAGCCAATACTACAAATATATCAAATACCAAAAAGTATTGCAACATTTGTCAACTTAACAAAAGTAATTACAAATACATCAATATGTACTATTTTGGTCCAAAATGCTCCCAACACCTTTTTCTCTCTCTAAACACCACCACCGTACCCCACCCCTACAACCACGACCACCATAGTCCCCACCCACCCCTACAACCACCACCACCACAATGCCCACCCCTACAACCACCACCATAGTTCCCACCCCCTCAACTACCACCACTATCTCACCAAACCCACCATCATAGGAATTCATAAAAACAAACCCAACTACATCCATACCCTATTGTCATTGTCTGTTGGGAAAGCACGTACACCTCCGGTGAATGATATAGCGGCACCACCTACTGGGTAACGCACAGCCCATGCCATGCTCTTGAAATTTCTTTGGTGGCGATTGATTTGAAGCTTTAACAATTGTTGTGGTTGAAGCTCTTGGTTTCCTATTTGTGATAAGCCAATTGAATCGAAGAATCAAATAAAGCATATACAAAATCTCATCAAAAACACTATGGCGACCTTGATCTCGTTGTGGTTGAGTGAATTTCAGAGGAGGGTTTTGTGGGTGAGTTCAAAAATAAGGAAGTTACAGGGGGTGGTGCAGTGGCGGAGGACAGTGGCGACGAAATGGGTGGGGCTGTGGTGGTGGTGGTTGTAGGTGTGGGTGGGGACTGTGGTGGGGACTATAGTGGTGGTTGTAAGGGTGGGCACTGTGGTGGTGGTGGTTGTAGGGGTGGGTGGGGATTGTGGTGGTGGATTGTTACGGTCGAAGCTCTTGGATTCCTATTTGTGATAGGCCAATTGAATTGAAGAATCGAAAAAACATATGCAAAATCTCATCAAGAACACTATGGCGACTTGATCTCGTTGTGGTTGAGTGAATTCCAGATGAGGGTTTTGTGGGTGAGGTCAAAAATGAGGAAGTTACAGGGGGTGGGGTAGCGGTGGAGGACGGTGGCGATAGAGTGGTGGGGATTGTGGTGGTGGTGGAGGACGGTGGTGGTTATAGGGGTGGGTGGGGACTGTGGTGGTGATTGTAAGGGTGGGCACTATGGTGGTGGTGGTTGTAGGGGTGGGTGAGGACTGTGGTGGTGGTTGTAGGAGTGGCAGCGGAGGAGGTGGTGACGACAATGGTGAGAATGAGAGGAGGATGGCTGATGAGGGGTAATTTAGACAATCTGTATAGATGAACAGTGAAAGTTGACATATTTGTAATTACTTTTTGTTAAATTGAAAAATGTAGTACTCGTAGTAGTTTTTGATATTTGATGTATTTGTAGTATTGACTCCATAACTAGACAAAAATCAAAAATTTTCTTTTATATAACTTTAACTACTATCCTTTTAGATTCACATTTATTTATTTATATTTCTCTAAATTCTCTTGTTTTTTACTTTTTTTGTCATTCAGCGTTCTTTTATTATTATTTTTATTACTTGTGTTTTATCATTCTATGACTATATTTCTTTTTTAATAATTTCTGTCCCCTTATTCACTTCCAAAGTTTTCTTTGCCTCGGATCCTAAAACAACCAGCCATTTTTTTTGTCAGAAGTCCACAAGTCATATATATATATTTATTTATTGTCATTCCAATTTCATTGTTTTCATGTAATATTTTTTCTCTAAGTGCCATCCCTTTACTACCTTTCAATTCTTTCCACTTTAATATGTTGATTTCCACTTATTATTTTTTCGATTATGTAATTAATAAGTCTAATATCAGTAATATTCTAAGAGAACAATGTCATTTTGTCATGCTCAAAGAAGAAGAACAAAGAAGTTAATGTATGTTGTGATTGTAGTTTGAAATAAAATAAAATGCACAGAAGAAAACACACACATTGCAGTCTGCAGATCAAGGTTGGCCATGTTTGGAGTGGAGGCTATATAAATATTTAAGAAGTGGTCAACAAAAAAAATGGTTCCATCAGAAAACTGCAAATTAATTTCTTTGAAACCCCATTATATATATATATAGATTGTAGAAGAGTTGTAATCATCATTGATTAACATTCTCAGTCATAATGCATCAGCAGTACTTTAATTCTTTCATAGTACTCTCATTGCCAAGAACTTATATGAAGACAAATGAGAAGATGAAATCTCATAACAAATATATATTCCATATTATCTAAAGGTTTGACTAGCAAACAAGGAAATCTGTCTAGATTTTTATTGGAGTTCATTGAGACTTGTCATTCCAACTGAAGAAAACAAAATCTTAGACCAACTTGGTATGGAGGAAATGAAATGAAAGATGGGTTCAAGGGTTTGACCCAAAAGAAATCCCAAGAATGTCTCAAATTCATAATGGAGAATGGTTTCAAGCGATAACAAAGTGAATATTTCATTTGTATCAGAACATGAAGTCCTCTCTTTCTTGTAAATGTTAAAAATAAAAAATAAAAGGAACACAGAACTCTGAACAAAGACTGAAAATTAAATCCAAAAATGAGAAAAATATTAGAAGTGAGAGAGACAATTCCAAATACTAGTAATTAACTCCCTGAAATAAAAAAAAAAGAACAAGAAAGAGCTGCAATGAGACCCCCTCCTCCCCTCCTCTACCCCCCTCTCACTATCCCACAAAACTCTTCCTATACAAATTCAAGTAAGCTTAGAATTATTCCAACTAAGATCCTTTCTAGGGGATCTAGCATTCATCCACCCCTTCCACCACCACAAAAATCTAAACCTTTCTCCTTATAAACCTCAAAACCATTGCCCAGTAAGCCTTCAAGACTGAAACAACCCCAAAACTCTCTCAATGGACCTAAAACTGCTCAGCACAAGTCAAATCAGCTCGATGTCATCTCAAAATCCACCATATTTGATCCAAACTATGAATGTCCATCTATTTCAAAACCACCATTACTCTCCTCAGATAATGAACACCCACCTAAACCTACTACCAATGTTTCACCCACTGAGGTACTGAATCTTCCAGTAGGGGTGGAAGAATCGATTGTCAATGGAGAAAGGCTGATCTCATTGAACATGTGGCATGCTTCGTCACATGCTTAGTGAATCAGGCAACAAACAGAATGAGTTGTAATTTACTGTCTGTAAACTCAAAGGCCAGATTGTGTCAATGGAAGAAAAGTTTTTGGAAGCCAATAGAAGAAATGATGGTCTGTTAAAAAAGATCATGGCTTGCAGATCCTCTCCAGCCATTGATGAACCAGATGAAGTTCATGTTTTTCCCCCTCGCAGAAGATTTCAAAATTCAAATTACAGGTCAATTCTTCTACCAAACCTTCTAACACATCTGCAGAACCCCAAAATAACAGTTTGCACCCTCTCTGCCTAACCTCACATCCTATCACTGCTGACCCCAAAAGCCACACTTTTGACTTACCCAAACAGTTCAAAAAGCCTTTTTCTTCGCTTAGACCACCAGGCACCAGAGTGATACCACCAGTTAATACACAACCCAATGTACCCTCTGGATCAACCTCTCCAAAGCAGGACCAACCAATTGAACCTGCCTCAATTGAATCTATACCCATTGTTAATCCACCTTCTGCAATAGCTAATGAGGGTATTACCTTCTGGAAATCATATTTGATTGGACAGTTCACACAGAAAAAACTACCATTTGGAATGGTACATTCTGCTGCCTTTAAACTTTGGAAATCAACAGGGCTCATGGACGTTGCCATAGATGGCAAAGGATGTTTCTTTTTCAGGTTCAAGGATCCACTCTCAGCTGAGTCTGCACTCTCCACAGGACCTTGCTTCATTGCTGGAAAGCCATTGATTCTAAAAAAATGAAATCCTAATCTATAATCCCAATCTCAAAGGCACGAATGCTTCCTAGTTCCTGTTTGGGTGAAACTGTTCAATGTACCACTTCATTTTTGGACTACCAATGGGCTTAGCTACATTGCTAGTGCCCCGAGCAAGCCATTGCATATCATGCCACTGAATCGAGATTGAGGCTCAAATTTGCAAGAGTATGCATTGAAATGGATGCCAAAGTACCCTTCGTTGACACTATTCAACTTAAAACAAGGGACTCAGAAACTATCAGAGTTGAATTTCAATGGCAACCTAAATTCTGTACCTACTGCAACAAATTGGATCATGTAACGACTACTTGCATAATGAAGGCAAAGAAGAAACAACCCTGTGAAGGCTCCCATGGTAATGGAGAATGGAAGATTGTCTCTTATAGGAAGCACAAATCTGTTCAGAACATGCCATCCCAAATCTGTTCAAAACATGCCAAATATGTTCAGAGCATGCCATCAACTCATTCAACCTACTCTTCCTTTGAGCAATTCAAACAGATCCCAACACATTCTAGATCCCAAACAACTCATCCAGATAATACCCCCATTCCCCTTCAAATCCAATTTGACGAATGTCCAATTAGTCCTATAATTAACCAACTAGCCCAAATTCCATCATCAACAACACCCTCAGCTATCTCTAACAGTGACTCTCCTCATAAGGGCACCCAATCTAGACAAAAACAAAATCTCCCTAGAACTTCACCCACACAATTGGATAAATGTCCATTCAGCTCTAAACCAGCTCACATTTCATCTCACACCCCTACCACTAACACCCAAAACCAGCCTCAACCCTTTCAATGCCTTACCAGTCCAAAGACTAAAAATCAAATCTTCTTCCCATTACCTAAAACCACAAATTGCTTTCAAAACCATTCACTAACAGACTTAGACACACAATTTTCAAGTCATGTCTCTGCAACATACCTATCACCTGCTTCTAAGGGTCCAATCTTTCACTCATTCATCAACTTGGAAAAGCACAAATTGGTTGTGGATCTCTCCAAGTCTTTTGATCAATCAGCAACAACAACACATAATATGTTTCAGGTTTTGGAACCAGATGGAGAAATTGCTACAAAGTCAAATCATAAAGAAGATGGAGAGCAAATGACCGATTCAATCAGCCAATCAGATTCATTTTGCTCCAATCCTAAACCACAAACAGAGAAAAAGAAAAATGCAGTCATGGTTATGCTAGGTTGTCAAAGAAGGCAAACAAGGTTAATGTCAGCTCTTTCAAAGGGCTTAGGCATTTGAAGGGAAACATCATCCACCAGCCCCAAATAACAAAAAAATGCAGCTTGGAATGTTAAGGGGTTGAATCACCCCCTCCAAGCAGGTAGAAGTTAAGAAATTTTTATCTGAGAATAAAGTTGACTTGTTTGCAGCACTAGAAACTAGGGTCTGCATACCGAATGTGGACTCCATTCATAGGCAAATTGCAGGACATTGGAAGCTTCTTCACAACTATAATCACTCTCTCTAGGAAAGATTTGGTTGATGTGGAATCCAATGAAGGTCAGTATCATTCTGGAATAGATAGTAGCCAAGCAATGCATTGTTCAGTACTCTGTTGGATTGCTCTACTGAATTCAAATGTAGTCTCATTTATGGGCCAATACACCATGTGCCAGGAAAGCCTTGTGGACAGAACTTATCCACCAATCTATCATTTTCTCCCATTAGCCATGGATACTACTTGGTGATTTCAATGTGATTTGCAGTATTTCAGAAAGATTTGGGGGCCCAGGTAAATGGACTAATGCCATTAATAAGTTTAAGGATTGCTTACACAATGCAGGCCTTGATGATTTGAGATATTCTGGAATTTTCTTCACCTGGAATAACAAAAGCACAGGTATTGCAAATATTGCAAGAAAATTGGACAAGTCCCTTATTAATGATCAATGGAACCAGAGGTTCCCTTTGTCTAATTACTCATTTTTACCTCAGGGGGTTTCAGATCAAGTCCCATTCTTGTGAATCTTGGAAATCCCATACCCAAAAAACAAATTCCTTTTAGATCATGGGCTGACAATCCACAATTTATGCCAGTAGTTGATAAGGCTTGGAGCACTTTCATTAATGGAACAACTGTGTTTCAGGTGGTCAAAAAGCTTAAGTTACTCAAATCCTTCTTGAAAGATATCTGGAAAAAAAAATCTCTGACATCTCCTACAAAGTTTTCCATGCTCAACGAAGATTGTTTTCATGTCAAGAAAGACTTGATCTTGACACTGTGAATAACTCTCTAAGACAACAAGAGTTCTTGTTTTTGGATGAATACAATCATCTATCTAACATTGAAGAGCAAAATCTTAGACAAAAGTCAAGGATTAAATAGCTACAAGTTGGGGACTCCAATTCAGCTTGCTTCTTCAAATCTCTTGGTTTAAGAATCAACAAGAAAAAGATAATCCTTCTTACTGGTGTTGGTGGTGTTCAGATTGAGGGTGATGGGCCTATTAAGGAAGAAATTTTGAGCCATTTTCATGCTCTTCTAGGAGAAAACCCCCTTCTTATCCTAGTACATAAATCTCCTGGACCAGATGGCTTTAATGCCTTTTTCTTTCACAAGGGTTGGTCAATCATTGGTAAAAGCATTATCAAAGCTATTAGAGAGTTTTTTTCAAAAAAGAAAACTCTTGAAAGAATTGAACGACTGCTACATTGCTTTGGTTCCCAAGACCCCTAACCCTTCCTCTCTTAATGAGTTTAGACCTATATCATGTTGCTGTCAATTATATTAAATGACCTCCGTGTGAGGGTACTTCTCATTATATAGCAACATTTGAGCTAATTACATGGCTGAATCTCAGCAATTACATCAATTCTGTCTAACTAAATAGGAAGCTCAAATATACAGCTAATCAAAAAATATTTACAATTATAATACAAAAATCGTGCCATAAATAGATAGGCTAATTATGGATTGATATAATTTGACTGACATCCCCCCTCAAATTGATGCGGGTCGATCAAGAAGCATCAATTTACCCACGAGAAACTGATGGTGCTGACGATTCATAGCTTTCATAAAGATGTCAGCAATCTGGAGGTCAGTGGAAATGTGAGGAAGAGAAATGACACGAGTGTTCAGTGCTTCCTAAATAGAGTGACAATCCACCTCAATATGCTTCATGCGCTCATGATAAACGGGATTAGCAGCAATCTAAATAGCACTAGTGTTATCATCATGGAAAGGAGTGGGATCAGGCTGAGAGAAACCTAGCTCAGCAAGCACGAAACTAACTAATCTCAGAACAAGCAGCAGACATTGCACGGTATTCAGATTCAGTAGAATATTTCGAAACACGAACTTACTTTTTACTCTTCCAAGAAATCAAAGAATCTCCAAGGAAGAGGCACCAGCCCGTGACAAAACAGCGAGTATCAGGACAACCGGCCCAATCAACATCACTATAAGAAACAAGACAAAGAGGAGAGCCAGCAGGAAAGAATAATCCACGGCTAGGGGACCCCCAAAGATATCAAATGATACGACGAACAGTAGCTAAGTGTAAATGGCGTGGAATCTGCATAAATTGGCTAACCTGCTGGACAACAAAGGAAATATCAGGCTGAGTAATAGTCAAATAGTTTAAGCTACCCACCAGCTGGCGATACACAATAGGATCAGAAAGGAGGTCACCCTCCTCACAACGATACTCCGCGTTAACTTCCAGAAGAGTATCCACAGAAGAAGTACCTTGAAGACCAACCAAAGTAATTAAATCATGTGTATACTTATGTTGATTTAGGAAGATACCTGAAGGATCAATATGAACTTCCAATCCCAAGAAGTACGTAAGAGGACCAAGATCCTTCATATGAAAAGAGGCGTGAAGATGTTGCTGGAGACGATAAATCAAAGCAGAATCGATCCCAGTGATAACAATATCATCAACATAAACCAGAAGAAGAACAATACCAGCAGATGTCTTGCAAAGGAACAAAGAAGAGTCATATTGGCTTTGCTGAAAGGAAAACTAAAGCAAGTTAGTTCGAAACCATGCTCAGGGAGCCTATTTCAGCCCATAGAGAGATCGCTTCAACTTACATACATTAGAAGAAGAGGAGGAGGAAAAACCAGGTGGGAGGGCCATGTAAATTTCCTCTTTGAGATCACCATGAAAAAATGCGTTTTTGACGTCCATTTGATGAAGTGACCAGCCTTGTGAAGCAGCAATAGAAATAACCGTATGCACTATAGTTATCTTGGCTACCGGAGCAAAATTCTCCTCATAATCCACCCCATACTCTTGCTTGTTCCCAAGGGCAACTAATCGTGCCTTATACTGGTCTAGATTTCCATCAGAGCAGAGTTTAATCGAGTAAGCCCATTTACAACTGATGGCCTTAATATTAAACAGGCAAGGAATTATGTCCCATGTAAGATTGTCCTGGAAAGCCCTAAGTTCGTCATCCATCTCTTTTCGCCAACATTCATGTTTAACATCCTCAAAAAAGCATGTAGGAATGGGAATAGAAGTTAAAGTAGCATTAAAACCATACCAATCAGGAGGGCGTGATACTCGTGCAGAGCGTCGAGGACTAGGTGCAGCGCAAAAGGCGTTGGATCAGGTGCAGATCGAGGAAGGGTCAAGTTCGAGAGAAGGCAAAGTCGGTAGACGTAGAGTATACACAATTCCAGGTTTGAACTATTCAGGTAGAGGAGGCAATTCATCATAACACGGAAGAACACTAAGCTCAGGCAATGGCTTAACATGGGTAAAAAAGTAATATTGATTTTCAAAGAAAATAACATTACGATAAGTACAAAATTTGTTAGAACCAGGATCATAACAAACATAGCCTTTGTGAGAACTACTATAACCCATAAAGACACATTTAACAGACTGAGCAGAAAGTTTGTGACGTTCATGAGAAGGTAAATGAACAAAACAAACACATCCAAAAGCATGCAAATTAAGATAGCTAGGATGCTTATGATGCAAACAAAAATAAAGAGAATCAAAATTCAAGACCTGAGAAGGCAGTCTATTAATTAAATAAACTGCTGTAGGTAAGACCTCAATCCAAAATTTAGAAGGAACAAAGGACTCAAGTAATAAGGTGTGAACAACATCCAATAGATGTCGGTTCTTACGTTCGGCCACACCATTTTGCTGTGGGGTAAAAGAACAGGAGCGTTGAGACACAATGCCTTTGTGGCGTAAGAAATCAAGAAACTTGTGGGACATGTATTCCCCACCAGAATCAGACCGCAGAATCTTAATACTTGTAAAAAATCGGGTCTCAATATATGCTACAAGGGTCTGAAAAATGAACAAGACCTCAGATTTGGACCGAAGAAAATAAACCAAAGTATATCGACTAAAATCATCGATGAATGTCACAAAATATTTGTATCGAGCATGAGAAATTACCTACCCTAGAAAGAGAAGCAATCGTGTGTACAACAGAGTCTAATAAGTACAACCAGCCACCCCGATTCAAGCCAATAGCTTCCAGATATCTCTGATAGCCACAAAAAGTACTCATCCAGGTATCTCAGACAGCCACAAACTCACACCAGAATGTCTCTACAACACCACAATTATGCCCATAAACTACCAATAACTACAAAACTCACACCACAATGAACCTCTAATACCCAGAGATTCCCGAAACCAAAAAAAACTGCCTAAGGTGACTCAACAACCCTCACAATCATGAAAGAAATTAACCTAGAAAACCTAATTCAAGTTTTAGGCTCTGATACCATGTCAATTGTATTGAATGACCTCTGTGTGAGGGTACTTCTCATTATATAGCAACGTTTGAGCTAATTACATGGCTGAATCTCAGCAATTACATCAATCATATCTAACTAAATAGGAAGCTAAAATATACAGCTAATCACAAAATATTTACAACTATAATACAAGAGTCATGCCATAAATAGATAAGCTAATTATGGTTTGATATAATTTGACTGACAGCTACAACATAATTTACAAATGCATTGCAAAACTCATAGCTAACAAACTCAAGCCTCATTTGCCTTTCCTTATTGAGCCCAGCCAAATCGCATTTGTTCAGGGGAGAAATATTAGTGATAGCATACTTTTGACTCATGAGCTCTTTCTTGGATATCATCTCCCATCTTCCAGTCCTAGATGTGCTTTAAAAATTAATCTTCAAAAGGCCTTTGATTCAGTTAGATGGGATTTCCTTTTTGATGTTTTTTACCTATTTCAGTTCCCTCATTTATTTATACACTGGGTTAGAGCTTATGTAACTTCTCCCTGTTTTTCAATATCAATTAATGGAGAACTACATAGATTTTTTCAAAGGGTGAAAGGATTGAGCCAAGAAGATTCACTTTCTCCTTTTCTTTTCATAATTGTCATGCAAATCTTCTCAAACATTATTCAGAAAATAGTTGTTGATTGTCCAGCCTTTAAATTCCATGGAAAGTGTAAAAAAATGTCAATTACTAGCATTTGTTGATGAACTTTTGCTTCTCTCTTATGAAAATCTTGAATCTATCACGATTCTCAAGAAGGCACTAGACCTATTTTCCTTAATTTCAAGTCTTTCTATCAACCAATCCAAAAGCTTTATTTTCTTAGCAAGTGTTGACCCATCCACAGAGCATCTAATCACAAATCTACTAGGATTCAATAAAGGCTATCTCCCTATTAAGCATTTAGGAGTTCCACTCATCTTAACAAGGCTTAAGGCAGTTGATTGCAAAGTTTTGGTAGAAAATTCTTGTCTTATGGTGGGAGATTACAACTCATCAATTCTATCTTAATTAGCACTCAATTGTACTGGACTTCCATGTTTCTGCTTCCTAAATCAGTTCTATCTGATATTAATAAGGTGTGCAGAAACTTCTTATGGACAGGATCCAATTTGCAGAACAAAAAGGCCAAGGTTGTGTGGAACTCAATATGCAAGCCCAAAGAGTTGGGGGGCCTAGGCATACCAAACATTGATGATTAAACTGCTCAACAAGGTTGTTGTCCTAAAAAAATTATGGCATGTCATTTCAAATAACAAGCAAAGTTCTTGGGCTCAATGGGCAAAAGAGTACCTGGTTAGAGGTAGATGCATCTGGGAGATCAACTTCCCTTAAAAATGCTTCTAAAGTTGGAAAAAGTTGTTGCAACTAAGAACCCCAATCAAGCCTCTACTTAGGATCAAAGTTGGTAGTGTACTGGGCACATCCTTTTGGCATGACAATTAGCTTGGTAACTTTTCTCTCTGTTCAAGATTCAATAACCACGAAATCACAAACTCTGATATACCATCTAATGCCTTTTTAAGTTCTTATATTTCATCCCAAACCTGGACATTTCCTTCATCCATTGTTGCCTTGATTCATGAACTTCGAACAACAGTAGTACCACCGGCTTTCTTTCCTGACTCATTCACTTGGCTTCCATCCCCAAATGGTAAGTTCGGTTTGAAACATATCATGCCTTACTTATATACACACTCTAAACATGTTCCTTGGAATCATTTAGTATGGAATTCAATGTCTATTCTAAAACACAAATTCATCTTCTAGCTTGTTATTCTCAACAGACTCCCCACCTTAGATAGGAATGCCTTAGCTTACCTCAATATCCCTAATATTTGTGCACTGTGCAAGTCATTTCCGAGTTGGTTGATCACTTATTTTTCAAATGTTCCTTTTCGAGTCCAATATGGGCATTCCTTCAAACACAATGTGGGTTTCTTGTTGGAGATGTAAACTGGGATTCTTTAATTGCTTGGGCAAGCCATCATTGGAAACCAAAAAATTGCAGCAACTCCATTCAAAAACTGGCTTTCTCAACATCTGTTTACCACATATGGAATGAGAGGAACAGAAGATTGCATGGAGGACCACTGCATCTGGGGGGGGGATCGGTGAGCATCCCCCGCCCTTGGGAGTACTAAATGTAGAGAAGCCACTTGGGAATAGACTAGGCACATACCTAGCGCTTAGATCTCAGTACCTTCTTTCAAAATCCATTCCAGCCCTTCCTTTGCTTTTGGTTCCGCCAACTTATTCTTATTCCTCCTTAAGCTTCCTTGAGATCAAACAGCAACCCTTTCATCGATCTATCATAGATGAGTGACCGCCCATCCATTCCTTCGGAACCGAAAAAAATTTCTAATGGCCGACCTAAGCACCTGATAACCTTACCTGATTCAATGGGTCATGCCGCTAGCAGCCGAGGAATCGGTTATAGCCCAAGATAGATATCCAGATAGCCATTGTGACAAAGAGGTGTAACCTGGTCCCTATGGGGTGCCTTAAAGCCCGAAACCCCTCCTATTCGCTCTTTAAAGCGTCAGAATCTATGATCAAATCTATAATTGTATTAGAGAATGACAGTTTCCTCTTTCTATGAAGGCATGTTCAGCATTAAGTCGAGCTCAAAGAGCTTGGGATCTTCCAGATTCCTTTCTCCGTCCACCTCCTTGTCTGCCGGATTGAAATTTCATTCCTCAATCAATCCCTCAAATGGGTGTAGATTGATTGAATTCTGCTGTGGCAACCCGATGCAAGAATCGCGTTGAACAACGGTTATTTGATTTGATTCTTGAATTGAGTGCTTAATCAATTGGGCTTGTCTAGTCTCTCGCCTAGTCCTAGGTTTGTTTTGTAATCCAGTAACCTATTGGGCTTCTAATTTAAATGTTTTGGGCTTTGATCAATTGAATATCTGCCTTTCCCATTTTATGGGTTCGTGTAATTACTTATACATATATACTTGCTAAATCTTCGGGGTCCGAAATAAGCTTTATTTCTATATGAAGAAAAATGAGAATGACAGATTAATTCTATATTATCTAAGGGTTTAATTACCAAAAAAGAAAATCTGTCTAGATATTATTTAAGAAAATCTGTTGTAGATATTTTTTTGGAGTTGACTGAGACTTGTCTTTCCAAAAAACAAAATCTTAGACAAAGGAGGTGTGGAGGACTGAATTGAAAGGTTTAATTACCAAATAAGAAACTCTGTCTAGATATTTCTTTGGAGTTAGATTGAGGCTTGTAATTCCAAACAAAGAAAAACAAGATCTTAGACAAAGAATGTGGGGAAGAACTGAATTTAAAGATGGGTTGAAGGACCTTGAACCGAAAGTAATCTCAAGAATCTCTCGAATTGATAATATAGAATGAGTAATGGTACAGATGTGAATTCCGCAATTTCAATACTCATTTATGCCACCACTCTCCCACACAAAATACATATTCGAAACAGCTGAATTTGAAAAAAAAATCATTATTCATATAAAATTGTTTCAAACAAGAAAAAAAGTGAACATTTCATGTATATTTTCATCTCATTGCAGCAATACAGAACATGAAGTCCTTTCTTTATTGAAATGTAACAAAAAGAGCACACCTCTCAACAAATAAAAAGTACAAAGACCGAAAATAAAATCCATAAAAATGAAATAGATTAGAAGGAAAATAGAAGGAAACTATATCTAATTCTTGTTATGTCTTCATAAAGAAGTTCTCTTCTGGAATTTAATTTACTGACCACCCATCTTCTTCGCCATCGCCGTGAAGAAGTCAAAGACCTTGTACTGGTCTGGAAGAGCTTTGGAAACACTCTCCTTCTCCATGCACCTCTTTGCCCATTCCACAATTTTAGGGCACTCTTTCTCAAAGCTAAGGTTGCCACATGTCTCGTAGAGGTGAAACCAACTGTAAAAGGGTATAAGTGCAATGTCCACAATACCAAAGCTCTCTCCCCCAAAATAAGTCCTCTCTCCTAGCTCTGCTTCCAACACTTTGAAGCACTCTATGAGATCCTTTTTTGCTGCTTCTTGGGTTTCACCTTTGGTGAAAGCCACATTCCTTCCAATGCTATATATCTGCATATATATATATATATATATATATATATAAAGGATTTGTAAGATTTAAATTTGCTATGACACTGAAATGATGTATATATATATATATATATATATATATATATATATGCAGATAAGGAATGTAGCTTTCACCAAAGGTGTAAAACCCCGCTCCAACACATGGTATGACATTATCCGCTTTGGGCCTAAGTCTGCACAGATTTGCTCTTGGGTTTTATCCCAAAAGGTCTCATATCATTGAAGAGAACATACTACATATAAGCACATCCCCTTTTCCATACGCAGGCGATGTGGGATTGAGCACCATGTACCCTGTCAGTGTGATAGCTCAGCCCAGTGTCTGTCTTTGCACCCGCCCACTCACACCCGTCCACAAGGGTTACTACAAAAGGTGAAACCCAAGAAGCAGCAAAAAAGGATCCAACACTTGGAAGCACTCTGAGATCCTTTTTTGCTGCTTCTTGGGTTTCACCTTTGGTGAAGCTACATTCCTTCCAATGCTATATATCGGCATATATATATATATATAAAGGATTTGTAAGATTTAAATTTGCTATGACACCGATATGATTAATTAATTTTACAAGATACTTCAACAGTTAATATATGTTTATATTGGCTAATAGTGTTTCGTCTCAGAAAACTCTGATGCTTCAATTTTGACTATCATGTCATCATTGTAAGAAATTTCCAAACATAGGAAAACTGATTTTGCTTTTGAAAAATAAGAATATATAAAACAAGAATATATAATACTCTGGTTAACTAATCTGACATGCAATTTGGAATTGCCTATTTGTGTCACCAGGATGTGTTCAAAAGATACTAGAGTTAATAGTAATTAACAAGGCCAACAAGATCAAATTTTTACCCACTAAAAGGGCTAAGTAGATGACTATATTCTGATTATTTGGCAGTGAAGACACGAAAAAATTATAATTATATATATATATATATATATATATATATATATATATATATATATATATATTTCCTTAACAACCTTCTTAAACCTGATCAGTCTTTCATACACAACCATATATATAAACCTGAGCTACCTAGTGCATGCACGCATATATTATATATACATACATATAAACATAACATATAAGATAAACATATATAGGATCCCATTTACTAGGTGATTAAATGAAGAAGAAAGGGAAGAGTTGAACTGACCTTCTTGTCAATGTAGTCAGCCCAGAACCTTGCTTGGGAGCGCTTGTAAGGATCACAAGGCAACAAAGGAGACTTATCATTCCAGAGCTCATCAATGTATTGAACTATGATGAGGGATTCGCATATGGGTTTCCCATTATGGATCAAAACTGGGATTTGTTTATTAACAGGGTTCATCTTGAGAAGCAGAGGACTCTTGTTCATCAAGTTCTCTTCTTTGGACTCAAAGTCTATGCCTTTCTCAGCCAAGGCAATTTTCACCCTCTGTGCAAAAGGGCTAGCCCAGAAATCCAAGAGAATCAACTCGCCTGCCATTGTAATGACTCAAATAAACAAAGATTGAAGAACAAAAAGTGGGTTGTTGCAGATGGGTTGTATTGTAGTGTTTGAGATTTGCTTATCTTATATGAAAATGAATGAAGTTGGAGCAAGTATTTATAAGACAATTTTGATGGGGGTTCATGTTCATGTCATGGCATGCCTCAAAGGTGAGAACTCCTATCTAAAGTTGAATGAGCATTTAATTTCCATAGCAGCCCTATAGGAATGAAGTCTATTACAACATTAAAGAATGGTTATTATGCTAGAAAATTTGGGTAGCGGTCAGATTAATACTTTTGACTATGGAGTCTTTAGACTATCTGTCATGATAAAGCAATATTAAATTAATATATATCTATATATATATATATATATATGATTTTTTAGGATCTATATATCATATTAGCATGGAAATTCTTCCCGGAGTCTGCCTAGTCTTGTTTTATCTTTAAGAGTCTTATACTTGAATCTTAATTGATAAATAGAACTGGTAGAGTTGAAATTTATCAATAAATTTGTGTGTAATACGTAATTTTCTGTGATTAGTGTTCATGATTATTCATCTGAAATTGTCATTTGGTACAAATTAATAATTTAGTATCTAATCCGTCCGCCTAGCAAAGTAACCCAAACACCACGATAGTCCTAAATGTGACACACAAATTCCAGACTCTTCTTCAAAATTCTTTTTTTTTTTTCCCTTCTTCTTCTTCTTCTTCTTCTTCAAAATTCTAGAAGAACCAAATAGAAGACTTTTCAATTTCTTGACAGAAAAGAAAAGAAACAGTGATGTCAGAATATGTTCGCTAGGTAAAACCTTGGAACGTGACTTTTGATGATAAAGTTGGGGAATTCATTGGTGCAAACCTTGACTTCTTTCCTTCTGGCAGGTTCCATGTTGATGGCCCACAAAACGTGTAATCTCCCCTGCCCTACAAAAAGAGACTTTACCAACTATATTTTAATATACATGAATTAGGAAAAGGTTATTTGAATTTTCTTTTTAATTTATATTATATTTGTTTGTCACTTAAAATATAACTAGTTTGCCTCATAAGCCTTTTTCAAGTCCATGAAGATTATGTGTAAATATTTTTTTGTTTATTCTAGCATTCTTCTATTAATTTTCTTGTTAAGTATATGACTTTCGGAGTGGATTTCTCTAACATAATTCTGAATTGATTATTAGATATTGAAGTTTCTTTTCTTAATTTTTAATTTTTTTTTTCATATCTTTATTATATGACTTGGTAACTTAATTCTTCTATAATTTTTACAATTTTATATCTCTTCTTTATTTTTATAAATTGGTGCCATGGTACTTTTTATTAATCGTTCTTCTTTTAGAATTTTGTTAATTATTCAATTCTTGTTTTTCTGAAATTTCTCATACGCCTATGTTTTCACTTCCAACAACTTTATAATTACTCATTTTCTTATGTGTGTCCTCTACTTATTTATTATTAATTTCATTTAGCATTTTTATGTAATACTTGCAATTTTTCTCTAGCATATTTCTAATTTAGCAAGTGTTGAAAGTAATTTTTTCATCTTTTTAATATTTTTTTTCTTACTATTGTTTAGTTTCTATCTTTGATAAACCTAAATTCATCCATATATCTAGTCAATCTCACTCTATTTTTTGATAATTTCTAATTAGCCAGTTTCACCCTCTTTTGTTCTTAATTTGTCATACAAGTCATTTGATGCATTTTGTTCTTTAGCTACCATATACTCTTTTAGTTTCACATTTATTTATTTTTTTCTCTAAATTCTTTTGTTTCTTAACTTATTTGTTATTCTTCAAAACTAGTTATTATTTTATTTTTTTATTACTTGTTGTATTTCATGACTCCGCCATCATATTTCTTTTTTATCACTCCTATCCAATTGTTTTCCTTGTAATATTTTCTTTAAATTCTACTCCTTTATGACCTTTCAATTTTTTCACTTTATTAATTTTTGACTCTTTGATTCTTTAATCACTAAGCCTAATTCAGATAATCGATGTTAGTTTGTTATACTTTCTCTGATAATCACTTTACAATCTGTATATGTTTCTCATTCTCCTCTTCTATAATTGTTTTATATTTTATTTGTGTCACTATTAAAGTGTTCAAGTGCTCACTTTGTTTCCTTCAAAAATGTGTTTTATTAATACACACGTCAATTATTAGTTATTATAACTTTTAAAAGTGTTTGCATTGCACTCCTAAGATTCACGGTCATCAGATTTGACCGTTACATAAGACATGTGTACCGCATATGAGATAAAAAAAAAATTTAATGACCTAAATATTTTTTTTATACCCATTTTACCTTGCACTAATTCACCCACCTGTTTAACCCTTTTACCTTTGTTATATCCCATTCCCATTCCCATTCCCAATCCCAATCCAGGTACGCATAATTCATGGCATCTACTTCACTTTCAATGTGAATCTCTCTCTCTCTCTCTCTCTCTCTCTAAACCTCTCTATAATTTAGTTCTATTGCAGTCTCAAAACCTTCTAGTCCTCACACTGCCAACTTTAGAGACTTTTAGATTGTTCCCTACAATCCATATCTTAAAATTTTTTTCCATGAATTTCTTGTCTTCATAATTTCCTGTTATTAGTAATGTTTGCATATGGGAGTCTGAATAGTCTTCTATCCAAACATATATATATAAAGTTATGGACTCTGTGTCTATTTTTAGCAAAACTTCAGACGCATGTATACATTTTTTTTTTTAAGAAGGCATACACATAAATATAAATTGGGGCTTGTGGCCATCTCAGATTAGTAGAGACCCATCTCTTTAACTTAAAAGCATATACTAATGGGCACCGATCTCTTCAACTTAAAAGCATACACTTAATCCATGTGGATATGACAATTTGGTCCCTTGGAATGGAGTTGGTGTGCCATTAAACGGTATAGGGGCGGGTATGGAACGGATTATAAAGTTAAAACCAAACTGGGTATGGTTAACCAGCCTCACCTCCAATTATATACAAAATTGCATATATACCCCCATTTTAATTTTGTATTCATTAACACCCTTGTCACAGTTGCAGTAACGGACGCAGTATAACGGACTCGGATCCGTATCAGCATAACACAAAAGAATCGGTTGTCACAGTCGTGAATTTTTCTTGACCTTGCACACAAGACAAAAAACCTACCCATACACTACTTTTTACTACACAATTCAATAAACATGAATTTTCGGTAAGTTTTAGCAATTTTTATTAAATTTTAAAAGAAAATTTAACGTAAATAGTGACCAGTTTATAAATTTCAGGTCATTGTTCTTATTAAAAAAGCATGGTTATAATATTTTTTTACTAAATTAATTAATAATAATATATTTAAGCATTAAATAAATTAAAATTCATACCATATATAAATATATGAGAAGAGAAAATAAATATAAAAAAATATATAATACAAGTGGAATATATAATAAGCAAAAAGAAATTGTATTCTTAAAAGAAAGAAGGGATTTTAGATTTTTAATTCAAATGTCAGTCCCAAAAATAGAATATATATAATTTTTGGAGTAGTACAAATGAAAGGGAATTGTGGTCTCGTGGGTAGAGAGTCTCATTGAGAAGTCAGTGGATTGGGTTTAATCCCTTTACATGCAAAATTGTTCGGTATCCGTCCGATACTTTTACGAACCGGCCGGTTCCTTTGATGTTTGTACATTCTCTTTGCAACTTGAAAGAAGTTGAGGTTTCATATTCATAGTTCATCTTTGTGCAGTAGTGGAAACAGGTTGTTACCGGGCGGGGAAGAGTTCCTAGATTATTCGTGGGACGGGGATGGGAACTTGAGCAAATAGTGAACGGGTTTTTAATAAGAATTGTACACTCAAATTTTGAGTACGAGAATAAGATCAAAACACGTGGACAAATATATTAAATATATTAATTTCAAAAAATATGGGTTACAAATTTCTGTAAATCTTTACAAAAGAAAGACAAATTCATCTGATTCAATCTCCTTGCTAATCCGAATTCAAAGGTTGTTAGAGCTTGATTTTGAATTGGATTAAAATTTTGGTAAAGAACGGCACGTGAATGATGTGCTTTTTGTTCTTCTCCTTCAGGGTTTGGATGCTTTAGAGCTTTAAATTTTGAGTGAAGAATCTTGCAGAATTTTAGCTTTCTCTAAGAGTCTTCTCCCCCCCCCCCCCCCCCCCCCGAGGATAATTATCTAATTAATATATATATATATATATATATATAATTATCTTTGATGATAAATATTTATACATATATATCAATTATCCTTTGACTCATTTTCTACTGGACTTGAACTTCTTAGATAATTTGGATCAGCCCATGACCCATTTATTTGTGGTGGGTCTAGAATTTGAATTATCTGACTTATTAAATCACATTCCAAAGTGGGCTAAATTGAAAATAAGTTCAAATTATATTTTGGATCCATTATGTAATTTTTTAATGTCTACGGGAATGGAATGAGGTAAGGTTTAGTTAAACTCATCCCAAACCCACCTCGTTACTATTTGTAAATCCATGTGATAAATATTTACATACATATACATATACATACAACAAGAATAAAGTGATATTTTTAATGGGACGAGGTAGGGTTTAGTCAAACTCATCCCGAACCCACCTCGTTGCTATCTATAAATCCATGTGATAAATATTTATATACATATACATATACATACAACAAGAATAAAGTCTTTTTCTCAACTATTTGAAGTTTGCTTTATGAATCTTAATTTCCATTTTGCCTCATGTACTATATCATAGCTTTAGTCAAACCATATGTTATCGTATCCTTCTTTATTAGCTCTACCTACATTAATTTTTGTCTTTCTCTTTTCCTAGTATTACCTACGAGTGGGACTTGAATGGGCCTAATTCGAGTAACCCAATTCTTGCCTGAAGATTTTACTGGTGTGAGCAAGGTACTTGAGACTATGGGATTGGGACTAGGTTTAAAATCTAGAGTCCAAATTTATTTTGGATGAGATTTAGGTAAATGTTTTACTAACATGAGGAACCCGAAATATAACTAAAGTTTTTAATTTTTATATTTTTAAGGTTATACGTTGTTTACGTAAAATAAAATAAAATAAGATAATTATTAACCTAACTTTGACATGCTAACTTCAAATTTTTGAAGAAATTTTTTTATAATAATTGAATTTTAGTTAAACAAACAAAATAATTAAAAATATACAATTTTGAGTTCTTTCCAAATTATAATTGGAAGAAATATTATTAAGTCTACAAGTTTTAATCACCCAAAGTCTCAATGAAAACCCTACTTGTGAGTAGTTTTATTTAATGTCAAGTGTTTTTGTGTGTGTGTGTGTGTGTGTGTATATATATATATATATATAATGTAATGCTTATTTATTAGTAGGTTATCAAAATTATGGGCCACCCGAAAAACCTGAAAATTCTGTCAAACACGTGTGGTATAGCGCAGGTTGAGATGCAATGAGTTCCTCAATACTTGGGCTTGGCACGGGCTGAGGTGTTATAACCTTGGATTTGGCGTAGGCTAATCCCTTGGCCCACCCAAGTCTCACCCCTAGTATTACCATCAATGTGGACTCACTTTTCTAATCGACGCATTTAAAGGTCTTTTTTACATATATATATTCTCACCTTATGCTCTGGACATCTGACCTAACATAGTGATGTGTTTAAATCTTTGAGATGAGATTTAATTTTTTTTGTTTGAACCCTAGAGAGATATTGGAGATAAGACCGGGTGTTTTAGCAGAAATTGTGTAAATGTATAAAAGCATATTATTTTTTTTATGTTTAAGTTTAAGGTTAAAAACGTAATTTTGATGTTTTATTTTATTTTGACAGTATTTTAACTATTAAGGGGCTTTTATATAATTTTAGCTCACCTAAAGGTCATCAGTCTCAGAAGTGCAATGTAAACACTTTTAAAAGTTGGAGGACTCAATTGTAATAATTAATAGTTGAGGAGTGCATTTTGTAACAAGTCAATAGTTATGGTGTGTTTAATCCACTTTTGTCTTAATATTATTACAAGAGATCAGATCTTTTGCAACCAAAGTTAGTTACTAGAAATATGCATTTTCCATTTGGTAAAAAAAAAATTGCAACCAACAAATTTGGTTTAAAACCTTGCCTTTGCTCCGAGGTAAGGATTAGAAGGCAACAATGGTAAGTCTTCATCCCTTAAATCCTCATCAATATGTGTGAAATATTATGTTAGATTCCCAAACGAGTATATACCATTATAGATCAAAATTGCAAAATTATGAAGTATTTGGTTCACCTTTGTTGGTAGTCAAATATTTCAGTCAACATATTGATGCTGCATCATCAAACATGGCCTTTTTAGCTTAGTCAAACAGTCAACAGCCAAGTTACGTGACACATGTCCGAGGACCCTCCTCTACCTGTCGAGGTCCTCCTCCTCATTGAGGACCCTCATCTACCTTCATATCTCCTCTCATCTTGAGATTTTACGCTTCTATTCTCCAAATAACTCTTTTCATAAAAGATTGACAACTTGAAGACTTGAGTTGGGAGCAAGGCTCAGGATTATTTGAGATCCGAGAAGATACTTGGTTTGGCAACTGAAATCCAGGATTCATCGAGCCTATCATCGACCTGACTTGTAGAGAGAGATATCATTTGACTCCCATATATCATATTCTCACCCTACCTGACCATACTAATATTATATTATAAATATTTACATTTGCCAATATACACTTTATTATTGTCTACCATCACTTAATATTCTTTTTTTTTTAATTATTGTTATATCCATATTTATTACCTCACCATGATATCATCCCATATTCATTTCTTGGCCTATAAAAGGACATTGTTCAAGACCAAAAAAGGGGATAACAGAAAGGATCAGAAGAACCAAATGGAGCTTTTCAGACATTTTCAACTCTCTATTTTCTCAAACCTATATTTTCTTTATACCCTCACTATGAGAAGAAACCACTGACCTAAATTTAGGGCTCTCATGCTCTCTCACTCATATTTCCGAAAACCTTCACCAAGGGAGTCAATGGTGTATTGTGTCTACTACCATCTATTTTTTTTTTCTCTCTCTCTCAAGTTTTGCCAAGATTTCCACCTCTCTGTCCACTTTGGATCTCTATTATGTTGCAAGTAACACCTCATCAATTTTCAGAATCCACTACAAACAACCTTCATAAAGATATGAAAATTTCTATTAGCCAAGTGCTCATTCTTAACTCTCTCTCCTATTGTCAGTATCAAAGCCAAATGTGAAAAAGAGGTGAATTAGTATTGAGTATACAATCGATTGTAAAATTTGTATCAAACTAATAATGGAACTAATTGAATGATGGGTTCAAAGACTTGAACTAAAAGAAATTCCAAGAATGTACCAAACTGATAATGGAAAATTGTTTCAATTGAGCAAGAAAAAAATGAATATCTCATTTGTATTTTCTTCTCACTACTGCATTAATACAAAACATGAAATCCTTTCTTTATTGTAAATGTAACAAAAGAACATAACTCTCAACAAAGAAAAAAGTACAAAGAAGGAAACTTAGATCCAAAAAAGAGCAAAGGATTAAAAGGGAGAAAAAGAATTCCAACTAGTAATTAACTCTAAAGCTTTATATCTATCTCTTATTATGTCTTCATAAAATAGTTCTTTTCTGAAATTTTAATGACCACCCATCTTCTTTGCGAGCTCCATCAAGAAGTCAAAGAGCTTGTACTAGTTTGGAAGAGTGTTGGACACACTTTCCTTCCCCATGCACCTCTTAGCCTATCCCATAATTTTAGGAAACTCAACCTCCATGTTAAGGTTGTCGCATGTCTCGTAGAAGTAAAACCAACTGTAAAAGGGTACAAGGGTGATGTCCACAATACCAAGATGTTTCCACCATAATAAGTCTTCTTTCCTAGCTCTGCTTATAACACTTTGAAGCACTCTATGAGATCCTTTTTTCCTTCTTCTTAGGCTTCACCTTTGGACATTAACTTCCTTCTAGCGCTATAAATCTTCATAAAAATGATATATTGTAAGACTTATATTTAATTACTATGACAATGATAAACTTAACTAAATTTAGAAGATACTTGTACAACAATACATGTTCATATTGGCTAATAGTGTTCCAACTCAAAAAACCCTTATGCTTCAATTTTGGCTAATTAAATGTATGTTTATTAAGAAAGCAAGAAAAGGAGAGGCTCAAACCCCTGACATGCAATTTGGAGGGTGACTTGGGGACCATTTTGGATGTCCCTTTAGAATTAGCTTAATGGCCTATTTGTGTAGAGTAAATAACATTGCTTTTAGTTACTTTAAATTTCTTAACAAAAGGGCTAATGACATATAACTTTGGTTCACTAAAAGGGCTAATGAATGGCTATATTCTGGTTATTTGGCCGTGAAGCCATGAGAGAAAAAAAATGATTTCTTTGAAAGCCTTCTTAAATATGCCTTTTTACATAAACATAACATATGAGTTAACATATATAGGATTTCATTTACTAGTTGATTAAATGAATAAGAAATGGAAAAGTTAAATTGACCTTCTTGTCAATGTAGTCAGCCCATAACCTTGCTTGGGAACGCATGTATGGATCATAAGGCAACAATGGAGACTTACCCTTCCAGACCTTATCAATGTATTGAACTATGATGAATGACTCGCATATGGGTTTCCCATTATAGATCAAAATTGGGATTTTCTTATTAATAGGGCTCATCTTTAGAAGTAAAGGACTCTTGTTCGTCAAGTTCTCTTTTTTGCATTCATATAGCCTATGCATTTCTCAGCCAATGCAAATTTCAACCTATGTGCAAAAGGGCTAGGCTAGAAGTCCAATATAATCAATTTGTCTGCCATTATTGTGACAAAAAAACAAAGATTGAAAATTGAAGAAGTGGGTTGTTGCAGACGTGTTGTAGTGTTTGAGATTGCTTATGTTTCATGAAAAAGAATGAAGTTGGAACAAGTATTTATAAGACACTTTTGATGTGGGATTCAATTTTCTTTTAAAGATCGGCATGGCATGCCTCACAGGTCATAACTACTCTCTAAATTAAATGAGTATTTTCTACAGCCGTATTGGATGAAATCTAATATAACATTAAAAATAGTTATTATGCTAGAAAACTTATCCTATAATGGAATTTTGGTACTTCAGCCAAATATTTTTCCTTCGACTCTAGTATTGACTCCACATAGCCCCATCCTTTGGTGATGCCATCACTTGTTTCACACTTGTATTTTAGATCACGCAGTTGAAAAGAACCAGACGCAAGCTCCATATGAGTCGTTTCACACCTTTGGGTTATCACAATGTCAGACCCAAATATTGGTTATGCCCGTGTTATGGATGGCGACAATTGGGAGCCAACCACAAGAATCCTGATTTGGGCTACCAGTTATATGACAAATATTGGTTCATCATGGATCACGCCCACTACATGTGCTACAGCCAATCATTGGCACACCCAAATAATGGCATGTTAGTATTTGAGTCATCTTTTTTAGTTTCAACATCTGTTCCTTTATGCAACACAGTGTTAAGCCCTTGGATCATCATCATACGTATTTAGAAGTCACGCCCTAAGTGCTCACGTTTGTTCCTAGATTACTGCCAACCAAAACATGATATATTATGAATATAAATATATTGTATCTCATGGGATGTTAGACTCCGATTGTGTTTCAAGTGACATGGAGGAAAGATAAACATTGACTATGACTTTCCCATTCCCAGATGGACTTGGGAACTAAAGAGGTAGTCTCCTACTTAAATATAGTCACACCCGATTTCTATAAATACGGGAGCGATCCATTATCCAGGTATGCAATTAATACCCTCTATGTGCCATTACAGCTAAGTCTTTCTGATTTTTGACTTAACTGTCAGAGCGTAATTGGCCGGCACCGCACCAATGTCCTTCCGGTTACCATTTTTGCACTTTTTCAGGTTAGCGTTGACCTGTATTATATGTGTTGATTATAGCTTCATTAGTTGGCGTTATCTGTGGAAAATCTGAAATTCACTGTTCTACATAAAGCATGATGCACCTACGATCAGGGTTAGAGGCCGAAGCCGGACAAAACCCTCCTGCCGGTCACAAGCCGCCAGCTGGATAGGTCTGTCATTATCCACCAGCCGGACAAGACCCTCACATCAGTCATAACACACCAGCCGGACAAGACCATTTTGTCGGTCACAATCTTCCTACCCGACACGATCCGCATGTGGCTTTGGAAACTCCTGCCAATCATAACCCGCAGCTGATCTGAACCCTCCCTTCAGTCACGATCCGCCAATCGATTCTGAAAACTCCCTTCGGTCACGATCTGTCATTCAATCTAGATCACTTGTCAGTTATAATCCCCTAACCGGGTAGGACATTCCTGCCGATCGTAACCTTCCTGTTCATGAAGACGGTGTTCCAAAGATCTGGGAGTACCAGAATCCCCAAGTGAGAGGAGAAGGCATGCAAACCCCTGGTCATGGAGGCTTGCCTCGAGTACATTCTGAGGCCCCAAACGACCAGGAGCATATCGCAACGTTGGAACACCAGATTCAAAACTTGAATTAGAGTCTTATCCAAATGCTCCAACAAACTGTGGCAATCCTGCAACATCTTCCCTCGAAGTACCGATGCTATCACAAAGTCACCCCTATCCCAATCGATCATGAAAGAAACCATGATATGCGAGATGGTGGAATTCTAGCGAACGACTTTGCCCAGAGTCGTGTGAGAAGTGAGTGAATTGGGGCTAATCTCATTCACTTGATTCCATCTTAAAGAGCTCGTACTCATGGAGATTCAAGGCAGTGGGGGAAACTGCTTATTATGACTTGGAGATATAGTACCTCAAGGCTAAAATTAAAAGTATGGCCCATGCCATGAAAGGGAAAGGCCCTGCCACAGTGGAAAATCTTGTCCAACAAACTAATTTCCCTTTTACCTCCGGATTAATGAGTTACCTTTACCCAACAAGTTCAAGATTTTAACCCTTGAAAACTTTGATGGGACCAAAGACCCACTAGGTCACCTTGAGACTTAAAAGGCTCTAATGAACCTCCAAGGAATGCCAAATGAGATCATGTGCAGAGCTTTTCCCACTACATTGAAGGGTCCTGCCTGGGCATGGTTCAATAACTTGAAACTTGCATCAGTGTATTCTTTCAAAGAATTGAACCAGTTATTTGTCAGTAATTTCATTATAGCCCATAGACACGAGAAACCTACAACTTATCTTTTGAACGTAAGGCAGAGTAAGGGAGAATCGCTGCAAGATAACATCAGCCGATTCAACAGAGAGATGTTATAGGTCGATGCTTTAGACAACAAGGTGACCGTTACTGCGTTCATGGGAGGCTTGTAGCCCTCAAAGTTCTTATATTTTATCTCTAAACACCCACTAGAAAGCATGTCAGAGCTACTCATGAAGGCCCAAAAATACGTGATTGTTGAAGATGCTCTAAACGTGCGCAAGAAAAAATAAGATGATGAAAGAAATATGTACAGAAAAAGGGGAGGGCATTCCATTAAAGAAAAAAAGGACCCCAAATACATCAAGACGACACGAGATTAAGGTGATAGGCCATCACAACAAGATAAGGGTCTCAGTTTTACCCCATTAAACACACCAATAAGTCAAATTTTCTCTACATTCAAGATGATCCAGCAGTGACATGGCCCTCAAAACTAAGAACTAATCTGGCGAAGACATCTCATGATAAATATTGCAGGTTTCACCATGATCATAGACATGTAGACATGATACAAATGAGTCCATTGACCTAATAAAGCAAATTGAAAGTCTAATTCACAAGGGCAACTACGTAGATTTGTCATTAGAAATAAAAGAGGGGCACAAAATTGCATATGAGAAGGCAAAGACGACAATCCTCAAAGAAACCCTCCACTAAGAGAGATCAAAGTTATTTCAAGAGGGTTGCAAATGAAAAAAAGTCCAAGACGGCTCGCAAAGCGCATGTGAGAAAAGTTAAAAAATATTACGAAAAGAAGCGAACGAATCGTCTCCCCAAGCCAAGCACCCTCGTATAGAAGACCAGATCATAACTTTTTTAGAGACAAATGCGATGGGAATTCAATAACCACATGATGATGCTCTAGTAGTCACATTGATTATCGCCAATTTCGTAATCAGGCAGGTACTAATCAATAATGGTAGTTTTGCTGACATCCTGTTTGTAGAAGCCTTCAATAAGATCAATATCGGTAAGGAAAGACTTAAACCTACCAAGTCCCCACTTATCGGATTCACGAGGGAGAAACTTTTTCTGCTTGGTGTCATTACCCTTGTAATCACTGTTAGCACAGGTCTAAGGCAAGTCATGAAGATAATGAATTTCTTTGTGGTAGATTGTTCGTCTACTTATAACGTTATTGTGGAAAAGCTACGTTGAATGTTATGAAGGCAGTTACATCTAGTTACCGCATTCTCATACGATTTCCCACTGATTATGGAATTAGAGAGCTAAGGGGAGATCAAGCTACTGTCCGGGAATGCTACACCATTTCCCTGAACGAGAAGAAGATGCCAGAGACATTGAGTATAAAGTGGAAGCTGAGAACGAATAAAAGTTCGTCATGTAGAGCCAATGGAAGAGCTAGTTAAAATCGATTTGTACGAGCCAAAAGCGAATATGAAGGTGAGCGTTAGGTCATCTTTCTCACCCGTCGCTTGTGAGAAACTCGTACACTTCTCAAAAGAAATTGAGATGTATTTGCCTGGTCCCACAAAGACATGATTGGGATTGACCCAGCAATAGTTGTGCATCACCCGTTAGACAGAAAAACGAACCTTCGCTCCAGAAAAAAATTTGGTGATATACGAGGAGATAAAGAAGTTATTAAAAGCTAACTTTGTGTAGGAATCGTGTTATCCAGATTGGCTAGCTAATGTAATCTTGGTAAAAAAACCCCAACAGCAAGTGGCATTTTTGCATAGATTTCATCGATATAAATAAGGCATGCCCAAAAGATATCCTATCCCACGGATCAACATGCTGGTAGAAGGAAAAGCTGGGTTTGAGCAACTCAGTTTTATGGACTCTTATTCTCGTTACAATCAAATCCCAATACATCCACCAGATCATGAGAATACATATTTCATTAGAAAGAAAGGGTTGTACTATTATACAGTGATGTCGTTTGGTTTGAAGAACGCAGGTGCGACCTATTAGAGGTTGGTCAACATGATGATTAAAAATAAATTGGCAGAAATATGAAAGTATACATCAATGCCATGCTCGTCAAAAGTTTGAAAGTTGCGGATCATTTGATTGATTTACAAAAAGCTTTTGATATCTTTCAAAAGTACAAGATAAGGCTCAACCAGAGTAAGTGTGCTTTTGGAGTGTCTTCCAGAAAGTTTTTGAGTTATTTGGTTAGTAAAAGGGGAATTGAAGCTAACCCAGTAAAAAAGCAAGGTTATTCTAGATACAAAATCACCCAGGACGGTCAAAGAGATTCAGCGATTGACATGAAAAGTGGCGGTGTTAAACAGGCTAATCTCTCGCGCCACAAATAAATGCCTCCCATTTTTTTAGGTCCTTAAAAAAGTCTTCGAATGGACTCCAGAATGTGAATGGACCCTAATTGACCTAAAATAATATCTTAGCTCTCCTCCACTCTTGTCTTGTGTAAACCCTGGTGAAAAACTGTTGCTATATTTGATTGTTTCCCCTATAGCGGTCAGTTATGCATTGATACGGGAAGATGAAGGGGTTCAAAGGCCCATATACTATGCCAGCAAGGTACTTCGAGGGGTTGGAGAAAGGTATCCTATGATAGAGAGACTAGTCTTTGCCGTGGTCATGTCAGTTAGGAAACTTAGGTCGTACTTCCAAGCATGTACGATAATGGTATTAATGGATCAACCACTCTGGAAAATTCTCTACAAACCTGAAACTTCTAGATGGCTTGTGAAGTGGTCCATGGAGCTAAGGAAATTCGATATCCGGTATAAATCGAGATCAGCGATAAAGGTCAAATACTTGCAGACTTTGTAGTAGAACTGACCTATCCACCAAAAGGAGAACAAACACCAGTAAAAGAGTAGGAGATAATGGTTCAACAAAATGTGGGAACTATTTGTAGATGGGTCTTCAAATGCACAAGCCAGTGCCGATGGGAAAATATTATTTCTCTTGAATGGGAGAGTTTTAAATACGCCCTGCGATTTAGGTTCAAGTTGACAAACAATGAAGCTCAGTATGAAGCTTTGATTGCAGGACTGAAGATGGCAAGAGTTCTCGGAATGCAGCAATTAAAAGCTTACACAGACTCCCAATTAATTGTCCAGCAAGTCCAAGTATGAAGCAAAAAGAGAAAAGATGAAGTCCTACATGCGAAAAGTTCATGAACTAGTTGCTCATTTCTAAAAGTTCTCCATCACACATATTCTTAGGAATAAGAACTCCGATGCTGATGTTATTGCCCATTTAGCAGCTACACTAGAAGCTGCGGATGATACAGTACCTTTGGAACACATAAAAAAGCCGAGTATAACAGATGAGGTACAGAACGAGGTGAATCAGGTGGCTCAAGGCATGGAATGGGCTAATCCGCTTATCAAATATATCAGAGATGGAGAATTGCCACCTGACAAGGTGCAAGCACGCATAATACAGATTAGGGCATCCAGGTATACCCTTATTGATGGAATCATTTCTAAAAGAGATATCTCGTTCCCTTATTTACGATGCATTTCGGTAGACAAAGCTGCATATATCATGAAGAAAATTCATAAAAAGGATTGCAAAAATCACGCATGGGGCATGTCTTTGGCATATAAGGCTATCAAGCAAGGATATTAGTGACCCACAATACAGCAAGATGCACTATATTTTGTCAGAAAGTGTGACAAGTGCCAACGTTTTGCCAATATCCCAAGACAACCCCTAGAAGAGTTAACTCTAATAATCGTGCCATGGTCTTTTGCCCAATGGGGAATGGACTTGATCGGTCTCTTACCTATGGAAAATGGGCAAAAAAAGTTTACAATCGTGGCAATTGACTACTTTACCAAATGGGTGGAAGTGGAGCCTTTAGCCAAGATTAGAGAGAATAAGGTAATTGACTTCATTTGGAAATCGATTATATATAGGTTTAGAGTCCTGATGATCTTTGCCACAAACAATGGAAAAAAGTTTGAAAGTACTCTCTTCCAAAACTTCTGTTCCAGGAATGGTATAAAAAATCACTAATCCTCGTCAGGACCCCCTCAGGCGAATGGGTAAGTTGAAGTCGCTAACAAAATTATACTCAAGATAATCAAGACATACTTGCAAACCTCCAAAGGTTTGTAGTCAGAGCTACTATTGAGTGTCATGTGGGTTTACAGGACAACGGCTAAAGTACCGATTGGGGAAACACCTTATTTTTTAGCTTTCGAAAATGAGGCAGTTCTCCTATTGGAAATGGGTTAGTTGGCAAGTTATCGAACTAAGCATTGTGAGCCCCACCACAATGAAAGAGAATTGATGGCTAAAGCTAATTTCATTAAAAAAAGAAGAGAACAGACCCGAGTACGGGTGGCAGTATATCAGCAAGCCATGTCCCGATATTATAACGACCGAGTTAAGTAGAGGATGTTTCAATCTAGACACTTAGTCCTCTGTGAAGTAACTCAAGCAACCAAACCTCCCGGCACCAGGAAACTGGCTCTTAATTGGGAGGGCCCTTACAAAATCATCCGAACTCAACGACAGGGAGCATACTGGTTAGAAACACTAGAAAGGAAACAACAGACCCACCCTTGGAATGCCAAGCATCTGAGAAATAGTATCAGTAAAAAAATTTATAATTGCATTTACTTTATTAGTTTCAGCTAAAATTTAATTTAGTGTCATGCTTTAGAGCAATCACTTAGAAGTTTTTCAAATAGCCTTTATTGTTATTTGAACATCAATAAAAGTTCTCTTCATTTTGAAATTTGTTGGTGTAATAAAAAATTACAAATTAACAATCAACCTCATTGGGGCACTACTCATTCAGAGGGCCTTTAATGAAAAGGCAAGATGAATTAATTCCGAGAATATTGTCAATCGACTCTATTGGGGCACACCTCATTCAGATGGCCTTTAATGAAAAAAAGTGAGATGAATTAATTCCGAGAACACTGTCAATCAACCCCATTGGAACACACCTCATTCAGAAGGTCTTTAATGAAAAAGACGGAATGAATTAATTCCTAGAATATTGTCAATTGACCCCCATTGGGACACACCTCACTCAGAGTGTCTTTAATGAAAAAGACGAGATAAAATAATTTCGAGAACATTGTCAATCGACCCCATTAAGGCGCACCTCATTCAGAGGGTCTTTAATGAAAAAGGCGAGATGAATTAATTTTGATAATATTGTCAAACGGCCCCATTGGGGCACGCCTCATTCAAAGGGTCTTTAATAAAAAATACGGGATGAATTAATTCCGATAACATTTTCAACCAACTCCATTAGGGCACAGCTCATTAAGAGAGCTTATAACGAGTGACGGATAAATTATGCAAAATTTTTCACTTAACCCCAATGTGGGTTACGACATAAGGATTTGATAACTAAATTCATCTCTAAGAAGAAAAAATCATTTCCCGAAGATAGAGTTTTTTTTAATTCCACAAGGTATGAAAATACGACAATTTATTATTGTTAACGATACGGATTACAGTATGACAAAGAAATAGTAAAGTAGCACAAAGCTCATAGGCTTGCTGACACCACAAAATGATAATATTAAAAAATCACAAGTGCGAAGGCATGAAAATCAGGGGTCTTGCCCCTCAGTATCGTCTAATTAAAAACAAGAGAAATCCATTCCTAGGTATACGCCCTGCACCAATTCTCAAAAATATTCAAACCCTTCGGCGTATGACTGATCACATATTTTGTACTTAGAATATTGAAAATTTTAAAAGACACATTAAGAGTTTGTACTTAGAATCTTGAAAATAGAACTGGTAGAATTGAAATCTATCAAAGTAATACATAATGTGTGGTGCACGACATTTCTCATTTCTGAATTCTTTTGGCAGAATTCACATTCGTTGTTTAAGACGGAAAAGAACTAAATTTTAAGAGTAATGATATTCAAAACGAAGAGTTTTAAAGAAATTTGGAGCGGAAGACTTCTCCTTGATATACTCAATTGTGTTCCATTATTCAAAAGACACCTTCCAAATAAGGAAGGGAGAGTTTTGATTCTTTATTGCGTGGCAGGGTTGACGTTTGACCAGCCTATAGGAGCTTTAAAATTGCACTCTCTTAATTAAGAGAAATTTTTTTCCTTGACAAAGAAATCACACAACCGTGTTTGTCCCTGCGGGGACATGCCGTTGTTAGAATCCCAGATAGGCTTTTATGGCCCTGACCGAAGTAAATCAACCTTTAGGAGCTTCTAAAATAGAAGTATGTTTTGAGGCCATGACCAATGCCCCCAATTAGTCTAATACATGTAACCTGCTATCAAAAAAGAATCGCATTAATTGAATCTAAGATGGGTTCAATGACTTGAACAGAAAGAAAACCCAAGAATGTCTCAAATTCATAATGGAGAATTGTTCAAGCAAGGAAAAAGTGAATATTTCATTTGTATTTTCTTATCGTTGCTGCAATAGAGAACATGAAGTTCCTTCTCTATTGAAGTGTAACAAAAAAACACAACTCTCAACAAAGAAAAAGTACAAATTAAGATGAAAACTTAAATTCAAAAAAGAGAGAAAGATATATTAAAAGGGGGAGAGAGAATTCAAAACAGTAACCAACTCTGTGAGATATGTTTATCTCTCTCTCTTATTATTTATTCGTAAAAGAGTTCTCTTCTGGAATTTTAGTGACCACCCATCTTCTTTGCCATCTCCATGAAGAAGTCAAAGAGCTTGTGCTGGTCTGGAAGAGTCTTGGACACACTCTCCTTCTCCATGCACCTCTTAGCCCATGCCAGAATTTTAGGAAACTCTACCTCCATGCTAAGGTTGCCGCATGTCTCGTAGTAGTAAAACCAACTGTAAAAGGGTATAAGGGCAATGTCCACAATACCAAAGCTCTCTCCACCAAAATAAGTCTTCTCTCCTAGCTCTGCTTCTAACAGTTTGAAGCACTCAATGAGATCCTTTTTTGCTTCTTCTTGGGCTTCACCTTTGGGCATACCTAACTTCCTTCCGGTAATAAATATCTGCATATAAAGGATATATTGTAAGACTTAAAATTGCTATGACAATCATAAGCTTAATTAAAATGGAATGTAAACCATACAACAACAGATGCATACAGCATACCGCATACCATACAACAAAGCATGCTCATTCAATCTAGAGAAGGGCTAATGACATCACTATATTCTGGTTATTTGGAATTGAAGCCACGAAAAAAAAATTTTTGATTTCCTTGACAACATTCTCAAATCTGTCTCTTCATATATATATATATATGTGTGTGTGTGTGTGTGTGTGTGTGTGTACCTGTGCAGCCTGTGCTACCTAATGCATGCACGTCCACACGCATACATTATATATACAGATATATAAACATAACGTATAAGATAAACATATATAGGATCCCATTTACTAGGTGATTAAATGAAGAAGAAAGGGAAGAGTTGAACTGACCTTCTTGTCAATGTAGTCAGCCCAGAACCTTGCTTGGGAGCGCTTGTAAGGATCACTAGGCAACAAAGGAGACTTATCATTCCAGAGCTCATCAATGTATTGAACTATGATGAGGGACTCGCATATGGGTTTCCCATTATGGATCAAAACTGGGATTTGTTTATTAACAGGGTTCATCTTCAGAAGCAGAGGACTCTTGTTCATCAAGTTTTGCTCTTTGGACTCAAAGTCTATGCCTTTCTCAGCCAAGGCAATTTTCACCCTCTGTGCAAAAGGGCTAGGCCAGAAGTCCAAGAGAATCAATTCGTCTGCCATTGTTATGACTAAAAAAAAACAAAGATTGAAGAGCAAGAAGTGGGTTGTTGCAGATGGATATTGTAGTACGTGTTTGAGATTGGTATGTTATATGAAAAAGAATGAAGTTGGAGCAAGTATTTATAATTTGATTTGGGGGGGGGGCACTGTTTTAGAGTGGGTCCTCATGGCTTGGTCTCACAGGCCATAACTCCTTTCTAAATTAAATGAGCATTTTCCACAGCAGCCCTATAGGAATGTAATCTGATACTATAACGTTAAAGAATGGTTATTGTGCAAGAAAATTTGTCCTAAGGATGACTTTGAAATTGAATTAAATGGGATTCTTTGGGTTTGAATCTATGGGATTGGTTTCAGAGTAATATTTTAGACTATATGTCATGATAAAGCAAGTTTTATAAATTAATTGATTTTTCAGTATCTATAGCATTGGAACTTCTTAGTGAGTCTGCCTTAGTCTTGTTTCATTACATGAATTGCATGAATCAAAATATATAATAATATGAAACTCAATTGATATAAATAGAACTGATAGAATTGAAATCTATCAATAAATTTCTGTGAGTAATAAGTAATTTTTTGTGATTAGTGTAATACGTCAGTATCTAATAGATCCGCTAGGAAAGTAACCCATGCACCACGACAGTCCTAAATGTCATTTGAGGTCCTTTTCTGAGAAATTTTAGACTCCTCTGGTAAATTCTACAACAAAGTAAAAGTCTTTCCAATTTGAAAAGAAACAGTAATGTCAGAAACTGTGTGCTACGTAAAATCTTGGAAGGTGACTTTTGATGACAAAGTTGTGGAATTAAATGGTGTAACAAAGTCTCTTTATACAATTCAAACTTACCTTTAATTCTTTCCTTCTTGGTTCCATTTTTTATGGACCACAAAACCCTATAGGTCAAAACCAACTTCCACGCAATAACCATCCCGTGATATGATGTGATGTTTGATTGAAATATGAGTAGATCCGGAGAAACGACCCAGTCAAAGGCCACCGTATTGACTGGGATGTTAGGTGAGGCAACTCCGGTCAAGTTGAGTATATGTGACATGTCTCCTTTTCTTGGTTAATGCATCATGCATGTACCAAATCTCACACCGTCAACTTTTCGTCCCTTAGTCTTTTCCCATTTTGAGCTTTACAATATAGTTTGTTAAAAAGTGTGAATTGGACATAGACCTATATATATATATATATAGGGAGTTGATATTGGCACTCCACCAATATCCTCTGCCACTCCACTTCTACTTTTTTGTAAAGTACAATTACAAAGGTATCCCTCTACTATACAATATTGATTCTTATATTTTTAATACTCTAATTGCCCTTATTTGATAATGTTAGAATTCTTAACTCCAAATTACAACTTCTCTCTCACGTTCTTTTTTGGTGTGAAAATATTTCTTCGTTGATTTTAAAAATATTATTTTTTCATGTTGAATCAATTTATCAATATTTATTTTAGAAGTAAAAAAGTTTAGGATTCAATATAATGATTTAGAGACTATCAATCAAATGTATTTGATTCAGATAATAAAAGTTACATGATTAGATAAGTTGGGAAGAAGTTATTAATAATAGATTACCTAGAGAAATATTAAAAATGTATTTGAGTTGGAAACAAACATTATATCAATGAATAAAACCTATTTGAAAAAAAATTAATTATATTTAAAATCAAAAGAAAGTTTAATTTCACTTGAATAAAAATTATAATATATAGTTCTTTAAGAAAACTAAGGAAATCTTTTTTATTTTAATAGAGAACTTTTAGAAATTAAAAGATGAAAAGAGAAAAACATGACTCTATAAAATATTTTTTCAATTGTAGTTGTCTTAATTTAACTAAAGAGCCTTTCCACCAAAATTTCAAAAGATAAAAATAAAAAAATTAATATGATATTTTTCTTTGTTTGCTTTTTATTTTCTCCTCCTTCCTTTCTATTTTGTTTGTTCACAAATTGATGTTATGTTTCAAAATTTTAATTTATGTTATTTTATAAATAAGACACATGGAAAATAAATTACATGTTTGGTGAGTAAAAATAGAATATTTCAAATTTTGAATTCTTTGAGTTATATAGGATAAGGACACTAACAACAAGTTTCAATTGAAAAATGTCTAAATTATAGTATTTGGGTGGTAATAAATGGATTGTTATATTGTAAACCTAAAGTAAAAAAGTTGAAAAAAAATATTTTTAAGAAAAATAAAATAAAATTAAAATTGAGTCTTGAATTAGAAGGGCAAATAGGGTACTAAAAATATAAGAATCTAAAATGGTATAACATATGACCACTTTTGTAATTTTACTTTACAAAAATATAGGAGTGGAGTGCCAGAGAATATTGGTGGAGTGCTAATATCAGTTCCCATATATATATATATATATATATATATTATTTTTATATATATACTTACACATATATATTGTCAGGACAAATAACACACCTATTTATTTAGGGCCCCTTGTTTATTGTTTATAAAACAAGTTTGTGGAATAAACATTTTTCATAATTTTGATTTTGTTTATTAATTGTTTAAACACTTTTAAAACAACATGAAAATGGTGTTTTTACATTTATTCAAAAAAAAACTTTTTTTCTTTTTTTTTTTTATCTAAAATGGTTATTATATTATTTTAATTAAAAAGTGAAGCTAAAAATAAGAAAATGAAAAGAAAAAACATTATTAAAAGCTATTGCTTGGTACAACAATAAAAATGTTAGAATTATCGAGTGTAGAGTGTAGACAGAATTGAAGAGCATCAGAGGAAAAAACAATTTGGGTACAATATGAATAATAATTATTTTACCTTTATCTGAGAAAAAAAAAAAAGAGGTCTCAATCATCTCCTTGTTAAAGAAACAAGAATGATATTTTGTAATCATAAGTCCTATCATTCATTCATTTTCAGTGTTGAAAGGGAAATCTAAACCAAAAAATGAATAATAAAGTAATAGTAGAAGAAATTTCATGCCCTTCAAATTACTCTTTTCATTCCGTACAAATTAAAAAACTTTCAACTTTCCTATAAGTATATGTATCTTATCAATACTACCAATAATTTGCGGTATATATATATTTAACTCAATATTATTAGTTTTTTTTATGTATATTTATTGTCATGTTGTTGCTGTATAAATTGTTGTAACATGAACCTAACCTTTTATTTGTAATTTATTGTGTTGACTTTTTTTGAAACAATTTATAATTTTTAAAATAAGTCAAATAATTTTGCGTTGTATAAACGCTTAAACAATAAAGACTAAACATAAATGGCTACCAAATCGACCGTTTTAAGTTATTTTTAAACTATCAACTATAAAAGTTTTATGCCATAGTCAATGTGATGAGGTGACGAATACTATGATGAGTTACAACAATGGTTAAAGAGCCTGTAACATAGCTAAGTTTAGAGATTTTTTTTTTCCCTTAGAAAAAAAAAAAAAAAAAATATATATATATATATATATATATATATCATACAAGCAAACTGTTCTCAAAAAAAGAATTGCAAATTTGCAATAGCTAAATGATGGCGTGCACGAAAATTAAAAAACTTGGCATATTTGAACCTATTCAAGATGAAAAATGGGATTGCCCCTATGCAAAACTTGGATAAATTGAGCCGAGGAAGAGACCCAAGAAATTGGATAATCAGCAAAGACACATGCACTTGATGCCCGCCCAAGAAAGAGACCAATGTCCGAGTAGCCCCGCTTCATAGTGATTCAACGTAGATTCTGTCCGGAAACCAAGCTAAAATCCACTTCACAATACATCTTATAATTTCATCTATGAAGGAATTGCAGAAGTTAACGTAAGCCCGGAAAACTTTTTGCTGATGTTATTGCTGGTACTCGATATCATCGGCATATTCATAGCATAATGTATTCAACAAATTAAGAGTTTTGAATCTTTTGATTATTAGTCAACACCATCAAAACAAAACCTATTGATTAAAGGTAGCTTTGACCATAGGCTGGACTTCCACAATTGAAGGCCCCTCCTAGAACAGGCAGTACAATTGAAGCCCCTGCAACAATAGTGCATAAGATTGAAATTTGCACGCCACGTGTTCGGAAATGAATGTGAAATATTTATTTCATGTAATCACTCATCAACTGTAGATAGATAAACTGCAAATAATATGAACGAGGAAGAGAAGGGTTGGTTCAACATATGGAAAATAAGCATGTTATAATTCATGAAAAAACTTGCTTGTCGCATATATCCAAGAGTAACATCCGACCACATTTGATGGAAAAATTGTAACGCGTCCATAAAATGAGGATTTTATACTAAATGTATTGCCAAAACTGATATCATACAAAATGAATAATATTCTAGATTTGTTCTCTCCCAACAAAACCAACTGCACAGCCTCAAAGTGAGAATTTTTGGCAAGTTCAAAACTTCGCCTTTTGGTGACGACTGGTTGAGCACCTACAGGTATAGAAATATTACCATTGGCACAGGTTTGATCGATTGATGAGATAACAATCCCCATCCTTCCCAGCATTTGCGTAGAGATACATAATATAACATATCCCCAACCTTGTCACAAGAAGGTATGACCATCACCAAACATTAACCAGTCTTACAGATATTACATGAAGCCCCCGCCAGCAACAAATGTCGTGAGACTGCAGAAAACTTACTGACATAAATACTACATAACGGTATTACTATTTACGATAATTATGATAATGATAAAAAACAAATCCTAGTAGTGACATGACCACCTAATAGTGACATTTTAATTTATCAAGTTCCACATATAAAAATTAGAAAATAACAATACACTTGCTCCCATACATACCATACTTAGTGGCTTAAGGACCTGAACATTGTTTTTCTTGGCTAAATGATCTGAGACGTTCGATAAGGTTCTCCTTTAACGACTCAGGAATTTGGGAGATGAAAGTTTGCTTGGCATCTGTAATCAACCTCCTCCTGCATTAAGAAAGTAGTAGAAGGATGAAAACAAGTTTCCAACTTATGAAAGAACAAGAATCAAATCAAACTAAAGAAAGAAAAATAGAAGAGTGATATAAAAAGCAAATGAACCAATAGTCAACTTTGGATCCTCCTCCGCCAAAATGATATATTTCACCTAATAGCCAGATATCCAACTTGATCCAAGATACGAATGCCAGTCATTAGGATTTCAATCAGTTCCATAGGAATCCCAGGTGATCCGATCAAGATATGCACAAATACAAAATCTACTTTTATATATTTTTATTTGCAATTGTCACTGAAGTTATATTTCCAATTTTCAGTACAATTACATTTATTTTACCTCCAAACAACACAAACCAAAACAGATCACCAGTACTAATTGTTCCATTCTAATAGAGAATCCCCGTAGCACACAAATACAAACTAAACAGTATCTACAAAACCCACTATTGCGTGAGGAAATGACATGAACACATGGAAATGAGTGCAAATCGGTAACAAATTATCCGCAGTACCTGACACTAGTCGGTTTCTGGGTCTGACAGTAAAACTAGAGGGTTTAGAACCGGGTCTATCAGTCTATGGTGGGTGCCTAAAAGGTTCCAAAACAGGTACTGAGCATAATCAGAACAATTCCTTTCTTCAAACGTTGTCACAACAGTAATGTACTTTAGGATATGTAAAGATATACGTCAAATTCTTAAAACAATAGGATCAGGGTACGGTGAAGCATGGACATGGACACGGACACGGGATATGGATAAAGATATACGTCAAATTCTTAAAAAATAGGATCAAGGTACGGTGAAGACATATATATATATATATATATATATATATATATATATATATTTCTGTGTATAAATTATAATAATAATTTTTTTTCATGTTATAACATTTCCTTAAAAAAATTTGTGACAAACAAACTAAGAGTCGAGAGTTATATTACATGGAATTTTTTTTTATTAAATTACAGCTAAACACTTCTTTTTAGAGAAATTTTAAGCTTTTCTTAACAATTATACTATGATATTATTTTTGGAAAAAAATATATATTTCAATGTTAAGTATGTGCACCGAAGATTTGAAAAGTATCGGATAGGTGGCCGGAGTATCTAAGAAGAACTGGAAACGTGTTAGAAATAAAAATTATTTTCAAATTTTGGATACGTTTAAGAAGTATCGGAGATGTATCTGCAAGTATCTGAGAAGTGTTGGCATCCAACATGGGCACAATACGGGCACATTGCTCCCTCATAGAAGTATACATACTTCATAGTTCAGCAATTATGCACTTAAGAAAATGCCGCATTTCAATTAATATGTTCACAAAACAAAGTGAAATCATGACCCACCATTTGAAGGATTTCATTTTGTAAGCATACCAAATATGCATACAGCTATCAAATTAATATATGAGTTATAATATATATATATGTGCAGGGTCGGAGCCAGGACTCTACCACTGGGGGGGCCAAAAAAAAAATTTTTACATCAATATAATATTAGTTTATATCATGTATATGTACAAAGGTATATATAATACTCCCTCCATCGCATAATTTTAGTCCACTATTCCTTTTTGGGATGTCCCAAAATACATGTCCATTTCCTAAAATGGATTATATGATTCCTAAACTACCCTTTTCAAACTCTACTATCCTAAAAGTTGGGCCCACCATATAATAATAATACTAACTTTTAAACAAGGACTGATATGTAAATTCATTCATTATCACAATAAAAAGTGGGCCCCGCCATAAAAAGTTGGATTCCCCAAACATCCCAAGAATTATGGGACGGAGGGAGTATATACAAATTGTATAAATATATATGGATAAATGTATGTATACCGTATATATCATATTTATATGTCATTATGTTTAAGTATACTCAATATATACAAGAGTATTAGAAAAACAAATAAGAAAAAAGGGATTAGGGTTTTAAAGAATGAAAAATTACGAATTTTTTTAATTAAAAAAATAGAAATAAGTGAGAGGGAGAATGAACTTACATATGTAATATTGATTCCATTGCAAGAATCCATACATATTACATATTATATATATATATATATATCATATTATATTTGGCAATTATTCTATTACAAGATGTTGCTATTGGGTTGGACTTGAATAAAGTAATTAAATGTTTCATTTAATTGGGTTGGCTTCAATAACTAACTAAAATGTGTCATTTAATTGAGTTGGGCTAATACAAACTAACTAAATGTTTATGTAATTGGGTTGGGCTAATATATTTGGGGCAGCCAAATTTGGGCTAATGCAAATTTAAGACTAATGGGCCACATATTAATAAAAAACTTCAAAAATTTTTGGGGGGGCCAGCCCACCCCTACCTCCGCCCCTGTATATATGTAGTTTTTAGGTGCTTCGTACCACTTCTAGTACTATGTATTTGTGGGTTTGAGGTTCTAGTTCCACTGCTCTAAGACCAAAAACAAAACCAATTGGAACCAGCACAGAGCATTAAATTAGGGTTCTGGTTTTGCATCCATATGGGACCAAACAAAAGCCGAACCTTTGACCCCCCAATAGAAGCAAAGTGTCACACAGCCCTTAGAAACAATGATGCAAATATGGCAAATGAGAAGTTCTGTATACATTCTCTTTCCTATCTCTGCCAATCAGACCACTAAAGTTTCATGTTAGAACTTCTGTAAAGAATCTAGTCAAATCATGGGTAATCTTGTACCATATCTTCAAAAATATTAGGCATAACTTACAAATGAAAATTTTCAAGCCCTTGGAGGCGACTGCAATTGTGTGGGAAGTAAGAAATATGGCTGTTCGTATGACTGGCAAAAAGGTTCTGGCCCACACCAGTTCAGCATTGTTGATGTGGAACTATTGGTTGATATAATGCAACCCAGGTAAAAAATCCAACAGTTGAAATTGTGTTGGAAGCTTGGAACCAGAGTAACAATGATCAAGAAACCTAACACTCTTTTAACTACTGAAATGATTAACAAACTCACTATAAAGGTGGTAACTTTCTTTGCAGCCACCAAGCAACAATTTGCAATCACAAAATGCAATTCAAATAGCCCCAAAAAAGCAAGATTCTATAAAATAATAAAATATGAGAAGGAAAACCTAAAAACACAAAGCAAAAAGGAGGAAGATTGGAACTTGAGATAAGTGAAGTTTGTGCAAATTCAAATCTCTGGAACATGCTTAACCACACCAAAGACATAAATACAACCATAAAAAAAAATAAAAACAACAGCAACGATGAAAAAGGCAGAGAAACAAAGACAGATATAATTTGTTTATTTATTTTGGATGAGCAAAAAAATGCAGAAAATTGTACGAATGACAAAAGAGCACCTTGTTATTTTAAATCAAACTAAGTTTAAACAGTTTCAAATCTTCCTTTTATCAGTGGCTTGAAGGCCAAATATAGTTTCTGATATTCAAAAATAATGTTTACTTCCTAAATTTTGATTTTTCAAGCCCTTGGCAGACAAGAGAGGAAGCCTGAAAATTATATTAAAAGGGAAAAAATTGAGTGTGAGTAATCTTATGCTTTAATACATTCAGTTGACCAGCACAGATTTTATCTTGTACATGCTTAAAATAGCTGGAATGTACCTATACATGCAGATACTGGTAACCTAACTACTCAACTGACATTTACGACCCTGTACATTAGCTGAATGACACACATATTTTGGCCTGTAACAGTTCGATGTAGCTGCCATGGGCTGCTACTGGTAGATAAACTTATTACCTAACAACTCTATGTGATTTTATAACGCTGCTATAAAGGGAAACCCTTCATAATGAACATCAGCTAGGCTATAAAACTTGTCATAGAATATTTTATATCAGTAATTATTCAACACGGATGGGACAAAAAGATAATTGCAAAACATGCCTCGTGGTGGCCACTCCTTAGATTACAAATCAGTCAATATGAAATATAGTGTCATAGTTTGATGTTTCATTACAAAAGTAGTTTCGACTGGGCAAAAAATGGAAGTGTTTAAAAAATAAAAAACTAAAGCTTTTGGAAGAAGTTGCAGGCATGTGAAAATGATAGACAACAAAAGAAATAACTTTTTCGAAACACCTTCAACCAAATAAAGATGCACATTAACTATTGTTGAAGGATTTATATATTTAAGTTACAACCTCTCTAACAGCTTAAGCTTTTGGAGTAGTTGGGTAGTTAACATGGTATCAGAGCCAAATGTCTCATGTTCAAACCTCACCGTCATCCTGATAATTAAACTTGAAACACGTGTTGGACCAAAAAGAAGGTGGCGTGTTGAAGGATTTATATATTTAAATTACACCCTCTCTAACAGCTTAAGTTTTTGGAGTAGTTGGGTAGTTAACAACTATATATATAATAAACACAAACAGATCATACTGAGAACAATTATAAAAGTTTTACACTAGCCGTTATCACATACACAAGTCAGATGAAAAGGGAAATCACCTACAACTAATTTATTCAAATTAAACTTTAAATTCAAAAAAATAACTAACCTAGAAGAAAAAAAGGATAGTGTGCGCGTATATATATATAAAAGGAATAGCGAAATAGAGATGAAAAATCTTAGATAATTGAAGATAATCACTTTAATTGATTGCCTAGATCCCTCCATTTTTACTTTTTTAGAGGGTGGGATAAGAAATGAACTTTCTAAGCAAATTGAACCTGAAAACATCGATGAGGCCAACCACGCAAATTCTGGGCAAACTAAATCCCAGCGAGAATTAAGAACTGATCTTTCTGAAGATGTGTCGAGGAGATGAACAAACATAAACAAAAATTCTTTTAATTTATACAGAATTCCGATTGTATAATCATTCAGAATTCAATTATATTATTTACCAATTGAACATATGGGTTGAATTAAATGTGCATCAAACTACCTTTTGTTGTCAGACTTAACTATTTAATTCTAAATTTTGAAAATCTTACCTACTAAGTACACAAAAAATGGAAGTCTATGTTGCGAAACAAGCCTCCAATCACGTACCATCAAATATTACAATGTGATGATAAGTAAACAAACACGAAGAAATTTGCAAGAACGCACCAAGAATTATACATGGTTTGGCTAAACAAGCCTACGTCCACGGAGAGCTCGATTTCACTATATAGATTGTAACAGTACAAGTTGAAAAATTGTATCAAGAATACACTCAACTCTCAACCCTTATACACCCAATCTCACTCAGAAAAAAATCACAAATTCAAAATAAGAATTCTCTAAGTGTCCTCTCAAAAATAATAAGAGTATTACCTCTTCGCAAGAGTTGCCCTCTCAAAACAATGAGAGTATTACCTGTTTTCTTCTCATCGACTCTCAACCTATAACATAGGTCACTATTTATATAGCCAAAACCCAATTTTTTGGTGGACAAGGATTACAATTCCTTAGAACCCAAAACTTGACTGACAAGAACTTTCTTCCTTGAGACAAAGACTTGCCTACTAAGAAATTACCTAATAAGATACAACTCTATAATAGAAACCTAATCACAATAAGAATTTGAACCAACCCAACAAATCTTTCCCTTAGCAAAAAATTTAACAAATCTACAATACACGAGATTCCCGTCTGCAAATTCACAAACGATCCATCAGTCTTTCAAACTCCAGCTACATTACCCGAATCAAGTATGAAACAGTACTCTCCCTTGATCCGCACGGCCAATGTATTCATGCAGCTGTATCAAGTCAACACTATTAAGTGAATTTGGAAGGGGGCTTCGATGCAACCCTTCTCCAAGCAGAAATTTTCATCTCACCCACGCCTGTCTGCAAACGTGCAAACCATGTCTTTGATAAATCAAACAAAACACGTCTCAAGATCTTGTTACCATGTGCAACCCGTTTCCTATCCACAATCGAAGTCTAAGTGCTATTGGCACTTCCCACCAAACAGAACAAACCTTTTCTCTGCTCTCCTCACATTAATACCATGCAACCCCTGATGATCTTCATAACTCCCCCTGCAATGGAGCACTTGCAGCCCATGGAGTCCAACCAGCTCAAGGAAATTAGATTACACTGCAACTTGGGTGCATAAGCAACATCCCCCAAAGTGTGTTCCACCCCATCAAACATTTTGAACTTCACCGTTCCCACGCCCTTAATGACACACTTGTCACCATTAGACAATGTCAAAGAACTACCATCAAGTTCTTTAAATAAATCAAAACATTCTTCACGGAACAAATATGGTTCAAAGAACCTGAATCTAAAAACCATTCATATAGAGTAAAAGTGTCACCTTTGGAAATTGTGGGAACATCCCCAATACAGAGTCGAATAATGCTAACACAACTTGACTCTATATCCTGCCAATCATCAACATTTTTTTCAGCTTTCCATCCTTCCATTTCAACGCCTGCGCTAAGCTTTGTTGAACTAGGATGTCCTTCACCCTCCCTTGCCATAGCGTGAAGATACCCTTACCATCAAATCTCTCCACCTTGTATTGTGTGGCAATATTACCAACCATGATTGTCACAAGTGCCCAAGACGAACAACACGTATTATGAAGAAAACTTTAGACAAGACTTTTATCAAACACCTTGTGTGTACCTTGAAGCTCTGATACCAATTTGTTGAGAAAGAAGCCTCCAATCACGTACCAACAAAGATTACGATGTGATGATAAGTAAACAAGTACGAAGAAATTTGCAAGAACACACCAAGAATTATACGTAATTTGGCTAAACATGCCTACGTCCACGAAGAGCCCGATTTCGCTATATAGATTGTAACAGTATAAGTTGAAGAATTGTATCAAGAGTACACTCAACTCTCAACCCTTAACCCTTATACACCCAAGATCACTTAAAAGGAAATCACAAATTCAAAACAAGCACTCTCTCTTTAAGTGTCCTCTCAAAAACAATAAGAGTATTACCTCTTCGCCAGAGTTGCCCTCTCAAAACAATGAGTGATCTCTCAAATACAATGAGAGTATTGCCTCTTCTCATAAACTCTCAACCTATAACATAGGTCACTATTTATAGAGTCCAAAACCCAATTCCCTGGTGGACAAGGATTACAATTCCTTAGAGCCCAAAACTTGCCTAATAAGAACTTTCTTCCTTGAGATAAAGACTTGCCTACTAAGAAATTACCTAATAAGATATAACTCTATAATAGAAACCTAATCACAATAAGAATTTGAGTCAACCCAATAGTGTATATAACAAAAATGATAATTATAAGAGATTAATAAATCGGTATCATAGGCAACCCATATGTCAACCCATTTAGCGCACCAAAGCCCCCTTAAAGGTGGCTTTTTTTGGAAGGATGGCAGCTCTCGGAAGGATTTTGACGATTGACAGTTAAGGAAAAGACGACAAATCATTGTTAATTGGTGTCATATGTGCAAGAGGGACGAGGAGACAGTGGATCATCTTCTATTGCACTGCTCGCTTTTTCACCATCTTTGGGATTCAGTGGGTCATACCGGCTTTTGTGCAGAGTATGCTCGAGGTTTGGGGGAGTTGCTTAATGGGATCTCAAGCTAGAGATGTCTGGAGAGCTGCCCCTTTATGCTTGTGGTGAGCCCTTCGGAGGAAAAGAAAGAGGAGATCCTTCAAGGGAGAGACTTCCATAGGGGTGGTGAAATTCTATGTGGTTAGTTCTTTATTTTCATGGACACATGGGAGGAATCGTAAATCTATGGCACTCCTATTGTTTTTTGTGGATAGCTTGAGGATATAGATCTTTTTTGTTATAGCAATTGTACATGGGATGCACTCCCCTTTTGAGTGCTCTTCAATGAATCTTTACTAGTCAAATATATATATATACACACACACACACATATATATCCTTCTACTTCATAGTCAAACTTCAAACTCAAGGTTTGAAAAATATGGATATAGAAAACATTCATAATTCCAATATACTATATATATACACACACACACACATATATATCCTTCTACTTCATAGTCAAACTTCAAACTCAAGGTTTGAAAAATATGGATATAGAAAACATTCATAATTCCAATATACTATATATATACACACACACACACATATATATCCTTCTACTTCATAGTCAAACTTCAAACTCAAGGTTTGAAAAATATGGATATAGAAAACATTCATAATTCCAATATACTGTAGGTCAATGCTAGTATCCTAATTACAGAAAAATCATTTAATTTGCTCGATACTCAAAATTCTATACCAATTAGAATCTTAGGCAAACACATGCAAAAAAAAATTCAGGGAGATACAGGGGATTTGATCTTCAATCACAAACAAATTAAAAATATACACACACTAAATGAAATCGTAAAAGCATAAAAAAGACTTACTTAGATTCATTGCCATCTGATGCTGCATTGCCTGCTTCTTGTGCACAAAACTTCTTCCTAGATCGCATGTAACTACAAACTTTATCTGACCAACCACATGACCGCAGAACTAAAGAAGCTTCTTTCCTGAGTCTGGAACACACCAAAAGTGAAATATATTAAAACCTACAAGGGAGGTAATCCTTTAAAAAAAAAGTAAATAATGATTAACTAGTAAAAATTACCAAAGAAAATCGGGGATGACATTGTTCAGTATGAATAAAAAAAGGAAAGATTTTCATACCATCTTAGTGCATAATATTATAATAAGAAAGAGATCAACATTGGCGATACATATGACATGGCAATGGAATTTTAATTACAGGTGCAACGTATGGATCATTCATCAAAAATAACAGCAAGTCAGCAATCTGGTTAGCTTAAATAAAAACCAACTTAACATATTTAGCCTTTGTTTAATCCACAGATATTAAACATTTGAGGTGCACAAAGACACCAGGTCTCCCAGAGCCTAAGTGCCAAGCACAACATCATGCGCAGGCCCAAGTAAGCTAAATCACGTAACATAGAAATGCCTACTAAATATAGTTATAATGGAAAAAATTTTAAATATGGAACACAAACAAGTGAAGACCATGAGGGAATTTTTTGGCATACCAATTTAGTGGGTTAGCCCAATCAAATGTACATATAACCTTTCAACTTGTATATGCATTCAATTAAACAAACATACAACTGAATTCAACATATTATCATAACTACTAAGAAAGCATTCAACGTATTTAATGCAAGTAGTTAGCCATAAGCACGTGAATTTTAAAAATAAACTGTTTGCTGAAATTAAATGATGTGTAAAGATTATTAGTGTAGTATGATTTAGAACCAGTGACCTGTTAACTAAATACTATCACTAAAAAAAGAAAAAGATATGCTTGAATTATTAAAAAGTAAAGATGTGCTTTTTTAGCCTAAAGCCTACTAAGATGTGCACATGGGTTTTATGAGGACTTGATTAAAGGGACCTTGCCTGTAGTAGGCTTAAAAGTTTCGAGTGTTGACTAAGCCTGGGGCTTTCTTGGAGACCTAGGCAAGCCTTCGATAACTATGGTTCAATCAGTGTCTTTAAATGCAAAAGAGCAAAGAATTACCTCTTGAAAGCAGGAGTTAGTCCTTAAGGCATAAAGATAAGCATGCATGTTTTTTATTATGTAATCCAGCATATTTATATATAATAAACTATAAATATTAAACCCTATATATACGCACAAATATATATTTAAAAAAAAAAGAAAAAAAAAAAGAGGAAAAAATATTAGCAAAAACAGTTAGACATCTTTTAGTCGTATTACATGCATACAATCATTACTAGCCAACAAAACAAGGTAACATTAACAACCAAGAATACATTATATGGCAATTTTTACTATAAGATATCAAAGCAGGAAAGAAGTTGCACAAAGAAGGAGAAACAAGGTTAAGACTTACATATAAAAAGAGATATGGTTAAAGATTCTTTTTCTTTTAACATGTACTACAAGTTTTTTTTAAAAAAACAAAACAAGGTTAACCTTAACACGATTGCATTTTAAGATAATTTGACTAAAAGATATCAAAGCAAGGGCTAGCCAAGTGCACGAGGTTCCCACCATTGCGGGGTCTAGGGAGGGTCAGATGGATGCAGCCTTACCTCCACATGCAGAGAGGCTTACCTAGCCCTTTCTATATCAAAGCAAGCAAAACATGTTTCTACAAAAATAAAAACTAGAATTGTATTCCTTTTTGACCTGACGTATAGGGATTGTCTGTTCAGAAATAAAAAGGTAGTCATGAGGGGTCTATGGATCATGTGGATTAAGAAGGCACATTAAAGCTTCAACTTTAAAGCCCAAGGGGATAATACGACCACATCATCCTATGGAGAGCTTCAATGACATCTATAAAAACAAAATAATGCCAAGAAGGTCATGACTCAAGTTTAATGACTCAATTGGTGAAACTATTTTGAGAGAGCAAAAGTATCAGATTCATATGCACAACACAAACAGAACCTCCAAATCATCCAACTAAACACTAAATACAGACCAAGGGTAACTTCACCAGTCTTCAACTAGACCACTCTGCAGAAGTTATATTAAAAACAACAATTAGAAGCACCAGAAATATGGAGGAACATACCCTTCTTTCAGTTCTTCAAGTTTTGCCCGAGAATGAGCATCATTGGCAAGCAAAATGCACGAGTTCTCATCCTGTAATTTTCTCTTGGAGCCTGAGATATCAGCAGGACATTTAACACCACCATTATTTAATTCATGATAGTTAGGACCTTTTCCTGTTGTCAAACCGTTTCTTGCATGACTACTGTCACACAAATCTGCTTTCACAGAATTAACACAGATACTCTGGATTTTTCCATTCCCATTTGCCAGAGGAGATGCTTGGCTGCCCTCACCATCAACTGTTTTATTTTTGCTAACACCATTACTGTTTATAAATGATGCTGCCAGAGGAAATGCTTGGCTGCTCTCACCATCAACTGCATCAACTGTCTTATTTTTGCTAACACCATTACTGTTTATAAATGATGCTGCCAGAGGAAATGCTTGGCTGCTCTCACCATCAACTGCATCAACTGTTTTATTTTTGCCAACACCATTACTGTTTATAAATGATGTCATATTCTTCTCAATCTTCTCCTCTGTACAAATTGAAGCTTTCACATCCCCATTCTTCTCGTTGGACTGAATTTTATGAACAACTTTTACATTTACAGTTGCAGGAAATTTTTTGGTACCAGAGTTTCCAAGGCTACTTAACTTCTTCTGCTGATTAGAGGGCACTTTACCAACCTTAGATTTGGTCAAACTATCGTTTTCAGAAGAATTATCAGCAAATTGTTTCAAATGCATTGCTTTAGTTGGATTGGCAGCCTTTTGGATTTTAGTTGTATCAGTGCCATTGCGTTCTTGGGATTTCACTCCATTGGAAGCCAACACTGTGCTGGTTGCTGTTGGCCTCTGTTTAGTACGAGAGAAGAAAAGGATATAAACCTTCTCTGACAAAACATCCTGTATGGTTGAAAGTGAAACATAAGAATCATTGCAGCAATACCAACGGGACATCGCATCCTGTACACATGTAGAAAACACAAATCAGAAAATACTAAGTGAAGCTGCTCAGTCAAAACTTAAATCAACATTACCAAGTAGTAAATTATAACAGCAAATGCCAAAAGAGACCTTTATGTATGCATAATAGTGTCCAGAATCCGGTGAGTAGCCTGAATGTACAATTGTCCCAAAAAGGTTATACTCTGGATATGGATCCTGCAGTGTGACCAAAAAACCAATTGTATTCAACAACAGAACCAGAAGTACACAGTCAATCATATATAAAGGAAAAAAAGTAGCACAGCAAGCTTTCCACAAGCAAGCCGTAAAAATTAGACCAGGTTAAAAGCAATAGCATCACATGAGAGGTTTCACTCAGTCACTACAGGATAGCTTCAAATTCAACGAGAAAGCATATAAACAAAGGTTGCAGATACAAGATAGTAATCAAAAGGAGGCTATGTCATGTTCATGATCATCATACAAGTTAGCTACCTGTAGAAGCTGGTTAAAACCATGACACATTGACATAAACTAAACCAAAAAAAAACACATGTGGACAAGGATTAATTATCAAAATTGCACATGTGGTGGCCAAAGAAAGATGTTACGCAGAGCCTCCCAACCCCTTTTCTTTTTCTTCCTTGACAAGGCCTGCATTGAGGAAATAAGGATAGCGTGGCCTACGAGATGTCGGTGATGAGTGAGAACAGTGGCAATGAACTTAGAGTATTAAGGGGCCTCCGACAAAAAAAAAAATGCTATAAAACACAGATATGCAAGCGATACTGCCAAGGACCTACTGAAGTAAGGACTTAAGTCATCATAAGAGCCACAAGAAGGTACAAAAGGTAAAAACATAAAGCATGGTTCAAGGGCAACAAAGAGAAGGAACCCAAAAAGAAAGCTGATCAGGCTACAAAGAACCTTGATCTCTTGGAAATCACCAAAATGAGGACAATCTTCAACCAATGCAGAATATGAATTCACTTAAATGTGCATTTGAAATCACAACAGGAGAATTTTTTGGATTTGTGGAACTTCTACATGGCATCAACATCGATCCAATCAAGATCAAAGCTCTCACAAACATATAGCCACCTAAGTCACAAAAGCAGTTGAGAAGTTTAATGGGAAAAAAATCCTTACTAGTGAAGTTACATTCCAGCCCTCATGGAGAGAACCAACCATCACGACCATTACTCCCGTTCACCTGGGAGGAGAAGCAACTTAAGGCATTTTGCATGGTTAAAAATTTCCTAGCTTCGCCCAATACTAGGACCTTGCCTCAACCAGGGAAGCCTTTACTCTCATAACTCGCTTCAACACCACGGTCTATTAGGGCTCTATTTGCAGAAGAGGTTGATGGACGCAAGTAGTCTGCGGCACAGAAGTGCATTATTCCACCCTTGAGAAACATAGCCTTGCTTTGTAATTCATTGACCAAAAGTTCCACCATTGTCTGTTATCACACTCCATCAAGGTAGTCACCAAATGCATTCCCATACATTATATGCTCTCCAGGCCTACCGAAAAATGGCTAAATGGCTGCTATGAGCTATCTTAGAAGAATTTTAAGATAACTTGTATACCGCCAAGGGCCATTAAGAGTCGAGCTATAACTGATCATTTTGCATAGTTCTCAAATGAAGAATATTGGCCGGTTGACAAGGAACGCCCAGGAGAAGACAAAGAAATGCACAAATAGAAAAGTACGGATAGTCGATACAAAGCTCTGATGGGTACTCCATTGTAGAAGGATGAGGTCCAGGTATAACGTTAAATTTTGTCGAGGCTGGTGCTAAGAATAAACTGTCCTATAAGTTTGAATTGAAAAGTTTAAACAAAAAAGCAGAATAGCAAGTCTTAATTCTCGGGTTGTTAGCCTCTCTTCCAAACAAGATCAAACGTCTACAAATCAAGGGAGACTCTAATTTGGTAGTGAACAGTGAACCAACCTATTGGATAGTACAATGTGATAGAACCTAATCTTGCCTGCTATCAGTCCGTTGCAAAGAACTTTTTGGGTGGATTCAAGGAATTAAAGATCGAGCATGCTCCAAGTCCAGCAACAGGCATCCAGATGCCCTCAACACTTTAGCCTCAAAATTCCATGTGTCTGGTGGTTATGCAAGAACAGAAATCTTTAAGCAATCGATGCCATTCTCTATGCTTAAAATGTCTCCAAAGGAAAGCCAATGACTGGAGAACCCTACACTCAGACACTAAATAAGCGAGAGGGATTACTCTGATCTTAGAATTTTAGAAGTTTTATTTAAGAGATTAGATATTGCACTATCAGAGCCATGAAGGACTGTTGGAACTAGTTTTGAGTCTTGTGAAACTAAAGACAAACTTGAAAGAGTGCATCATTAAGTGTAGACAGGCATGTGGCTAAGGATGTAAGCTCGTACAGGAAGAAGCAGCGATAAGCCATTATGTGCCAGAATTGGCAAAAGAAACAAGGAGATGCAGTAAAAATGCCTGAACTGCCAGCAACACCCCTCATTGAAGAATTTTGTTTTATAGATTCTACACCTAACTGAGGGGCATTACAGCTAAAAGACAAGATGCGGCTATTGTGAAGGAGCAATCTTGTTGGTTCTTTGTACACCAAGGCTAGATGCGGCTATTGTGAAGGAACAATCTTGTTGGTTCTATGTACCCCAAGGCTAGTTATGCTGACAAAATTTGACGAGAAGCCTTCCAAGGCACACATAAAGATAACTCTTTCTATGTAAAAGACGACTGTTATTAATGAGATGTTGCCCTTAACTTCTTTTCCTGTATTAAAGTCAACTCTGAGAGATGAAGTTTTTGTTCAGCTCTGAAACAGGAAGGCAAGACTTAGTAATAAGTGTTCAATGTATTTGCTAGTTACACTACATTTCCACATACTCTACTTTGCATATATCAAATATGTTGTCATTTGGCATCATCATTTTGAATTCGATAACATCTAGTCATACAACTTCAGTGTTCAATATAAAATAAACAATGCAAAGGAAAGGAGATCTAGACCGATAAGTGAACCTACAAGGCTATACAGCTAAATTCCCACGCTTGAACAGCTTTACGCACCTGGCTTGCTTTGCAAATGTAGCTTGAAAGCACCAAAACTTCCTCAAATGCAATGGCCTTATCAATCTTTCCACCATATAGACCATCAAATCTCTATGCACCCAAAACAATCAGAAGGCCATCAGCCATAAGCAATAATATTAAAACAACAATGACAACAATAAAATTAGAATAACAAAAACCTACCTTTAGCTGGATTACAAGGACATTAGGTGCTTGAAGTACAGACATTTGCTTCCTTGCTGTCACCAATTTCTTACAACTAAACAAGCATAAGTTTACAACTCAAGGAATGTGTCTGTGCAAAGAAAAAGAAACAGATAAAGCAGGTTCAAAATCAATTGTATTACTTACTTTTCACACTTGTATTTATTGTTGCCATCCAAAACCTCAGGTTGAAAAAACTTGTGCAAAGACTCTTTCAGAGAACTGCTATGCACGACATCAAGGCTTATATCCATGATCTCATCGACCTTATTCGACTCCGAACCACACGAAAGACACTTCACCTGGCTCTGCAGAGCACCACCGAAGATCTCCTTAACCACAGTACTACCACCGAGACCCTCACCACCAACACCACCATTCACGCCCTTACGACGCTGCTGCTGCAACTTCTTGAGGCGAAGGCAGGTGTTGTGGCAAGCATCGATGACATACCGAAGAAACTCGTGTGCGTCCTCTTGCCGGCCAAACCGGAAGTGCTCGGCGAAAATTCTCAGACAACTATTGATCTTGGAAGGCGTATCTAGGGATAAATCAATACTCAAAGACCGTACAATTCGCTTCTCTAATATACAAAAAGGACACTCTCGCTTTCGGTCTGATTCTGTTGACGAATCGCCTGCACAATACAACAATCAAATCAGACTAATTATCAATACAATTTAGAAATGGAAAATTGGGGAAAGAGTTAAGAATTTGTAAAAATCATATGATTGTAGTATAAATTGAATATATATATATATATATATATATATATAGAGAGAGAGAGAGAGAGAGAGAGAGAGAAAGAGAGAGTATGTACAGAAGGAGGAGTGTTGATTCTTGAGGCAGAAATTGGCGAGGGGAGGGGTGTAGGTTAAGCACTGAAGGACGCTGTTGAGATAGCAAGTGTTGCCGAGGTTCTTCAACCCTAAGGGAGGACCATTCTTGCGTTTGTGGAGGAGACTCGGCTGCCAAGTCATTTGCAAGGCCATTAACGACCTTTGTCGGATGATTCCGCCGCATTGGATGACAACCCCCACCACCACGAGGATCGCATCCTCTCTCTCTCTCTCTCTCTCTCTCTACAGACCTGTCTTCCTTTTCTCTCTCTACAGATATATATTTATATATATATATATATACGTATGTATACTTTGTCTGAATCGTGTGGGTGAAGGAAAATGAGGGTTTAGTTTAAGTCGGCGGGGGTGTGTTGTCTAGCTCGGAATTGGATATTGCGTTGATGACACCGTGGATTTGGGATTTATGATTGTAGTATTATTACAATGGATATGGAAGAAAAAAAAAAAAAAAAAAAAGGGGACATAGACAGACATCGTACCAGTCTCCTCCACCAACCCCTAAATCCCCTTCTTTTCATTTCCGAGGGTGTGCTCTCTCCCTCCACCTCAATTTAGACTGCGTTGGGATAGACACGGGAAAAAATAAATGACAAGATAATATTAATTATAAATAAAAAAATAAGAGTATTAATAAATCATATTTGGATAAACAAAAGAAAATAATAATAATAATATTTTTATTTAAATAAGATAGGAGAGAGAAAGAATAAAAATCAAATTATTATCGTATCTTTTTATATTTATGAGACATGGATGGAATAACAATTTTTTCTTTTAATTATTAAGGATGGTTTCAAAATTATAAAAATAATATTTAAACACTATTATTTTTCTCTTAATCTTCTTATTTTTGAAATGACGGAATATGAGAAATAAAGAGGGATAGCTATACAGCCTATACCTATACCTCCTTATTTCTCCTTTATCTTTCGTTTTCTTTTAACAATGTCTATTCAAACACATGACATATCTTATCATTTCTTTTCTCTCTTTTATTCTTTTAAATTCTTCAATCAAAACCGAGCTTTAGGGCCGTACAGACCTTATTATTTAGGCCACCAGCATGGGCCATCTTTTAAGACCCATTATAACGTCATTATTGGACCTTTGGTTATTTCAAACTGGACTTTCAAGGACTACAAACTATTCAGAATTTTTTTTTTTTTTTCTTTTTAACTGATCCAGGACCCCATTTATTATATACAATAACCTTATTATTTAGTAGGGAGGCTATATTCCGACTCCACTTTTCTCCTATTATACTCTATTTTTAAAAAAAAATGACTCATCTAACTCTAACTTTATAAACAAATAATTATTTATTTTCAAATACCATAATTACCCTTTCAGCTTTGGTATGATTTTTTCATCCCTCTATCTCCTATTAATATTTTTTTTCATCCCTCTCTCCCCAATTAAGTTAAATTATTAAATTAATCAATTTTTTCTGTATTTTCTTGAAAATGGATCATCTATTCAATTTACATATGTGGGCGAATGGTCATTTAAGATAATTTTAACATCTGTCATTGATAAAATTTATCTAATTTTTTTTGCCTTTTGGATTGATATTTCTAGCTTGTAGTTATAAGTAAGGTTGTTGAACAATTGAAATATATTAGATTCGTTCTCAAGTTGAAAGTATTAACTTTTTCTTTGAAAGTTGGAAGAAAAGTCATTGTTCCCCTGATTAAGAGGCTTTAATTGTTTTCTCAACAAATCTTTTGTTTGATTTGTGATAGTTATATTTATAATGTTAGTATGTAAAACTAGTGATGATCTTAGTGAATGTATGAGAAATAATATATATTTTCAAGTTTCACTAGCTTTTATTATTTAGGATGAGTCAAATCGGAGAGTGGTTCTTGTTTATTGTGTAATTGACATGTAGCCATTAAACTGAAAGAAAAGTTCTATAAAAGAGTATTAGTCCTTCTATGCCTTATTTATAGAATCTTGATAAGGGGCTTCCCTCTTATTTGGTGTTGTAATTGCTTGTTGAAAGAGAGTGAATTGTAATAGGAGAAAAGTAGAGTGCGAATATCGCCTCCCTTTACTATATACTATTAGGATTTAGGACCCATTTATTTTTAAGCATGGCAGGTCAATCCTCATTTGATCTTTGTCTTAATTTCAAATAAATGGAATCCGTTCCATAAATTTTTTATCTCCAATTTTTTTTATTAAAAGTCATTTGTATTTAATTTTTTATAATTATTTTTAATAATTTCATTCCATATTATTTTTTGTTATTGTTTCTGTTCTTTTACCTTCTATTACAACTAATCTTTTTCATTTAACTAGCGTGTCTCTAAGTCTCCGATGTACGTATCCATATTATTTAAATTTACTCTTTCAGATTTTCTCATCAACGAGTGTAACCCCTATTTTTTCTCTCACTGTTTCATTAATGACTTTATCTTTTCTAGTCACTCTACTCATCCGTATTAACATTTTCATTTCCACTACATGAAAAAGTTTTTCTTTTTTCCATTTTTAAAGCCCAACACTCCGCTCCATATAATATAGTTGGTCTGTTGTGGGTCTTGTAGAATTTTTCTTTTATCTTATGTGTTATTTTCTTATCACATAAAATTCCACTAATTTGTCTCCATTTTGTCCAACTAGCTCAATTCTACGTGTTACATCACTATCTATCTCTCAATCCTTTTGTATTATCGGTCTTAAATAACCAAATTGATTATTTTGAGTAATCTTTTGATTTTGGAGTGCTGACATTATATTATCAATATCCAAATCTTTACTAAACTCACATTTCATATACTCAGTTTTAGTACAATTAATTTTCGAACATTTCAATTCTAAAGCATTTCTTCATGTTTCTTGTTTTATTGCCAAGTATATTTTTTTTTTTTGAGATATCCAAGAGCCCAATATCATCGTCAAACATCATGCACCAAGAAATCTCATTTTGGAATTCTTTTGTTATTGTATCTAAAATTATTGTAAATAGATATAGACTTAGCACCAATCCTTATTGCAATCCTACGTTTATGAAAAATTCTTTAGTGTTTCCAGATGTGGTACAAATTTTAATTTGTGTATTCATGTAGGTTGTAGTGCCCACCAAACTACATCCCTTGAAATCCTATCATACACTTTTTTTAAGTCTACAAAAAATCATATGTAAATCTTGCTACTTATTCCTACATTCTTCAACTAATTACCTATGATCTTCCACCTTCATACTACTGTATTACAGTCCTTAGCATTAATTACTATTTCCTAGCAACAAAATATTACTTGAATCTATGAAGACGAACTGGAATTGAGATCACCAACCTACAACACCAAAATTTGCCGAATGACACCTAAAAACACATGATTGTGTTTCGTTGATCAAGCAGGAGGGAGAACCATTCCTTTCTTGGTTCTGATCCTGATGATACTGTTCAATTTCCATCTACAATTTACACATATAAAAACCCTCCCTAATAAGCCTCACATAGCTCTCACCACCTTACATGATTAATTTGGCACTTGCCTAATATTCAATCATATTGCAGTATATATTTTAGGATTTCCGGAAGACGGTTTATGTGGCGAAGTAAAAGCTGTAGATGATTAATCCCTTATGGATAATATGTGTTTCTCATGGCCAATGGAGAGTTTGTCAAAACAGACTTTTTTTATTTTATTTTCCAAAGCAAGATCGGAAAGGTTTGTGTTGGCCACTGCCTCCAATTGTCGAGTTTAGATCGACTCCCAAAGTCCCACCTTTTGGTTGATTCTTTGATAGTTTATCGGTTTATCCCCTTGGTTTTTAAAATATAGCCTTTTATCAAATATACATATTAAATTATTAACACAACCGTTGGGTGGACCTTCTGTACTAAATATTCAAACAAAACCATCTAATCATCCACGGTCCTTGATCGTATTCATCTTGGTCAGTCAACCAAATACACCTAACTCACGCTTACTTATGTTAAAGGGATCAGGATCCTATCGTGTCATATATATCCTGTGTCCTAGGAAGCACAGACAGACGGTACCACACAACACAAATACAGTAATATAAGAAATTTTAAAAAAATAAGGCACAGAACGACAAAAATATAACTATAAAATAATAATATAATATATTAGTATATATTAATTATCCAACAAAAAAAATATTAATTTACATCACAGACATACTTCAATTCTTCCTCAAGCAATTAAGAACAAAAAAAGACTTATAAACAAAAATAGACAAATAGATGAAAAAATCTGACTTATTTAACCTTGTACATATATTTAACTTAGATTTTTAATCATAACTTATTCACCTATAATTTCTTTTTAGAAATACTTAATATACATCATTACTACAAAGTGTCCAGCAAGTGTTCGAGAAATGTTCAAAGAGTGTTTGAAAAGTGTCTAAAGAATGTCCGAGAAGTGTCTTAAAAAAAAAAATGTCAAAACACTTCAACGAAGTGTCCGACACAAATACAACACCCTTGGTAAAGTGCCCATACTTTCTAGCGTTGTACCCACCCTACCTATTTAATGCAAGAGCACTACATTATAATGTAACACACCACATCGCAATACAATATGCTAAATCAATAGTGCAATACATTACATCACAGATGCAACACAATATAGTATAATGTGTTGCATGTAATGCAGCGTGTTGCATCTGTGGTGTAATACGTTGCACTGTTGAGTTAGCCTATGATGGTGTGTTGCATTGTGATGTATTGTTGATGCATTAAATATACAGGATATACAAGACGGGAGATAATCCTGATTCATGTTAAAAATAAAATATATACATATAGTATCAGTGGAGATAAACAGCTGCTTACTTCACAGTTCACAGTTCACATACAATTCAGGAATTCGAACAAAGTTGAGATAATACCTTGAGATACTAACTATTCAAGCGTCAGTTCTCGCCATGTCGCTCAAACATCATCGGAAATTTGCAAAGACTTAGTTAATTTGCCAATTGCACACAAGTACAATGAACAAATGACCAGCAAGCTTGCACAAAATTAAAATGCTATGTATCATGTACAAAGCACTCTGTTTTCCTCTGCATTTCTCACTAGAACTCGACTATCCTCGTGAACCCCATTAGGCCAAATCTTCCATGCCTCCCTTACTGCAGGATACCAGATCAGTTTCTATGACTAAATATCAGGTCATCTAATGATTTGTACCCCTTTATCAATATGATCAAATGTATTTGGGCTTCCAATGCCAAAATTTTCCAACGTTGTATACAAAAGGGTATTGAACCGTAACTATGAGTTGATTCCAACAATTGCTTTAACATACAAGGGTACACCCCAACAACGAACAGCTTTCAATAAATGTCCAACCTTTTCATGCTAAAACAAATGTAGGAGATTCTTTAATCTACACATATGATATAACTTACAACCGCATATGTTGTTTTGGCCCCTACATCCACAAAAGCCATCAATGTAGAGGCAGCTGCAAAAATAGATAGACAGAAACAGCAGATCATACAAATTGTCTAAATGAAAGTTGCTGCATATGTAATGGCTTCTTTTTCTTTCGCTGAAAATGTAATGGTTTCTGTAAAAGCAAACATAACAGTGCCACTAATTTTCATAATCCCTTCATTTAGAGGGAATAATCAAACCTCACTATTGTTTTTGAAAAAATAAGTATAATTGCATACCTCAGAGTAACTCCTGATATTGATTTTCATTTTTCTACTTATTAGAAGCTGAGGATGAAGCTAAAGGTAAAGATTCAGCTTGTTGAGACTCATCGGAGGTGCCTCGAGAAGCTTCCTTTTTCAACTTGTGATTATTATATGCAGCTACACCTGCAATGGCTGCATAAAAGATCAAAATAAAGTTTTTTGCCTATGTTAAAAGATATCATTGCTTTTGTATAATCACATATCTTCTATCAAGCAAAAAGTATACAAAAAAGACACAGAAAAATTATTATAGTGAATTGAATCTGAAATTACGAGAGATCAACACACCAAATTAACTGCTCATGTACTAGGAATCTTGGTATGAAGCTCGTAGTTACATTTCTACCACTTGATTGTTATCCAGATCATGAATTTAATCAACATCCGAAATGAAAATGAAATAAACAATAGAATTTTCATTGAATGAAAAGAAAAAAGTAACAAAGATTAGTTCACTCAGAAAGACGCTGAAGAAAAAAATATATACCATATATAATAAAGGTTATCCATGGGAAAAATTGAAAACTGGCATATTTTGCATTGTCCGGCAGTAGCGTAACCAGTTGTGTCCACAGCCCAGAGGCCCCAGACCAAAAAAACTAAATTTGAAAACATTCAAGCATATGATGGTAATGCAAAGGAGAACCGCCTATATAGAGGCTGTTTTTAGAATTATAGAGTGCAGTTTCGACTCTCCCTGAAATTGGCATATAATGCAGACAATCCTCGATATGAAAGGAACACGTTTGGCTTGTACAGGAAAATTTTGAGAATACTAAGGAGGGTATAGTCGATTAGGATTTTGAAAGACATTTTTTAAGTGACAGATTTATGGGAATTCATGGATTTTTATAGACTTTTATTACAAACTTTCATTGGTTTGTTTAGACTTCTATTAGAGACTTTGATAGATTTTTATAGATTTAGTATTAATTTTTTTAACATATTTTATTTATTTATATCCTTTAATTCTATTTTTGCTTACAAGTAAAAGAGCGGAGATAATAAAGTAACTCACTTAATGAACACAAATTGCATATCAAGCCTTTCACACATTATGAAAAAAGAGAAAAAAAGTATAGACTTTACCCATAGGGACTAGGTCAAATCACTAGATAGATAATTAGAAAACCTTGAACCTAGGTTACATTGGATTATTAATTGGACTTCATGATCGATTACCCTTGGCTTAAGGGAATGATCTCTGACAAACAGTGTAGAGAGATTAATCCCTCTCATAGTGCAAGACATTAATCAACTTGCCTGAAAACTCAAGTTTTAGAAGTTTTTCTAATCCAATAGAAAGAGAAAGAATCTGATAAGAGAGAGAGAGAAAAACCACGAGAGAAAAAAGGAGTGTACCTTGAGATGGAGAAAGGCGGTTCGTATTCTGTAGGAAAAAAAAATAAAGTCCACAAAAATCTATGAGGGAAAAAGTTGGATTTATTATGAGCTTCGGTTTTTATACCTTCCACCCTCAAATTCACCAAAATCCATCACTAAATGAAATCCTTCAAATATATGACTTTTTGAATACACCTACACTTTTGTAGACTTTTTTAAAATCCTAACTGAATACAGCCAGATTTGTATGAACTCTTTAAAAGTCAATAAAAGTCTAAATTTAATACACCCAGAATTTTATAGACTTTTAAAATACTTTAAAATCCTAATTGAATACACCCTCCTAAGGAGCAAAATACAAGGAAATATGCCAGATTATCATTCAACTAATTAAAGTAGTTAAACCATAACTTTCATTGATATTTTACCAATGGCATAACCAAACAGATTTATAACTGTCAGCTTTGTATCAGCAAACAGAAGGGCTGATAGCAAGACAACCACCCAATCCTTGACGACTCCAGCAACACGAATTGTTAGAGCACTTGTATGTCTGATCACAAGGAAAACTGATATATTGAGTGCAAATGTACAGAGAGAGTTGAGTGTAAGAACAAGAGGTTGAAAGTTCCATTTCCCGCTAGCATCCATCTTTGGTTTCTCCAGAAAAATCCACGGAACAAGCAGGCAAAGAGCACTGCAAAGTGAGCCAAAATTCTCATCAGATGGACAGAAATTTTTGTATGCAAAGTAGAGTAAGCTTTAGAGGACAATTAAAATACATGCCTGCATGGACTAACATAGTACATGATAGATATAGGGTTTAGTTTAAGACCCTTCCTTTTAACCAGAATCTCCATAAATATAAGCCTCAAAGCTTCTCCAACAACACCTCCCATTTGATACACCACACCGATCCAGCTAATGTTTATTTCCCCATATGAAGCCACCAGAACACCGAAACTTATTACTGACATTATGAAAAGCATTCTGCAGTTCATCACTTCAAGTCCAGCTGCTACTCCAAGAATGAAAACAGCTACAGGCACTGCATATCTCATTCAGAAATCAGAAGTTATAACACTAGATGTTCTAAGGACAAGAGTGAGTTATATAGTATTTAAGACATAAGTTGTTAAACAACGCGATCTCATTCCGCCCAAAGAATAAGATAGTCCTCCAGAGTGGACAACATATAAACATTCTGAGATTAGTGCGACTGCGGATATACTCAAAAGGATATATTTTTGTAGATCTACTTTTCTTCAGATATAAAGGCCAGATCATTCCTCTGAAGGGTGTGTTATACAGGTAATAATAGGGATCAATTAGAAGAATAACAAATACTTACTTATTGCTTTCAACATTTGCGCAAATGCAACAGATATATAGAGGTAAGCAGTGTTTCCCAACCAAAGGGTCATTGCAAACGTTGCCCCAATTGGAACGACTGATGTAGCATACCTGAAAGTTCAAAAACTGAATTAGATTTCTTTATGGATGGTAACTCAAAGCACATGGAAAAGAAAAGTTCAGCCATTTATGAATCTCCCCCCCACCCCCCCCAAAAGAAAACCAAGAAGAAACATTTATGTTAATTTGTCAATAACAACACCTCTATCTATCCGGAATTAAGACAGAAGGCACAGAATTTAAAATTCATTTTTCTTGCTGAGCTACTATTACATCTTTCATGTTTCTGCGGCAAGAAAGGAACTCATTGTATTAAGTTAACATAAGAGAAATTAAAACATTGGCATGAAAAAATCATGCAAGTTCAAACACCAAATGAAAAGCAACTAGTTTGTCTAGTACATACATTTCTGCAGTCATCCCCTCCTCAACTTTCATAATCTGTGAGGAAATAAAAAACTAAGGTTACAAATTGCACAAGTGAGCCACATATTCAGACAACAAAGCCCACCATAATTTAGTAAACTAATACCTTGAGAACTTTGGTGAGCATAAAACACAACACAGAGGAGAAGACCATGTGAAGTAAAGTCAATCCAAGAGGATATGGGAAGTTTATTTGCTTTGATGACAAAACCCACTGCATTCCACAATTTTAGAGGAGATGGAAAATAAATAAACATAGGTTAGTCATGTGAAACAACCGTTACTGAAGCATCTTGTTTTAGATATATCAAACAACTGCATAGAGAACAAACAATAGTGGTAAGATGATTAAACTAAAAGCAAATAATACTCTTAAGACTGATGTAGAACAACATCCAACCCAAGTCCAGAGAAGATGGGAATTCATGCAACCTTGCATTATGCAACTTCTGCTTCATATTTTTAAGGCAATAAAGCTATACATGCTGTCAAGAGTGAGACTTCTGAAAGCAAAAGGCACAAACCTAAGGAATAAAGCTTCGCCTTCTACTTCCATGCTTAGAACTGTAAAACATGAGGAGAAAAACATTCACACCATTCACACAGAAACCCACACGCAAGAAACATTAAGGTACACGCTCTAACTCAATGTTAGAAATGATTCAATCATCTTATAAAATTTGATCATTTCGAAGAAGCAATAAAGTGAAGTAGTAAGACTATTCTTCTAAGAGCGAAAACATTGACAAACTTTATTTTGGATAAATTTTAAATTTCACTTACCAAACAAATAATGGACAAGGATTACAATAAATGGTCATCAAAAGGTTATGGGTGGGAAAAAAAAAAGAAAGGACAAAAAAGATTCCAAGTCAATGATGTGAAACTACTTCAACCGTCCACGAAAGGTAATTTATATTTTTTTTGTTATTTTCTTTTTAGAAATGGCCTGTTTAGATTTACCAGATGGAGTGTTAGCTTAAACAATAGTGACAAGAATAATTTTTGGAATTTTTTTTTGATAACACAACCACTCAATTTGGTGATGAGAATCTTATTGTCATGGGGAACTCTTTAGGCACGAGGCATGAGGCATGTGTCATGAGATGTCATCTCACTAACTCTTTTTTCTTCTTTATGCTGGAAGGTATCATAAAAGTAACTTTTGACAGGCTAAGTTGAGATTCTCCAATAACCATCAGCATTTTTTCAATTTGTTACTTTCTGATATTGGTTCTCTTTTAACTATCATCTTCAAATCAATAAAACTATCCTTAAATAATATTATTGGTGTAACCTTCACCATAAGCGTAAGAAATATATATATATAAATATATGAACCCTCAATAGTTTCATAACAATTAAGGACCTACACAGTTTGAAGCAGTTGATCCATCTTTTCTTTACTTTTTATGAGGAAATAAGGATCTATAATTTACGGGAGGGGGACTTATTATGGAAATGGATACCATGGTCATGTGACAAAGCATATACAAAATTAATCTCAAGAATCAATTATAACAGCTCACCCCTGTCAAGATCCATCGCCTGAACTGTTGTAAAGGTCTACAATACAATGGAAATAAAAAAAGGGCACCACCCCATTGTTGAACAGCTTTGTTAACCATTCAAATCTTATTTTTTCTAAAAATTCGGATGCCTCTATGGGTATGTTATCAGGTCCTACAACTTTATTTTAATCCCATTTATCATTCATAAGTAAGGTTCGTACATACGATTACTTCTCTAGTATATTTCTCATTTGGCAAGTGTTGAAAGTAATTTTTCATTGTTCTAATATATCTTTTTCTTTAACTATTATTGTTTGATCTATATCCTTAATACACCTAACTTGATCCATATATCTAGTCAACCTCTCTCTATTTTTTGCTAATTTGTAAATAATCATTTCACTCTTTTTTTCTTAATTTTTCATATCATTTAAAGCATTTTGTTTAGCTTTAGCTACCATCCTTATGGCTTCATATTTAATTCTTTTTGTATTTCTCTAAATCCTCTTGTTTCTTACTTTTATTGCCATTCTTTGAAATTCATTCTTTTATTTTTTATTGTTTATTATATTTCATCACTCCAACGTGTTTTTTTTTAATAATTTATTTTCCTGTAGTCTCACTCAAAGTTTCCTTTGTTTCGTTCCTAATACAACCCACCCTTTTTTACCATAGGTTATTTACATTGTTATTCCAATCAGATTGTTCTTCTTGTAATATTTTTTCTCTAAATGCCATCCATTTATTACCTTTCAATTCTTTTCACTTTATGTGTTGATGTCCTTTTACTATTTTTTGACCCATTGATTCTTTAATCAATAAGTCCAGCACTAGTAATCTATGTTACCCATTGATTCTTTAATCAACAAGTTTAGCACTAGTAATCTATGTTGGCTTGTTAGACTTTGCTTGGGAGATTATCTTACAATTTTTCCATGCTCCTATTCTCCTCTTCTATAAGCAATAATCAGTTTGTAATTTATTTATGTCACTCTTAAAAGTAATTAAATGATCTTTTCTTTTCTTTTCTTTTTCCTTTTTTTTATAAGTAAAAATATCATAGAAGAGCACCCAGAAGGGGGACGCATCCCAAGGAACAGCACAAACAAACAAGGTCTTTACATCAAGACCTTAAGCTATCTACAAAAGTCAACAGGGACTCCGAAGAAATACAAAAAGAGCCCTCCAACCAAAAAAATAAGGATCTAAGAACAGAGTATCTAAAGACTCCCCAAGTATGTTCTTTATCTTCAAAGAATCTCTTGTTCCTCTCATTCCATAAAGCGCATCATAAGCAATGAGGAGCAACCCTCCATGAATGTCTAATATCATGCCGCACCCGAAATCCATTCCACGCTATAATGCAGCTCACCACTGACTTAGGCATGACCCACTGCAAGCCAAAAATACCACAAAGCATATTCCATCCTTGCCTAGCTCTAGGACAATGAAGGAGAAGGTGGTCAACAGATTCTTCCACCCGTTTACACATACAACACCAATTCGCCAAAATGTGTCATCTCTTTTTTAGGTTATCAATGGTCAAGATCTTCCCCTTGGACGTTACCCACACAAAGAAAGTCACCTTCAAGGGAGCTCTAGAACGCCAAATACCTTTCCAAGGGATGGAAAACCCTTGAGACTCCACCAACCTCCGGTAAAAAAGACCGTACCTCAAAACGCCCATGGCTCGAGCCTATCTAAACCAGCTCATCGCGCCCCTCCCCAGGACAGACCTATCCATAAAGAAAGGCCAAGAACTTTGTCATCTCCTTAATCTCCCAATTGTGCAAAGTCTCTCAAACTGAATATCCCAAACCAGTCATCCGCCATCAAGGTGATAGCACTGAGCGACCATTGCCTGTCTATCCCGCGCAATGCTGGCAAGTCTCGGGTATAGATTCTCTAGCGATCTGTCGCCACACCATTGATCTTTCCAGAAACTTACTAGCTGACCATCCCTCGCCCTAAAGCGAATGTGCTTTGAGAATTCGTTCCAGCCCTTCGTAATATACCTCCATAAACCAACCCCAACTTCAGCGAGCACCATCCCCCTCTACCCTCTCCGTATTTGAGACATATAACCCACCTCCACAACCTGTCTCTCTCTGTCCCAAACCGCAATAACCACTTCCCCAAGAGAGCTTTATTGAAGACATTCAGTTTCCACACCCCTAGTCCTCCCCTCTAAAAAGGATGACAAATCTGCTCCCAACTTACTAAATGGTATTTAGGCTCCTCCCCCATGCCACCCCATAGAAATTTCCCCTGTAACCTATCCAATCTCCTCAACACAGAAGTCGGCAATGGGAATAAGGACATGAAGTAGGTAAGAAGACTCGAAAGCGTGCTCTTTATCAAAGTCAATCTCCCCCTTTTGAAAGGTACTGTTTCTTCCACCCAGCTAACTGCCCCTCGAAGCATTGCGCCACAGGATCCCAAATAGATGCTCTCTGCGCCTTCACCCCTAGCGGCAGACCCAAATAGGTCAGAGGAAAAGAACCCACTCTACATCCCAAAATATTTGTCAAATGCTCTATCTCCTCCACCTCTCCCACAGGAGCAATCTCACTCTTTCCAAAATTCACCTTTAGGCCCGAAACTGTCTGGAAACAAAGCAGCGTCGCTCTCAGGTGCCTCAACTGCCTCATCTCAGCATCACAAATCACAATGATATCGTTTGCAAAGAGCAAATGAGACACCTCCATTTGGCAAGCCGGATTCCTCCCCACTTTGAAACTTCTGTAATAACCCAAATTGCAAGCTCCTCTCATCAATCTGCTGAGAGCCTCCATCACGATGATGAAAAGTGAAGGGGATAACGGATCCCCCAGTCTAAACCCTCTCAAGCTCCCAAAAAAACCAGAAGAAACACCGTTGATTAAGACTGAGAATCTCACCGTGGAGATACAGAAACTTATCCAAGCCCTCCATCTCTCCCTAAACCCCATACTCTCGAGAAGATAGATCAAAAAACCCAACTCACATGGTCATATGCTTTCTCCACATCGACCTTACCAACCACCCCCGGCTCACCAGTACAAGATTGGGCATCCACACACTCACTAGCCTCCAAGACTGAGTCCAGAATCTGACGACCTCCAACAAAGGCATTTTGCGATTCCAAAATGATTCCGTCCATCACTTCCTTCAATCTTATCGCTAGAATTTTGACAAAGATCTTGTATATACTCTCCACCAAACTAATGGGCCTATAATTTCGTATGTCATCCACCCCTCCCTTCTTCGGAATCAAAGTAATGAAAGTAGCATTCATAGATTTTTCAAACTTTCCATACGCATGGAAAGCATGGATAGTTGCCAACAAGTCCCTTTTCACCACCTCCCAGTTATGATGAAGGAACGCCATAGGGGAACCATCTGGACCCGAAGCTTTATCCCCCTTGCAACAATGAAGAGCAAAACTCACCTCCTCCTCCTCAAATGGCCTCCCCAATCGGTCCCTATCCTCCTCAAAAATCATGTCAAACTCTAGACCCCCTAGAAGGGGTCTCCAATCCACGGTCTCCCTATACAGTTGCTGATAAAAAGAAGTCACACCTCTCGCCACCTCTTCCTCTTTGTTCAGCACAATTCCATTAATTTTAATCCTCCCAATGTGATTGCCCCTCCTATAAGCATTGGCCATCCAATGAAAAAATCTCGTATTCCTATCCCCTTCTTTTAGCCACAAAACTCGGGATTTTTGTCTCCACGAAATCTCTTCCATTACAGCAATCTCCTCTGCTTGTGCTCCTCCCTTCTCGATATTTCCTCCTCCCCCAAACCCTCCACGCTTTCCCTCCTATCTAAGTCTGCTATCTCTCCCATAATCCTGTTCTTCCTCCATACAAGATTACCAAACATCTCCTTATTCTACTTCTTCAGGTCCTCTTTCAATCTACGAAGTTTCCCCACAAGCACAAAACTGGGATTACCCCGAATCTCATAACCAAGCCACCAACGTTTCACCATCTCCTTAAAACCATCCACCCTAAGCCACATATTCTCTAATCATAGTTGTCAAAGGCGCGCGGGGCGCGCGCCCCAGGCGCGAGGCGCAGCCTGGGCGCCTATTAGGACATGAGGTGAGGCCCCTTTAATGAGGCGAGCGACTCAAGTAGGGGCGCGGTGAGGCGCGGGGCACTATTGGGGCGTGCCTCTTTGAAGTTTTGACTTTTTCTATTTTTTTTTTTATTTGTTGCAATATAATTGGTTACATATGTTTTTATTGTGGACTCTGCTGCACATTATAATTGCAAGAAAGTTAAAAAATGCCCCAAACAGAGCCTTCCTTGTTCATTCGCTAGGTCAAAGGATCAGACAAACACAAGAAGACCCAAAGCACTCGGGTCATCCTCCATTCGTCCCTCGACAGCCGGCACTTCCGGTCTTCGACTGAATCGACTCCTCCAGTCTCCTCCGGTAAGTTCTCTCTCTTCTTCTTCTCTCTTTCTCTCTCTTCTTCTCTATTTTTTTTTCTTCTTCTCTGTTCTTCTATTTCTCGGCTTTCTTCTTCTTCTTCTTCTCTGTTTTTTTTCTTCTACTCTCTTCTTCTTCTTCTCCCTTCTCTCTCTTCCCCTTTCTTTTCTGTTTTTTTCTTCTGCTGAATTTTCTCTCTTCTTCTTCTCCCTTCTCTCTCTTCCCCTTTCTTCTCTGTTTTTTTTTCTTCTGCTGAATTTTCTCTGTTCTTCTTCTTCTTCTCCCTTCTCTCTCTTCCCCTTTCTTCTCTATTTTTTTTTCTTCGGCCCTGTTTCTTCTTATTCTTCTTCTTCTCAATCTATTCCCTCTCTTCCCCTTTCTTCTTCTTCTGAATCTTCTCTGTTTCCCCTGCCATATTCTTCTTCTTCTCTCTTCTCTCTCTTGCATTTCAGACTAGGGACTCTGTTTTTCAACTCTCTTTCCTAGTTTTCTTCAGCTCTGTTTTTCTTCACAAATATCAAAATTAGTTTAAGTTACCAATTGAAGGGAAAATGATAAAAAATTGTTCCTCCCTGTTTAGGCTTCAGGGGGTCTCATGAATCAAATATTTTTCACCATTTGCTAATACCTTGAAATTATGATTTTTCATTTGCTAATACCTTAATGAGCTGGTGTCATTTGACTCATTTGGTTTGGGTATACTGCTTTGACTGAAAATTGGGCAGCTATGTTCTTTTTCTAAAAAAAATATTTGCTATTTTGTTGTTAAATTCATTTTATTATGCAACTTATGCTGAATAATTGGAAATTTTTGAGCTGTGATATTGAATCCATTTTTTTAAATATTCTGTTTTTTTTAATTCATTAAAAAAAATGGTATTGCCTGGAAATTGAGTCAATTGACATGCTATTGCAGTATTGCTTTGAAATTTACATGTTAACTCTGTTTTTCTGAAATTATTACCTTGATTCTTAAATGTAGATTACTAGATTGTAGTATTGTAGTCAGCAGTGCACTTTGCACTTTAAAAGATGTCTAGTGAAGGTGCAAGAAAGGATCCAGTGTGGAATTACGCATATTTGGCGAATCCACAAGATAGAAATGCTCTTACATGTAAATTTTGTGCGAAAGTTACAAAAGGAGGTGTTTATCGGGCTAAGCAACACTTGGCTGGAGGGTTTAGGAATGCAAAGGCTTGTAATAGATGCCCCGAACCTGTTAGAGTAGAAATTAAAGAGTACTTGAGTAAAAGAAAGGAAGAAAAAGAGCAAATGAATTTGTTACCGGATGATGACACTATTGGCGGAGATGTTGAGGAAGTTGAGTCAGTTGACATTATCAGAAAAAGAGCATCTAGTGCAGGTAGTGCTAGTGTTAATTCTTCAAAGAAGCCAAAGCAAAAGGGACCAATCGATTTGTATTTTACCCCCAGACCAGAAATTGTTGTTCAAAAAAGAAAGGAAGGGAAGGAAAAACAAACCACCATTAATGAGGCATGCAAGAAAGAGTTGAGGGGACGAGCATGCAGTGCTATAGCAAAGTGGATGTATGATGCAGGAATCTCATTCAATGCTGTTAAATATGATAGCTTCGATGAGGCAATTGAAGCAATTGGACAATATGGTCCTGGCATGAAACCACCTAGTTATCACGAGGTGAGGGTTCCTTTGCTTAAGAAGAAGTTGAATAATACCAACAACTTGATGAGTGACCATAGAGAGGCATGGATAAAATATGGATGCTCAATAATGGTAGATGGGTGGACAGATGGGAGAGGGAGGACTTTGATTAATTTCTTAGTAAATTGTCCCAAGGGGACAATGTTTGTAGAGTCGGTGGATGCTTCTTCCTATTCAAAGGATGGGAAAAAAATGTTTGAGCTACTTGAGAAATTTGTGCAACGCATTGGAGCGGTAAATGTTGTTCAAGTTGTCAAGGACAGTGAATCAAGCAATGTGGTTGCCGGTAAGAATATTTTACATACATTAGAAAGATATATATAAGTATATATTATATACATTACTTTAGCAATGTGATTTTGATTTAGTCACTCTTTATATCATTTTTTTTTTCTTTTGGTTTCAAATAGGGAGATTGTTAGAGGCCACCTACCCACATTTATATTGGACACCATGTGCTGCTCATTGCTTAGATTTGATGCTCGAAGACATCAGGAAGTTACCGGCCATCTCTAGAACATTGAAGAGGGCAATAGAGCTTAATGGTTATATTTATAACCGTCCAAAGTTGTTGAACGTGTTGAGACGCTTTACTAAGAAAAAGGAGTTGCATAGGCCCGCTAAGACTCGGTTTGCTACTACTTTCATCACACTATCAAGTATCCATAAGCAAAAGGAAAACTTGAGAAAGATGTTTACTTCGGAGGAGTGGAGTCGTAGTAAATGGGCAAAAGAGCAAGCTGGCAAAAGAATAGCTTCTTATATTTTGATGCCTTCCTTTTGGAACAACATTGTATTCAGCCTTAAGGTTTCAGGTCCTCTTGTTCGTGTTTTGAGATTAGTAGATGGTGAGAAAAAGCCTCCTATGGGATACATTTATGAGGCTATGGATAGGACCAAAGAAGCCATTGCAAAGTCCTTTAAAGAAAACGAGGAAAAGTATAAGGAAATTTTTGAAATCATTGATAGGAGGTGGAATGTTCAACTTCATCGCCCTTTGCATGCGGCAGGTTATTACTTGAACCCAGAGTTCTTTTATTCAAACCCGAATATTGAGAGGGATGTAGAGATTGCAAAAGGTTTGTATGATTGTATAGAAAAGTTAATCCCAAAAACCACACAACAAGACAAAGTTACTAAGGAGTTGGAGTTTTATAATAAAGCCGAGGGCCTCTTTGGTAGTACTTTTGCTATTAGACAAAGATCTACTCAATCACCAGGTAAATTATATCAACTTAGTGTATCATTTATTATATTTACTAATTTATTTAATTATTTTGACAATAAATAAAGTCAATCCAAACATGAAGTTTAAGATCAATTACTAATTTATTTAACAACTAGTTGGTGGGAAGCATATGGCAAGTCAACACCACTTTTGCAAAAGTTTGCGATAACGGTTCTAAGCCTCACTTGTAGTGCTTCTGGTTGTGAAAGAAATTGGAGCGTGTTTGAACATGTAAGTAACTAGTAACTACTAACTAATTGGTAAATCAAATTATTAATTTTTTATACTTACTAGTTAAAATTGAATTTATTGCAGCTTCATAGCAAGAAAAGAAATAGGCTCTCTCAAACGACTTTGAATGATTTAGTGTTCATCAAATATAATAGAGCATTGAAGCGTCGATATAACATGCGTGACACTCTTGATCCCATTTTACTCAATGACATTGATGATAGCAGTGAGTGGTTGATTGGGAGGATGGATGGCAATTCAGATGCAGAGGATGATCCTGTCTTTGATGATGATTTCTTGACATGGGGTGATGTTGCTGATGTTGCTGGCATTGGAGAGGGTGGTTCTAGTCTCCGGTCTAGATCAAAATCTAGTTCGCGACCAGTGGCAAAGCCTACTAGAAGCTCCTCTGCCTCCTCTAAAGTTCCACTTCAACTTATAGATGAGGAAGATGCAGATTCAGAGGAGTCAGAAGAGGATCCTGAGGGTTACGAGTCCTTTAATGATGATGAAGATCTTGTGTTTGATGATGAGGATGTTGTTTAGATCCTTAATCCTTTAGTGTTGTCTTCTAAGGAAGAAGTGAACATTTCTATGATTGTTTTATTTTTTGTTTTGTTAGTTAACTTTTGCATCTTTATGTTTGCTTAATGACCATTATGAAATTAGGCTTTTTATTGTTGCTTGCCTATAGTGCCTATTGTATTTATAAGGTGTGTATTGTTTTTAGCTTTGTATTGCTATATGATGGCTACAAATATTATTTAAAAAAAAATATATCAGCTTGCGCCTCGCTTCAGTCGGGCGCGCGCCTCACGCCTCAGGCTCCAGGAGGTCTTAGCGCCTCGGTGCGCCTTGAGCCTTTAACAACTATGCTCTAACTTAAAAGGGCGTTTTCCTCCTTCTGATACCCCCACAGTCCAGTAAATCATATGCCCTTGCAAATTATAGAGTGTTTCCCCGTCCTCATTTTTTTTCCAAAACCATGTTGTCCACGAATTCGTGGGTGTTCATTTTTCCCCTACATGACCATTGAAATCACCTCATATAAATATACTCTTTCATGACTTGGTATTCATTGTATATTTCATCTAAAGATTTCCAAAATGCCTTCTTTGTGTTTTCGTCCAGTGCTCCTTGATAACCACTTATTATATTTAATACCATTGTGTTTAACACTAGTTTAATAATTATTAGCCTATCTCCTCTTCTTTTAACTTCCTTGACTTTTTCTCTCATATATCCGTCTACTACTATACCTATTCCGTTTCTATGATTATCTTTACCACCCGAATAAAAAAATTTGTATCCTTGCGCAATCTCTCTCACCTTCAGTCCATGCCTATATGAGTTTGATGTCAATCATCAGAATTTGTCCAATGCCAAGGACTGATCGGATAAAGATGCTTGCGATAAAAAACTTATTTGAAATATTCTTCCATTTTGAATGATCAACCATCATAACCCACAAACAACTTGAACAATGATCCTCCAAGATGTAACCTGCTTTGTAATATTTTGATCCCTCTTACTCTGCTTCTAAAATCTTGCCTAACACAGAAACTTTTAGAAAGTTCACTTTTTGCTCTTGGAAGACACCTGAACAAGTAGAGAGAACAACCCCTTTCACGTGTCAAGAAACTCAGTGTTGCATGAGTGTCTTTGTGCAACACTGAAAAGAGAACTCACTCACATAATATGCGCAACCAACTAAACACTGTCATAAATGTCCACAGAAAAACTTGCTCTGTGCCAAAAAGAACTAGAACTTAGAAAATGCCTTTCGGAAAAACTAATCTACAAGAGGTAACAACAGCATGAGTTGTCCATCCACATAACAACTCGTCAGAGCTTGAGCAACAAATTTTTCTTAATGAGATATGTAGTCTTGCTTATAATCACCATAACCAATTTTTAAACAAGTACTTATTGATGATAACTTGGGTGAAAACATGAGCCCTCCAACTCTTTTCCTGACAACATTTTAAGTCAATAACACATTTGAGCTCATCCTTCTTCCAAGATACTTATGGCAAATGCTTAAATCTCTGGATTACAACATATTGCACTCTTAGTGCATGGATGGGTGTAATGTTGTGAACATTGTGCACTTGGTTAAATAACATATGTCGTAGATTTTCCTAACAGTTCATTTGTTCCCCACCAACTGGATGGATGCAAATGCAAGTTTCTTTGTGAAGTAAGAAAGGATGGTCCCAACTAGTTGTACCTGTTCTAATAAAGTGTATAAAAAATCAAAACTGGGTGACCAAAAAAACAAAAAATTTAAAACATAAATTTATTAGCAATGGAATAATTGCTATTGCATGTATCATCTTCATCTGGTTCATAATCTAGTGAGGGAAGAGAGAGGACAAAATAAAGGAAATCTTATTTTCTTGTTTGCTTATCATGGAAAATAAGGAGGAAAAGGAAAAATGAGACAAGGCAATAGACAATAAATTACTTTTTCATCTCATTTTCCTTTCCCTATTCCCAATTATTTTTTTAAAAAAATTAATCTTACTTAAGCATAAGAGAAAATATGAAGGAAATCATTTTCCCTTACTCTTATTTTGCTTTTCCTTTCCCTCTCTAGATTCACTAGCCAGAGTTTAAAGATTACATGTGTTCCAGCTTGAGCACTATAATTTTACACTCTCTTAGCACCTTTAGACAAAAATTACCATTACTTATCAAAAAGAATATTACACACAAATTGTATGAATGAGTTGCTTGATTCTTATATTTGTTGCCAGGAAACCATGTTTATCATGTTATATATATGAAAAAGATACATAAGAAAGACATGTCATCTCTACAAGAAACCAATGCTATGGACATAATCAGCTACACAAAATCAGCTATGCGTCATAACTAGTTTGTGATGGCTCAAGCATTAGAACTCTAAACTATGTATCTCCCTTTAATTTAAAATCAAAGGGTATGTTCGGTTCAGTTTTAGTATAGTTTTCTACTTTCATAGAATGGGAAAAATGATTTGAAAATCTTTTTGACCGACAATTTTCTGAAATTTGTTCTTTGAAAATCGAGTTAAGAAAAGAAGGCCAATTTCAGATAGTAATCTTTTTTAGTTCTCTAAAAAATGTTTTTTTTTCTTTTTAGAGTCCTTAAATGTTGTTTCCAAATAACTAAACCAAACAAGCCCAAAGTTACCACCATTAACCCAAATCAACTTAACAAAACCGTGTCCCAAAAATTTGGAAACAGAAATATAAATCCTATTTTGTCATTCTACTATGTTAAACCACAGGCTTTGGAATTTACTCAAATATTCTGATTTCTGAGTATCTCCGCAAAAAAAATTAGACATATTTTTATATTGTCAAATACCTAACACAACCTTTCTTCCTTTTCAATCCTTGGACTGATGTAAAAGAATAAGACACTAAACACAAGACGGGTAAAGATAGTCACCATCATTAACCCAACACTTGTCAAAAAATAATAATAATAATAACCCTATAATTCCAAAATTGCCTGACCAAGCTACATTGAGGAGTCATGCAGTTCAGTTATAAAGAATGGCATTTTCCTCTTCTCAAATCTGAAGTACTCTAATCAGCAATGATAATACGTTCCATTTAAGTGTGCACGCATTGTCTGTGTGTGCATTTTCCAAAATACTGATCGCATATATAGAGACCATCCACTATTCCTCAATCCCTTCCTTAAAGTGACCAACTCGCTAAATGGCCAATATTTTAAATCCTTTAGGTGCCTAGAAGAATGAAAAACTCACTTCAAAATTTCAACTAAGCGAAATAGTTCAATTGCATTATCAGGATATTTTCAATTTCTATCCTTTTTTTCCTACGTTTTTGTCAGCATCGAAGCAATCAGAGAATAATGGATGTGATACGAATTGACAGATCAAAAACGAAAGCGCATAGGTATTAGATGGAAATGCGAAGCGTGTGTGTGTATATATATATATAAGAAAAAAATTGGACCTTGTTAAAGAAGATCTGACCGCTGGAGAGGCCGATGTAGAGGAGAATGTAGGCGTAGGTTAAGATATCTTCTCTGACGAGTTTTCTGATCCAATCCGCCATTGCCAGAGCACACTACAGCTCAATCGCTGAATCGAGCCCTGGGGTTAAAAGGTGGGACCTTAGAGTGAGAAAGTGTTGAAGAGAAAGGCGAAAGATGGGCTCGTCGCTTAATACCACACTGCAATCGGCGCAATCCCCATAAAACGAGTGTCAAACTGTGCGTTAATTTGGTAGGTTGCTTATGTGAGTTATCCGATTGTCAATCTCCTTTCCGGGTCCGACATGGGTGGGTAGGGGCTTGGGTCCAAGCCTCGTATTTTTCAAACATCCGTTGGCAAACTATTAATGGAGGGGCAATGGGGGAGGTGCAAGTGTTCAAATAGGAGAAAAAGAAAATTCCGCTTAGTTTTGCACTTTTTATTTCACAAGAAACATAAATATTGTGTTAATCTATGATTTATTCTTAAATACTGTGTGACATACATTTGTGTTTTGAAAATATGTTTCATAACAAAAAAGTGTTTTAAGTTTTTTGTATTTTTTTTTTTTGCTACGGTAATCGAAACATGATAAAAAATAAACCAAAATGGTGTTTCCAATTTCGACTCAAATTTTTTAAACGTTTTGGCACTATTTAAAACACAATGGATGGTACCAAACATGTTTTGTTTTACAGTGCCAAAACAAAATATCAAAAACAAAGCGCATGTCAAATAGACCCTATATTTGTTGTTGTTTCAAAGTAATAAAATGAAAAAATTGTTTCTTTAGATGATTGTAAATAAAAAAATTGTATTTACATCATATTTCTTTTTTAAATAAAAAAATCTCTACAGTGATTCAACTATACTAGCAAGTGAAAATATTTTTTCTTGCTTATAGATTTTGGTCTTTTTCTGATGTAGATGTGATATTTTTTTAAAAATAAAAAATCTCTACAGTGATTCAACTATACTAGCAAGTGAAAATATTTTTTCTTGCTTATAGATTTTGGTCTTTTTCTGACGTAGATGTGATATTTTGGTTTTTTTCTAACGTAGATGTGATATTGTACAAAACATAATAAATGTTACCAAATATACATTCGCCATTTTTTTTTTACCAATTTGACAACAAAAATACAAAACAAAAACGATTTGCAAACAAATCCTTTGTGTGTCGATCTCAAATTCATTGAGTTTGAAATCGAATCCCCTTCTATGTAGGAAAGTATGTGCACATGTGCAACTCTGTTATATCACAATGCAACAAAGTTACGTCACAAAATACAAATACCTATGCAACAATTTTATCGAATATACAACATCCATGCAATATATTATATCGTGCTACAATGTTATAACACTTTAAATAAAAAAATTAACACTTTTACATTGTTGTTATATTGTCAATTTAAAATTATTGTATTCAATATTTAAAATTATGGATAAATTATATTGATACCCCTTGAGTTTGGCCTAATATCACACAAAAATATAATTTGATTTTAGCTATCATTATCACTCTAAATATTTTATCCGTCTTACACAAACACCCCAAACCGTCACCTGCATGTAGTGTCATAGGTCTTTTGGTATCTCTAATTTTTTTTATTTAAAGGCATTTAAAAAATGAGGACTTATATGACATTTTATGCTTTTTTATTAACTCGGTTAGTAACTAGGTATCTGACATGGAGTCTTAGTAATGGTTAAAATCATATTTTATTTTCGCGTGATATTAGGACACACTTCAATGGTCTCAATGTAATTTATCCTAAAATTATTGCATTAACACATGACATACACGTGATGAAAATGACAAAGTTCATGATTATGTAAAGTACCCCTAGGTTGGCCATCACTCAATGACCAAATTGGTATAATATCCAATTTTCCGAGCCTGTAACGCCCCAATTTTCAAACTCCCAGGAAACCGGAGGTTAACCCATCCATTAATTTCAATGGACCCCCCTTTTCTCTATAATTACCACGAAAGCTTAAATTTTCCTTTCATATAGATATACATCATTTAACCTTAATCAACCACCATGGGCCCCAAACCATGCCTTGGTTGTATAACCAACTAGTTGCGGCCTACATATTTTCACACATGCGAACCCTTGTGATCATAAATTGTGGCTGAAACCTACACCATTGGATAGAGGATTTAAAACACCTAATTTCAAAAAAAACGGCACTCAATTTCGATCTAAAACGAAGAATTTACACCCGTTTGAAGTTCGAATGCAAATGGAGCTGCCCAGGTTCCTTTTGGTCGACTGATGGGTAGTTTCGATCGACCAAAAAAGGACTTTTAGTCGACCAAAACACTGTTCAGTCAACCAAAACCTGTTCCCAGCCATTCCAACTCTTGGGATCTTGCACTTTCGGTCGACCGATGCAGAGGGCACTCGACTGAAAGTGTAAAAATGCCTCAAAACCTGTTTTTCCAAGCCTCAAAGCATCCTATCACCTCACCAAACCATAATCCAACTTAAATCAAGACTTAAACCATGATTAAAACCCACCAAAAACAACAAATTCTCATGATCACTCAATGGTTCCAAGTTGAACACCCTTGGGCATGTACTTTCCCCATTGACTACTCCAATCCCTCAATTAGCATAAAAAACATTCACACTACTTATAACATGTGAATGAAAACATAATTTAATAATCTTTGCATTCCAACTCACCCATTCCATCAAAATCATACTTCAACCATAATTATACAAAGCCACAATTAAAGTTCATCCATTCAAACCACATATCTTTTCCATTCATTCCCAACTCTTATACTTAAGAAAAGTCTAAACACAAAGTTATAATATAAGAGGAAACCATAACTTTACAATCCATAATTGAGTTTAGTCAAAGAATTGACCACAATACATATAGATTCCAAGTGTATAGTCATTACAAGGATTTCATGCATAAAGTCTAAAAATGCTAAAAATCCAATCATGACTACAATTACGTAGATAATGTGCCACAAACCGACACGGTTAGCCAAATATACAACATCCCCAAAACATATCAAAAATATCACCAAAGTCCTGCTTAAACATTCAAATCCCGTCTGTCATCGGCGCCTTATCTGTAAAAGAGTTTAGAATAAAGGGATGAGCACCACTGCGACTCAGTAGAGGTACCCCAATCCACCTAAGTGCCGACCGACACGACCTACATGGATGCATGTCATAACCTTCCACATATCATTCAACATACATCATATCCATTCACAACAATGCATATATATATATATATAGATGCATTAAACACGTATCATGCTTCATAATTCAAAATGAAGGCAATAATCATATGATTATCTCTCTTTCGGACTCAACCCGATATCCTAACATGATTCTTGACCAAATCATGCAACCTAGGACCTTTCCCACACAAATTTTAGAATTTACATCACCAAGAACATCAGTCCTACCAGGTGATAAAACCATTTCAGCACGCACCACCGAGAACATCGATCCTGCTAGGTGATGAAATTCTTTCAATACGCACCACCGAGAACATCAGTCTTACCAGGTGATAAAATTATTTCAATGCTCACCACCGAGAATATCGGTCCTACCAAGTGATGAAATATTTTTGGAATACACCACCGAGAACATCGGTCCTACCAAGTGATGAGACCCTTTCAAGACTTTCACCGAGAACTCCTACCTCCAAGGTGATTAGACCACTTTTTCCCGTTTCCTCACAACGGACACATACATGCATTTTGAACATATAGTGATCAAGCATTTAAAATTTTATGTTTCACAATGCATAAGCTAGTTATGAAAATTCATAGCATGCATTTCATACTCATCAACTCACATATATACATTCTTATATATGCAAATCCTAGCACAATTAGCATATGCCCACAAAACTTCACTTAAGCACACTTTAGCCATGCTTCACTAATACACACATTTTCTATATAAGAATAGCATGTATTTAACTCACTCAACAACACATAATACATACATGTTCAATATAACACATTTTCACATATGTGCACAAAATCTAGCATATTTGCATACATGTTAATATCTCTCACACATTCATCCTTTATACCGTATATACAACCATATACATATCTATTGCACAATAGAGACTAAATAGAGTAGAAGAACACTACATCCTACCCCTCTTACCACTCTAAATCACGCAATACACACCCTTAACTCTCGCTACTTCATCCGAAACCCTAGAATCAACAAATAAATGAGAAGGAGAACCCCTACCTCAAAATCCAAGCTTAGAAGTGGAAGACCCAAATTTTACCAAGCTTCAAACTCCTCCAATGGCAACTTTCCACAGATCAAAATGAAGAGGAGAGTGAGGGGAATAACTTTTGGTCTTGACTTTACCCTCAAATCTCACTTCTTGGCCCTCAAAACTTAGAGAGAAGAGAGACTTGTAGAGAGAGAAAGTAGGAGCCAGATGTAGAGAGAGAGAGAGAAGTGAAAATCTGATTTTTCTCCCCCTCTTTACACATATATATCATATATTTCACCTTTTGCAACTAAACCCTCCACCTTTTCCTTATTTGCTCCTTGTTATGGCCTTTTTTCGCTTATTCGCAAACTAGCCTTTCCTCATTTTTTAAAACTTCATTGATGCCCTTAAAACTTCATCCATACCCCCACACCACTTTCTAGAGTTTGTAGTTATTTCTCTCGGTTACCCTAACTCATTCCGGTCCCACACCCGCAAGCGAAAACACAAAAAGATCATTCAAGTCCACTAAGCATGTCATTAAATAATTAATCATGCTTAAAAATTCACTTAACTTTTAGTCATAATTCAAAAAAAAAATTGGGTCGTTACAGAGCCGTTGTGCCCATGCTCAAGTTTAGGGATGGCAACGGGATGGGGATAGGGTCCGTTTAGCAAAGCTCCCTCCATCCCTGCTCCAAACCGTTTATTAAACGAGGTGGGGAAGGGGCGGGGTGTTTTTTTTTTTTTACTTTTTTTCAGGAGAATACTTTTGTAATTTTACTATTTTTTAGTATTTACACTCTTATGTGACAATGTCTGATAATTTACTTGTGCACCATCAATAACATTTGAACATGTAAATGTTATATATATATATATATATATATATATATATATATATATATATAAACTATTGGGTAAATATCATTGACACCCCCTTGAGGTTTGATGTATTATCACGTGATCACAACTTTGTGATTTTTCGTCACCAACACCCCCTGTCAGAATTTTTTATTTTTTAATAAGTAAAATGTTATAATTGCCCCTAATCATTTAAATAAAATTTAATATAAAAATATTATAATTTAAAATTGACAAAACTGCCCTCATGATCATATGCCCACCATTTCTCTCTCTATTTTCTTCAACTACAATCAAAAATCCTAATCAAAACACCAAACACCACTGCCACCAACCACAACCACAGCCGCTACCACCACTGTTTCTTTCTCTCTCATCTCTTCATCCAACCACCACTGCCACCAACCACAACCACCACCGCCAGTTAATCACAAAGAGAAAAGAAAGTTGAGAAGACGGAAGCGTTGTCAGAGAAGAAACCCGCCGGCGAGGTCAAGGTCAATGTCGGCGGAGGCAAAGCGAAGGCAAAAAAGGGAGAGAAACATGAGAAGGCATCATTGTCAACTCATCTTGCAAGGAACAGAGCGTTAAAAGAGGAGGATCGACGACGATCGTACCTTCCTTACCGGCCCCCAAAACTGAAGCCTAGAACCCCATCGTTTCACTACCAAACAACCATTGTCGCTTTAAATTCTTCCTTTGGTGTGAATCGCATAAGCCCCAATTTCATACTATGTGTTCGTGTGTGTGTATGTATATGCGTTTGTGTGTGTATACAGAGAAATTGACGGGCGTGGTGGTGACTGTGGTTGGGGTGGTTCGTGGCAGTGGCGGTGGTGATTGTGGTTGTGGTGGCGGTGGTTGTGGTTGTGGTTAGTGGTTGTTGGCTTAGGTTTGGAGCTTTTGGAGACTCTAAAAAAGGCTAAGGGTCAACCTAAGGTTCAAGCTCTCAAGTAGCTTTGGTAGGTTGTTGCAACCTATGATTTAGCAAAGCAAATGGTGGGGTTAGTTTAATTTCTTCTTTACTGGGTCCTTTCACCACCCATGCGGTTGGATCAGAATCATTGGGGATTCTTGTGAACTTGGATCTCAATTCGAAATCAAAGACGAATTTGATGCAACTTGTTAAAATGTTGTTAATGGTGGATATGTTGAACGAGGGTTCAATTGAGACAAAGATCAATTGTACCAAATTGTTCGGGTTGTTAATAAAGGGAAAGAGTTTGGTTCTTAGCTTGAGTTTGGGTTAGGTCTCTCTATATATGTATAAATATATATGTATATATATATATAATGTAATAACAGTGGTGGTTGGTGGCAGTGGTGCTCGGTGGTTTCCTCCCCCTCTCTCTGTATATGTATAAACATATATGTGTGCGTGTATATATATATAATGTAATAACAGTGAAATGGGCATATAATAATAGGGCATAATTGGAGGCATTTTGTTAGATAAGGTTAAATAAATAATTTTAGTATTCAAAAATGTTAAGTCAAAAGTCAAAGGATAACATGGTATTTTCACCATCCAAAAGTGGTTTGACACGGTCTACTTTTGGTAGGAGGGGGTGTATGTGATATATGACACAAACCTTAGAGGGTGTTGCTAACAAAATTACATAAAGTTATAGTCGTGTGACAATACCTCAAACCTCATGAGATGTCAATAAAGTTTACCCTAAACTATATAAGGTTAATTTTATATATCTATAATATATATAAGGGTAATATGATAATATAAAATATAAACAAAATGGGACATGAGGGTGCTTATTCTCATTCTGACAACCATGCGGGTTTTTCTTCCAACCATTAGAGTAACTCCTACAGCATCGCCAAAGCATTGTTTAGCGATGCAAAGCTCAAATAAGTCGTTCAATGACATAGCTAAATGAATGGGCCCCACTAAAGCTTAGTTAACTACATAGCAGAATTAGGAGTTGTTTTTGGCCAAACAAAGTAGGCCACTGAAGGCCACGTGTCACAAACTTAAATATTAAACGGTCATTTGACCATTGCAACTATGTTGAAATTTTTTATAAAAAAAATGTGCTGTTTTAGAGCCATTTGGCACTGTTCCAAACAGCTCTATTAATAAAAAAAATGTTTTTTTTTCTTTTCTTCTTTTTTCACCTTTATAAATACAGCAACTATTCCATTCATTCATCTCACAACCAATTATCTATATTTTCTCCTTCTTGAACTCTATAATCCATTATTTTTTCAATCATAGCTATTTTTTTTGTTACAAAATCCAATTTCATGGATTCTACACCACCACATTTCAACCCTTTATCAAATGATGATTTTTTGTCATTCGACCAATCTTATGAATATTATGGTAGCAATTCTCAATTTTCATTTACTCAACCAACACCATTTTATTCACCTGAATTGCCACAATCCAGTAATGTCAGACCTGCTCGAAAGCAACCGATTCCTCGAATGTCCAATTGATCCACCATCGAAAATATGGCTCTGTGCAATGCATGGATGGAAGTTAGCAATGTTTCAGTGATTGGTGTTGATCAACCGAAGCCGACATTATGAGAAAAAGTTCTCATCGAATTTTAAAAACAACTTGGAGCACCAACTGCCCGAAATGATTGCAGTTTGAGTAATCGTTGGTCCACCATCCAAGGAAAAATTAACAAATGGTCTGGATGCTTGAATGCAGTTGAAATGAATCAGACCAATGACTTTAACAATCATGATATGACAAGTTAATTATTTTAATTAAATTATTTACTTTATCATTTTTTAATAAGTAATTATTTTAAATAATTCAATTATAATAATTGTGCAATAATTTAATTTAGATTACATCAACTCAACATTTTTATCGTTCCATTATGAATGGAGACTTTAAACTTTATGATTGTTGGAACATTTTGAAAAATTGTTCAAAACGACATACATATTCTATCAAATAAGAAAAAAAAAATCTAAAATTACGTGTTCGAAGAAGAGGAGTATTGGAATAAATATCAACGAGCCTGTTGCTTGCTCAACCCCATCAACTCTATCAAGTAATGCATGGCATGATTCTAGTTCTTGCGAAGGATCGACACAATTCAACATGTCAGAAGATTCATCCGGTATTACAAAATCTCAACCATTAAACTGACCAACAGGACGCAAAGCGGCGAAGCAAACCTGAAATAAGAAAAAACAGCCAGATTTTGGCAACTGCAAGCAACATCCAAAATTGACGATAAGATCGGTTATATTTTGGAGACAAAGTTGAAAGAGATTGAAAGACAACAGAAGTTAGTAAGACAAGAAGCAACTATCCGAGAAGAGGAGCTGATGCTAAAAGATCAAAATTTTGTGCCAACAGAAGCAGGGAAAACATGGCTTATCAAAAAATAATATGAGATACTGATGAAGATGGATGCACACGCTGACCCACCCAACACTCCATAGGACTTGTTAGTTTTATTTAATCCATAATGGATATTGTATTGTTTTAACTTATGTTATTTTTGTTTAATTCATAATGGATAATGTATCGTTTTAACTTATGTTATTTTTATTTAATCTATAATGGATTTTGTATCTTTTTAACTTTATTGTATTGGGTGAAAAATACAGCTGTTTGGAATATAACTCTTTGAAATATAACCGTTGTAAATAAAGTCATTAGGAATATAGCCGTTTGAAATAAAGCCGTTAGGAATATAGCCGTTTGAAATACAGCAGTTAGCAAATAGATAAAAAAATAATTAATTAAATTAAATTTTAATTAAAAAAATATTAAAAATTTATTAAAATATTATTATTTTTAACTAGCGGAATCTGGACAAGCTACTGTGGAGTCAAATTCTGACATGCTGATATGACTAATTTAAATGCAGACGTGGCTGCACAAAATTTAAACCAGGAGTAGTGTTACAACACCCGACTAAAAAAAATCAATTACTACCGACATGCTTACGTGGTTGGACATGTGTCAAATAAAGTGGAACTCATTTTTAAAACAAACATATTTCCAAATTTTAACAACTTTTCATCTTCCAGACTTTTCAAAAAATAAAATTTTTCATCTCCACTCTCTCAGTTCCTTTGACTCAAGCTTTGAAGAACCAATACTTCAAGAAAAAAAAATCTCAAACGAAGAAACTGAAATCTCAGATATAATTTTAATTTTTTTTAATGGATTGTGTCATTTGGTTTCTATGTGTTCTTTCCTGTAATTTCCCTTCCCTTTAATTTTTTTCTCGAAAAGACATGAATCGTATCATATATAATGTCATTCGAAGTGATTTACCTATAAAAATGAGAAACCAATAAACACAATCCATTTACATAGGTAAATCACTTCGAATGGCATTATATATGGTATGATTCATGTCTTTTCAAGAAAAAAACTAAAGGAAAGAGAAATAACAAGGAAAAACACATAGAAATAAAAGAATATAATTCATTAAAAAAAAATTAAAATTATATCTGGAATTTCAGTTTCTTTGTTTGAGATTTTTTTTTTTTTGAAGTATTGGTTCTTCAAAGCTTGGGTCAAAGGAACTGAGAGAGTGGAGATAAAAAATTTTTTTTTTGAAAAGTCGGGAAGACAAAAAGTTGTTAGAATTTGAAAACATGTTTGTTTTAAAATTAAGTTTCACTTTAAAGACACTTTCAGTTGGGACTGTTGGAGTGACTAGGCAGGTCTTGCCTGTGCCCTTGGACTTCAGGAACACAGATGCATACTCCTTATTGTGCTCAATTTCTAAAATCTCAACAGTTTATCCCCCCTTAACACCACCCTCTGTGTCGTATTATCCAATTTTTAGAAGAGGTAGAGACTTCTAGAGAGAGAGAGCGACATTAGAGGGAGACTCTACACACATGTATATTATATATAAATACGGTATAATTTGAATATTAGGATGGGGATGATAATGAAGGAAATCGACTCTGAAACACACAAGATGCATGTGGAGGAGAGCCACCCACTTGCCCCTGTTTGGATGTGGTTTCAAATTTTCACCTCCAAATACTCATCCTCAAAATTGTGTCTCTCTCCATGACCCCAGCTCGATTTGTCTTCATCCCAATTTTGTTGTTATCACACTCTTTCTATAAGCTGCGACTATTTTTTAGATCATTCTCCTCTTATCTAGTTTATCTACTCCTCTTCCTCCACTGGTTCCTCTCTGCATGCACTCTCCTCCATAGTCTTGGAACCCAAGGTCTACTTCTCTCTAGATCTAAACTCTCTCTCCTTTCATTCCCATCTTGTTTATGTTATTGGAATAATTGCAATTCAGTGTATATCTCATCTAGTCTAAGCTGAGATTAATATCCATTAGGTTTGATTCTTATGTTCTCAACTTGTTTATGTTATTGTAATTGCAGTTCAGTTATTTTTCTCTTGCCAAGTTTTTACACTTCTTTTCACTCTCAATTTATTTGATTGTGGAAATACACATAAGCACAAAACGCACAAGGTGTTGACTAGTGTTAACCCCATTTTATTGCAGATATGTAGTTATTCCTGTTGCTTTCTTGCTCGGCATGTATAGTTCTTCAAGATTTGGCATTGTTATGTTTATTAGTCTTTCCGAGTATGAATATGTATATGTGTTTGTTCTTTTGTTTTAAGGTTTTTATGGACTTGGAATGGAATGTCTTTTTATACCAGTCTTGTAGAATCTGATACAACAGTTAACATTTGCTTTTTAACTTCTGAACATCTCATGTGCATTTTATTGTATCATTTTGTTGTTCTTTTTTCTTTTCTTGGTGGTGGTGAATTTTACCACCTCTTATCTTGTTCTAATATGTGTATCTAACCTTTAGTTGTTTTCAAGTCTAACAACTATAAGTTAGTTCTTCACCTGCCTTCTGATCTAATTAATCTCCAAGAATTTAAGATCTTATTACAATATAGAATTTCTTTTTCTGGGTTCAGCGAAGGATTTAAACTAGAAAGTCTCAGTCAAGTTATTGTGGAATGAGTATATACTAATCTGATTTCTGTAATTCTCATGATAAATGTAGATTTTCTGAGAAGAACACAAGCATATAACCATAAATATGGAGATAACCAATGTCAGCGAGTATGAGGCCATTGCCAAGGAAAAGTTGCCGAAGATGGTGTATGATTACTATGCATCAGGTGCAGAGGATCAATGGACTCTGCATGAGAACAGATTTGCTTTCTCAAAAATACTGTGAGCTTCCTACCTCGATTAGCAATTGCTACAATCCTGACTTAACAATTTGGCCATCCTTTTATGATTGGTTTTGTTTTATGGTACAAGTCGTCCTCTCAAAATATTGTTGCAATGAAATACAGGTTTCGACCCCGTATCCTTATTGATGTAAGCAAGATAGACATGGCCACTACTGTCTTGGGCTTCAAGATATCAATGCCAATCATGATTGCCCCAACAGCCATGCAGAAAATGGCTCATCCTGAAGGTAAGCAACTATATGCCTTTAGCTTATCCGTTTTTTATTTTTGAAGCAGACTATTGTTGCCTTTGATTAATAAATTGACCACTTTGTTTGGGTTCTTTTATATTCAAAAGTATGTTGTTATGTCAATATGCACACATCCATGCTTCTGAAGTCTTAAATTTACCAAGTTTACTGTGTAGCCCCCATTACGAATATTAATCTGAAAGTTTAATCTTATTCATAATTTCATTAATTTGAGAACTCATGGTGAGTTTTGGGACAGAGGCTTTATTCGACAGGTTGATGAAATACCTAATTATTATTAATCCATTGACAATGCTTCGGTCTTGACTTGACCGAGTCTTATGTAGAGGACAGTTGTGAACTTATGGTGAGTTACAGAAGGGGTTTAAATGTAACTTTTTTTGGTCTTAGGTCTAAACTTAACCTTTCTGGGAGCCTCAGTTAATTAAATTTTGGTTCAATACTTACATTTATTTGACTTGGAATCTGGCCATACTTACTGATATATTTTTTTCTCCATTTATCTTTAGCTTGTACTCGAGTAGCCAGCTTTATTTAGCTCTTGAACTAGAAAATCTAAGATCAATGCTCACTCCCTAGGTATGGGAAGGTGTTGTAGAAAGGCCTGAAATGACAACTGAAATGCAAATTTTAATAAGTCCCCATTTTCTAAATGTTTTCTAGGTCTCTTAAATTTCTTTATATGCTTATATTGACCATCTATTTGATTTTTGTTATACTCCATTTGGTTTTTGAGAATATATAGGGAAAGAAAATATATTGGTTTACCGCAAATGGAACAATAGGATCTATTTTGGTTGAGTTTTGAGCTAGTCAAGCTGATACAGGGGTTGGATTACTAATCTACTTAAAAAAGGATTTTACTGAGGTGGTAATACTAATTTGCTTTATTATGCAAATATGGTCAGTAAAAGAACACCGTTTCTAGTCTGATGACTTGGATTCATTCTCACGCAGGAGAGTATGCAACAGCAAGAGCCGCATCAGCAGCTGGAACAATTATGGTTTGGATTCTCAAATTTTTAATTTTCCAATTATTCCTTAGACAACACTACAGATTTCAAACACTTTGAAGTTTAACTACTGGCATAACTTTTTGCTATCTGATTTAAGGAGACAGTAATCCTTTTTGTTTTTTTTTGATAAGGAGACAATAATCTGAACACCTAGACAGAGAGATTCATATGTTTAACGGTTTAGTCATATGAAGAAATATTATCACAATTCACTAATACCCCACTAAGCTGCATTCCTGAGTGCATGATCCTAAATGCGGTACACTTTCATTCTTGAACATTAAATTTTCTGACCCTAAAATTTTGTTTATATTTCCTTTTTTATTTTCCCGCTACTGGAAGACAATATCATTATAAGAAACTGAAAACTAGAAGGATATGAAATTCTGTGATATAGAGGGGTAATGATCATAATACACTGGAGGACCAACGTTTTTGAAAAATAGATGGACATTATATGCTTACAATAGCTATAAACTATATAAACCTACTTGTCAGACCACATCACAGGATATGCAGCATACTGTGTACCGACTCTTGTTCTGTTTAGTGTTTACCATGCATATAGTGCTCTAGGTAGCACTATTTTGTATTCACGTGCCTTCCTTATAAATGTGGTCTATTCTAGTAGTTTAAACAGTAATTATAATCCTGATCTAGGTGCTACATTTTCTCTAAATAATGGTGTATGCATGTCTTTGAGTTCTGAGAGGACCCGAAGTCATACCGAGAGGTCTAACCTTAAGAAGAGCCTGTGATATTTTAGTGGACGTCACTGGTTATATGTGAAAACCTATTGAGAGATATTTGACATTTATGACCAAGGTTTTTGGTATTTACCTTGTATGTTATTCAATACCTAGGTAGTAGCACTACGTCAAATGCCAATTAATCTGTCTACGTATTTACAATTGAGGAATTTATAATTGTTTCCACAGAGGAGAATTTTCACATGTACTTACATATAAAAGTACTGATCTGCATTCATAATTTGAATCTATGAGAACTTTATTATGGGAGATTATCATGCTCCATGGCTTCTAAGATCTAAATAGTGTATGCTCCACTTCATTTATGCATAATTTTTTGTTATTCCAGACATTATCTTCATGGGCCACTTCCAGTGTTGAAGAGGTTGCTTCAACAGGACCGGGCATTCGCTTTTTCCAGCTTTATGTAAGCTTTAAATAACATTTTCACTTTATTTTCTTGATTACGTTTGCTATTTATCTAGTCCTGAGGTGCGAATATAATCATATATGCTTTGTATGGGGGATAAGTCCGTTGCTTTTAATTCTCAGGTGTACAAGGACAGGAACGTAGTTGCTCAGCTTGTGAGAAGAGCTGAAAGGGCTGGCTTCAAGGCTATAGCCCTTACAGTTGATACCCCAAGGCTGGGTCGCAGAGAGGCTGACATCAAGAACAGGTGTGCTTTTCAGTTGAAACACTGTTATCGGAATGACAAGCTTACTACTTGGTTGAGATGTCAAAACTTAGGGTTACTTTAATGTATTCAAATACACTTATGACTGCTTCTGTTACAGATTTACTCTGCCACCATTCTTGACATTGAAGAACTTTGAGGGGTTGGACCTTGGCAAGATGGATCAAGTGAGTGGAAGATATAACTATCTCACTGGTTATTACAAATGATGAGATTTTCCTCATCTTATTCTTGATTTGTTTTCCGGGACTTGCAGACCAGTGACTCTGGACTCGCTTCATACGTTGCTGGTCAAATTGATCGTTCTCTGAGCTGGAAGGTATGTTATTGGGCTTATGATAAAGATTGTATTAGGGAAGAGTACTTCATTTGAATAATCTCTTTCGGGATATGAACAGGATGTGAAGTGGCTTCAGACAATCACCAAATTGCCTATCCTGGTGAAAGGGGTACTCACTGCTGAGGACAGTAAGAACAATAAAACCTAAGATTATTTGTTCACCATCATTTTTGTTTATGTATTAGAGTATGAATGGTTCTCCGCTGAAAATGCAGCAAGGATAGCTATACAAGCTGGAGCAGCTGGCATTATCGTATCCAATCATGGTGCTCGCCAACTGGATTATGTTCCTGCCACTATCATGGCTCTAGAAGAGGTCCAAACTTCTTCATTCATGGTTTTTTTATCTCTTTCACCAGTTATTTATATTGATCTTGCAGTTATGTGAAACCTTATAGTATTATGATATGATTGTCTCTGTTGCGTTAATCTTAGGTTGTGAAAGCTGCACAAGGCCGTGTGCCTGTCTTCTTGGATGGAGGAGTGAGGCGTGGAACAGATGTCTTCAAAGCATTGGCACTTGGAGCCTCTGGCATATTTGTAAGTAAAGTTACAAAAACTATAGCAACAAAGACCCCTTTATTTTCTTGTTCCCTTGTCAAGTTGCATTTAATGCCTGGGGATTGCATTTATGTTCCTAAAAATTGGTTGCTGTCATCCTTGCAGTCCAATAAAAAAAAATATAAATAATAAAAAAGAGAGAAGGAAAACTGTCATATCCTTTAGGATGGTGCATGTCATCCATCAATTGGGAGAAAAAAAACATGATTTAGCTGATATCCTATTAAGTTCATCTTTTTAACTCAATCGTGCAACAAAAACTTTGTACCATGGCAAACTTATTGAATTGTGAACTTTGTTGTTTTCCCTCAAGTAGTGTGAGTTCAGTGAGGAGAAGCATGTGGATATCTTAAAATGTGAAATGAAGGATTACTGCATAACGCCCTTCTTTTTCCAGATAACTGATTTCGATTATAACATCATCATCATCATCCTTGCCTTTATCCCATACAAATGGGGTCGGCTATCCATCAAATTAGATTTGACATAGTTTTATGGTCGGTTGTCTACTTGACACCAACCCTCCTCTTTTCGCATCCGGCCTTGGGTACCGGCAATGGGAATTTCGATTATAGCAGTCAGAGGCTAATTTCTGCGGGAAATTATATTTATCTAGAATTAGGCTGGTCATCCATGCGATACTCTTCTCATTGTTTTGAATTACTTGGATGACACTAGCATTCTATTATCTGTTCCATACTTTTTGTGATTTCAATTTCTATTGACTAGTAGAGTCTCAATTGATTGTGTTCTCAATTTTAGTTTGGACGACCTGTGTTGTTCTCACTGGCTGCTGAAGGAGAAGCTGGAGTCAGAAAAGTTCTCCAGATGCTGCGCGATGAGTTTGAGCTAACCATGGCATTAAGTGGTTGCCGTTCGCTCAAAGAAATCACCCGTGACCACATTATGACAGAGTGGGACCTTCCTCGCCATCGTCCTACACCCAGGTTATAAAAGAATGCGGTTAAAATAGGAACAACCGCATTTGTTTGGCAGAGTAATGCTAAAATGGTTACTATTTGTGTTCAAGAGCCTACCTTTCCTTTGAAGTATCTCAGTTCTGTTTCATTGAGTTTACATATATTCTAAAAATGTTGAACTTTTATCATGGTGATGGATGGATATATTTTTCATAAATGGCCACTGCCGCCTTGTTCATTGTATATTCTTTCTATAAACATGTTATCATTTATATAGTCCGCAAGATCTTCTGAAACTGATGTTTGGTCTATTAGGGATCTGAAATGGTCAGTTAGTAGTTTGATTTTCGATGTTGTGAGAAGGTAGATTCCTTCCCTTCCTCTTCTCAGCAATGAACTAAATCCTGTATGTACACAGATAGATGTGCAATCGATCTTCAACCACGTATGGTAGGCTAGCCTTATGGCTCTTTAAGACATTGCATACACGAGGACAGAGTTGGTGCCTGATGAGGCTTGAGATCTCTTCTGTATGTTGTGTGTTTACTTGTGCTTTAGAGTGAGGGAATGGAAGGTGGAATCAACTCTTTTGCCAATACTCATAATGCATGAGTTGACACTTAGAGAACAGACATGTAGAGCTATTTATACCATTCCCATGTTCCTGAAGGACTGGTTCCTTCTAGCAGTAGATGGTAAATGTGCATGGTGCACACTCTTTAGGATATGTGATGAAGGCTAGTTTTTGAGGCTTGTTACAGAACTATTTATCGAGAGTTACATTTTCTTCTATTTACAGATTCTCATCCTGTCCCTCTCCCGCACACACACATGCAATATGCATTGCTCGCAGATTGCAAAGAAATGTAAGACAGCAAAGCACAAAGAAAAGGTCATCTACATTGAATAGCCATCCCGAGTCTCCTAACAGGACAACACATTCAAAACTGCTCAGCACAAAGATAAGGTCATCTACATTGAATAGCCATCCCGAGTCTCCTAACACGACAACGCATTCAAAACTGTACTCAACTGCCGTGAGCCCATACACCCAGTACAAACCACCTTCCTTTTTCAAAGTTCTTCCTCTGGTTATGTCATCTTCACGGCTAAAACTTCGACAAACTAGCCGTTGTTCATGGCATATCATCAATCATATATTGGTCTTCCAATCCTTAGTGATGATGAGCTATGAACATGGTCGGATTGTCGTAATTTGTGTTGGATCATAGATGTTAAATCATTATTTTCTTTCAACATTCCTCATCTGGCAAGTCCGCTTCGGAGTGGCTGAAACCACATATAAACTGGCCATTGTTCATGCTAAATTATCAACAGCGGGTCAGATCAACACGAGTTATACACCAATGTTCCTCAAAACCATACAAGAGAAAAAGCAATAAAGCAACAAGAAACAAGACCAACAAAGTCCAAATGTTGGGAGGGGTTAGATTTTGACAATCTAAACTCCAGTCATGTTTAAAAACTTCAACTCTACTGGCAAAATTAGAATTTGGAAAATATTATTCTTTGGTGTTGGAATAATTCTCAATTCGGAGATTTTGGGAAAAAAAAAGGGAATAATTAAAAACAAAAAGGATATTAAAAACATAAAATCTTATTCTATAGTTATTTGGATTAATTGATTATTTTCATCCTTTTGCAAAAAAAGAAAAGAAAAAATTCATCCTTGGGCTATAAACCCAACTGGTAACATAAAGGCTCTGTGTCTGGTGAACCGTTGATTGAAAGCAGACATTCCCAGATTTTATTTATGAGCCAGGATCCTCTGCCATGTTGGGTCTGTGCCCTACCCGTGCTGTACCCGCTAACGACGCCGTTTTGATTAAAATCCAGATTGTTGACTTGCTTTCTCCTTCCTTATCCGGTTAAGATGTGGGATATATTATTATTATAATATAACTTTAACTTTTGCTGAGATTTGAGAACTCCCATGAGATATATTAATATTATATAATTTAACTTTTGCTGAGTCTCAAAACTGCCCTTAAAATATAATATTATATTAATATAATATAATTATTTTATAATTTTAGTTCATATTTTGGTTGATTCAAAGTTTGATCATCAATATATATACACATATGTGCTGTGTAAACAGGGGCGGTGAAATGTAGACTTAATAGTGGTGGAGATAGATTTAATGGTGGTGAGATATAGATGAAATGTGGTGAAAATTTTATTTTTTAATATTTCAAGTTTTAAATGTGGTAGAATATAGATTTTAAAGTGGTGAGATATAAATAAATTGTGGTAACAGAACATTAACTTATAATAATTCAAGTTTTTTAAGCATAAGGGTGGTGAAATATAGATTTAAAGGTAGTGAGGTATAAATGAAATGTGATGACAAAAAATTAACTTATAATATTTCAAATTTTTTTTAGATATAAGAGTGGTGAAATATAGATTTATGGGTAGTAAAATATAGATTTAAAGATGTTGAGATATAGATGAATTATGGTGATAAAAAATTAATTTATAATATTTCAAGTTTTTTTAGGTATAAGAGTGGTGAAATATAGATTTACTGGTCGTGAAATATATATTTAAAGATGGTGAGGTACAGATGAAATGTGGTGACAAAAAATTAACTTATAATATTTCAAGTTTTTTTTAGGCATAAGGGTGGTGAAATATAGATTTAAAAATGGTGAGGTACAGATGAAATGTGGTGACAAAAAATTAATTTATAATATTTCAAGTTTTTTTAGGTATAAGAGTAGTGAAATATAGATTTAATGGTGGTGAAATATAGATTTAAAGGTAGTGAGGTATAGATGAAATGTGGTGACAAAAAATTAACTTATAATATTTCAAGTTTTTTTAGGTATAAAGGTGGTGAAATATAGATTTAAGGGTGGTGAAATATAGATTTAAAGGTGGTGAGGTATAGATGAAATGTGGTGACAAAAAATTAACTTATAATATTTTAAGTTTTTTTAGGTATAAGAGTGGTGAAATATAGATTTAATGGTGGTGAAATATAGATTTAAAAGTGGTGAGGTATAGATGAAATGTGGTAACAAAAAATTAACTTATAATATTTCAAGTTTTTTTAGGTATAAGAGTGGTGAAATATAGATTTAATGGTGGTGAAATATAGATTTAAAGGTGGTGAGGTATAGATGAAATGTGGTGACAAAAAATTAACTTATAATATTTCAAAAAAATTTAGGTATAAAGGTGGTGAAATATAGATTTAAGGGTGGGGAAGTATAGATGAAATGTGATGACAAAAATTTAACTAATAATATTTCAAATCTTTTTTAGGTATAAGGGTGGTGAAATATAGATTTAAGGGTGGTGAAATATAGCTTTAAAGATGATGAGGTATAAATGAAATGTGGTGACAGAACATTAACTTATACTAATTCAAGTTTTTTTTAGTTATGAGGATAGTGAAATATAGATTTAATGGTGATGAAATATAGATTTAAAGGTGGTGAAGTATAAATGAACTTTGGTGACAAAAAATTATCTTATAATATTTTAAATTTTTTTAGGTATAAAGGTGGTTAAATATAGATTTAAGGGTGATGAAATATAGATTTAAAGATGGTGAGGTATAGATGAATTGTGGTGACAAAGTAGTAACTTATATTAATCCAAGTTTTTTTAGGTATAAGGGTGGTGAAATATAGATTTAATGGTGGTGAAATATAGATTTAAAGGTGGTGAGGTATAGATGAAATATGGTGACAGAACATTAACTAACTTATAATAATCCAAGTTTTTTTAGGTATAAGGGTAGTGAAATATAGATTTAATGGTGGTGAAATATAGATTTAAAGGTGATGAGATATAGATAAAATGTGGTGACAAAAAATTATCTTATAATATTTCAAGTTTTTTTAGGTATAAAGGTGGTGAAATATAGATTTAAGGGTGGTGAAATATAGATTTAAAAGTGGTGAAGTATAGATGAATTTTGGTGACAAAACATTAATTTATAATTATTCAATTTTTTTATGTACATGGGTGGTGAAATTTAGATTTAAGAGTGGAGAAATATAGATTTAATGTTGGTAAAGTATAGATGAATTTTGGTGACAAAACATTAACTTATAATAATGCATGGCTTTTTAGTTATAAGATGGTGAAATGTAGATTTGAAAGTAGTGAAATATAGATGAACTAAATTTCACCATCCTTAAACCTACTTTTACTATCTTTAAATCCACATTTCATCACCTTTGTACAAAATATTGAATTCATTCAAAATTATTTTTTTTTCAACATAGTTAATCTATGTTTCAATACCCTTATACTTACATTAAAATGCACAAAAATCTTCAATTGATATCATGAAACAATTACGCTTAAGTAACTGTGTTGACAAAAAAAAAATTGACTTCGAAATAATTCAAGATTTCGATATGAATAGAGAAGCATATCTACAATTATAACACAACATTCTTTTTTTCATTTCATTAACAACAGACTCAAAAAGAAATACAATCAAATTCCAAGGCCTTCAACAACACAGGAGGCCATACATTCCATTCGCAACCTCCACTCCTAGCTTTAAGAGCTAATTGCCAACACAATGGACTCTTGTAGACGCCAGGCACCCAGTTGAGCACAACACCATCCCATTTAACAAATAAAATCAACAATAGGCATTGCAACTGATGGCCTTAAATGTATAGCTGCTTTACAATACTCCTCTACCATACATGACATCACCCCTAAACTATCAATCCTCTTTGCTTCAGAAAATTCCTGCTACTGGTTCATAGCCTTCAAAGGAGCACATCCTTGGATCTCATTTCAGTTTTCTAAATGTCCATTCATTTATGGTTTTCCATATAGACCAGTAAAGGAATGAGCATAAAAAAAATGAACATCAAAACAGCAAATTAGATAAATATGTCAATCAAAAACTTGTGTAATTTCTCAAAAAATAAATAAATAAATTGGAATAGAGAGACCATGTACAACGATAAAGCTTAGGAAAAAAATTCATATTTATCTTTTCATGACCAAAACACCAAATTAACACCAAATTATATTAAAACCTCTTTCCATATAATCTTAATTATTTTTTCCTAAGTGAGCTTTTTTAACAAAACTAAACAACAACAGAAAAGGGATCACCATCCCAGTACAAAGGATTAGATCAATCCCATTTCCAAAAACTAGCTAAAAAAAAAATTTACCAACAGATAAACAAATTCTGCCTATACAAAAAATCCCAGGATGAATGCATATACCAAATACTTTCCATACACAATCCATCAGCTCAAACCCCACCAAATAGAAACAGAGTCAATTGAATTTTATCTTTTTTTTTTTCTTTCCGAAATTCAAGTTCTTGTTATGTCATCCAACTCATAATATGAGATTCATTGAACTGACAAAAATTTAATTACACTATGTAACACATCCAATGTAACAAAAACATTAACACATGAAAAATCAATATAACTATTTGAACTTCTTTTTATATGTTATTGACAGTCATACCTAGGTTATCATATTCAAAAATTAAAGATTAAAAGTTGGGAATACTTCCACATTATAGATCACTTCATCTCAATTTGTAAGTCTCATTAAAATTGCAAAAAAATTATCATTAAAGAAGATTTTTTTTTTTTTAAATGACCATTAACTACAACTTGAATATCACTTCATCTCACAACTAAAATTGACAAAAATAACTATTCGTTAAACCCTAATATTCATTAAATTAAAAAATAATGATATATAATGTATTCTTGTTGTTTTGCTAGGATAAATCTATTCAGATCTGAAAAAAGATTTAGAAAATTTACAAACCCTAAATCCCAATCTTCAAAATAAACTAAATCTACACGAACTATTTCAAATCTATCTACCAAATTCATATGAAGTGGAGTTTCAGATTGTACATACCATGTAGATTTCGTCGGCACTGAGCTTTTTATGAGTGAGATATGAGTGAAATGATAGTGATTTTGCTAGAGAGATGGGATTATATGGAGTGTCTTCGTCGTCGGAGAAGTCCATTAAAGAGAGACGTCGGTTCGTCTGTCCAGATTCAAAGACTGTCGTGAGAAAGAGAGAGAAGAGGAGAGAGAAAAAAAATCATTTGGGTGCTCTAGATTCACCTTACAGATGAGAAAGAGAGGTGTGGGAAGGAGATTCAGAGAAGATCGCAAATGCAGGAAAGAGAAAGGAGATGAGAGAGAAAAAAAAATTATTTTTGAAATTTTTAATAATAAACGTTACCGTTTTTCAACCGGTAGCCCACTGCGATAGTTTTGCAAAAGTATACCAAACCGACGTTGTTTTGTGCAGGGCACGGCCAGGGCAGCTACCCGGTAGGGCAGAGGATCCCAACTCTTTATTTATAGACTGTGCGCGCGTGTCTGTCTATATATATGGGATAAATTACATTGAATTCTTTTAAGATTTAGGAAAAATTAGATTTTGGTAATCAATCTTAAACAAAATTATTTTAAAGTGATCATAAAGTTTGAAAAAGATAAATAGTCACATAAATTGAAACTTAATTGCTAATGAGTGACCATTTGAGGTTAATTTGATAAAAAAAAACTTCATATTTATTAAACATTCTAAAAAATAATTTTCAGATAACGAAATTACCATTTAATATAATAAGTGTCCAATTATAAATAATTTATTAAAGGAAGGATATTTATGTAATAAATGATCAAATGATCACTCATCAGCAATTAAATTTTAATTTTAGTGACTATTCATCTTTTTTTTGACTTTATGATCACTTTAGAGTAATTTTGTTCAGGTCACTAAAATCTAATTTTTCCTAAGATTTATTATAACTACATGGATCCCCATCCCATCCCTCTTATTTGTACCACCTTATTTGAAAAATTACAAAGCTGTTGCTAATAACTTTAATGGAATTTGTAATTTGTTGTTAAATAAGTCATTTGTATATTTTTTAAATAAATTTTTTTTACAGGAACATAATTAAAAAAAAAGTTGAAATTCAAATTGTTGATGTCGGCAAAAATTAGGGCTGCAACTCGGGCGGGTTAAAAGTACAACTCGGGCTCAACCTTACATATGAAATGTTCAACCCTAACTCAACCCTAACCCTACTTTCAACCCTAACTACTCAACCCTAGCCCAACCCATCCTTAAATTTTTAAACTCGGGTTTGCAACTCGGGTTAAAATTTTGGGTTAGAAAGTCGGGTTATCTATATCACTAATCTCCATATTGAAAATTTAAAGTGATCTTTAATAAGTTTTATATTATATTACTCCTAAACACACACAAAATTAAGAACTTAATGCAAATTTCTAAAAAATTACCAACAAATTTTTAGGAAATTAATTATCCAAAGTGTTAACATACAATAAATTAGGTTTTAAATAAAGGAAGTTGAAAAGAAAAAGGTTATCATAATTTGAATATTATATATAATATATTTAAAATAAAAAATACATATAAAAATAATATTACAATTCGGGTTCGGGTTTGGCTCGGGTTGTTGATACCTCAACCCTAACTCAACCCTAATTAAGTTCGGGTTGAGGTTTTTCAACCCAAGCTCAACCCTAATTGTAAAAATAATTGCCCAAACTCATAAAAAATCGGGTTGGGCTCGGGTTGCCCAACCCAAGTTGCACCCCTAGCAAAAATAATGGTTGAAAAGTGTTCACTCTGTTAAGTGTTAACCAAATAGAGAAATTAGTACAACTACGACTAGCATTATCGATGTAATTTGGGTTTGGGTCAGGGTCAGGGTCAGGGTCAGGGTCTGGGTCAGGGTCTCGATTACGCAACTCTTTTTTAACTATAATTTTGTCCTTGTAAATTAGTAACTATTTAAAAAGGGTATTTAAGTATTTCCACCGTTGGTCGGCATCAGTAGAAGGAATAGGGCGAAGAGTCGGTAGTAACTGTGTAGTCGTTCTTTCCCTTGTAATAGTCTGCCGCCACTGAAACCAAAAACCAGAGAGCAGACTGAGTATCAATGGCGAAGAAACGAAGCAGACACCAAAATCCAGAGCCTTTCATGGCCGATGAATCCACGTCGGTATCCAAGAGAAGAACCAAACCTTCCAAGCAACATCAGAAAGAAGAGAAGGTACCGTCTCTATACTTTCTCTCTCTATTTTTTCTATCTATTCTCTCTCTACTTACCTTCTCTCTCTGTTTTTGCAGCTTATATCTTCTGGTATGAGTTCCAAGATATTGAAGGAAGCTCTGGTTCAGCAAAAGGAGGTCCAAGAGGAGGCCGACGAGCAAAACCCTAACAACCTGGTGTTCGCTGAAGAGCCGCCCGCTGTGGCCGCATACGAGGAAGAGGACATCGATGAGTTTGGTGGCTTTCCAGAGACTCAAAGCCAATTCGGTGGTTACGAGGTCACCTTGATTTCTCATTTTTATTAAAACAAATTCGCCTTTTGCTCCATATATTTCTCTTCACTATCTGTTTGGTTTCCGTGAAAGTGGAGAAAAAGAAAAAAGGAATTTGATTATGTGTTATGTAATTTGATTTGTAGCAAAATTGTAATACATTAATAGAATCAAAACCCCACATCAGTACAATCACATGGAGCTTTTTCAAGCAACCACTGGGGGAATTCCTCCCCAAAACAACCCCCCCCCCCCCCCCCCCCCCCCCCCCAATGAATCTGCCACTCTATTACAGCATATAGGAACCCAGAACAGCTTCATCCCAGTTGAACTATCCAATAAGAACTGAATATCTTGAAAATTTGCAGCATTGATAGAATAATATGAGGGACTCAGTTTCATAACTTGTAGAAAAATACCCCTCAATATGAAGATGCTTAAACCCCAATCTCTAGCCACGTTGATAGAACTTCTTAGCTTAAGAGCCTCCGCTAGAAAAAAGCTCATTTACATTAGTAAAATAACAAATCCGGTCTTAGCAAATTTACTGTTGGAATTTCTCACAACAATGCCTCCTCCACCTTCAGCAGTTCGTTCATTAAATCCAGGTCCACATTCATTTTGAGTCTCCCTTGACATGGCGGAGTCCACCCATTTACCACAACTCTAGAACCAGAAACAGTTTTGTGCTCATCCTCGCAACCAGCAATAGCTTCATAAAATTTATTGAAGTTTGCAACAGGCTACCTCCACAATCCTCCTAGCAACCCATCCTTTAATATTAAAATAGAGATAATTTTTACCGCTCCATAATTGCCAACAAATAGATGCTGCCATACCACATAACTGATGACCATTAACTTCTTTCATCCAAATCGAGCCCCGAGAAATCCACCAAGAAAATTTCCACTCTCAAAGGGCTCAATCTCCAAACTGTTTTTGCAACAGGACACCTCAAAAGCAAATGTCTATTATGCTCTAAGTCAAGCCCACACAATTCCAAACATCAGCCACCACTAATTTATTCACTTTTAGTTGATTAAGAACTGGTAAAACGATCATGGAAACATTTGCAAAGAAAGTGTTTAATTTACCTTTAACTGTAAGCTTCTAGAGGTGTCTCCAATGCTCATCCAGATTCATTTGCCCACTCCATTCTCCTTTATTAGTAAATGGCAGCCTCCTGTGCATCAATAACTCCCTTCCAACTATGTAGGCACTATGAACTGAAAATTTCCCATCCCTACTTGGACCCCAAATCACTTTATCTTCCCCACCCCCAGTAGTTTCAAAGCCAATTTGGTGGTTATGAGGTGCGTTTGTGATATGTGCCACTTTACATGCATGCTATTGATATGTGCCACTTTACATGCATGCTATGCACGCACCAGACCACGAAGGGGTAGTGGCAAGATGGAAGACTTGGTCTAATTTGTTTGCTTAATCATTGTTTGTTGAGGCTGTTATTGAGTAAGCTTTGAGTGGCATAGTGGGTGCTATTCTTTTTCCTATTCTTCAGCGCATTTCTTGTTCTTTAGCATTGTTGTTTTCCCTGCTAGTTGTATGGCTATATATAGCTTGAATGAGTTCAATAAAGATATGCAGTTTATCCACCAAATAGTCCCCTCCTTCTCCTATTCCTTTCTTAATTTAAAATTCCATCGTATTAGTGGTATCAGAGCCAATTTCTGACCATGGACACTCGCGGCAAAATGAATGCAGAATTCCGCAACGATGTCAACAAAACCTTGGCATGACACGAGACCAGTTTCAATCAGGTGAATGTAGCCTTACAAGCGGTGTTAACCGAGCTTCAAGCTCTTCGAGCCTCCTGTAGCCAAAATACTAGCCCTCCCGAAACCAACCCATTTGTACGTGACGAATCCTCACACCCACATACTTCTCGTTCTAACACTATCAATGACCACCCTCATCAACACCTCAAGTTGTCCTTTCCAAAGTTTAACGAAGATGACCCAACTGGATGGATTTACAAGGCAGAACAATACTTTGATTTCAAGAACATTGCACTAGACCAACAAGTTCAGCTGGCCTCCTTCCATTTAGAAGGCATCGCCTTGCAATGGCACAAGTGGTTGACGAAATTTTGCGGACCACTCACATGGGATGAGTTCACCAAGGCTGTACAACTCCGATTTGGTCCAACCAACTACGAGGACCCGTCAGAAGCTCTGACTCGCCTTAAACAAACAATGACTTAGCAAACAAATTAGACCAAGTCTTCCATCTTGCCACTACCCCTTCGTGGTCTGGTGCGTGCATAGCATGCATGTAAAGTGGCACATATCAATAGCATGCATGTATAGTGGCACATATAAGTTTGATTCCCATTTTTCCTTTTTTAAAAGGGATAATATCTTTGACCTCCCCTGAGGAATATTAATATAAATAAAAAAATCTGTAGTTGAAATGAAAAGACTAAAATGCCCCTTTCTCTTTTATTGAACCAATCCAAACATGTGGGTCATTTTTTGTGATACCATATAGAGAGAGAAAGAGACAAACACACAGAGAGATCAAACCATGTCATCACTTGTTCTTTTAGCATTGAATTGAATCTCGATGAACTCTTCTATGTCCTCCTTGACCCACCTGGAACACAAACTCTTCAGTAATTCCCTCTCAATCAAGAATAGGATTTGGTTGCGAATTAGGGCTGATTTGGGTGAATTAGAAAGGAAAATTCTGATTATTTATATACATACTACTATATATATGTATAGACAGAGAGAACAAAATTTGGTTGGGAATTAGGGCCGATTTGGGTGAATTAGAATGACAAATTCTGATTATTTATATATACACTACTATAGATACATACATACATATATTTGTATAGAAATCTACTAGTCACCAATAGCAAGAACACCACCTACTTTCTTATTATTATTTTTTGTTTCACTACCATCACCGCCCTCAAAAAACCCCGAAGCCCAATTTGCGAAATTAACAAAACATATCCCTTTCTCAAATAAAAAATAAACGGAAATATTGTCGGCATGGTCGGCGTTTGGATCATCTAAGCACAACCCATATTGTTCTCTGTGGTGGTTGACGGGATGTTGTTGGGCTGAGCATATTGAGACGCGATTGACGGCGCTGGACTTGAAACCACTGACTTTGCCGGCTTGGTGAAGTTCTTGGGACTCCCATTCCATTCATCTCTATTTCTTGAAGACTCGTCTCTCTACTTTCTCTCTCTAAAAGACTCTCTCTAGATCCACCCATCCAGAGAGAGAGCAACGGCGGCGACAAAGTGGTGGAGGAATGGAAGTTGCGACGGTGAAGGTGGATTGATGACGGTGGCAGTGGAATAAATCTATGTATACACACTCTCAGTTTGATGCTAGAAAATCACACCACAAAAAAAATGCCAAAAATTTAAGAAGATGGTTTTGATACATACATATAGACACACACACACGTGTTAGTAAAGGGAAGAGGGCATTGAGGTAAATTTAAGTTAATAATAGGTCAATGGTATATTAGTAATATTTGTTGGTCAACAAGGTTAAAAAAGTCATTTCATTCATAAGAAGGGCAAAAATGACCATTAATCCAATTATTATAGTTGATATCATCAGATTTTGTTTGCCTACGCCAGCCGCCGTTACGGTAGGGGAAAGTCTGTTACATGCATCACAACTTCAGGGGAGGTAAGTGAGATTATGAAACGTAGAGGGGAGGTAAGTGTTATTTCAACAAACCTCAGAGGAGGTCAAAGATATTATCCCTTTTTAAAATTGGACTCTTGCTTCACATATTTCTCTTCACTCATTGTTTGGTTTGGAGACGGTGGAGAAAAAAAGGAGGAAAACAAACTTTAGATTATGTTTATGTATTTTGATTTGTAGTAAATTAATCAATTAACTCAATTAAGCCAATTTATTATCATAAAATGTTTAACATTCAAATCTGAAGCTCCATCACATGGTATTTCCTAAACAATGGAGATTAGTCTTATTGATTTTTTCCTAATATTACAGGATGAGATCAATGAGGAGGAGGAGAAGTTACTCGAGGCTTTCATGTTAAAGGATGCCGGTCAGCAGCGCACGTTGGCAGACCTCATTGTTGACAAAATCAAAGAAAAAGATGCACAAGTTTCTTCAGGTTTTATTTACTTCTTCCCTTCTGTAGAGTTCGCCAGTTTAAATGGTTGATATGAATCAATATGTATCTTGGACTGCTTCTCTGTATGCAAGAGTATGGGTTCAGGGTTTTTTTAAAGGAATTTACTGTGAATTTATAGTTTATTTGTTTGTTTCTATTTATTTTAAATACTGGTCTTTGATGTGAACTTTTATCAACGTGGGCTAAAAATAGTTGATTAATTTACCTAGGTTTCACTACTAAATATCTGTCATGACTCAAGATAATTGAACGTTGAAGAAATAGATCTTTCTTGAGGTCTAGTTTCCTTTTTCTTTTTATCTAAATTGGTGTGACTTAGCACTTCAGCGTGGCCTGGAGTTTTTGATTGCGTACCTAAAGTATTATATTTTTTGTTTTGTTTGAGGGTTTATATTTTATGTTATTGATTAATTTGACTTAATTCTGTTGTTGATAGAAATGCGACCCTTTCCCAAAATGGACGACTCTGTTATTGATCTATACAAGGGGTATCTTAGCTATCTCATGCTCATGATTGCAGATTTTGGGATTATGCATGTGATTAGGATTGTTAGAGACTTAAAGTTGACAATAAATGTGATTTGCAGAGTTGGTAGGCTTCTCAACAGATACACTTCTGGCAAAATACCGAAAGCTTTCAAACACATACCTTCACTGCAACTTTGGGAGGAAGTTCTGTACTTGACTGAACCTGAGAAATGGTCACCAAATGCAATGTACCAAGCCACAAGGATCTTTGCCTCCAATTTAGGTGTGAAGAAGGCAGAACGCTTTTACAAGCTTGTTCTACTCCCACGGGTCAGAGAAGATATTAAGACAAATAAGAGACTGCATTTTGCTTTGTATCAAGCTTTGAAAAAGTCTCTTTACAAACCGGCTGCCTTCAACAAGGGAATATTGTTTCCATTGTGTGAGGTATAAAATCTTTCATGATGTTCAAGATGAATCACTATATCCTCTAGATCAGCTGATATATTAGATTACTTTGATTATGTTGTAATTTTTTTTCTTGATTCCATTATTTATAGGTGACTGTTGAAATAATTTATTAAATTTATTTTACTAGCATTTGAACATTTAATGATTGTCATCATCATATTCTCTTTTTGATGCACAGTCAGGGACTTGCAATCTGCTGGAAGCTGTTATTATAGGGAGCGTTATTCAAAAGGTTTCTATTCCTCCGCTTCATTCAAGGTATGTTGGCTTTATTTTGGTGTGTTTTGCTCGCACATTGGATTGCAGTTAAAACTGTAACTCTAGAAATGAAAGATACTTGCAATCAAAGATTGCAGAATAGGAAATATGATAAATCTTTAAATTGAAAATGGCTTATGAAACAAATAGGAGGGTAAGAAGTCTATGGCTAAATGGAATGCATTGTCAAGTCATGCTTGGTTCAGAGTGAGAAGCAGGAGACGCGTTCGATTCTGGATTGATTCTTGGTGTGGGGATAGGTCTCTAGCATGCGTATTTATGAGATTGTAAAGTATGGTGGTGGACAAGCAGCTCATGGTGGCGTATCATCTTGATAACAAGGTGCTAACATGGGATGTTCAATTCGCAAGAAATGTTCATGATTGGAAAATGGTGGATGTGTTAGCGTTATTTGGTTTGCTTTACCAGAAGGCTGTGTCTATGGGGGGAGATGTTTATTGGAGTTGGGAGGGTTCCAATCATGGGGGCTTTACGGTGAAATCCTTCTACCAGATGCTTCAAGGTGAGGAAGCACTTGTATTCCCTTGGAAAGCTGTTTGGAAAATTAAAGCTCCCCTTAATGTGACATTTTTTGGTTGGAAAATGGCTTTGGGAAGGATTTTTTTGATTCTAGACAATTTGAGGAAGAGTCATCAAAAATGTGGTTAATTGGTGTTGTATGTGTTAGAGGGATGAGGAGTTGTAAGAGGGATGAGGAGTCTGTGAGCCATCTTCTATTGCATTTTCTTGTTGTTAGAGACATTTGGGCTTTGTTCCTTGTTGTATTTGGAGTTCATTGGGTTTAGTTGGTTTCTGCTATGGAGCTCTTGAGTCTTGGAGGGGATGTACATTGGGGAGGCATGCTCGAGATGATTGGAGGGCTAGCCTTTGTGTGTTTGTTGGGGGCCTATGGCATGAGAGGAATAGAAGGTTGTTTGGCTGTGGAAGCTTTGATTTGGGTTCTGAAGCACCACATTACGAGTTCTCTTATTTTTTGGGTTTCAGGGCAAATGTGTATATCTGTAGGGGGCTGGTGGATTTTTTGGACAGCTTGAGAGTTTTAGAGAGATGTATTCTTTTTTATAGTTGTTTTTAGGCTGCATTCTCCTTAGCGTTCTTTAATGAAATTTTATGTATTAAAAAAAAGGACTGCAACCCAAGCCTCTGATGTAAAGTTTGTGCAAGGCCCAAAATAGATTTGGAGGAGTTGAATAGATTTTGTTCGGTTTTTTTAACTAACAACTGTTTTTTTTATATTCTAACAATTATATTTAGAGCACAACAATATGAATTAGTTGAAGCAAAAATAAATAAACCAGGCAACCACACATGAACAACGATTTTTATGTGCAAAACTCCAACAGGAAAAATCATGATACCTAGTTCAGACAGTTAAAATCCACTGACAAGAAAGAAATTTTATAACTAGGTTACCAGTTTTCCAGTTCTAGAAAACCTCGAGTTACCTCCTGACACGAATTGATCCACCAAATTCACGCACGAAGCCTTCAGGCACACATTCAGCTTTGTCAATGGGTCCGCTCCATACGCAATCCGTTTTTCTACAAGCATTTTGATCTCTTTGGCTATGACTCGGTGTGTGCCCACTTATAGTGAATACATAACTGGCGTTGAAATGGTTTGATTCCATAACATGAATGCGTATGCTTATTCATATATTATTTTTTATTTTAAAATGAATGCATATGCTGCTGTTGTACCATTAACTTTTATGTATAGGAATAAGCCGTGACGATTACCTTCGTACCTGTTTTAGGAGGTGTTCAAATCCTTACTACTATCAGTGTCTTAATGATCACATCACTTTAGCATTTCATATTTTTTTCCCAGAGCAACATAATCTTAACATCTTAGACAATTGTATTAGAGATTTACTCTGTGCGTCTCAAATTAAATGCCTCTCTTTCCTTTTTGGTATGTCCTAAACTAAATGTCTCTTTTAAAGGTAATATATATAGACATTTTAAATTTCCTAAATTATCCTTATATTTTAGGAATTTTTTCAAACTAGTAATCTAAATCTCTAAATTTTAAAAGGGACCATTTTGAAATTTGTAAAAAGTCAGGAGCCCCAAGAAGGGACACTTATTTTGGGACAAAAGGAGTATTAATTATGAGTTCTACCCAAAAAATATTTGTTGTAGTATTTCAATAATGAAGTTTCTTTATTACGAGTTAGGTCCCTAGGATGCAGATCAATTTTTATTGTACTTTTCTTTCAAATTTGGTCCAAGCATGCTCCTGTGGACAATAAAATAAGATGGAAAAGATAATGCTTTACACAGTCATGAGTTTCACTTTTAACTGCTCTTTATAATTTTTTTATTTTTTCTTTGTTTTATAATTGTTGCTTTGAAGTGAGACTTATATTTTTTAAATTTAATTTATTTATTTTATCTTCACCTTGAAGTTTTATTGATAATCTAACATGAACTTCTCAATGGACTTCCAGTGTCGCATTATTGAAGCTTGCTGAGATGGAGTACTGTGGTACAACAAGGTATATAATGTATCTTGATATTTGTGGCCCATTTTTTATTTTACTTTATAGATAAAAGTTATTTTTTGGACTGGTTTAACTAATCAATTGGTTCTTGGAATGCCATTTTATTAACTCTTAACAAACTACTGAAAGGTGATTTGGCTTTACAAAGGGGATGCTCTAATTGTACATGTGGTGATACTCTTATAGGAGGACTCTTGATCTCTCTTCCTCATATCTGTGATATCTGCGCTAGGATAACCCTTCAGGCCTTCACACATATGGAGATACACTTGTGCTATTTTGCCATTGCTTACTAATTATTAAACACAAGGGGTTGGCTTAGTAACTTTTATTTGGAGTTGGGAGTGCCCATTTTCTTATCCATGGCTGTGTACCTTATGCTTCAATTATAAATGTATTATGTTCCTATCCATATGCTATTTAATTAATTATTTTATTTCATATCCAAGATATATGTTTTTTAATTATGGAATCATTTTATGCTCTTAGAAGGTTTTTTGATGACACTTTCTTGTTTTACAGAATGTCATGAAAAATAGTTGACAATTTTGCATTGGTAATTCGATGCAGTTATTTTATAAAGCTTTTGATTGAGAAGAAATATGCCTTGCCATATCGTGTACTTGATGCAATGGTTGCTCATTTTTTGAAATTCCTCGAGGATTCAAGGATAATGCCAGTGATCTGGCATCAGTCGCTTCTTGCATTTGTGCAAAGGTTAGTATTCGTTTTTTCACTCGGCTACTTATCTTTCACCATGGACAATAGAGAAGCATTGGTACCTTAAAATGATTCGTCATTGTAGAGAATTTATTGGTTTTCCACTAATAAGGAGTCTAGATGCCATTGTTTCATCATTGCTTTCTCCTGTGTCATACTGTCATACAAGCTTTATTTTACAGATGATGTGGCAATTTTCAAGAACTCAACATCTTTTCCCTACTATATGGTTTCAGGTACCAAAATAATGTGGTTTTCAAGAAAAGGAACAGTTTTGGAAAAAGGACAAAAGATGGTGTTAGGGCTTTTCATCTGTTGTTTTAATATCATGGTGTCATTATAGTCATTTTCAGGTGCTGGGGGGTGTTCAATTTTAGTCTTTTCTGGTAGGTTAAGAGCATATATTTCCCATCGGGTAGATGGTAAATTTATATGCAATGTACTTTTTTACTACTCCAGGCAAGTTATGCACTTGCAGGTATGGATGCGGACTATACTATATAGCCTTGTGCTCCATACAAAGTAAGGATTCAGGGAATTCAAGCAAACCTATGACCTGCTTTGCCCTCTGGCACGATGGAGTCCCACAGCGTGAGGTTACATTGCGCGTCATGAGCACTGGGCTAAGTGGCGGTTGTCCAAGTATGCCACTTGTGGTCAGAGGATCCCGAAGGGAACTTGCCTGACAATTTATTATATTGGGGTCCTTCAAGGATACACAGTGTTCTTAAGGTCTCAATTTCCTCTGCCACCTAGAGTACATAGCATCTGCTGTGCTTAGGGTCCCAAATTTCTTCCCTAATGAAAGGGTCCACTGCCTGCCTTAGTAGTCTTGATTTGTGATTTTGGGGTCCTTCAAGGAGTACTCATGCTTTTTAAGGTCTCAATTTCCTTTGCCACTATAGTTTGTCGTCTTTAGGCCCTTGCTTCCATTCCCTAAAGGTGGAAGAGTCAGCTGCCTGCCTTAGTAGTCTCGAACCCCTAGTGGTCCTGTCACTGCGCCGCGTAACTAGGGGCTTGTGAGCCTCAGTAGTCTCAAATCCCTAGTGGTCCTGTCACTGCGCTGCATAACTGGGGGGTTCGTGTGGAACCTTTTCTCTCTGGTACAAGAGTGGTAACATATAACATATGTTATGGTCATCTAATAATATGTATACAAACACACATTTTGCAAAGACAATAGCAGATGCCATGCAGAAAGGCTTGGCCTACAGCTCTATGAAAGTGATTGTGAGTTGTATAATGGGTAAAAACCAAGCCACATAGAACTATTATGTTTTCACTGCAATTGTCAGGGCTTCCCACCCTAATCTCCAATCATGGCAAAAGAACATATGTTACATAAACCGGCACATTTACGGCGTGCACTTACTAATTCTCTCAAGGAGTTGCTCATTCTGCCTGATAATTGAAAGCAGTTCATGAAGCAGAATGGTGGAGAGGAGAGAGGGAGAGGCATTAATGAATAATTAGTTTTGAAGTTGGCCTTGCAGTCAGGCATTGATTGGGTATTCTCAAATTGTGAAAGAAAGCTATCATTATGCAGATGCAAAGAGAGAAAAAAAGAGAATTCACATGCAGATGCAGATAGAGAAAAAGAGAATTCACAGAAAGCTACAAATACGAGTGTACGGATTTATATGATGCTAACGTTTGTCCTGTACATGGTAGAACTGATAAGCAATATACTGGCTAATTTTCAGTGAAAAGGGATTTGCATAGATTGATACATATCCTGTGGAATTTGCACCGTTGAGATCCTTATTTCTGTCTCATGTTTTTCTAGCATTATTAGCTTTGAAATGGCATTTTGAATATCATTCACTGCATTAAATTAATTTATAGTTGCTTTTTTACTCGTAGGACATAACCATGATTTTTTTTTCTTCAGGTACAAAAATGAATTGAGGAAGGAGGATAAAATTAACGTTAACACTCTAGTTGAAAAGCAAAGACATAAATTTGTATGGGATCGACTCATTTCTGATACTGTGATAATTCTTTTTGACAGTATTTTGTGGCAATACCCAACAGATTTGTCCCTCTTCAAATGCAGGTTACACCTGAAATATGCAGGGAGCTAAATAGTAGCCGCAATCGTGGTGAGAAGGACGACGATCTTATGTCAATATATATCCTTCGCGTTTATGGAAATTTCATATATATATTGGTCTTACATATATAATTTTTTCTTGATCGATTTTTGTTTGCAAACAGGAGATTTTCTTGGGATATATACATAATTGTCAAATTCTGTACCATTTTATACTTCAAGGATTGTGCTTAAATTTGCTAAATAAAATTTGAAACAGGCAATATATTATAATGTGTTTGTGTTGACATATTTTCCAAGTTTGAAGTTCCACTTTTCTACTTAAGGCGCGTCCTAGTTTTGTAAGATTTATTTAAATTGAACTATGTCAGGCTCTGATTGGACATGGGGGAAATTGACATCTAAAATACATGAGAAAATCTTTTATATATTTATTATGTATATATCTTATTTTAATTTAAATAGTGGCATCATGTGTTGTATAATAGTTAACATGTTATGTATTGCTTGATAATTGATTGCTATTATTTGTTTGACCAACTCTTTTGTGTATGGCCTTTGTTGCGTGTGCCTGCGCGCGCACACATATTCCTTGCATACTTGGTGTCTTATTTCTCTGCAATGAAATCAGATTTATTTTCATTTTTTCCATCAATAAATGATTTCTTTTGACATGTTAAATCCTTTTTCATATTTTTTATTTGGATAAAGTGCAAAAACACCCTCGCTATATACAGAATGTGCAAATACCCCTCTGGTGTTCAATTAAGGCCCCATACATTTCCATAATTGTTCAAACAAGGACAAATTGATAATTTTCCAGTACCTGAATTAGTAAATGACTAAAATGCCCTTATGGGATAATAAAAAAATAAATAGTTTTTTAAAGGAAGGGGTCGTTTTGGGTTTTCAGAAAAGTTTTAAAGAAATGCCCTTGTGGGATAATAAAAAAAAATTAAGAAGTTTTTTTTAAAAGCAAAGGGTAGTTTTGGGTTTTCAGAAAAGTTTAAAGCTCTAACGAACAATAGCCTGCCGGAAGGGGATAGTTGCACATAATTTTGAAATTGTAGGGAGTTATATGCACGTACATAACTAGAGGGGTTTTTTTTGCACATTCTATGTATAGCGGGGGTGTTTTTTGCACTTTACCCTTTTTATTTTGTAATAAAAATATAAAGGTTATGTTTGAATTATAATGCTTTTGTGAAATGTCTTGTAATATGTGGCTTAGGGAACTATTGTATTTAGTTTGCAAGGAATCTAACTATTTCATATCCAGTTCCAAACAACTTAAATCTAGAGCATGATTAGAGTTGCAAGGTTGAATGTGGTTTCTTGAATCCTATTTGTTATAGAGAGTTGCAAGGTTGAATGTGGTTCTTGAATCCTATTTATTATTGACAGTGGATTTGATATTTGTATGCCCCTTGTTGTGTTTACCTTTTTGAGTTGGACAACCCACCAACAAATTTTCTTTAAAATGGTTACTTGTTTAATTTTCAGGGACTAAATTAGTGTTTTCATGGGGTCTATTTCATCATAAATTCACAAGATTCATTATTTTGACAAATGCTGTAGAAGAGTTGTTTTTGGTAGTCTAGATCCCTTGTAAATTTGATCAACTAGGCCTGTTTGTTTTTCCTTAAAAAAATTTCAACGAAGTACAGTACCACAAGTTCCTGTTTGATATTTGAATTACCAGTTAGTTATTTATTCAGATGTTTTATATATCTGTGCATGAAATCATATATTCAAATCTCCTCTTTAGTTATTGGGAGTTCAGATATTTATAGTTAATCAATTTCTATCGATTCAGACTTCTATCTTTTTTTCTTGAAACTTCATATATTTTGTTTCCTTGACGCTGTATCACCCTCTCCTATTTCTGTGATTAATAAGACTATTCAAGAAGATAGGTTTGATATCCCGGACGTGCCGATGGAAGAGGACTGAGAATTCATTCACAGAAGGGTACTCTTGATCTTCAGGTAAATTTCTCTTTACAGTTGTAGCTCTCTCAATTAAAAACAAAAACCAAAAATAAAGAAAGAAAATTCTGGATCTATTCCTTATGATGCTGTATTAAATGCATGATGCTATTTGTGTTGTAGGACTAAAAGGTTTAATTTTCATGTACAGGTATTTCCATGGTTTTCCATGTAAGGAACCAGTATGGCACTCTTAAGAAATGCGTGTGCGCTTTTAGTTGGTAAAGGATTTGTGAGCAAGTGGGGATGCGGTTCGAATCAGAGATTGCTTTCTACTAGAGTTAAATTATTATGGTAGATTATACTTGTATCCCGTTGACTCCATCTAGCTGGCTTCTTACTCCTTGTTATGGAGTAGTTTTTATTAGAGAAGCTTTCAATATTTGATAAATGATATTCTATTATATATTTTAAGAGTATAATACAATATTTGACAAATGATTTTCTATTTTATTATATGCCACTCTGCCACGAAAGTAACACTTCATTCTTCAGAATTTTATTTCCTCCAAAGTGAAGATAATTGGAGGGAAAGGGAGTAACAGGATTGGTGGGTTTTGTTCATTTTCTTTTTTGGATTTAAAAAAAAAAACATTTCTGTTTCCAGTTGTTCTAGTTCTCTTCTTAGTCAATATATTCAAGTAATTTAAGCAATTATACTTGAATAAAGAAGTGATTTAAGACTGCTGCTGGAATTGTGCTTTTGTGTATGATAAATTTTGGAGATTAGAAGAATGCCTACTGTTAAATGTTAATTGAAAAAAAAAGAAAAGAAATTTGTAAAGATTTAAGCTCCTCTCCCATGCCAAAGAAGTAGGTAAAACAAGCAATCCTTTACATAATCATTCACATTCCAGTTCCCTTTGTGTTAGTAGATAGAGAAAATTCTCTACTAACATGGTTATTGGATTGGTTTGTCTATAATATTGTGTAAGTTGGATATATATCAAATCTCTCCATGTGGAAATAAAATACACTTGCAATTCAATGTGATCTGATTGTGCAAGGTTGGTAGCGATACTTCTAGATATGGTACCTGCCATGTTAGGTTCTAAAATTCCAAGTTTTTAAGGCGAACAACAAAAGTAGGCGACTTTTGTAGCTAAAGTCCCCCCCAATCTTCTTTATAACATATACTTTTTTATTGTTTTTTCTTTTTCTCACTCAATTCAATTTACATGATACATACATATGGTCATTGATACGCCACGTTGAAGGATTATATTAATTCCCTAATTAGCGTTATCAAATGATTGATTGTGATTGTGTAGACACATACATACATACATACATACGTCTAACCAGAAAAAGGTAAGTAGAATTTTCTGTGCTTTCTTCAACCTTTTATTTGTTATTCTAGATGAAGGTGAAGGTAGATGGTGGTATGTGTTTGAATTCTTCTTTCTTTTTCTATTCTCCCTTTTTTTTTTTTCCAAATTTGTCTATTTTGGATTGTGAACGTTGGCAGTCATGTGGGTGAGGCAAGCAATGATGTCATTTCTATATTGGTAGGGTGTGGATTTGGATTAATGAATAGGAGGATGACTCGTAGCAATTCTGATGAAAGGGACCTAAAGTGTCCCTTATAATTTGTTCAATCTATGTCACTGTTGTTCTTTTGGGACCTCTCTCTCTCCTATTGACACGTATACTGAATTATTTTATTTCTCAAGCATTTGGGGGAAATTAGGGTTTCAAATTGGTTCAAATGAAAGCAGCTTGATTTCAACCTTGCAGGTTCAGTCCAACTTCATTATGTCTTTTCTTTCAGAGTCTTGCGAATTAAAAGAGTGTTTTTATATAAAGCTAAAGGTGTGTGTCTTGTGGGCCGTTTAAGAATCTGAAATTGTGGGTATGAGTCTATGTGAGCTATAGAAGCAATCTCTTTTCTTTGGTGGCATTATAAGAAAGTTGATTCACACTTCAATCTGACTAAGCTATTTCTGTTTCCTTCTGGCTCTGGTCCATGTTTCCATTATGTTGCCATTTGATCAATCAAGCCACTCTTTTCCAGCTTTAATTTATTTACCATATTGCATTAATTACTTGCAAATTAAGTAGTAAATTAATGTCATAGATGCTCACTCATGCATGATGAAAGAAAATGAAAGGACAGTTCTCATCGAGTCAACTTTGGTTGTTCTGTATAAGAATATATGTCAGCAAATCTTTGCATATATGATAATTGGTCATGGCCTGCAAGGAGCTTGAATGGCCAAGCTGGTGTCAACCCTTTGTTTGTTTTGTGTAGTCAGTTATATTTTACAGCCGAAATCCTGGGAGTGTTGTACACCTAAGTGTTGGCAGCTTGATTGTGTGGTTGAGACATCCCTTAGAATTGAGAGTTGCTTACTGTATATATATATATATTCATCACAGGCGCATACTTATGCTTCCGGAATATTTCCATGTTATCAGATTATGACTAAGGGCGTTACTTTTCTAGCTGAAATCCTGGGAATGTTTTAGACTATATATATATATATATTGTGTTGCTTGAACATTATCTGCTGTTTTTTATGGTGATGCATTTTATCTCATTAAGGTAGAGAATGGTTGAATTTAGTGTAACATGATATTGAATTTTCTCTAGTAGAAAAAAAAAATTATGGAGGGAGGTACGCCATGCAGGTGACACACGGGCGTTAAAAGGATGTATTGACCATATACCATTTTGAAGAAAAAATAATCTATCAATCAACTAACTAAATTTTTATGTGCAAATTCAACTTCACTAGAGTTTCCAATCACAGTACAGTGTTGAAAAGCACATTCGTACCACTCAGCTTGAATCATTGGAGGAGAACCAGACCGGCTGACTCATAACGCCCAGTAGGAGGATTGAGCGGCTAAATCAGTGTATTTAGTCCATTGAAACTGAACTACAATAATCGCGCTCCGTATCGGAGGAGTTACAAACTAAATCAGTGCGATTGGGAGGTTGAAACTGAAATTATCGTCATGAGACCGGAGCAGCTTAGGAGATTCAAACTGGACCGATAAAATTTGAGAAAGTCTTTAGTAGGATGCGTTTAGTAAATTGAAACGCCCGATAAATTTGAGAAAGTCTTTAGTAGGTTGAAACTGGAATTATTGCGTCTTTAGTAAGTTGAAACTGGAATCAAAATTTGAGAAAGTCTTTAGTAGGTTGAAACTGGAATTATTGCGTCTTTAGTAGGTTGAAACTGGAATCAAAATTTGAGAAAGTCTTTAGTAGGTTGAAACTGGAATCATTGCGTTTTTAGTAGGTTGAAACTGAAATCATTGCACCCTAATTGAATTGGACGTGGCTCAATAGCTAGGATCTAAATTTCAAAAAGCGTTTAGTAGGTTGAAACTCCGATAAAATTTGAGAAGCCTTTGAGCAGGTTGAAACTCTAATCATTACACCCTGAATTGAATTGGAGGCGGCTTGCAGCTAGCAGCTAAATTTCCACCTTTACGTTTAGTAGCATGAAACTACAAAATTTCTGAGACAATTTCTGAACGCTTGGATGAGGAGTTCTAATGGTGAAAGAGGTTGTTGGTTTATACTCACTCAAATCACTAACTAGCCAACCGTAATTCCTTACCTATAATGGTCGGTTGTCTATATATATACACAAACTAGCGAACACTAACAATCGGAAGTACATTCTGTATGTAATTCTTGTTATATGATTTACGGTTGTCCGTATATATACGTAATTCCTGTATATATACGTAATTTCTAGTATACGATGCATGGTTGATGGTATATATATGTATTTTTTTGTATATATTGTCTGTATATATATAAAAAAGACAGTTTATATAGACACACACTCATGTATCTATATATGGTCTTTAATCATTTTCTTTTGTAACAAACCAGTCTAGGGTTTTTGAAAGAGAATAGTTAAACCAATCTAGGGTTTTTGAAAGAGAATAGTTTTGAGTTTTTTTATTATGGCTGATTGCCATCATCGTTCTCTCATTTGTCTGAGTCTACCTCTGTCTACACTTAATAGTCTACACTTATATCGGTTGCTACTCAATGCTCGATCGGGAGAGTGTAGTGTAATATCCCACAATTTATAACACACCCCACTATCTCACACTCTCACTATTGTTTTCACACTTACATCCTCCCACTTGTGTACCCCAGTATCTCACACTCTCACTATTGTTTCACAATTCCATCCTCCCACTAGTGTATGGTTATCGGCCATCGTCCCACTTGTGTAACCCAGTATCTCACACTCTCACTATTGTTTTCACAATTCTATCCTCCCACTTGTGTATGGTTATCGGGTGGGAGAGTGTATTGTTATCTATCTGGAGAGTGTATCGTTGTCTCCCACCGTGACAACAAACTCTCTCACACTCTCACCCGCCTTTGCACACTCCACTTCTTATATAGACATCCTAATCTCTAATGAATGGTTAACATGCATTACAATTACCATCAATACTAATATCTATCTCCAAAACTTTTCATCTAATTATATAATGTTTTAAACCATTCTCTAATCCACAAATTCCTACAAACTCTCTAATGTTCTAAAATCCTCCATCATTAATTCAAATTTTCACATATTACGTGCAGACACCATGTAGCTCACATGTCTTCTTGCAACCTCCCAGCACATTGTTTTTGTGTGAAATTCTGTGTGAATTTGTTAGTTCACAGTGTGTGATAATTTGTCATTATAGTGCTTCTAATTATCAAATGTTTTAAAACATTCTCTAATATTATTACAAACTCTCTAATGTAAATCTTTCATCATTCTATAGCACTCCTCAATTTTCTACACAAAAGCTACTAACACTATATAAGCCAACTTTTCACACATCACTTGCAGACGCCATGTAACTGTAACTTGCAGGTCGCCTCCCAACCTTCCAGCACATTTTTTGTGGAAAATTGTTCGTCCATAATGTGTGATAATTTCCCATCATAGTGCGTGTTTCATTTATAAACCTTTTCAATCTCTCTTCTAGGTTATCATCTGCTCATATTCCTTTTACTAAAACAACCTTTATTTTGTAGTTCAGATTAAGCAAATTTGAAAAAGTTCATATGTGCACTAACAGTAGTTGTGTGCACGCTGCTGATGGTTAGAGTTAAATTACTAAGTAAATTTCAATCTTAGCACAACTACGTGTAACATTGTATAGCCTGGTAAATGGTAGTTATATATATATATATGTTATAAACTTTTTAAATTTGGTTGGTTGAGTTAGATTATATAATATAATGCACCTGATTACCAGACCAAGTTGATATGTTATAAACATTTTAAATTTGGTTGGTTGAGTTAGATAATAGAATATAATCCACGTCATTACCAGACCAATCACACGCCCAAAGTGGCTTATATTCACGTATTTATCAGAATTGATCAACACTAATAAATCTACCAACCAAAAATAGCCACAAGTATCACAGGGACTTTGGCAAAGTGGCTTTTATATTTAGGTATTTATCAGAATTGATCAACACTAATAAATCTACCAACCAAAAATAGCCACTAAATATCATAGGGAATTTGGCTTATATTCAGGTATTTATCAGAATTGATAACACTACTAAATGTACCAACCAAAAATAGCCACAGCCACAAGTATCACAGGGATGTGAGAGTGATGATATCCACATGAGATTTGTTGGTGTTCTTTTCTTCTATTTTCTTGGACTCTAGAGAATTATTTACCTAGGTGCATTGCATATGAGCACAATTTATCTTTACTGATGGTTTTACACGGCAAGTAATGTTAGAATTGAGGTGCATTGCACATGAGGCATAATTTATCAATACTGCCAAAGTGCTAGAAAAAATATTCAGCTAACTTGATATAATTTGAAAAAATAAAATTGTCTTTTTTTTTTTTATTATATATATTTGACTATTATGAATCAAAACCAATGTTCATTGAAATATATGGTTTAAATCTCAATACCATATTAAAAAGGGAGAGTGACTATCTGTAGGATAAAGTTGTTCCTTCTTTTCCTACATTGCAATGTTTAATAAAACAATTCCTCCATTAATATAACTGTCTTATAAACAAAACATGGAGTGCAAGTTGACGTTTCCTATATTATATATATATATATATATATTCCTTGTCTACTAATTGGAGGGATGTTCTGCCTAAACTTTTAAGTTTTAATTAATTAATTAATTGACATATAGAATTAATAGCTCATTGGAAGTGCTAATGAATATTTATGAACTAATAAAATGCATTACCATTATTTAAAATGTTTAAGACTCTTAATAGCGTTTTTTTTAATTAGGAAAGAATAGGACTTGAGCACCAAAAATATTAAGTTGTGGAATAATCCCTGCCTTCCTTAGAGGTGTTAATCAGAATGAGAAGGTCTAATAATTGAAAAAGTGAGAGAAATGTGTTCAAGTATATGTGGATCGAGAGAGACAGACGTACAATTGGTCGGTGGACTCATTTGTGCAATTTGACAAGTTGTCTAGAAATGATGTGATTGTATACGTTGCTAACAAGCAAAGCAAAGCAAAGAACAGATGGTCAAGAGGCCTCGTGGATGTGCTATGTAACCAAATTCAAATTGAAGTGTATCAAAAAGAAATTTTACAATAATTTGATTATGTTTAAAAGACATTTGATTGACTGTTTTCAAAAGGTTATTTTCTAAAAACGTATTTACACAAAAATAAATTCCGAGATTACTCTTTCAATAACTTGGAAAAATGTTTTTTACTTTTAACCGTGGAAGTTGTTTTTAGAGCACTAAACCAAATATAATTTGTTTTATTGTAAGTCAAAATCTCATTTTCATTTGGTGTATTTCATGCTTGAAAACTGACTGGTTCATAAGAAAGTGTACACTGTTCATGGCTATGCATTAACGATTGGTGTTGGGACAAGTGGAGAAGCTATTGTTAAACATTAGAAGAGCTACTTGAAGAAAAACCCAAGACAAATCCAAGTGGTGACTTTCTATAGTTTTGTCTGTCTCTCCAAATTCCTCATAGCCGTCCCTGTAACCATCTTTTCTCTCCTCAAACCATGGACATCCTTCAGTCCACAAATATAGGTCAAACTAGCCCTTTTTTTTTATTTATTTTATTTGAAACCCACACTAAAAAAATATGATGTCAAAATTTAGATTGTCTTGTTATAATAGTCCCTTATTAAATTATAATACTTTCATTTACTATACATTGAACTAATTTCAACTTTTAAATCTATTTTGTATAGGTTCACCCTAAATCTCTTTTATAAACTACATATTTATAATCTCTATTTATGATTTATTAAATAATATATTTAATCAAAAAATTCAAGAGTCACGGATTATAAATCATTAATAAATGATTAAATATAGACATAATAATAAAAGTTCACTCACCAATAATTACAAAAAATATAAATAATAGATTAATTATGAAATTATAAGAAATTAAAGTTACAAGCAACTTACAAATTTCTTTATTCACAAATGATTAAATAATATCGTAATTAATCAATCAGTTATGATTATTTAATTTTATGACAAACGAAGGAGACTCTTGAATTCGGCGGCATCCGCGTCATACCGGTGATATTTATGTTAAAAATCTCGTCGAGTTAGAATGTCTTATTCAACTTGATGGCATCACAGTAAATGAGTCAAATCAATCTTTTAGCATAATCAGAAATATGCTCAGCTTTGTATACGTAACTGAATTGTGAAGTTGCCAATTGATGGTACACGTACTGTGATTGAATGATAGACTAACCCATCAATTCTGATACTACTAATTATAGGTTGAAATCGTCACTTTCCCCCCATTCGCATAAGAATTGAAACTGGTGAGCCATTGTGTTGATTCATACCAATTTTAGTGATTTTGAATCGTTGCTGACATATGATTTCTGTTTCTGTAGTCATTGTCTCAGCGATTTAACAATTTATTTATGACATCTGAAAAAATTATTTAATACCACAAAAATATTATCTACGGAAAATTTTCATACAAACACTAAGTTTTTATAATAATAAGAAAAAAAGTAATATTTGCCGATGAGATTCATATTTTTTTGGAGCATCGAATACTTACCTTCTGTGATGTTCTAATTATTCTTAAATCTCTTGAAAATAGACTGTTTGTCGGCCATTTACAATATATATATATATATATATATATATATATATATATATATATATTTTTTTTTTTTGACATATATTTGGAGCTGTTTAACATATTTCAAGAATCTTAAAAATATAAAATATTTTTTGAAGAATTAAAAAAAAACAAAATTAGACATTTTCATCCTACTTTCAAGTAATAATTTTAATATCTATTCTTATGTGTGCGAGTGAAAAAGCAAATATTGTAAAAAAGAAACAACAGAATTGATAAAGAAAATTGTGGAAGATGGTAAAAATAGTAGTATATACTACCATTATTTACATGAAACGGAATAGCAAGAGAGTGATACAGAGATGCACATGAAAACATATAACACATTACATTCTTCTTCAGTATCTATATACCTTCTAATGCACACTACAAGTGAAAGAAAAGCAAGAACCAGCTGAGCTCCAATTCTACCTACACCCAAAAGCTACAAGCTGGTCCCTCAAAACCTCTCACAGAAAATCAACCAAAAAAAGAAAGAAATAAAATAAAAATCACATATGGGTTGCTACTGAAAACATATTGGAGACTTCCGGGGACGTACTGAAACCATCCCTCTGGCAAATCTCCGACTTAATGATCCATCTACGAACAACACGATCACATCCGTAGCTATGTGATCTGAATTAGGCCTGTTTTGCTAAATCTTTCTCGGTGATGAATGTGCCATGAAAACCATATGGAACTCTAGTCGGAAGCTTAATCGAAGCTTCTAACTTCAAAGTCATGGCGTTTACGATTTGGAGCTCCGATTTGCATGTCTTTTCGTCGTGGACGAAAGCTAGGATATACCCATCATCTTCAGCTTCCGAATTGGAGTCTGTGGGAAGAAACAGAGGCTCACCACCGTACCTCTGTTCGCCATAAATGTACTTCTTTACTTCTCCGGTGCAGAGGTCGACCTTCGCAAAGCCGGAAACTTTAGGCCAAGGCTCAGAAATGGCGAGGTAAGCGAACTGGGTTTTCCGACCAAGCTTGTTCCGATTCACCATTCCTGCTTCTAAGTTAATTTTATCATTCAAATTGGTTATAATTGGTTGGCGCGTGGACTTACCGGTCTTCAAATTGAGTCTAATTTCGGACAAAATGCTCTCCAACCCCTCGTCGCATTCGTTGAAAATGGAGTCCGGCGGAGTCATACACGACCCGATCACGACGACCTCGTCGGTCTCCGGCTCTTCCCAAGCATTCCAGAGATGGAAGCAAAAGCAATCAGGCGATTCGATCCATTTGATTTCATTAGCATCACTAGCATTCTTGTCAAGAACTCCGAATCGGGACATCTTGTTCTTGTCATACACCACCGGAGAGCCACCGCGGACCATTTCCGGCAGCTTGAACACCACCTGCTGATCCGGGATTACCACGAACCGCTCTGTTATAGCGAAATCATGCATCATAGTAGGCTGTGCTAAGGGTATTTCGACGTCCGGTGACTTGTCACTGGACGTCGAAAATTTGAAGTACTTGAGGTATGGTTTTTGGATGACGTCGTAGCTGAGAGCGAAGAGCTCGCCGGAAACTGGGTCGAGCTTGGGGTGAGCGATCATGGTGGACTTGAGCTGATCATCGAAGTTGTATCTGCCCACTGTTTCAAGGTCACCGGAGGGGGTGACTCGGACTTGGTAAGGCAAGTCGTCCTCTGACATGGCGAGGAGGCGGTTGTTGAAGTAAACTAGACCGGCGTTGGCAACGCCGGTACCGTGGCGGTGATCGACGAGGCCGAACAGTCCCCGAGCGTAGAACAGCAAAAGGCGGGCTATGCCAGAGTGGCCGTGGAGCTCACCGATGGCTTTGGGGAAAATTGGGCGGCCTAAAGCTTGTTCCTGGACGAGTCTCTGCGTCTCTGTGAACCGGCAGGCGTAGCTGGCGGTGCCGTTTTCGAATTTGACGGCGTGGACCATGCCATCGCCGTCGAAGAAGTGGTGTCCGGCGACGGGTTCGAAAAGTGGGTTCGCCCCGTTACGGATGTACACGCCCCGAACGCTTTCAGGTATTTTTCCGGTGACCGGAAGTGAGTGCTGGACGGGCTGTTCGGGCACCGGAGCAAAATTGCCTGCAATTTGGACTCCGGGATCAGCTGTTTTGGGCAGAGGATGGTTGCGCTCGCGTGCCACCACGGCACTCTCGACCGCATCCAACGCCATGGCTGCAGCTTTCTGTAGAAAATTCCATTGCGGAGTGGAGTTAGCAATGGCTTTCTCAACAGAAAATGAAGGTGAAGGTGAGGAAAGGTTTTGCTCTTTTGGGCACGTGGTACTAGTGGCAGTGGCATTGGCAACACTTGTACTTGGTGTTTGATATGTTGAAGACTGCTTTGGAAAGTGGAGAGGAGGAGTTTGGAGAGAGAAATTTATGGTGGTCAGTCTATTGGGTTTGTTTAAAGAGATTGAGGTTGGGCAAGAGCCCAACTTCAACTCTCTTGATGAAGAAAGGAATTTGGGCTTAACCCATCTACTTGCAGTTGTTGAAGTAGTAGCAGAAGACATGTCTTTGCAGAGTCTCTATTTTGGTTGACTCTTGGTGGAAGAAAGGTAAAGCTAAAGGTCTTTGTTGTTTGAAAGATCGAATACTGAGATGGTATGTAGAGAGAGAGAGAGAGAGAGAGAGGCGAGTGTGTTTGTTTTATGAGTGAAGTGAAGAGAGAGAGGGAGGTATATATAGAGTGAGAAGTGGGCATGCAGGTCCACCTCAGACATGTAGGAGAACACCACGTGTTAGATTCACAGAAAGGGGACCGAAAGGATTGACAATAAAATATTACTCATAGCTGCTGGAAACTTTGACACGACCACCACCCCCATCTCTCTCTCTCTCTCTCTCTCTCTCTCTCTCTCTCTCTCTCTTCATGACCAATATAATGTATTGATTTGATATATATGAGTTTGGTTGGTTTCAGATAACATTAACGTGTTATTGGGTGTTGAAAATTTATTAAAATAGTGGAAGTAGTATTCATTTATTTAAACTGAAGAATGAGAATTCTAGTGTTTTTATTGGCCCATTACATGAAGAAATGTAGTGCAAAACTTTTTGGTTAATTGGGTGGCTTGTTATTACCTTATTGGTCCATTATACTCCTCTTTAACCCCGCGTTCTAGCCTCTATACTCAACACCCGTACACGTGGTTGTGCATAAGTCCCCTTAACGTGAAATCTAAGTCACACCCAAATGCCCCCACACGTTTGTTACCCAAAATATAAACGTGGCTCTCTTCTAGTACATGAAATATACACATATGAAACATGATACAAGTGTCTCAACGGAAGAGAGACTGTTTTATGTGGATAAAGAATAATATTATTATGATATATATTATAATGACTTTTTAATGACATTATTTTGTACTCACATAAATACAATGGAATTATTTTGAATTATATATCATGGTTCTATACGTATTTATTTTCTTTGAGTATTTTACGATGACAAACATACTGCTTAACTAATAAAGCGGACAGTAGGATGGTTTGCTTGTTATGGTTAAACATAAATTTGGTATGAAGTTCAAACCGAAAATATTAATTAGTGGTGAATAATGTTAGACTTTTGGCTCCAATGGTTGTAGTGCTACAATGAACTCTTTGTTTAATTATTTCGAAGTCATTGGATCCTTTTTCTGGTTACAGAATCTTCCCCCTTCTTTTACTCCGTTCCGAAGAGTAAATAAGACCAATTTAGTCACGTTTTCATGTTTCAATTAAACACTTTTCATTTTTTATTGTTCTCAAAGGAATATATTATTCTCTTTACCAAACGTATGCAAATCCAATCACAATCTTATAATAAGAACAAGAGATATTTCTCGATCAATTCCCTTTCTCTCGTCCTTCGAGAATTAGAAAGATACATTTGATGAGGAGGATGGACTTTTACACATGAAGAATGGAAGTTTCAAAATGATATGAAGCACTAGAAATACATAAAAAGAATGGAGAGTTGTTATACTTAGATTAGCATTAGAATGATTATTCTCAAAGGAGTATATTTTTCTCTTTACCAAATATATGCGGATTCAATCACGATCTTATAATAAGAACAAGGGATTTTTCTCGATCAATCCCCTTCCCCTCATTCTTCGAGAATCAGAAAGGTACATTTGAAAAGGAGGATGGACTTTTACATATGAAGAATGGAAGTGTCAAAATGATATGAAGCACTAGAAATACATAAAAAGAATGGAGGGGGGACTTATATTAGCATTAGAATGATTTACCTAAATATTATCTAAATGTTCAAAAACAAGGGGCAAATAGGATTATATATCCTTATACAGTTTGTGTTGTGCGAGCACTAAGTAGCCCTTATACTTTAATAAGAGTAACGTACTCGTATTATGTTCGTATCAGTATCACAAATATGTGTTCGACACTTTCTAAACGTATCCATAACTTTAAAATATATATTTTTTATTTCTAACACGTATCCGATATTTCTCAGACATCTTTAACAACTTTCGAATATTAAAATGTAACTTTTTCAACAATAATATCATAATATAATTGTTAAGGAAAGTTAAAAAATTATTTTTAAAAAAAGTGTTGAGATATATATCATGATTTAGTACAAAATTTATTCATACAAATTATGCAATATGGTTCTAACTCTTATTTTGTTTATCAATCATAGTATTTTATAAAGAATGTTAATAATTCAATTTTTTGTATATATAAATATATAATTTATTATTTTTATATTGTCATATCATGTTGTACTCGTATTTTATTTTTTTGAGATTTGTGGTATCACGGTACTCGTATCGTGTCTCGTATCCAGGGCTAACTCAACCCTTAGACGACTTAGGCAGTTGCCTAAGGGCCCAGCCAATAGAAGACCTCCACATTATTTTATTCCCTTAATAAGAGTTCTTAAAATCTTTATTTTCTAATATTATTAGACTTCCTAAAAATTTTGTTTCCTTGTAGTGATAGGCCTCAACCAATGGCAAAAATTTAATAATAGGCCCAAATAATTTAATTCATTCTAAAACTTATAATTTCTAACCTTATCTCAAAACCTTCCTCTTTTTTCTCTCCGTGACTTCTCATTTCACGTTTTTGATGTAAAAAAATAGGAATTATAAAACTTTCCATGTTCTATTAATTTTATCTTTCTCCCTTGTTCCTCACATTTTCTCTTCTCTCATTATAACAATTTTTTGTTATAACTAATAGTAAAAATAACAATAATTTTAGGTAAAAAAATTAATAAATGAATAATCAAGTCATTTAAAAGAATTATTAAAAGATAATACAATAATAAAAGATAAATATATTAGTAACTTAGATTCATAATGATAATCAAATGTGTGATAAGAATTTTTTTTTGGGAATAACATGAAAAAAGAATGAAAGAAAGTGAACCAAATATATAAAAAATGAAGATCTTATTCAAAAATTATATTATATTCCTACAAATATCTATGTACCGAAAAATTATAGTTAAAAATTAAGAGATTTATTAGTAGAAAATGGTCCAATTAAATATAATAATTTCAATAAGAATAAATTTTTATATAAATATTATTAACTAATATTTGATAATAAAATATTACATGTTAAAAAACCACTCTTATATTTTTCGTCTAAGGTCTCAAATTATGTTGAGCTGCCCCTGGTCATATCCGTATCCATATTTTCTAATACAGGCGGGCGATTTGAAAAACAAGAACAAAACCAATCACAAATATGATAAGAATAAGAAAACAAGAAAATGAACAATTACACAACATACGAGAGATTTACAAGCTTCGGCACCAATTTTGGAACCTACGTCCTTAGACAGTGATGATCAATCCCTACCATCTCACATAACCCTAAATTCTAATTTATACCTCAAAAAAATGGTAAAGTGCATAAAACCCCATTCGTGTTCACTTTGCACCCTCATAGTTTCAAAAATGTGTAAATAAACCCTTTTGGACTAAAAACACATTTTAAGTTCCAATTTTACCCTTCTACATAATTTCTCAATATTTTCAACAATAGCAATTTTATTTTATTTATTATAAATAAAATATTCTTGTTTTATTATTATTTCGTAGCCAAGCAAAAAAAAAATCTTCATTATTTTATTTTTGGCGAAATAAAAAAAAAACTTCATTGTTAAAAAAAACATTTGACATTTCTTAATATTTTCAACAATAGAAATTTTATTCTTTTATATATATATTTAAAAATATTAATTTAATTATATATAAAATATTATTATTTTTTTATCATTTCATGGCCAAGCAAATTTTTTTAGAAAAACTTCATTGTTTTTAAATTCTTTTTTCTGGCATAGTTTAAAAAAAGTTTATTTTAAACAATGCCAAAAAAAATAATTTAAAAACAATGAAGTTTTTTTCAAAATCGTTTTAAAATTCTTTTTGCTTGGCCACGAATTAATAATAAAACAATTATATTTGATATATAATTAAATTAATATTTTTAAAAATATATATAAATAGAATAAAATTTCTATTGTTGAATATATTAAGAAATTAAGTAATGTCAAATGTTTTTTTTAACAATGAAGTTTTTTTTTATTTCACCAAAACAAAATGAAGATTTTTTTTTTTGCTCGGCCACAAAATGATAACAAAACAAGAATATTTTATTTATAATTAAATTAATATTTTAAAAAAGTATATAAAAGAATAAAATTACTATTGTTGAAAATATTAAGAAATTATATAGAAGGGTAAAATTGAAACTTAAAATGTGTTTTTAGTCCAAAAGGTTGATTTGTACATTTTTGAAACTACAAAGGTGCAAAGTGAACATGAATAAAATTTTTTACACATTTTTGAAATTAAAGGAGAGTTTTATACACTTTACCACTCAAAAAAATAAAAAAACCAAAACCAAAACAAAGATGGTTTCCTTATCTCAAAAGGAAACGACTTTCTCAGATTTTCTTTATCACATAGATTCTTCAAATAACACGCCTTACTCCACCAACTCAAACAGGCCTACAACACACAATTTATAATCCAAAATTACTAATGAGTATTTTATGAAGAAATGAACCAGATAGAATTCATGACAAAATCCAACAGTTTGAAGCAATAAAACATACCTTATTAAAAAAGAAAGAAAAGAGAGACACGTTCTTATTTGGTACTTGGTAGAGATTCTAGACATTTTTTCAAAGAGGAGTGCTCGGAACAATTGCTTCCTTCCATAGTTGCTTTATTTATTGGTGGAAATCGTAATTAAGATTTTTTTGTGTAATAAATGTCCTACTTTTTCATCCAATAAAATACCCTTTTAGTTTTAAGATATTTACACTAGTGCCATCAACAAACAAATAAAATTATATTTATCATAAACTGGTTCTTCAATTTTAAAAGAAAATATATTATTTAACTAAATTAGAAATCAAGATTCATAAAGATTTTTATATACTAATTAAATACAAATTTAAAAAAAAAATATAGAAAATGATTATAATAAGTATATTGATTAATATAAAAAATTATTATTTAATTTTTTTGGTTACAATAGCTTTGTTTGTTTGTTGATGGCACTAGTGTAAATATCTTAAAACTAGAAGAGCATTTTGTTGGATGAAAAAGTAAGACATTTATTATACAAAAAAAATATTAATTATTCTGATTGGTTTCCACCAATGAGTAGAGCGACTATGAAAAAACACACTTAACACTCTTTTTTCAAATACGTCCATTAATGACTATAAGTTTATTAACATATAAAGGAGTGCTAGGGGCAACCGCTTAAGCGACTGTCATTCTACAGTGAATTCATTAGTAAAAATCAATCAGAGTAATTAATGCATTTGTAAAGAAACTATTGCAATTCATTAGTAAATCCCTTACTCCATAATAGGGGGCAAGAGACGGTTAGTGCCCTAATTACAGGCATAATCATCTGTCCATATCATGATCATTTATGAGAACACACAGACACACACACACACACATATATATAGTTCTATTTTATATATATCTATATATATATGTATATATAAACATATAAAAAGAATTTCTCTCTCTCTCTCTCTCCAACAAAATTATAATCATTGTCATTATTTAATTTCATTTTGATCAATGGTAGGTACAGATTCTTCGCGAGGACCAGCAGCACTTGTTTACTGTTAATGAGTTTTTACACTGCAAATCAAATGCTAACCACCATATCCTCTTTCCATATTTTTTATGCTATTAGTTAAATGTTTTAGAAATCGGTTTAGTCCCCCTAATGTCATGGATGACTCTAATCCAAAGAAAGGTAGAATATTATATTTTTTGTTAGTTTATAAAAAAATAGAATATTATAACTCATTGAGATGATCTTTTTGACATCTACGACTCAGACCACATCTTTTAAATAAATATAGCATTCTTGAGCTACCCCACGTTTCCGCTCATGACGAGGATGCATTTGCTGACCCGATCTCCATTAGCTATAATATATAATCTTTTTAGTGATCAAAATTTCAGTTTTATTATAGCCTTGTAAGAGAGTTGAGTTTGAATTTGACTATAATATGTTGTGTCATCGTCTTCTTTTTCTTTTTTTGTACATGTTAGAATAATGACACAACAGTAAAAACACCCGTATTTGAAATAATTCATTCATTGAATGAACTGAAGTCATTTCAGTGCATCGAAGAGTTTCAACGCATTCAATGAAAGATCCGAGTAGCTCTAACTCCTCCATTTGAATACTGATAGCCATGGAAGAGTAGCTTCAATGCATCCAACGGAGGATTGAGTAGCTTCGACTCCTCCATTTGGATAATGATATTCGACTTCTCTTCAATATTCTGAAGAGTAATAGAATAATGATAGAGCAATCGAACATATGAATTTAAGAATTAGTCAAAACGTAGACTTGATTAGTTTTATGCATATTTACGGATCGGTTATTGATTAATAAGTTAATAATTAATATCATTTTTTCAATGTAAGAGATTTGAATCAAATCCCTAAGATCTTTCTTTTCTTTTAGATCAAATTTACAGTCTTTTAATGTGTTAAAAACAGATTTAGCATTTTTATTAATATGAATCCCAACATGAAAAGAAGAATTAGTTAATGAAAGTTATTGCACTAATATATAGATAGTGTGTTGTATTGGGGGAAAAATGGAGTGAAGGTAGGCGCGGATTAATTAAGTGTCCATTATCAGGTGTATAATTGAAATAATAAAATAAGGATGGTGGAAATAGTGAGGTTTTTATGTAAAATGCACTTTCTAAGTAATCAATATCAATATCAATATCAAGACATATTATAAAATATAAATTAAGTTTTAGTCCATGATTGAGCTAGATGGCATGGAATTTCAATGTCTCCCTAGGTCATGAAAGCATATTTCCAACAACAAATCAAAGAATCTTTTGCCAACCAACTTACCTGAAAAAACTACCAACTGCAAGACACAACCACCTAGAATCAAATTGTATTTGTAACAGTAATGTTGTGTGTGTGCATGTGTGTGTCTGTGTGTGTATATATATATATATATATATATATATATATATATATATATCAGAAAAGATAAAAGATTCAAGTAAACAATGGGTGCCCATTCTTAGACTAGTGTTTGTAGAGGTCGATGTGTATATTCATTCTCCAAAACTGAAAAATCAATACTTGGATGATAAACCAAAGCGACCTGCATGCCATACTCAAAACTGGGGCAATAATACTAATAGAATTTCAGGACAAAGTAGGGTTGGCTCCTAGGGAAGAGATAAATGGATAGATGGATAGATACATGGATAGAAATATGTATAGACCCACACATATTATACACATACATGTAGTGAGGGAATATATACTGTGTGTTGATATGGCATTATCCATGGCCCATTAATTTGTAAAAGTTATGTAGCAAGACACATGGAGGCATAAATAAGAGAGAGAAATATGAGGTGATTGGGTAGTTGACCAAAAAGTGGGGTCTCTCCTCAATACAAGAATCTGAAACAGTTGAATGAAGACAAAAAAATAAAAATAAAAAAATGAAAAGTAGATAGTCCTCCTTTTGAAGTCCTAAGTTCTACATTGTATTGATTTAACTTCTTGTAATATTTAATTATCAACCGAAAAACAGTAGCCATAATGTACTTACTTACAAATTTTCTAAGTGCTGCATATATATATATATATATATATATATATATATATATATATATAGTATTTTTACATCTTCAGAACAGTATGAAGAGAGGAGAATTAATTGGTCCAGTAATACATGTGTGTATGTGAAATGGATACACACAAAAATATATATGCATACAGACTATTTATATTTAGATTTCGTTTAAATTTTCACAACCATGTGACTCCACATTATTGGGGATCAAAAAGGAGAATGAAAGGAAGAAATGTTCAAATGTGAAATGGATATACACACAGAAAAATATACTATATATATTTATATTTCGTTTAAATATTCACGACCATGTGACTCGACACCCAGTGGGCCTAGATGAGGGGTCTTCTCAATGTCGGTTTTCTTGTCTGGGGGCCCACATCATTTTCATAAACCCATACATGTTGGGCTTGAACTGTTCAACTGATTCAGTAGCTTTGTGGCCTTGTTCGGCTTTTTTTGAAGATTAAAGAAGACACTTACGAGAATTAATAAAAGAGGAGTAATGATATGGATAGTTAAAATTGTAATTTAATTGGGGGAATTCAATCACTTTCATTTCTTTGGTAATACAAGTGAGACTCTAATATTTATTATACTTTTACAATTTAATGGACGGAGAGCAAGTGAGACTCAAATATTTATTATACTTTCACAAGCTAATGGATGAAAACCTCTTTGACTATTATTCAGTGATAATTTTCAGAGTATCAATCATTTCTCATAAGAGTGAATGAAAATAAAAAAGAATAAGATAGTCTGATTATATTCATACTCTATTATTTGATAAATACACTTTCATTTTTCTGAAAAAAATTAAATGTAAATTTGTCCTAACACTTGTTTATTAAATTAGAGACAATAATGTTATTTCACTTTAAAAAGTGAAGTGCATTTATAAAATAGTGAAATGTGAAGATGTCTCCCATGTAATCATGTCTCGGGTAATTACTATGTAGAAAGTACGGACACTTCATCGAGGGTGTCGTACCCGTGTCAGACACTTGGACACGTGTCGGACATTTCATAGAAGTGTCGTAACATTTTTTTTTCTAGGATACTCCTCGAAGACGTTTCGAACACTTCATAACAGTGATGTATATTAAAATATTTCGAATGAAAATTATATGATACTAAGTTATGATTAAAATCTAAATTAAATATATGTAGAAGACTAAATAAGTCTGGTTCTTTAATTTATTTTAATCTATTTGTCTACTTTTTTGTTTATATGTTTGTTTGATTTTTAATTGTTTGATGATGAATTGAAGTATTTTTTGTAATGTAATTTTTTTTATTGAATAATTAATATATAGTAATATATTATATTATTATTTTATAGTCGTATTCTCATCGTGTTTGTGTTCTTTTTTTTAAAAAAATTTCTATCGCCGAGTCCATATCGTGTCGTACCCATGTCCCGTGTTCGTGTCCGTGCTTCCTAGATTACTACTCACTCATTTTATACTCTTTGACTTTTGAATAATTAATGTTGAAATTACTCCTCAAATGTGAATTTTAAGATAGTATCGTTTTGAAGTAATAACAACCGCAAGTAGCCTAAGGTAAATGAAGTGAAAGAATAAAAATATAAAGTGTGAATATTGTTTCGGGATAGGGTTGCAAATGAATCAAGTCGTTTGAGAACAGACTTAAGCTCAGTTCGTTAAGGACTTGATTCGGACTCATTCGTTAAATAAATAAGCTGAGCTCAAGTTCAATTTTTAAGTTCGTTTAATAAGCGAGCTGATCCAGAACGATATTTGACTCAACTGGTAAACATGCGTTTGTTTTAGGGTTATTTATATTTGTGAATAAAACTCGTATAGAGTTTGTAAGCTCGCGAACATGCTTGTGAATATAGACTTATATAAATTCATTTAGGTTAATAAACGAGTTAAAACGATATTAAAAACAAGTTCAAATAGAGTTCAAATAAATTTTTTTTATTAAACGAAGCAAATTTAAACTTTTCAAAAGAGGGTTGTAATAAACAAGACAAAAGCTTATTGGAAACTATAATTGGATACAAGCTAGCTTTCTCAACTTGCTTGTTTCCTACTAATCGCGTTGGTTTTTCTTTAAAGCTTTGCTCTAATTTAAGGATTATATATCAATTTCACAACATTATTGGAAACTCTAATAATTGGGTGTAGAAAATATCCCGTTGATGCCACTCTAATCAGGATAGGACGCTTGGTTGGAGCTGCTTGTGACACGTGTTTTTTGTCGCGTGGTCACAGCCTTAATCCTGACAAACTAAACATACTTTTGTATTGAATGTGACAACACACAAAATATTACATGGTACCTACCATTATTTGCATACAATTATTTATGATTTAAAAAGAGAATGACAAGGGCACAAGCTCATCCATTGTGCCCCTGTTCATAGCATTAGTCATCTCAATTTGACATCATGCATGAGTCATTTATTTATTTTATTTTATTATCCCTAGTAACAAATATCGTACTTGTTTTGAGACCACTCATTCGTTAATAAAATATTTTGATGTAACTTAGGGATGTGAAAAAAATCGGTAGAACTAAAAAATCAAATTGAATCAGAAGTTTTGTTCTATCTCAATTCTCAAATTATATAATCATCATTTTACGGTTCGTTTCTGATTTGAGATTTTCATAATCGAATCGAATCATTTACTATATATATATATATATATTAAACACAAGTTTCTAAACCTAGGTCATTTAACTTTTACGGTTTGGTGATTGATGTTATATATATTATATATTTTACAGTTTGGTGATTGATGTTAAGTTGCTAGTTGAAATTTAGCATTTTTTTATTTTATGTTTCAAGGCTAGAATCGTAAAATCGAATCAAATCATTTTCTCACTGTTCGATTTAGTTTCAATTTTTGTGAAATAAATTTGTCCGAACTGAACCTTGTGCACCCATACTTTAAACTATTTGGATTCCTAAAACACTATAATCTCAATGAAAGCTTTATGAAACTAATTATTTATATGTAGTTTGGTCATTTCAATCAAAACCAAACTTTAATGTTATACCTTCAATCACATGAAAATTTTAGGCTCCATTAGAACAGGGCCGGCCTTAGGCCTAGGCAGCCCAGGCGGTCTCATAGGACCCCAAAATTTTTAGAATCTCAAAACTGACCATACATTAGAAAATACATGTAGATAAGCTATTGTCCCCTTCCAAATGGGTTCTGTTGGCCTTCAATTCATGATAACAATCCATTGGGGACGAAGATGTTGCAGTGTTCTTCTATGATGCAGAGAATCACTAATTAATTACAGTCAAAAAAATTCTAAAGTCATTAATATACAATTATGACTTATCCTAGCTTTTTTAAGCTAGCCTTATCTAATTGGAAAAAACATTTGTTTCTTTGTTCTTAAACAATACAGTAGTATTTAAAAAAGAAAAAAAATCATTGGTTCACCTTCATGAGTTTCACATTATTTGGGATCATAAAAATCCTCCAATCAAGGAGTAGAAAAGCATCTCACTTTACACGGGTCTAAAACGTGAAGATTGTGAAGAGACTGAGTGGAAAAGACATACTACGATATTTTATCAAAGTGGCTTTTTAAGTTAACGGTTCAACTGCTATAAACTGCCACAAAAGAATCAGCCGTCAAAATCTGGCCACGTATTAAAGCATCTGATAAAGATTTGTTTTATTGACTAGTATCATTTACTCTTAATCAACGCGTTTGTGAAGACTTTCTTTGACCAAAAAAAAAAGCCACGTGTCGGTAAATTATACGCGAAGAAACCGACACCTGCCTGAATTAACGGTCAAAAGCCAAACATCTTAACCGACCACACTAACACCAATGTTTTTAAAATTGACAAATGAAGGCAATAATGTGGTGATGTGTAAAGCCCCTGCCAACCATACCATCACACCATGTCTGTGTCCTTGTCACTCATTGTGCATGATATTTTAGGGCTTTTGCAATTTCTAAGAAACAACCCACCCACCCACCATGGAGGAACTCTAATATCTGGTTATGAATATGAATCATGCTAATATATGTTACATCAAAAGTGGGGTTTTCTGACTTAACTTCTTCTAAGTTTTAGTGACCAATAAAAAAAAAAAAATCATTCAATCATCCAATTTTCTAATGCCTATGTCCGAAAGTAACAACTTTGAAGTGACATATGAAACTACACTGAAATAACAATGGAGATAAGGTTCAATACATGCTTAGTTGTAAAAATTTAAGTTAATTATCAGGTGTGTGTGACAATATGGCTTCTTCCTTGTAACATCCTCGTGGGTTGTGAATATTTAGGTTATAAGAATGATATTTCTCGTTACATGATTAATGATAAAATTTTGAGTTCACAAGCATATATGAATAAGAAATAATAAATTCTCTTTAGAAAAATTATACATAATATGATAGTAGGACTGTTTTAGGTGAGTAGAGATGATGTCATCATGACGTCACTCATGATGTTATCTCCCACTCACATAAATTGAGTTAGACTAAATATCACGACTCTTCTTTCTAATGTGATTAATAGTTGAACTTCAAGTTATTAATTGACAAAGAGAGTATTGATTCTAGTTCGAAAAGTACCATATTTGTGCAAATAGCACTAAGTTTAGGTTTGTATATCTCCAAATCATCTCTTTCTATATGAAATATTGATAAATGAGTGTGAATAGCAATTATATACCTCTCAAATAATTTCTAATATTTCACAGTTGTACACTAGTTTTGTTATAGTCAATATTGTTTTTAAGAAACGGTCACAAAAACAAGTATAATAGAATAAACTTTATGTTATTTAAAGACATGAAATGAAATGCTCAAATACAATAATGATTTCTTTTGTCATTTGTGAATGATTCCAAAATAATAACAAAGAAATGATGAAAGATAGATGATTAATGGGCTTCTCAAACTTTACAATAGCATGACCATACTAATTTAGCTTGCAGAGGTTTGGCAATTGATGATGTGTGTTTGGTTAATCTTTGCATACATGTACTTCAATCAGTTTAAGTGGACGCTATGTTTGGCCCAATGATAAGTTCGATACACAGATAATGTTAGTTAAGTCTTTGGGCTTTTGCAAGTCCATTAAGCGTAGCTTCCAAGTCAATTTCCTTGTTCGTGTCAAACCATTTTCTTCTTTTCCAAACAATACTTTGCCCCCCGAGAAAGGCTGCCAGTTCCTTTTTATCCTGTCTTTTTTGGTGTCACCTCAGAGTTGGTTGTATATAACACTTTGACCCAAATTGATTCATTTATAAGTCCCAAATGCCTTTTCCAATGGGCTTGTACATCATGGGCCCAAACTCTTCCTAAATCTGTATTCACTTTTAACTTTTGGGCTGGCCTGAGATCACAATGCCTGCCAAAGTTTCAAGCTTTTCTTGTCACATGCCTGCATAATTTATAGGTTAACAATTCTAATGTGACTGGATCGTGATCGTTACCACACTAGTAAATTACAGGGTGTTGAATCCCACATTGTCTGAATGTGAAGAAGGGATGTGTTTATATATAGTTTGTTTTTTTCAAATGGTACGAGGTCTTTAAAAGTAAAACTCGAGAACAAAATTAAGGATACTTATTTTAAAGTGGATAATATCATACAATCAGATAGAACGAACTGTTAGATGGATGAATAGCTACACTTGTATAGCTAGCTCTAAAATCCATTCCAATATTGGACATAGTATAGTACGGAATTGCAATTCAGTCACTACAGTTAGGTTTAATAGCCACTGCTCACACCTATTTTAGTGCAGCAAATTCTATGATAATTCCACCCTAAACCAACCAAGTGGGTGGACCAATCATGAAAAACACCATCCTCCTTTTGTTTATCCATTATAAAACATTATGGTTGTACCCCATTAACTGTGCTTTGTTTATTGAGATACATTACAAGTACCACGTCATTGCTATAAGAAACTAATACAAATACACCATTAAAATAAACATGTTGGTTTTCCAAGTGACGTGATACTAATAGTTATAACATATAATTTTCAAATAAAAAATTGGATAAAAAAAATCTTTTACTCTCTTTTGTTATGAGATGAGTGATACATTTTTTATTATTTGGTAGACATTGCAGACATAGAGTCGAAGTTAAAATTCTGCACAAGTGAGTGCTATATATCAAAATTATGTTATTTTGGTGCACAGAATCTCCCGTATGGGAGGGGATACACTAATTCAGGTCCGGAATTAAGTTTAAATAAAGTTTAATAAATCAGATATCCAAAAAAAGTTTAAGAAATGAGATTGATTGTACTGTTTTATTTTTAGCTAAAAAAAAAATACATTCCCTTTCATCCATCAATTTGGATAACAGTTCTTTTTTCTTCTATAAATCCAAGACAAACGTCACAAAATTTAAATTTGGTGAACAAATTGTGCAGTATGATCTTGCAGTTCTACAAATGCAAACCCGACACAAAGCCACCATTTGATTGGCCACATCCACTCTATGGTTACTGGTTAGATACACCAATCCAGAACAACTTATTGCATTGGTTACTTCAGGAACCTAATGATTCTTTCCGGGTCCATTACTCTACGACCCGACCAAGTCTCCATTTTATGCTTTGCTTCTTTACATCAATCTCTCATTGAACTAAACGAAACACACAGATTATAAATGAGGAACTTGATAAGACTACTTCGTATAAAGTATTGCATCCACAGGGAGGAACACAGCATTCGGAGAGAGAAAAGCTTTTTGAATCGTACTGAGAATATATATATATATATATATATATACACAGATCACGTGTATATATATCAGAGAAAGTTCTGATCTTGTTCCCTGTTCTTCTCTACAAAATCTATCGATATCCGTTCTTACTCTGTGTCTTCTGAAGCGATATACAGTCTACGATTCACTTGTCCCATCGTCCCAACAATCCAAGGTTCGTTTCTCAAATCCCATTTCTCCTTCTGTTGTTTGTCGATTTCAAATTATTAAATTCTGTCTCGAAGCTCACCGTTGTGTGCTTCTATGCAATGCAATACAATACAATACTGTCTCTTGTGTTTTTTGGAACGTTTTTTTGTCAATTGTTTTGAGTTTGTCATTGTGTTCTCTTTTTCCGGATTGCAGGACGTGTACTTGTATCTTCTGGAAGTGAAAATGTGGTGTGAATATGTTATAATATGACAATTAGGGGTTCATAAGATCAAAAGTTTGTTGTTTTTGTTCATTTTTGGTTTGATAGTGTGTTTGATGGGGAATAAGTTAAGTCGGAGGAGACAAGTAGTGGACGAGAGGTATACCAGGCCACAAGGGTTGTACCAACAAAAGGATGTAGATCATAAGAAGCTTAGGAAGCTCATACTCGACTCTAAACTTGCCCCGTGCTATCCCGGAGACGAAGAATGTGCTTGTGATCTCGAGGAATGCCCCATTTGCTTCTTGGTATGTGCTTTAATCTATATCTTTTTTTTTTTGTTTTTTCAAATAATTGGCCCGCCATTGGTTTATGAGACATCTAGGAATTGAAAAAATAAATTTAAGGCATTTGGTAAACTGGGATTGGGCTAAATTATTGCACGGTACATAATTGAGTTGATTGGTTTATTTTGGAACCGCAGCCATATGTACATTATAAAATTTTAAATTTCAGCATTTGGCTATAATAATTGCTCCATGAATGATTAAGTTGGTTTGTTTATATAAGAGCCCAAACGATGTTTAATACGAGGTTCTTGGTTAAATACTTGAGTCTTCCTTCAGCATTTTTCAATCAATGCACTATACACAATAGAGTTGATTCATGACAATGGAAAATTAAGTTTTTGATTTAATTTCATCTTCTTTTGCTTTAACAATTGGACCACGTTTTGGGTTGGACAGTATTTCAAGATTGTTTTTTTTTGTCAAGTATACTATAGAAGTTTCTAATTGTATTTTCTTTTTTTTTTGGTATAAAATCTTAGTATTATCCAAGCCTCAATCGCTCGAGATGTTGCATGAAAGGCATTTGCACAGGTATATGTTATGCACATTTTACTTGTGATTAATGTATTTATTAATATTTGGATGCCTATTGATTTCTCTGCTTGCACCAGAGTGTTTTCTGCAGATGAAGACCCCTAATCCAACTCGTCCTACACAGTATCCTTTATTTCTGCGAACCATTCAATCATGTTTGCATATTTTACCTATTATGGTTACTATTTGGATTGCTACCTTTAAGCTTTTTGTTTTATGCTTGTATTCCTTAATAGTGCAAGGTGTCCCTTTTGTAAATCCTTGAATTATGCTGTCGAATATCGAGGGATGAAAACAAAGGAGGAAAAAGGCTTGGAGCAAATGGTAAGGTTTTCTTTCTCAAAGCTCTTCCTCCTCTCCACCTTTAGGAATTAACGTGTTCTGTTTAGAATATCAAATTTGTAATTTGTTCACATTTCTCATGCGCTTAGGAAGAACAAATGGTTATAGAAGCAAAACTAAGGATGCAGCAGCAGGAACTTGAAGATGAAGAAGATAGAATGCAGAAAAGACACGAGATAAGTTCTTCAAGCAGAGTTATTGAACCAAGCATGGTTGAATGTAGCCCATTAACTGGTATATTCCTTTAGAATTATTGGTTCAATCTATATACGTTTTTCATATTTGATCTAATGATAACATTTACGTACTTTTTCCTGTATGGTTATGGTTTCTGATTGATGCATTACATTTTCTTTCATCTGCATTGCCGGGTTTTATATCTGCTGTAGAAGGTGAGGACTTTGTTTCTTCTCAATACTCATCTGCTGCTTCAGCAATCAGACAACCTCTACACTCCACAAATAACAGGTTCTGCTTTGTGAATTTTCTGAATTCTTATATATTTTTGTATAACTGAGTGAGAAAAAATGATAATATTTGTTTCTGCTCTTAAACTGAATTGCTCTCCTTTTGTATCTTTGTTTTTTAACCTTTTATAACGCTTGAAATTGTTTTCACGATAGATATAATCAGACTTTCTACTTGTATTCAGTCTGTCAATTTGACTTCCTTATCTTTATGTTGTGTGAATAACAAAGATAATCACTGTTATTTCATAGTCAAACAAAAAAGTTTTCTTAGTGAGCAATGAACATTGTGCAGGGTCAATTTATATACATCTTAGAGAGAATTCATATGAAACAATATTTTCTATTGTAGGATTCTATCATGATGCATGAATGTTTCGGGGCAGTTACACACTTGCACTCCTTTTCATATTATAGTCCAAAATTTTTGTTGCATCGGTTATCTTTTGGTGTATCTTTGCATTTTATTAATGAGATTAATTACATTTATCTCATGGTTTGACACAAACTTTACGCTTCATTTATTTGTCATGAGTCTGAGTTTGGGGAGGTTTTCAGAAAATACCTGTTGTATGGATATGTCAGGAATAATTTGTAACCTGAAAATACATGGAAGGGGGAGAGGCCAATCTTGAGTCTTGACATGCAGAAAACTTCAATAAGCGTGTCAACAACCTTACGTTCAACTGCAGAAGGAATTCAAATGTGTTGCCTTAGAAGCTCTACTCTGATGGTTCAACAATATATTACAAAATATTTATGTCATCCGGTATTAATCCCCCTTTAATTAAGAGTTTCCTGCCTGACTGTTGATTGAATGTCAGTCTGTATGTTATCAATTTTAAATCCTTATATAGGGAAGTTGGAGACATTTAAAATTGAGCTGGAATTATCCATTTATCAGCATGGTTCAGGAGTACCACATGTACCATAGTCAACCAGTGTTACACTGTAATGCACCACCACAATAGAAATTATGAGTTGATGAGTACCTTCTAGTCATCATCTCATTGCTCCCTTGCTTATAATAGATTAGATAAGGTGACGCCGGATAGAATAATGATTATTCTGTAGGCTAATGGCAACAGGAAATATACAGAAAGAATGCAAGAGAATCGCCCAAAACTCAGAAAAAAGCCTCTGATATTCTATTCAATATTCAAAATTCAAGTTCCTTCAAAATCAGCCCACAAGCCGGGCTATATAGCTGAAACTGGTCAACATTACCAAAAATAGCAAAAACCTAATATTTGTGCCAAAATAAAATACGAAATAAAAGAAGGAAGTTGCCAGAAATCTGGCCCAAATCGAGTCCAGAATCACTTCCTAATCGACAAAAGAAATATTACTAAAAAAGGAAATAAATAACTAAAATTGGGGATTCGGAGGGGAAAACAGTGGATTTTGGGATAGAAAAAGAATCCACCCAGCCTAGCTAGGTGCCCACGACGTGCGCGCCGAAACAAGCTTTCCGAATTGTGGTCATAAAGGCGATTCTGATACCTATAGCCAAAGTTATGGCCAAAATACCGAAACGTGCCCAAAACTGCCCCAATTAGGGACAATATCGCGGCTTCCTACCATCTTTGCGCTGATCTGCCAACTCAAGGTATCTCAGCGCCATCAATGTGTTATCTGACAACTCAGCACCTTCTGACTCGGATCCTCCAGCATCATAAGGGACATTATCCAGTTCTGGTCTAGCTACAGGAGGGTCCTATGGAGGGAAGACTCGAGGCAAACCTAAAGTGGATGCTCTGAGGCTCGAACTCACACCAATGGCTCTAATGTTAAACTGCTTACAATAGATTAGATGACCCACCATAAGTCTTCTTGAAGGAGATGCGTTTTGAAGAGAGCAGTTTGGGAAGGAGAGGGATAGGATAGTGTGACGATTGGCTAAAAGATTACCTAGTGAAGTATGACCGTGGACAAACATACAAATGAATGCAAAATGTTTAATTTACTATTGAGATATATTTTAGACATGGACGTGGATACCTCCGTAGGTTCAGTTTGTGAAGTATGAGAATAAAGCTGGAATTCTTGAATTCTCTTAATGTAATTACATTCATTACATGTATAGATACTTTCAGTTTTCTTTGTGACGTATTTCAAATTCTGTGCACAATAAAGTAATTTATCAGTTGGATATGCCTCCAACTAACGTGAACCTATGTTCGCATGGTTCTTAACCTGTGTCTTGTTTGACAAATGCAATTAACTTGGTCCTAATAAGTAATAAGATGATTATTATGCCATGTTAGTATTCTTGGTCTTGATTCTGACTTCATGTGCAGGGACGATGAACTTGACCTGGATCTTGAGGATATAATGGTTACGGAAGCCATCTGGCTGTCTATTCAGGTATTGTTTTAAATCAATTTATTAAGCACTATCTGTCTTTTAGAATACATCCAGTGAAAATGGGACCTTTAGCTTCAAATGGTTGCGACAAATCATAAATTCTCTTATTGTTCATCCAGAATGAATTAATCTGCATTAGACTCTGGTAATTATTGCTAGGGATGATTACCCCCTCCTCCTCTTCTCCTTCTTTATGTATCTTCTAGTTGTGTAGTTTGTACTTTCTTATTATTTACTATTATTAATATTTGTCAACTTTTGATGCTCATCTTGCCTGCTGTTTCCTGATATAGGCATGGGAAAAGGCAAGAATATTGATTCCAAAAATATGAAAGTTTGAAATCTATCGGGAAGATTCTTTCTCTGCTATGTTGTTCTTGTCTAACTCTAGGATTTAAAAGATTACTGCAAGTCCGTTAAAAGATTACCACAATTGCATGATCCTAATGTGGAGCCATTCTGAGCATTAATACTGTGAAAAGTCTCACAACCCAAATGATGGTTTAGCATGCGACGTGTTGTTTACTGTTTATATTATTAAATAATTGATCTTTGTCCCTATCTCTACGTATGAGGCTGAAAATCTGAGCGTTACTTCCAATTGTTTGATCTTCTTGGGTTACTCAGTATTACCCATGCTGTTTTGCAAAATTGTTCAGGAGAATGGCCGACAGAGAAATCCAGCCTACGGTGATGCTGCTCCATTAGAACAATACATAACAGAAGATTGCAGTGGCTTAGCAGTCATGTCCCCACTGGCTGAAACATCATCCTCCCCATCTGGTGGTCTGGCTTGTGCAATTCATTCATTTGCTGAGCATCAGCAAATGAGCAGAGAATCCTCTAGTAAATATAATGGAAACATGTCGGCATTCAGCTTGCTTCCTGGCTGTGGCAGGTTTTCCAATATAGAGGAGCAAGTCACAGAGGATCATCCTCCTGCAGGGAGCTTAAATGAGGTCTCACCTGATAGTGCAATGGCTGTGGATGGCAGAGAGTGGGGGTTGAATCATGGATTGGAGGTGGTTGAAGAAGGGACCAGCTATGCTAGTTCTGATGCAGCAGAAGATGAAATTGAGGTCTCGTCTGACAGTAGGATTTCTGCATTGCCACCACAAGATGATATTGAGGTTGGCTTTCAGACTGTTATTGGGACCATTAGTTCAGAGAGATTTGAGGAGCAGATGATGTTGGCTATGGCCATTTCAGTAGCTGAGGCTTGAGCAAGGACAAGTGCACTGGTAGTTGCATGGCACTAGTTTCTGAACTCAAGGTACTAAAGACTCCTCTCTCTCTCTCTCTCTCTCTCTCTCTCTCTCTATATATATATATATATATATATACACAGATGTAAATGGAAATAGATTTTGTGGTGAACGAAAACTGGTGGGTTATGCCATTTGCAATCCAGAGTTCTCAGAACAAATGGTATTGCAGAATCATGGAAATGAAATCATTTCATGGTGATTTCCATGGACATTCATGGCCTACATCCACCATCTAAGGGGGTCAGTTCTGTGATGCATTTAGCATTTTGATTATGGTCTGAAGTCCAATGAAATAGCTTAATGTGATCATCTTTTTAAATAATGTTCATATTTTTTCATGGACATTACCTGGCCTGCTCTTATTAATGCATACCAGAAAACAGAATCACATACCCAATGCTTTTTGAGTTTAAAAAGTAGCACATATAACAAATTCAGGTTCTTTCTGTGATGAAAAAATGGATGTTAACAAGGGTCATGGTCAGCAGGAAGTGCGCGTTTCTTGATGATGATCAGGAATGGCACAGAAAGACCATCTTTGGTTTTATCTGACTGGGGACTCTTGGTATTTCCCCGTAAATGAGGGTTTTTTTTTTCCATTTCTTTTCTCTCTTTTGCATACTCAAAAGCAGTCATTTATTTTTCTTAGACAAAATCATTTCAGGGGGAATAGATTGTGACTGCAATTCGACGCCTTTGGTGGGCTGAAACTGATGGTTTGATGAGAAGACACTGTATATTCACATCTAAAAGCTTTCATGACATTATTCTTCATCAGTGAGATAATGTGGTGATTGATGATCAGGTTAGCAACATCTTTTGCCTTGAAATTCAGGATCAAAATTCTCTCCAGTGAGAGAATCTCATAGTTCCGTCCAGTGGGTGAAGTTCATCACTATTGATCGTACTCACTTTACTATAATGGTATGGAATTCACTCGAAAGCAATTAGTACCGAAATTGAAATTCACCCATTTCACACCATTGTAGCAACATGAGTTACTATTGATAGCGATGAACTTGTTCTACCAGACAGAATTACGAGATTCTCTCAGTGGAGAGGATTTTGATCCTGAAATTCATGCCCAAACCTGACCTGCAGTGAGCCTATATGTCATGACTAGAAAGGATGGAAAAGGTCTTCCAAGCATGGGTCTTCCTCACCTATTATTTGATTGAGCAGGAACTAGAAGGTGAAGAAAGAAAAGGGGTGCTTAAGATTTAGCCATTATGGAGTATCTTATATTCTTTTTACAGGCAACAAAAAGGTTGGAGGAATTGTCTGTCTTACTCTCTTCCCTTTCCTTTTTAGTCCTGCCAAATTATGGTTAGTACTTAGTTTGTATTATTGAGGTCAGTTAGGGGATCAAATTTTGATCCAAATCTGAATAAATATATCGCTATAGAATTGAAAGTGTAGTTTGATAATCTGTTAACGTTCTGAATTCTATAATCCATTAGATTAACATATCTGATTAAGGATAAACTCAATCCGATCAAATGTGATACTATACAATAACAATATCTAAAAACAACATATTGTTGTTTCTTTTAATATTTTACAATATTAGTCTCTTCTTTTTAATTTTCTGTTTAAATTTCATGTGATATCATTATCAACCTGATGAAAAGTGAATGTGCACATCAAGAATTCAACTTTGAGATGAAAAAATTGTCACCCGAGGAAAGTGAGAGTGAATAATCAAGTGCTTGGGGTCCCAAAGTAATAACATTTTGTCACCTAAATTAATTGGGCAGGGCCTACTAATTAATATCTGTATCCATACAGTTTTATCTTCAAGGTCTTGGGCATTGCTTAATTATGATTGATCCATCGATCACCATCAAAATCGAGATTGTGATCAATTGATTAGGCAAAGGCAAATGTGAGAGTGAAGTGTCAACTAATAAAGAGAGAGGCCAATGATATTTATCAATTAGGGCGTTGTAGTAGTTGGAGACACATTTAAGCTCCACATGCAATGTCTCTTGATCTGATCAATAGGTGCTTCGTTGGGTTCACATACATTGTCATGAATCTTTGTCTCACTGCCACCCTAGCCCATTCCATCTTTTCATTCAATTCAATTAATCTTTAAATCTAATGAGCACACCAAATATATACTTAGTTGGTCCTTTAATCAAAACACAGACTTCTAATCTTAACTCAATTATATATATATATATATATATATATATATATATATATAATGTGAGACACGCAGATCTAATACACTGACACAAAGTAAGAAGGGTAAGCTTCAATTTGAAGGGTAGATTGAACTGTGTGTGTGTGTACTGGGTAAAGAACATTCAGAGATGGAGTAACTAATTGTCAAACTGGTCCACTTATATTGAGAAAGAGAAAACATGCAAGTCCATATTAAATGTTTGGTTGGTACAAATTAAACCATGGTTGATCACAAATAGAAGTGGATAAATAAAATGACTGATTATATATATATATAATTTAAGCATGTGAATATATAGCCTATATTGCACTATTAGGACCAAAAACAAGAGCCCTGGGTCAAGTGGGTTGATAACTTTCAATGAAGTTGACTAAAAAGAGTCAACCAAAATTTGATTATGAAAACATCATCACATCACATGTGCAATAATGAATTTATGTATCATTAATATGAGCATTAGGTTGCATTATGTATCAATGGTTGAATATAAAATAATGTAATATATAATTTTAAATAGTCAATCACATGCATGTGTTTTATCATGAGAACATCTCCATTATAGTTTTTTAAATTTTATTTATTTATTTTTGGCTTTGGTAGATTAATTCTTTTCAAACATAAAGCTATACTCAAGGATTATTTTGAAATAAAACTGAGAGTTAATGCAATTAACTTTTATGTTTGTCAATTCTTTATGTTAAAAGTTGAAATCCAAAACTCAAACACATGCAGTGTTATTTAAAACTTCAAAGCATTGAAAGAGAGAAGGATGAAAATTTGAAAACAATAATAAATAAATAAAAAGATTTACAAAGGGACGAAAAGACAAGAGTGAATTGAAGAAGAGTAAAGGCTTTACTAATATACTGTTTGTGATTTCCAAGATAAATCTCTCTTGTCTTTTCTCCAACGTTCAAAATTACTCTCTTGTCCTCTTATTGTCTGATTCTCTTCCAACAATCACAACTCTAATCTCACACATTCATCCCCACCCACCACCTTTAAATTTCAAACTTTAATTTCAAACTAAAACCTCTCTCTCTCTCTCTACCGCGTTGTTAGTGGAGTTTTACCGTTACTCGTGTTTTGAAGAAGGAGCTGATATATATATATAGTTTCAGACATCTATGATCTATCTATAATATATACACACACACACACACACATATATATATAAACCATCTCACCCACTGCAACCGGAGAATAATTTCTTCAGTTCCTGTAGCTTATCTAGTGAATGGGTGTTTCTTCTTTCTATCTCTAGGTATCTTGCATTCACAGTAAAGGGTCTCTTGAGATGGACTTTCTCTCACTCAAATGGCATAGTTGGAGCTGTGACTGATTTAGGGGTGAGATCTGTTTTTTTTCCTGTTGTTTTACCCTGTATATTTTCTGTTTAATTTGCTGCTTTTCAACTTGGGTTTCCTTCGTGAAACAAAAAAATATGCTCTGTTTGTACTTGATTTGTGTTTGACACTTTTTTGGTTGCAAAAAAATTAGGGTAAAGAAAACTCAAGAGAAGTTGTAAGTTTCCATATATTCATGTTTTACATTTTCTTGAGAGAGAGAGAGAGAGAGGGAGAGGGAGTAAATTTATTGATATTTTGTTGTGTTTGAGATCCAATGGTGTCCCTCTTATTCACTGTATTTCTAAGTTTGAATGGTGTAATTAATGTTATATTGAAAACTAGAAACAGTGAGGAACAACTTGGTTGAGCTGGTTATTTGGTGAAGTTTGGCTCTTACAATTTGTTGTGTGTACCTTTTCATACATATATGCAAACTTTGTAATCTTCAGATCTTGCTGCTTTCATTTTTGAGATTTCTTTCATCTGATTTTTTCTATCAAGAAAATTTTTCCTTTACTTTTTCTCTTTTTTAATCCTTTTATGACTGCTTTGTCAGAGAAAGCAGAAGAAAATGTGAGTGGACTTATCCAACTTCCCAACGTTCCTTTTCTCAAATATATTCCTATTGGGACCACACTTATAATTTCCTTATTTCATTTTTGAATCTTTTATGCATTCACAATGTAAAATGCAAGAAGTTCAAAGTAGAGTGCCAAAGGGATTACCATTTTTCAAATGTTTTAGGAAATTTTTTGTCCATATTGACCTACTGGTCAGCCTGGTCGTCATCATAGTATGATAAAATCTAAAATTAATGATCAATATTTTGTATGCCTAAAGTAAAAGAAAAACATCAACAAAGGAGTTCGAATGTAATCTAAGTTGCATGCAAGTAATTTATTCAACTAAGTTGCACATCATCAGGTTTCTCTAATTACCATTTTGAAGTTTTTCCTTATTTTAAAGAGCAATAGATATTCTCTTTGTTGAATGCCAAAATAGTTAAAACCCACGGGTTTTGGAATAAATTTGATATGGATAACAGAGTTTTAATGTTGTATTGTGCATATGGGATTGTTTGGCAAATCAATCAGCTCTAGTAGATACTTCATGTTTTATACTGAAATTGTATTTTCATTTGATTGTATGTTGTTCTTGGAGTTCTTTTCCTCTGCATTTACACATTTTTCCTCTTGATCACAGCTTCAAGTTTTGCAGATCACAAGCTTTTAAGTAGTTCGTCTTATTGTCTTCTTCAACTAATTGACTTCTGGACTTCTAGTAAATCAATGCCAAGATCAAGGTTAGAGAACTTTAATCTATGAGAATATTGCAACTCCCTTATCATTCATTTGTTTGTAAGATTGTTTTGTGTACCAATACTTGAAAACTCTAACTTACCAAGGTTTGTAGTCTAGTGGTACTTCCTCACCTTCTAACCCACCCCCACATAAGGGCAATGTGTGTGTGTGTCTCAACTAGAGACAGAAAAAAGTATCATGAATAAAATGGGGAACAAATACAAATGTGGAGATTTGAACCGAACCTCTCAGAACTAGGGCTGAGACACCAGGTTAGGCCATCACGTCCCAAAATTTTAAGTTGAAGAGGAATGAACCCAACAATTTTAAGTTCTAACACTTTCCCTCACGTGCAATCCCATATGACACGTGGTGACTGTAGCAAAAGGATCAAACTGAAAATCTTGCACACTAGACAGAGAAACCAAACGGGGGAACAAACACAGATGCCAATACTTGAATCTTGGACTTCTCAGAATCATGCTTTGATGCCATTTTAAACTAGGACCAAGACTCTAATACCATATTTGATTGTTAATATTGTCCCAATGATATATATCAAGTTCTCTGACATTCTCCCTCACATGAGAACCTGTCTCACTCGTGGAAAGGTAAATGGATATATTAGAATGAATAGCAAAGTGCAAACTTGTACAACAAACAAGAAAATAGATGCAGGGCAAACTAGAGAATTTCACTGGTTAACTAGATAGAATCTTTGTGTTTGATTCGACCATCATTCCCATTGCATCTAATCCATCATTAATCACTTCAATATTGTGGTATACAATGTTGCATTTTATGACCCAACTGTCACCTAGAAATGCCTATCAAAGTTTTTGCTTTTGGTTGATATGTTACTTATAAACTCTTCAAATTTTGATCTTGCTTGGCAACGAAATCTTTACTGGTGAGGTCATGTGTGAAAGGCGTGAATTGAGGGTTCTGCCTATCAGTAACCAGTTGTTGAGACCTACTGTTAACACATTCATGTAGTTGTATTTCATGGAGTATCCACCATTGACATGATAGCTGCTATGCAAGTGGTGTTGCTTAAAGAATCAATTAACTGATCAAATTACTGTTTTCTGTTCTGTATACGATTTGTGCATCTGCAAGCCATTATGTCAAACTATATTGTGATGAATGTGTATCACTGCTTTTGATGAGTGCTTGGTTCCTTGTGAAATAACAAATGCTGCAAACTATAGAGTAATTTTGAAGCATCACGTGAAATAGAATCTGTAATTATACTACAAACCATCATTTAAATCCTAGCCATATGTATGAAAGAGATCAACTAATATTAATGTTATTTCAGAAGTGCATAGTTCCATTTCGTCCATGTTCATTTTCTTCTGTAGAGCCTTTAAACAATTTATGTTTTACCTTTGCTAAAATTAATCTCTTCAAGCACCCGACTTGATTTGTGGCACACAAATTCGTTGCAGAAATACTACCTTATTCTCTATGCCAAAGAATTAGCTTTAAATACTACCCCTTATTCCCACATGCACTTGATGTTTTCAGTTATTATATATTTACATTTAAGTTTTGGCTTTCAAAGTTGATTTCATGTGTGTGATTAATGGAAATTTGTGTTTTTATACGTGGTTGGAATAGGGGATCAGAAATGCCTCAAAGGCAATCTCCCCGAGTCCCACTTCAACTCAGGTCATCAAGCTCCAATTCTGATCCGCTGCATAATCGACCCACTACTAACAGGAGCTCTAAGCTAGGGGATCGCCGATCCCCAAGATGTACCCAATCTGATTCAGTAAATCAAAAGAAACTCGGTACCCGCATTGCAGATTTAGAATCTCAACTTGGGCAAGCACAAGAAGAGCTCAAGAGTCTGAAGGAGCAGTTATCCTCTGTAGAGGCTGCAAAGAAAGAAGCTCAAGAAAATTTGGAGAAGAAAAGCCAAAAACCAATTCTTCCCGAGTCCATGAAAATCCGAAAGGAGCAACCTCATCCAACTGAAACCCAAGAATCGAACAAAAATGATAGCAGTGCCCCATATGAAATTCCTGATGACAAGCAGCGAGAAACTGATGTTTTCGAAGTTCCAGTGGAAAAAGTGACGGTGGAGCCTCAGGTTGAATTTAACCAACCAATTGACCAAGAAGATCATGAAAGTAAACCACTTAGCCTATCAACAGAATCACCTTCCATTCCTGAGCCAGAGAAACTGTGTTCCAGTGAGTTGGCTTTGAAGAATGATGAAATCAATTCGTTGAAAGCCAAGCTAGAAGAGAAGGAAAAGGAATCAGAAGCTCTCTGTCAAAAAAATGAGACCTTGAAAAGTCAGTTGAACAAAGCAACTTTAGAGATATCATCTACTCGAGCCAAGGATGAAGAATTGACTACAAGGTTGAGCCAACTAGGACATGAGCTGGAAGAAAGTAAAGCAACTACAGTTCGGTTAAATGAGAAGCTGGAAGCTACTGAAGAAGCAAAGGATATATTGGAAACAGAAATGAAGAAACTGAGAGTGCAGACTGAGCAATGGAGGAAAGCGGCTGATGCTGCAGCAGCAGTGCTTGCCGGGGGTGTGGAGATGAATGGGAAAAGAGTATCTGAGAGGTGTGGTTCCATGGATAAGCCCTTTAGCAGCATGTTTGATACTCCAGTTGGAGTGGGGTACAACACTGGGTTTGTAAGTTCTCCTAGTATGGGTGATGACCTGGATGATGGTTTTGGTACTGGAAAAAGGAAAGGAGGGGGTATAAGAATGTTTGGAGACCTGTGGAAAAGGAAGGGCCAGAAATAAGAAACTCTGGTTCCTGTGCGACTTAGAAAACCTTCTTTCATTATGTTTTCTTTTTCCAATGGAAATGGTTGCTTTACTACTACCTTTTTGGATTTGGTTGACTCTGTGATTCAATTGTTGCAGCACTTGTGCTATCTTGTTGAATCCATGGCTTTTCAGGGTGATCTTGTTTTTTTCTTAGATGTAGGGCTAGGTTTTGGAGACCTCTTTTCCAATGTATTAGAGAAACTGTCTTAAAGTTATTGCATTTGGTCCTCCACATTGCATATGTAATTTTCTTTTATTCTTTTTCCATTTTGTAAAGTAGAGATGGGATGGCAAGTGCTCTTGTCCAAAGTGCTATCTATGTCTTAGGTTTGAGACTTGGGAAGCTCCCCTCTCAAAAATGGGAGATATCTATGGCGTCTGTTGGCTTTTAGTGCATTATAACATTCAAAGAATTATTGGAAATATTTGTGTTTCACTTATAGATAGTTAAACTTGGTAGAAGAAAATGACATGTAATAAAAAATATTGTTGGAGTGAGAAAATTCATGTAACCAACCTCATTCATATGAAACTAAGATTTGTATTTGGCTTGGTTAAATAATTTTAGGCCCATCTTTATTTAATTTCAAAAGATGTTGGAACCATTGAACAAATTGAATGAACATTGAAAGCTTAAGCTTAATCAACAGAATTACATGATCAAACGATGCAGTCAGTTTTCTCATTCCACTAGTAAGTCCAAAAATACATCCCAGTACAGTAATGGTAGCTTAAATTGGGCAAACTAATCCTCTTCATCACTTTCATAGTTCTGGCACAAAGACTGCAGTCCGGTGCTTGCGAAATTTGTTTCATGCCCTTCCTCTAGTTTTATCTCCTGTTCTGCCGGCTTGTTACCATTAGGACCCACAGTTGGTTTCTTAACCACACTAAATCTGACTGAAGGCCGAGGTCGTCCTGGTTTTTCTGTCAACACCACATAAAAATGACAAATTTATTAATATTGCATTCCCAAATTCCCAAAATTTCAAACAATTTTATATTCTGAAGAGTGAAGACGAAACACCAAGGGAAAAAAACGTTACTGTCTAATATATGTTAGCACCTACCTTTCTAGCTGAATGAAATTATAGACAAGGAACCAATGGTCATTAGCTCAGAATCCAGTCGGTATGATTTCTCTTCCCCCAAAGAGGAGGTTGAGTGTTCAAGCCCCGCTAGGGGCAATATTGTGTGGGGGTATGTGCATTAGCTTCAACTTTCAAGAAAAAAAAAATTATAGATAAGGTGGTCAGTAAAATATGTAACGATGAATTTTTTGTTAGTAGATTGCCACCTCCTTCCTAACCCACCAATTCTCTCCTTTTTTCTCTCTTTTTCTTTTTCAAATTTCGTTCCTGTTATCATTCTCCTTTCAATAGAATGAACTATTTCTAAAGATAAATAATATCAATCTATATTAGCTTGTATCATTTCTTACCACGAGAAAAAAGTTCTAATAGATATCATCATCTATATTAGCTTGTATCATTTCTTACCACGAGCAAAAAGTGCTAATAGATATCATCTCAATACATCGACCTGATTCCAAATAACAAAGTCAAGTAACACACTGCTCAGGCATTTACCATAAAAATGTGATTGTAAAGTATGACTTGCTTGATATACATCACAAAGGACTAAATTTCTCTGATCAGACTCCCATAACCAAAAAAATCAGCATATTGAAATCTCTTAGCCCCACCTTACTGACTTATATTCTAGTTTATATACTTCACATTGCAATTACTATATTATAAATAATTAGGTCTATGCTTTCAGATTGAGAAATGTAGACAGACAAGCCCTGGGGTTTTGGGACAGAGTAAAAGGACATCATCTTTTTTTTTTTTTGACAAATAAAAGTATCATCATCAACAGCCCAACAGAGCAAAAAGACTAGGAAGAAATTAATCAACCAGGACTTGGCTTAAACATTTCAAATTAAAATTATGCACATAAAACTTTGCACAGACTAAACAGAAGGTTCATTTAAGATTACTCAACCAACCTTTACTGTGAGAGCTGTCAAGAATACTTGTTTCCGTCAAATCATCTGTTGGGTTACCAGGAGGATCTTCAGAAACCTTTCTCCTCTGCACGAGAAATTTAACAATCTCAGTCATAAATGCATAGTTTCATCATATTCCCATTTTTATAACAAGTATAATGAAACTCTTATTACAAATCCAAATACTGATTCCCACAAGTGTTCCTCTGATATTAATTGAAAGTTGAAACCATACTAAATCTACGAGTATGAAAACGATGCAGTTTGAGGTTCTCCTGTATTTTTATTATTTATTTTTGACGTTGGGGAGTAAAAAGGGGTGTTTTCCAAAAAATTCAATAGTTAGGAGCACAGGTAAGTAGAATGCACAATTTTGCAGAATGAAAGAAGTGTTCAGGACCTCAGGTAGTGTTTTCAAGTTCAATAAAATACTGCATCTTTTCTCCAAAAAGCAATGTGCAGTCTATATTTCTTGAGGCAATTTGTACTCACACTCAGTTTATTCAACTCACCTCTGCTACATGGACTCTCCTATTTTCCTTCATGTACTTGTGTCAACACAGCATGGGTATCGATGTGTATCTAACACACCAACCCAAATGGGACAACCCAATCCTTCCCGTGGAATGATTGAATAAGAAGAAAAACACTCGAATTTAATAGCAAAGATAAGTTTCCTATCTATAAGATAGATGGAAATCCTTTTCTTTTACCACACCAATTAAATTTGAGTAATAGTTGACCATATTCTTACAAAACAACATTAAATATTACACTATATTAAATTTATTTATATGCGTAGTACTACGTGTGAACCTAACTTATCCAACTTTTGGACACACATCCCTATATCCTAAGATTTGGAATTCGAATAGTCACATAGCAGATATAAAATTGTTGTGCACAATTGCTTCGGGACCAAAAGAAAGGAAATTTTGTGAAACAAGTAAATCAAGATCGAAGGTCAGCACTGATTCTACATCTTCTTCAGTTCCATTGGTAGACCTAGGATACTAAAAGTTAAGCTCATAATATTTGTCTTTTAATGATACACAATGTTAGTCAAGTACAAATATTGTTCTTCACTTCTGATACTGGAAGCTTCCTATTTGAAGAAAAAATAAGCAGTCAACTAAAAACAAAGGGAAAATTTCAAGTCTCTCGTTGATCAAGGATCAAATTTTCCTTTTATTTCATCGAAACAACCTAGTGAACCATAAGAAAATTAAAATTCAGATGTTTGCATCAAAACATAGTTGTCCCCATTGAAAGATACCGAAAAATGGTCAAACCAACACAACAGAATGAATTGAAACAACCAAAATATTTCATCTATATCAACAAGCATTTCAACTGAACCAACTCAACAAAGCGTTAACCCAACTATATAAAAACAACTACATGAATCCATTTTTTAAGCTACATGAATTCTGTTCCAAGAATGTAATCTTAAAGACCATTAAAAAGCCATACTTCTTTCTCGCAAAATAAAACGGATAGAATGAAGGATAAAAACCTAATAATGCAACAAAGAACCTCCGACTTCTTTGAGAATAAGCAGATAAGAGGGAAAAAATAGAAGAAAGGTAGGAAAAATGTTTGTTCTAATACGTAGTTTAGCCTAACTAGTTTATTGTTTTAGCAGGCTTTTAGTTTATTTGTGGATTGTGTCCAATGTTTACTTCAAAAAATATGTTATATAGTTCAAGCATAGTACATACAAATGTTTATTATGTCATAATGTTTGAATCTTTTAAACTTGATTTATTAGGTATTATCTAAAGATAAATTATATACTTTTTCATATTAGCTTTTCCTCCTCACATTCAACCAAGTATACACTTCTATAAATGGATGTGTAGGCCTAAAACACATGCAATAAATCAATTGTTTGGCAATCTAGTCAATAATAGACTTTAACTTATGTTTCCAAGCATTTCCATGTGTTTCCAGATCCTTTGATGCTCCTGTTGTGTTTTCTGAAATGTTCTCCAAACATTTCTGCTTCAAACTTGATAAAAACAGAAATCGGCCGGAAGTGCCACTCAAAAACGTAATTTTGATCCTTGTTGCTGGTTTGCACTTATTACTGGAAATTTGTTGTTGGCAATTTTCCTAAAATTAAGATTGGCACTCTTCTTTTCCATCTTTTCTCTCTCTTGGGGAGAGGTGTGAGTTGTCAAAAGAAAGTAAGACTAATTAGTACACTCGAGTTTACAAAACATTCCATCTCGAACAAAAAGATATTAGGGATGATGTTATTTAGACTGTATATTCAACTTGAGAATGTAAAGGAAAAATATACTAAGGAAACTCTTAATATATTGGAGACACTTCATTTTGGTAAATAACATGTTTCTTTTGTGTCTGTGGCTGCATGCCCACGTGTGAACTTAATCCAGCCCGTGAGTGACACAAGTATAATGATAGTTATATAGATCCTATACGCACTTTACATGCTGCGTTAAGGCCTAGTTATGGTGCTTTCAGCAATCATGTCAAAGTTCCAGAAAACCAACTTAGCCTTCACACAAACTACAACAACAACAACAACCAAGCCATTTCCGAATTACTTGGGGTCGGCTACATAAATCCCATGTTTCCATTCCGCCTATGTAAGGCCATAACCTAAATCAATCCGCATGCTATCATATCTTTCTTTACTAACTATACCCTCAATAGCTTTAGAACCTTAAAAATTCTAGTATTGATTTTGAGATGCACAATCAAATTTTCAGAGAAATACATTCCACACAAAACAGTCACAGTATAATCATTGTAAAAAGGGCTATTTTGCCAATCTCAATTCCCTATCACAAAATCCCAGCATAACTCAAAAAAAATATTTCTGGCTTAAGAACTCAATTCAATGAGGATGACTCTTCAGGCAAGTCCAGTCAGGATTGAATCATATTTTTTTTTTATTCAAATTCAAATCTGCATGACTTGTTCAATACAGCTTTTTGATAGATATAGATGTCATATATATCAACAAAAATAATGTTGTAAAAAATCAAACGTGGTCATGGCATATTCATACCTTTAGATCACTGCTTCGAATTTCATCGCTGTCAGTTGAATGAGTTAAATCTTCATCATCATCAAGATCTTCGTCATGGATTCTTTTTGTGAAAATCTCTCTTGATCCCTGAGTTAAAAATGGACACCAAGTAAGCCTCATGAAAACAAACTACTCACAGAAAAGGGGAGTAAAAGTGAACTAAACAGTAGATAATCAGAACTCACTTGAAATATTGATTTTATGAGTTTTTCATCCTCCTCTTCCAACTTCTTTTCCTATCATTATAAAAATCCAATGGTACAGTCAAGAAATCTGTCATTGCACGTATATTTATACATGTATACAAACACATATATGTGAGGGGCTTTTGATAACCATATTTATTTTTGCTAGATCCAGCAAGAATCATGCTAGATATATACTGAGAAATTACTTTTAAACAAATACATAATCATTTCAGGAAGTTCAGCTTTTAGCCAGCTAATATAAATTCAACCCTACGTTAGAAAGTGATTTCATTCACATAAATCTAATATACCAGAGATGCAACAATGGTAGTCCTTTAGGCTTCCACTGTTGCATGCCTTCAGAAATATGTTTTCAATCCAAGGGGCTAAATTAAAAAGTAGCTTAACAATCTTACCTTTTCCTCCGCTGAACGTTGCAAAACCTCAAGCATCACATCTACACTGACAGTTGCCTGTCTTGACTGAAAAACATAGGGGAAAAAAATCTTATTTTAGTATGGCAAATATATACATATATGTATATAAATATTTAAGAACAGTTAAGAAAAGAAAAAAGAAAGTGGAAACATTTGTCCACCATGCTAATAATGCCATGCATCAGGTAGTTTGAAATTCAACATAAAATTAAGTTTACCATCCATAGGAACTTAAATAAATCACAGATTTAGGGCTTGTTTGGTTCAATATGAAATCGGAGTTCAAGATCTCCGAAAACTGAACCACAATTTAGAAATCAGGTCTTTTCTAACCCAGTTTTCATAAATAAATAAATAAATAGAGTAACACCACCGAACGATTTTATTTTTTATTTTTTACTGTTTTCAGTTTTTCAGCTCTCTGAAACCAAAAAACTGAACCAAACAGGTCCTTACTGACCAAATCATCAATAATGAGTGGCTAAATTAACACCAGAGGACAAGAAGTTCCTTATATTAGCTTTTTACTTTTTCGGCCATCCGTATGCATTATAACAGGTATTTATGACAGATGCATCAGCACATAAGAATTCAATTTGGGTCATTGAGTGTCGTGAAGAGACAATATGGTTGAGCCATAGCTTCATATACCTTCATGGACTTCATTTCATCCAGTGCAGCGAGGATATCCATCTCTCTTTTTGAGTCCAAGGTTCTATTCTCCAGAGATTTCATTGCATCGCCCATCTCTTCAGCGTCCCTTTGCTGTCTCTCCTTGTCTGCTTCCTGACGAAAAGAAATTATTTAAGTTGTAGATGAACCCCAAAACAATATTCAGAACAAAATAAGGGAATCTCAACATGAAATATATAGCTGGATAAGGCAAGTTAATTTTCACCTCATCCTCGGCACGCCAAGGTTCGAAATTCCTTGTTGCGCCTGACTCAACTACATAGTCTGAATTTTGAGGGTCTGTCTTCATCGCAATCTCAGCTGAGCACCTGGTGCATTTGAAGTAGAACCTAAATATTTGGATACCCAAGTATGTCTGCAAATGATTTTAACATTTACAGTTCAGTTCAGTGGACATATAGATCTAGATTTCATTAAAGAGAATTCAGAAAACATACATCTTCGTGATCACAAAACTAAGGGCAAATAAAAAAAAGGAAACAAAGTAAAATTAACAGAAGAAAAGGACATAAATGATGTTATTAATCCAACTTCCAAACAACAAATCATCGATATTTCAAGCTTGTATGTATAGATATAGATATGTATAAATAAGATTCAATACCTCGCCAATGACGTCTTCTTTGCGGGAATTGAACTTGGTGCCCTTATAGATGTAATTCCCACAGGTGTTGCAACGAATGCTCATGGGAAGCATCATTCTCACCTTTATCTGCTGGTTCTTGGGCTGTCTCCTCCTCGGTATCTTCGCCGGATCGAAGTCCGGCGGGTAGTACTTGTTCAAAACCTTTCTCTCTCCCATCTCTTAACCGATCAATAAAAATCTTTAACAATTCAATTCAATTTTTCCCTCTTGACTTGGATAAAGCCCTAGATTTGATGAATATCCTTCTCTTGAGACTAATAATATAACAAAACTTTCACTGAAACTACGCCGCTACAACAGCCACGTCGGCGGATCTCGCAGTCGAAACACCATCACTGCATACTCACAAACAACACCATCGCCGATTTTCAAGCCTTTATCGTCGTTGGTTGAGCCTTTCGCGTTGTCGCCACCGCGCTGACTAGAGAGAGAGGGGGGGCAAGAATGGTAGAGAGAAATTGACCTCAGGAAAGGGAAAAGGGCGTTAAACATTTTTAATATATATAAATATAATATAAAGGAAATGATATAATTTGGAGAAAGAAAAGAAATTAAAGTATTTAAAAAATTTATTATTGTACGCTTTTATATCTAAGCGCAAATTATATTTTGATTTTTTTTTTTTTTGGCAAAATGATAGTTTTTTTTGTTGACTTTGGTCAACAAAATGTTGAAATGATTAAACTTGGAGAAAAAAATTAGCAAAAATAAGCACAAAAGTATAGAAGGGCATTCTGAATATTTTTTTACTATTGTTTACATATATATATATAATGTAAATAATCTAACCGTTGATAATAACATAAAGGACTATAGTAATGTATAATTTCAATCCATAGCGGTGAAAATAAAGATACACAAATGTGGGGGTTAAGTTGACGTATAGACAAATCTCAGGAGATTAAAATGTAATTTGCCCTATATTTAAAAAATAAATTTTTATTTTTATCAAAATAATGGTAAAGTTGATATTAACAATTTTTTATTAAAAAATGATAATATTTTCTTTCATTCCTCCTAATTTTGAAAAGATAACAAAAACTATTATTCATCCTGATATATCCCTCCAAATCCTTCCATCTCCTTTTCTTTTCATTAAAAAATTTATACATTCTAGTAATAATGTTATTCTTAGTCAAGAGGGAGATAAGTGTATATTAACAAAACTTCAAAAGATATAGTATAATTTACCCTTCATAATTTTATATATACATCTATGTAAATAATTATTTTTTTAAAAAAAAAATACTATCAAGTCTTACTTTTCTTATTGAAATATAAATAAATCTTAAAAAAATTCTTTAATAAGTCCTACTTTTGATATATATATATTTCATTTAAATCCTAAATCACAATACACTTACTAAATCAAAGTAAAATTTTGTAATTATAAATTTATTCAAAAATTAATATCTAATCTACTTTAAGTTTCAGTTACTTGCTAATATTGCATTATGAGTTTAAATAAAATTTAATCTAATTTATATTCAATTAAAAAACTCTTGTATAGAATACACAATTTTTGTACACAAAAAAAAAAAAAAATGAATCTATAAAAAAAAATCAATAAATGTATTTTTTTTTCTTTTTATTCAAATTTTATATCTAATTTTGTAAGATAATATATGAAAATTTGATTTTATATCTAATTTATCAAGAGTATATCTAATTCAGTAAGGGGATAAATGAAAATTTTAGTGATTTAGGATTTAAATGGAAAAAAGAAATTGAAAGTAGGACTTGTTGGTTCTAATTTTTTTTTTTTATTAACCTTATTTGTCAAGTAAGACTTGATAGTAATTCGAATGATATGATTTGGAAGGTTGAAAGTTCGAGCACTGCGAGGAGCAACACTACGAGTGTGAGCGGGTTTGATTGAATATTTGAAAAAATGTATATATATAATTGAGTTTCAAAATTTTCATTTATATTTTTAAAAATTATAATATTTGTAAAAGTACTTAATTGAGAATTCTAGTTGGTTATGAATTAGAATAAGGATTAAGAATTACATTTAAGGACTTTGTAGGTATTTGTGCATTTGTTAAACTTTCGAGGGAAAAATATTACTATTGAGTTTCAGAATTTTCATTTATATTTTAAAATTCTATAGTTGTTGTAAAAATACTTAATTGCGAAATTAAAGTGGGTTACGAATTACAGTTAGGATTAAAGATTACATGCGTTTACTTAAACTTTAGAGGGAAGAAAATTACAATAGAATTTCAGAATTTTCAATTATATTTTAAAAATGTATAATTTAAAAAATTACAGTTGAGTTGCAAAATTTGCATTTAATTTTAAAATTTTAATTTTTGTAAAAGTATTTGATTGAAAATTAGAGCAGTGAATTACACTGTAACCCACCGGGCACATATTCACCAAGTTAAGTATAATTTGCCATGGTGACAGAGAAGTGGAATTTTGCAATTTCTGAATGATTATTATGTAAGAGAGGTTATGACATCATTATGAGATGATATCATAACGACGTATTATATGAGCCACACAAAAACAAAAACATATTATATTCAGATTGCAGTAGCAGTTCTAATTTTTTAACCTTATTTCACTTCCTTTAAAATAAGGAAATGAAAATTTTCAAAATGGTGAGACAACCTTGTACAAAGGATTATACAACTTGCACCCGTTTAAACCAAAACGCACAGTTAACCCCTCTGTCTGGTCAAAGTTTCAAAAAAACACAATCCCTTTCGGGAGTGTGGCGGATTAATTCAGTTTGACCTGATGAATCAATGTAACCTTTTCATTCTACATGGCCATTCATATCACATTATAATCAACTTGCAAAACAAATTACAGGAGGTTTTACGCATCAAAAGAAAAGTAGATTTAATCCAAAATAATTATATATTTATCCCATTTTATTATCTACATAAAATGGCCCTTGAGTAAAACAAAAGCAAAATTCAATCTATTTCTGTGTTAAGAGAGCAGTGCAAGGGAAAATGGGGTGCAATTTCCAATGTGCATCATCTGGAAACTTTGTAGCCCTACATAATAAATAAATAAATAAATAAAACAGTTAGTGAGATCTACGGCGTCCAAAGAAAATAAAATAAAATAAAATAAAATAAAAATAAAAATAAAGAGACACTAAAATTAGAAGGGGAATGAGGCGTTACTAATATCAGGCAACAAAAATGATGCCAGCCAGAACATACCTTCACTCTTTTCAGTAGGTCCTTGGCAGTAGCATCATTATTAAAATGATCACGCACTGGCTGCATAGCACAAGGAATATAAAGTCATTGCGCTGATAAAAATAATAGAAAAAGTTGTCATACCACGCAGACTTTTCCATACATCTCACCAGGGTCCATTCAAACAATCCACCTTACTAGAGAACTTCTGCAATGGGAAGTGCCAAAAGCCATGGTCTCGATGGCCAATTGTATTATAAATACAAAAGTAGGTCTAGGAAGGCAATAGATGTTGTTTTACTGTTTATTCTAGAGAATGGAAACAAACTAATCCTTCAGCAAAGCAAGGCACACTGTTGAAACGACTTGTTATTATATCAATTGTAAACAGAATTACCAAGATTTGGTTTGTCAAACATGAATCCATCGATACAAATACGGGAACAGAATGCCAGATTTAGATGTATATTAGCATTGCTCATGAATATTATTAACTTTAAGCATTTAAACTCAGAGATGAAAAAAGTTTCTAATCGCAGACACCAACAAAGAGCCTTATGAACCTTATCCTTCAGCTAACAAGATATTCTATTCCCCTTCAGATACTGTAGTCATTTAAATGCAATAATCAATTCTATACCCCAAAATCACTAATGTTTCATATTTCATTATACCAAATCCATCTATTCATCTGCAGAAGTAACAAAAATAACATGCAATCCTCAACCATATGTTCTAAAATCCTAAACTGTCTACAAGAAATCAATGATTCTCAGCAAAGTATGGGCCTATTGCTTCTTTCTACACTACCAATAGAGGATTTATAAAGACATGACTAGAGAAGAAGCGCATGACAGAGAGAATATAGTAGACAAAGAAAACATATTCAATTTCATTTCAATTATTAAATCAGAGCATACTTCATATACAAATAACTAACTCTATCTACATTTAAATGTTAAACACCAATATGGATAAAAAAATCATGCACAATTTACAATGGCAAGATACATATTTGAATAGAAATAAAGAAAGAGAAGAATCCAGCCACAATAAGAAACAAACAGATAGTTTCGGCAACAGTGAAGACCAATTTAGGAAAACCCAAATTGAGCCAACCAAAGCATATCAATTTAACAAAACCCAAATCGGAAGTTCCGTAGCCCTAGTTTCTTCCTCACACTGAACCACCACGCTAAGAAGTAAAAATAATCGTTGTAGTCATCATCCTCCTCTACTTCACTGAAGGGAACACTAACCAATCGGCGACGACAACAATAATCGATCAATCAATTGGATGGAAGAGAGCATGCCACCACTGGAGGTTTTGTGAAATCTCACCAGATTCACCATAGGTCGGTGACAATATAAATTCTGATCGGCCAACAAGATATGACTTTGATCACCAAAGCTTTGGTGGAGAGAGAGGGAGAGAGCGCGCTTTGGTGGAGAGAGAGAGAGAGAGGAACGTGCTGCTGAGAGAGCAGATTATAAGTGAGCGTTTTAAATGAGAGATCTTCCGTCTTTTTTTAAGTTGTAGAGAGTTCTCCATGTTTTCACATTTTGAGAAACTATAACCCAAAAATTCCCAAAACAACTTTTTATTGTTCTCTAAAAACCTATACTCATGTAACTCAATTTTCTAAAAATTGTTCTTTAAAAACAGTTCCAAGCAGTGCAAAAAGTTGTTTTCTATTTTTTTTCCCTCCCAAAATAGTACTGTTTTGGGAGTAGTTGCAAACCAAGCAATGCCTAATGTTTTCAGTACTTTTAATATAGAAATAGAGAACATCCTGGTGTTTCCAGAAAACCGATCCTTTTTTTTACTCAACTTCCTAAAAATAATATTACGAGAACAAAAAAACAAGCAAATTTTTTTCCCTGTTTTTCATAACTCTGAGAAAAGAAAATTGTATTTGAAATTATGTCGAACAAATTTTGAAGGTTAAAATGGTGTCAGGTGGGTATGTGGCTCTGACAAATTTGACAAGGAATTGAAGCACGTGACAGAATACCTTAGACAGGAATTGAAGCATGTGACAGAATACCTTAGACAGGAATTTGACAGGAATTGAATGCAATCCATTGAGCCATCAAAAACGACATATTAGAACTCATAAGCAGAGTGTTGAATACCTTAGACACATGCAAAGGAGCATAAACAAGTCTAGCAGCAACTGGGGATGTAACTACAACTGGGATTTGGGAAGACCTTGAGGCAGTATATGCATATACCGCTGGAATGACTTATGATAGAAAGGATTGGAAAAAGAGAATCCATGTGGCCAACCCAATTTGTACGGGATAAAGGCAGGGATGATGATGATGATGCTCCCACACAACATGAGGATTCTTGAATCACACCACTTGTCAATTACATGATACTTGTCAGAGATACTAGCTTAGGGATGACAGATTAATCGCAATTATAGAGGTTGCTTCCTAACGAGATTAAAACAAAGTAATAAACTCCGTGCAAAAGGGAATGAAATTACATGCTGAGAATGAAAAAGGAAAAATGTCATGCAAACACACATGCACATACACACACATACATCAAAGAACTGTACGAAGTATTAACAGTTGAACAACTTCCATGTTGTTTATTGCCGATTATGTATAAATCCATTGCTTCCATGAATTCATAGATCGCATGATTTTGATTGACAGTTCAGAGAGGTCAATACAAAAACAGCATTACCCAAATGCTTCACATTAAGTTGGACAAATATAATGCAACCTATGTAACAAGCTTAAATATAAAGCATAAATATATATAGCTCATTAAGTTCAGACCAAAGATCCCTGGTTATGAAAATCATTATCCATGGGAGAGTCAGTTAACACATAGAAAAGAAGAAAGTGCATACCTGCAGTATCTTATTCAATGCTTTTGATAAAGCAGGTTTCAAGTCTGCAGGATGCAATTTCCCATTTTCATAGTCAGCAACCAGTTCTTCAAAATTGCTGAAAGTCCTGAATTTAGAAAAACATCAGACACATGATGCCATCAAATAAAGCCAGGATAATCAGGATTCCAAAAGAAATATAATCTTGAAGCACCAGATTAACATAGCACTTTAGAGCCTGCGAGAATTGCCAGGCTTTTAACAAATGAGAAAATACAGGAAGTACTCCTTGCAGAAACAGGCTCAGAAAATCTCAAACAAATATAAAATGCAACACAAGGTAAAAAGAACCAAAAAGTTCGACAAGGTTGTCCAAAGCCATCATAACTCACTTTTGACCACCATTTTCTGCACTTCTCTCAACCTTGAACTCATGAAACCATGGGAAGATAATGTATTTGATGTACTCCAGACATGGGTTCCCCTCAACGACCATTGGCGGACAGTAAGCTTTCTTTATCTTCACATTTACTTCAGCCTGTGATGTTCATTACAAGGTATGCCATAACTATAGCACCGAAAGATGGGAAAAAATGTTGAATTCTAAGGGAAGCTTCTATAAACAGGCAAGTTCAATTCAGTTTTCAATAAGCAAATACTGTAGTTCAACTCCTTTAAATTTCAATTGTGTAGCACCATATGATACCTCTTCATCCTCCATGAAGATGGAAGATGATGGATCACTTTTTGACATCTTCTCTTGCCCTTGCTGCAAACCAGGAAGCATGTCTGCAAGTCAGGTCAATATAACTGTAAGTAACTGACTATATCAGGATAGAGAACAAAGAAGAACTCAAGGAAGTAGGAAAGATGATAGTTGTATACGATGAGATAATATAATAGGCTTGTTTTTCCTCTTAATATCATCACAATATTCTCTTGCAAGTACATTCACTTTCCGCTGATCCATGCCCAATTGACAAATGTCAGCCTGTATAGATTGGACAAATTGTATAATTTTACATTATTATCATGCACGACATATTAAATAGTAAAATAACCTTTTACAAATTGAAAATTCCTATTTATAAGCAAACAAACATAAAATACTAGAAAGAAAATAATGATCATATATTAGCATGGACAAGCTAAACTCTGGGTTTATAAATGAAGAAGGTGATACTAGTTGTTTCTACGGCTGGTGCTAAATAGGAATGAAAGTTAAATTCCGCATATAATATGCTTACCAGTACATGTCAAAATAGTGATTTTAATTTTGCTTATTTTAGAAATAGAAATTCCACATTAGGGTGCATGAGGTAAAAAAAAATCTTTAAGATAAATAGAAAAAGTTCTTCAGGTCTAAATCGTACTCCTATTGAGGTTCAGAAATTCTTAAAGGATGACATAGTCTTTTACTAAGAAAATTGTTCAATAAGATCACAACAACTAAGCAAATGCATGATGAGTGAAAAAAAAAAATAGATCGTCATATGGTATTTATAATTTTTATAGATCTTGAGAAAGCCTAGAACAGGTCCTAAAAAATATGACAAGGTAATTTTTTTTTTAAAAAAAGGAAAACCCAAAGATATATATTTTACATGATGGATGTGGAAGATGGAGCTGTGACTATAATCAAGAGCATTTTTTTTTTTGATAAGTGACTATAATCAATAGCAATTGCAAGAGAAACAAGTAAGATTTTCGATTATTGCGGCTTACATCAGCAACCAGTATTAAACTTGTATCTATTGGCCTTTATAACAGATGAGTTGGTAAAACACATACAAAACTATGTTCCGTGGTGTAGGCTATATATAGATGATAATACTTTGAGTGATGATTGATGAAACTAAATAAAGGATAATTGCTAATCAGGGTATGAAGTGTAACTCTAGAATCAATAGGGTAACTGTATAAGATAAGCTGGAGTGCTGGACTAAAATAGAATCTAATGAAAATTGAGGATCAAGAGACACCAAAGAGAATTTTGTACCTAGACTCAATATTCACATACTCATATGGGATTAAGGCAAGGATGATGATGATGATGATGATGATGATGATGATGATAATGATGATGATGACTCAATATTCACATAGAATAAGGAATCGTAGATGATTTTACTCATAGTATTAATGCATGATGGGTTAAACAGAGGAGTAGTTCTAGCACATTGTCTGATCAACGTATACCTCTAAAAATATAAGGTAAATTCTATAAAGCAATAACCATAAATGGTAGTACAAAATGTTGGGCGGTTAACAATCCACATGTTCATAAGCATTATTGAAGTACAAATGTTGAGATGGATATATGACAAAGGATAAAGCTAGAACCTATTACATTCATAAAATGGTTAAAGTAGCACTTTTTCAAGATAAAACAAAAGAAAAATGACTATGATTGTTTAATTATGTGCAACAGAGACCAATAGTTGCACCACTAAGGAATCATGATGTGATTCACATTAGAGTAATGGTAAGAGAAGAGAAAGAACACAATAACATAGGTTAAGATAGTAAAGAATGATATGAAAGAGTATGATTTAACTAAACTTATGACTTTCAACATAGCATAATAGTGAAACAAGATTCATGTAACCATCCCAAGTAGTTGGGACAAGGCTCTGTTAAGTTGAGTCAAAGATAAGCGGACCCAAGTAAGGCTAAACAGCTTCATACAAATCACATCTATGTAGTAATAGCATAAATCTTAACTTAGGGGTATTGTATTGCTTTATTGGCCTACTCCCAATCTACTCCAGTCTTTTAGAAGTAGTTAGAATAAGTTCAAGATATTGCAGATTCAAGTAAGGATAAACAACTTCATAAAATTACATCTGTGTAGCCAAGTAATATCATGGATCTTAACTGAGGGGTGTTGTATTACTTTATTGGTCCTACTCACTGTCTAATCCAGTCTTGCAGAAGTCCTCAACAAGCTAATTATTAACAATAAATCACACAGACCAAGGCGGACTTGTGAAAAGCAAAGAACATAGAAGTCCCACAAGAACAACTCAATGACACAATATGAGAAGTAAAATTGATGTTTCAATTATCGCAGCATATGCAGATCTTAAAATAAATTAGTTGATTTCTCTCTCTCTCTCTCTCTCTCTCTCTCTCTCTCTCTCTCCCTCTCTCACACACACTCATTGCAGTTCGGGTGCGGATTGGACCACAACAATCCAATTCATTAAATTGGCCACACATGCTTTATTTAAAAAATCAGAATGATTCAGGAAAAATTGGATCACTTTAAAAAACTTCATCAATGTTTTTGAGTCAATCCAAGTAGTTAAGTACATCCATAATTTCACAACAGATACCTTAAGGAAAAATATGTCAGCACATTGCATGCAAGGGTACAAAATCTGGGCTGCTGTCAACTCATCTTGCTCACTACGACCCATGATCTGAACACACCTGAAAAAGAGAAAAAGTTCAATGCTTGTAGTGCCTCTAGTAAATCACAATTCAAGAGCAAGTAATCTCAGTCATAAATCTTGAACCTCAATATCCTAGGAAGTTTGTTCCTTCGAGCAATATCCATTACAAGAGGCCAGTACTCATGTGCCCGGGAATTAATTTCTTCCGAGGACCATAAAAATTCTACTCGACTGCCTTCAAGATTTAACCCGACAGCTTTCCATATCTCAATCATATAACGTCCAACGGTTTGGATCTTTTTCAAGTCACCCCCCATTTTGTTGTTTAGCTGTGCAAACCAATCTGCAATCCAGATTTTTACTTTGCAACCAGCAGAGGTAAGTTTGTTCACACTAATTATCTTCATAACTCCCTGTTCAGCAATGAAATGAAGAAAGCCATTAATAAACAAAAATAAGCAAGTGTACATGTACCCAAATTTCAACATCCATGGTTCAGAGTTTTACATGCAACTGTAGGATACATGCTTCAAGAATCATAGAACTATGATTTTTAACTAAATAGAAAATTAGGTTAAAACTTAAAAGTGGACAGAATAAGAGACTGGATGCGTTACAATTCAATTGATTTTAAATAATATCTATATGGTTAAATGGATCTCATCAACCTGTAATACACCATTCTAAAATTGAGCAACAAATTATCAGCATGATATTGTAAAATTCAAAGCTATCGAACAATCAAAAAATAAATAAATTTGGCTGTAAAAAGTAAAAGTACTAATATTGAGAAAAACCTTTCTCGCAATAGAATGACTGTAAATCCACTTGAGTTTTCATTAAATAAATATTTAATGACTGTAAATCCACTATAGATCAGAGTGTTAATAGAAACCTTCAAAAGGGTAATAAAATTGTCAGGTTCTTAAGAACAGACCTGAGCGATATGCATACGACCGGAGGGTTCAAAGCCATCATAGCAAACGGGTTGGGGCTTCTTGGAGAGAAGATTAAAGAGCTCGTCTTCTTGTATGCACTCCTCTCCGACACTCCTCACAATCTTAAATTTTTCCTCTGCACTCATCCTGTTTCAACAATTGAACACAAACACATATCACTAATGTTGAATTATATATATAAATGTAAGGCTCTCACCTCAAAACATGTAGACTATTGTAAATGTGAATATATATAATATACAAACATAAATATACATTGAAATGTGTATAGGATCTTACTGAGTTATGGAGTTTGAGAAATTAGAAGAGGAAGGTTGATCCTGTGATGAGGTTACAGATAGGGACTCCATTTCTTTGGACGGAGGTGTCTGATCGGCCGCTTCATGCTCCATTCAGATCCCTGTGGTGGCTTCTCTTTCACAACGCAGTCACGAAAAATAGGGTTTCAGACACAAGCTGTGATAGGCTGATGGATGCGTGATTGCGTGGTCTGGTCATTTTTTTTTTTAAAAAAAAAAAAATTAGAAAAAAGATTGGCCAATACGCTGCAGGCCCGCGACACAGAGAATCAGAATAACACAATTTAACATAAAAGGGCCAATTAGCCCATTTCAAGTCTTAAGCAGACTGGGCTAAAATGATTTATGGGTTAGGCTGTGTTTGCTTTCTAGTCTGAGTTCAAGGCTTCATTCGAATAACTAAAAAAAATTTGTTTTAAGAAAATAGCATTAATTATGATAGAAAAAAATATACTCCTACATAATAGTGTTTATGCGAGAAAAGAAAATAGATGATAGTAATATTCTTTGACCTTGCAAGGGAAAGAGAGTAGAGAGGGAAAAAAATGAATGGTTTGTTTTATTTTGTGAAAGGTGAAGAACAAAACAGAAATTTTCTTGTTATAAAAATGAGAATAAAATAGTAAGATAGTTTTCATTTTCTGCAACATTGTGTGAAGAGAAGTTTCACAAAAGGCCATCTTCTCTTTCTTTAACATATGAAAACTTTTAATGAGAAGTAGTTTCCGCCTTTTTAGAAAAATAAAATGAAATATAGAATAGATATTTTGGATTAAAGCCGCGTGATGAGATCTATCAGACTTGTTTTTTCTTATTTTTCAGTTTTAACACCTGAGGTAAGAAAGTATTTATTTTCACGCTAAAATCTGACATAACTTGATTCAGTGCTCATTAGAGGATAAACGTTCGGTGTTTCCATCATTATTCATAAATATATAACTAAAACTTTATATCATTCATTTTCCACTATCCTCATTCCTCACATGTTGACCATATTTTGAGTTCAGTTCCTTTGGTGGGCATCTATGATCGCGTCGAATACCAAAATTTTGAGTACATATATTTTAGCTTTGTATTCGATAATTCTCAAATATTTCAGAACACATAATTAACAAATCTTTTATCCTCAAGTATAACTCTTTCAACTATAATTTCACGATATAATTGTTTAGAAAGCTAAGAATTTCTTTAAAAAGAAGTTTGAAATGTATATCATAATTAATTTCATTTAAATTTTCTTCCTAAAGTATAATTCTCAATTTGTTTGTCATAAATTTTAGTTCATAGTAATAATACACAACATGACAAAATAAATAGAAATATATATATGTATATGTATACACATATACATATATATTAATGCGTCCTTACTATCTATATCTTATTTAAGAATTCGTTATTATATTGATGTGTCCTTAACTTATGGATATCTTTTTTAAAAAAATTCAATTCATTCGTATTAAAATAATACTATCACAAGGGTCTTCTCACGACAAAAAGAAAAAAAGAAAAAAGAGTATTCTTTATTTATAACAATGAGTAATAATTGACATTGCTACATAAATGAATGTCACTCATTCTGTAACGTATTTTATTAGTAATTAATGTCACTCATTTTGTAACATGTTTTATTAATAATTGATGTCACTTATTATAACAACGTATATAACCACTTATTGTTATAAATGTTATTAAAGGATGAAATTACAAAAAAATTCTTATTTAACCACTAAATTGAGATAATTTTTAAAGATTTATAAAAAGAAAAATAATCATTTAATTGCCGGGTTGTCGTAATAACATTACTCTACGTGTTTACGTACATATTTGATAGGCAAGGTAAGTGAATTTTCATAAACACCATTTTTCCCTTTATTTTATAGATGGTTCCACCTCACTTTTTGCTTTCAATCGTCTTAGCACATTTTCTGAAAGTAGGGTAATGACTCCTAGTTCAAGGACAGGACAACTTCATTCTTGATGCAGAAAGCTCTCCATACCCCCCATCCTATAAGCTGTTGCCATGCTCTACTCATAATTTTGTAAAATTATATTCCCTCCGTCCCACAAATCTTGGCATGTTTGGGGATTCCAACTTTTTATGGTGGGATCCACTTTTTAGTATAATAATGCATGAATTTACATATTAGTCCTTATTTAAAAGTTAGTATTATTATTATATGGTGGGCTCAACTTTTAGGATAGTAGAGTTTGGAATGGGTAGTTTAGGAATCATATAATCCATTTTAGGAAATGGACATATATTTTGGGACATCCCAAAAAGGAATAATGGACTAAAATTATGGGACGGAGGGAGTATATAAATGTTTTCACTAAAATTTCAAAAATATTAAGTATGTTTCACTAAAATTTCAAAATCACCCTAATATATAAGTATGCTCCACATAATTGTTAAAGAACGCACCACCCCTCCTCTAAGAATTTTCTGACTGCATCGCTAATACATAACATTTTTCTCACAAATTCAAGTATAAGTTGTAAGACCAACACCGGACGGTTTGTATAAATTATTTTTCCAATACTTTTTTGAATTAAATACACAAAGTTCATGTTAAAAAAATAAAAATAAAAAAGGAAGGTGGATAATACAAATTCCAGCACGTAATTTGAGTTCGAGATTTCAAGTGTATCTAAGAAATGATTGAATGAGAGAATATGTTAAAACTAAACCCATGCCTATATATATATATATATATGTCCAGGGGATCATAACTTGCCAAGCTTAAATGTGTCTAGGAAGTGGGTTGATGGGGAAAGTGATCTTAAAACCCATGCGTATCAATTATAGAGGTTAATTTCCGCAGCCTTCTCATTCAATTGAAACATGTTTTCATCATTTAAATGGTCATCCCTATCATTGAACACTTGATACTATATGAAGGAGGACTTGTGAGTTCTGATCCGGTAAAACCAGTCAAAGAAATCCTTGCTGCAACTCTCAGCGATGTGCCAATAGCCGGCATACACCTGGAAATTGATTGTATTAGAAAAAGATTTCCCTAATATTAATTTAATAAAATGCCAAATTCTAACAAATCTTATCAACTTGGTAAATAGTAGTAAAATATTTGTAAACAAGGGATGCAATTTTAAATTCGAAGACATTATCCTCAGAATGAAATGACGGTTTGTGTCTCACTATTTGATTCCAATGGTCCCAACTCGAAGGCTGATTAAACATGGCAGAGCTAGGATGACCTACTTACAGGCGAAAACAATGCTAAAACACACGTTTATGGTGTCATATGACTTTGACAAATCTACAAAAAATTTATGTCATAAGATTGTGTTTTATTATTGTTTATAGATTTTCAACAACACCATATCTTTCCATACTTCATTAATCAATTTAAAGTTAGATTTGGTCGGTACCGACTATATACCTTTCTTTCTAATTTTCCTTTCCCACTTGGATCTCTTTTTCTTGAAGAAGAAAATTAAGAAAATTTACGTGAAGGAATTGTCTTTCGCACATTTCTAGGGATAATTTCAAGTCATAAGAGTGGATTAATTAGTTGGAGCAAAAATTTAGATTATGTTTCACTGCGTGAAAACTTAGCTACAACTCCATTATTCATTAACTTTATAATATTGTATTACTTTTTTATTTTCATGACTTTATTTCTCTTTTCTTTTTTTATTTATAAAATCTAACCACATCTATATTATATGCACATTTTTTCAATGTTTTGCTTTCAGTTGGTAAAAGTTTTTCAACGTTTTCCATTCACTTTTTCATCTCCTTTATCACTAAATTTATCATCTGTATCATTTTTTTCATATATATATATATATATGTATATATATATATATATTTTGTCGTCAATTAATAAAAAGGAAGATTATATGATTGATGTTTATTAAAGAAACTTCAAATATTTAAAAAAATTATTTGAAAATCCAGATTGAATGAATGAGGTCAGTCATAGTCATGCATAGAAGTTAATATTCAAGCCCCTCGTGTTGGCGTTACAGTGTTTCACTGTAATAATATATATATATATATATATATATATATATGCAATCTTTGGCCCTTAAAATAGGGGAAATAGGAGGGGGAAAAAAGAGGAAAGGGTGAGACAGGCCTGGCCTGCACACAATTATGGCTGATCAATGTAGTAGAGCCTAGAGGCCTATTGTTCCTGACCAAAGGAAAGCCTATAGAAATTGAACTTTGCCAGCAAAGGGGCTGTACCTGAAAGTCCACTCTTTTTGGCTCACGTGATTTGTACTTACATTGATGTTGGCAGTTGGCACAGGCCACGGAACATAGTTTCTGTCACTTTTTTTTTCTTTGTGGTAGCTACTGCAGGCACGAATCCAATGTTGTAACAAACCGTTTACACGTGTGCGTGATCTGTGCCGGTGAATGCCTCTGTCGTAACGACACATTAGGGATCGCTGAGCCGGTGGGTAGAAATGTCAACGGCACGCAGTATCCATTTTTCAAATTGGTCCCCACGAATAAAAATATTTTTTCAAAATAGTTCAGCCTACATTACATCAGAGTCCAGGTCGAATCCTGACACCCCAATGTACATATTTAAAAGGATAAAATGTTCCAACACTGATTCAGATTTTTGTTAAATAAAAATACTTGTAATTTTTTGACTGTGGTCAACCTTTCTCAATTTAGTAAACAATGTCCTACCATTTCTTATCAAAGTTAACAATAGTTTGTTTTTAATGATTTATTTGTCTTTACCGTTATATCTTTTTATTTATTATTCAGATGCATGCATCATAACTGATGTAATAATCCAAAATAGAAGAAGTCATTTTTGATTTTAATAAATTCAATAATGACTATCATATAACAACCCCTTCTTTCTCCAATTGACGTGTTCTTATTTAAAATTTGAACAAGTATGAATTTGAAACGATATATATATATATATGAAACCATCTTCGACCACCGTTACGGCCACGCCACCATCATCCTCATCTTCCCTTAAACTCACTCACAAGTATACCCCAAACCCATCATCTTCCTGTTCCCTTAAATCACACACCAGCAGTCCCCAACCCATCTTCTTCTTCTTCCCTCAATCTCACGTACCAGCAGACCCTCATCTTTTTCTTCCCTCAAACTCACTCACGCATCGGCTGAATCTGCTCGATCTGGATCCACATCTGCACTTTCACATGGAATTGTTGCTCTATCACAATCTGGCATCTAATCTGTTTATGCTTCAGTCACTGCTTCAATTGGTTTCGGGTCAAATACCACTCGGGGTACTGACCGATTGAAGTCTATATCTCCAACGAATGGTTCTGCTCTAGTATTTCCCCCAGCTATCCCAACTATTTGTGCTTGGACTTAGGAAAGTTGATCCACCAGGTATGGATCTGAATCATAAACTCGCTATGGAATTGTCACAAAAATCGGGTTTCATCATTTAATAATGGATTTTTCTTCAATTTCACCTCAAAATATTCTAATTAAACCCAACCAATCATTCTAAATGTTCCAAGAATCACTAAAATAACCTATTTAGACAATCAATTTAGTATGAGATGTGAGTTAAAATGATAGAAAACATTGGTTGTTTAATGGGTGAAGATGGTGGATTGTGGAGTTCATGGGTAGATCACGTTTGGGATTATTTTGGAGTTTAGAAAGGTTGTTTGATCTATTGGGATTTGGGAGTTAATTGTATGTGTATTATAGTGACTTAATGCCATATTTTGGTCGAAAATAATGGCCGGAGTAAACTGTTGGCCAACATGGCATAACTTCTAGATTTAACGTGCAAGAAGAAGAACAATAGTTCGGTAACAGAGAGAGAGAAAATGCAGGTTTCATAAGTGAATCCAATGAGGGTATAAAGGTCCAAGTAATTGAGGGTAAAATTATACATTCAAACAGAAATGGTAGTTTTGACATTTTAACTTTTCAAATTAGTTGACTTCTGACGTATTTGATGATCAACTAATATCAGGGTGTCAGGGCATAGTTTACCAAACTTGGGAGAGATTGACCACAGTCAAAGATACAAGTATTTTTCGTAGGTATTAAACGGAAACCTGGGGGGTGTTAGAGCATTTTATCCTATTTAAAAATAATAATAATTCAAAATTTTAAAAATTTAAGATAAGTTTTGTAATTTTAAAATTATCATAAGATATAAATAGGGAAAATTACACTGACATCCCCTATAAATAGGCGAAATAACAGATATGCCTCTCTGTTTCCAAAAATAACACTGACCTCCCTTGTCAGAGTTGTTGGAGACCAAAAATGATGAAATGACCAATATAGCCCTGTAAAATTTAATATTTTTTAATTGTAAAAAACTTGTTATGTTAAAATACCAAATTACCCTTATCATTTTATCTCGCATCTAGGATTCCTATAATCTCATTCTCCTCCTTTCTCTCTCCTCCAACATTAAATGTATATATATAATGCAATATAAATTATAATATATATATATATGTATATATGTATGTATGATGTGTTGCTTAGAGAGTGGCAGTCTTAAACAGCAAACCCACCACCATCGACCACCTCTATGCCGACACCACTTAGATGGGCGCCGATCTGTGCCCTTTCCACCAGCGAGAAAGGCGTAGGTAAGAGCAATACAAAGGCTCCATCCTCAGATTCATGTGGTAGGGAGGTGATATCATTGCTAGGATCGACACCGGCAACGAGTCCATCTATGGCAGCAAGTTCGCCAACGAGAACTTCATCAAGATCACATCTATAGATACACACACATACATACATATACACACTATATATCATAGCATTTCTTAACATTTGGAGTATTATTTCTTGTGTATGGATTTGCGTATGAATCTCGAACACGAAGGTCTTAATCTGGATCTCTAATTGTAAGGGATGCCGGGACAAGTCACAGGTTCTGATGCTGGGCATGGGTATGGGTATCAATCATGATCTAGAGATGGAATTGGTGTTCTAGGTACAATTGCTTCTACTCCAACGAGATCAATGACTGGACTTGGATATACTAGTGAAGCTATTCGGTCTCAATCTGGGTCTTCACCTGGAATAATGACAGTGTATATGTATATGTGTGTGTGTAAATATATGCATTATGTAAAAACATGAATCTTTGTGAAAATTGATTGTTTACTCAGTTGATTTTAGTGTACTGAAGCATACATAAATGAGCAAAATCAAATGGATAAATATCAAGTGCCTAGGAAAACAGTGGGTTTAATTTGGAGGAAATAGATGATGAATAGTAAAAATGTCCACAAATAATATATCAAATGAGGGTATTTTAGTCATTTCATACATTTTAGGGGCATTTTGGGACTTTTTAAGTCAAAAATACTATGACATTAGCAAATTTCGTACTTGTAAAACTGACAGGGGAGGTCAGTGTTACAAAAGGTACATTGACAAGGGAGTGTAGTGTTATTTTTTAAAACACAGGAAATGTCCCTATTATTTTGCATATTTATAGGAGAAGTCAGTGTAATTTTTTCATATAAATAAATAAAAAATTATATCGAATAAAAGAATATTTATTATTAATGGAGATGGGTTATGAATTTTGTGGGTTTTAAACTCTCTTTACAAATCCATGTCTAACCCTATTAGGATGATCTCAAATTTATCCCAACAAAAGGGCAGGGCGGGTTAAACTAACATTCCTACGCCAGTGAGCAATTTTAACTGTCCCTGCTATAAGATTTTGTGCTCTAGTCAGAGATGAGCACACTGTATATTCAAGACCTAAAATTTAGGGTAAAATACACTGACCTCCCATGTGATTTGCTCTAATTATATAAATGTGTTATATTTGTAAAAAAATTACACTCACCTCCTTCTTGTTCAAATATCAACTAAAATGCCCTCCAATCCATTGAAATGGTAAAGAACAACCATTTCCAAATAATGAAGACATAGTGGTTATTTCAACGTGTTGTGAATGTAACTGTTTTACAAAGATAACACCCGTGTGTAATTAAATCAAATCTGAAAAAAGCTCAATGTAATTTACCCTAAAATTTAAGCTTCCCCTCATAAGTTGAAACTGCCTGCCAACTTTGTAGTAATAAAAAATGCATTATTTGATGCATATATATTAAATGTAAAATTTATGTTTATGGTATGTTTGGTTAGGTGACATTATGCTTTAGAACCTAAATAAATATAGAATTTTAAATTAAAAGGAAATTATCAAATTTATTGAAAAAAGGTAGGAATCATTTTTACTTCTGAACATAAAAATGATGACAGTAAAGCAATTGGGTTCATCCATAAATTATTATTTGTTTGATGTGGTGGGTACCTTATTCCTTGGCATTTGGATAAATAGGAGTAGTTCTGAAATTTATCATTAAAGTTTCTACTTTTGAGAGAGGTTGATGTTGATGATTAGGATGATAAGACTTGTTTTTATTAACAAGAAAACGTACTAGCTGTTACATGGAAGTATGAGAACGAAAAACAAAAGATTACAAAGTTTTCCATCTATGGGGGAATTTGATCAATCAACTATGCAAAAACCTAATAATTTGAGTCTTGATAATGGACTTGAGGAGGAGGACATTATGAGGCAGCAATTTTCTCAAAAAGGCCCAGCCTATTGTCAGCCAGTCTGGACTTGTATGCAGATTTTTTGTACTCAAACCAAGTAAACTCTTTGTACAAGCTGTCCTCTCCTCCTTCCATGATTGAAGGCAACGGAGCTATCAGTTCACTCAATGGTGGTCCTCCAAAATAAATCATTGAAACCCTTGATTTTGAACTGTTTGCCAAAACCCTATGCTTCACACTTTTGAACTTCCCATTTGTCATCACCTGCAAAACATATAATTGAGAGAATTTCATTAAATTGCAACACAAAAGGAAACATATAATTGAGATGAATAGCTTTAGTTTACCAATGCAAAAATCATATATATATATACACACACACTAGTGTATGTCCCTACGTGAACTGGGTATCGGGAATTGTTAGATAGATAGACTGATTTTTGACTGTTGATAGGCAAAATGTAATATATATATTTTAATATTCCATAGTATTTTTTCCAATTATTATTATTTTTCAGAAAATTAAATTAGCTGTACCTGTAAAGAATCACCAACATTGAAGAAGAAGGAATTCTGATCAGGTGGGATTGAAATCCAATTTCCATCTCTCAATGAGATTTGAAGGCCAGAAGTGTTGTTAGATCTTAGAACTGAAATGATTTGTGGGTCAGTGTGTTCTCCAAATCCAATCATATTCCTATCATTCATATCCTGAAGCTCAGGACATGGAGGGTAGTGATTAAGCCTAAAAACAGAGTCACTCTGTTCATCCATCAAGAGCTTGCTGAACACATTCCTTGGTTGAATCATCAGCCCATCAGCCAACAATTCAAGAATCTCACAAGCCATCTTCTTCACAGCTGACACATAATCATTCACAGCACACCTACAACAAACACAAGCTTGAGTTTAGTCAGATAAATCACTATTCAATGAAACAAAATGAACATATGAACAACTAACTCTGTTTAGGTTTTTTACCGAAAAAATTCAGGGTTTTCGCCAAAAACTGAAACAAATCTCTGATAACTGAATTCTGGGTTGGTGGTTAGAAGAAGATACTCAATCCAACCAACATCGCCGTTCACTCCAATGCTCTTGTTTCCATAACCAAATGGGTTAGGAGGCCCTGTTTTTTCCTTTTCGGACAGGGGTAAAGAGAAGAATTTGACAGCCTCTGTTTCCAACTTGGTGATGAATTCAGTTGGGACGCCATGATTGACCACTTTGAAGAACCCAAACTCTTCACAGGCTTTAACAAGGTGGTTCTTGGCGTCTGGTTTTGATAGGTCTATAAGAGGTACGCCACTGAAAAACATGGAGGGTTTGCTGGTTTTGATAAAAGAGAACTGTTCAATTGCTGGTTTGGTCAAAACCACCATGGTCGACTCAGGTCTGGAGGTGAGAAAGAAAAGGAGCGTTTGGACAGACAAGTGGAGATTTTGAGATGGGTTTGGGGTTTTTTGATCAATCAGAGTATTGTTTGTTGATGGATGGAAGAAATGGAAGAGATGATATTTTGGTGGCGGTGGCAATATGACCAAACTCGGCTATTTAAAGGGAGAGAACTAGACTAGTTGCTCTGCCAATAATGTCATGGAAGGAGACTAAGAGGGTACATGTTTAAACTTTATTTTATTTTATTTTATTTTATAAGTTTTTAAAACATGAAAAAGTAGAAACATAATTTGCCGCAACGATATGTTATTAAAATAATATTTTTGTTTACTAGATTGAAGGTATAAGAGGAGAAGGTGACAATATATATATATATGAGATAAAATTGCTAAAAATGACAATGTCAAAATATTTTATTTAGGTTGCTCGTAATGTCATAATTTATCGAAAAAAAAAACAAAGATGAATTATTTAAGTTTTTTTTTTTTTTTGGTACGATTGGGATTGTGATTTTTCATTAAAGAAAAAATAGTTGAAAGAACGAACTGTAGCATAACACAATAGAAGCTTGTCTGTGAAAGATTAAATCGGAGGTTAAAAATTAGAAGTTAGGAAAGTTTTAAAATGGGACAATTAGAAGTTAGGAGAGTAATAAAATTCTATACACAATGAAAATATAAGAAGTAATATTAAGGTAAGAAGGTTAAAATTTTAAACTTCTATGTGTGTGTGTGTATGCAAGTTTAGGGAGGGCACTTGCCCCCCTAGGCTTACTGCAGCTCTGTCCTTGCCTACAAGTCTCTCTCGTCACTTAGGACCCATGTGAATGCGGTTTGAGTTTCTACCACCGTTTTATAGTCATGATAAAAATAAAAAAATAAATATCACGTGCACTTTTTTTTAGTTTAGTCTATATTTTAGATTTAATTTTTTTTAGTTTTAATAATTTTAATTACACCCTCTCAATTTTAAATTCCTTTTTAATAATGCGACGTCAGCAGACAAACGGAATCTATTGACATTAGCAACAAAAAAAAAATTATAAAATAAATATTTTTACCCTTCCTACACATTAAATGTCATTTTCGACCCTCTCTTTTGTTTTTTATTTCTCCTTCTCTCTCGATTCTCTCTCTCCTTCTAATTATCACTATTCTATTTTATATATATATATATATATATATGTTCTGTTATATGTGTATATTTCTATACACACATTATACACAAGAACTTCAAAACTCTCTCTCTCTCTGGTTCTTCTCTTTCTCATTGCCAACTTCAATTTTTCCCAATCGAGCGTACCATTGTCGTGTGAGAAGACTCGAAGCCACAATGGCCTTGCAAGGTACACGGTTGCTCTATGACCATTAGCGAGATCCACGGACAAAACTAATTTTGAAATCACCTCATTGCCGTCGTTAAGACCCACTTCTCATCCACCTGAAGTATTGCCACCACTGCTCATCAATCCGTAACAAGACCCGAGGCACCCACAGAGCATCACTCCGGTTATCTTTTCCAACCAATTTTCTTCCAACCAAGCACCTCCCATGCATTATCTTCCTCGGCAAGCAGCCAAACTCCATGCTCAACCTCCTTGAACCACCATCACCAATTATACCGCTATCTCACCATTACTGCTCACCACCACTGCCAGAGCACCTTATTTCCATCTCCAACATCTCTCCATTATGAACCACCATGGAAATCATCTCCCCTACAAAGAGCCAAGTATTTGTTTCCACCATGGTCAAAGCTCTGAACACCACCTCCTCACTGTGAGCACCAACCGGACCTCCACCACAAACTCATTGGAGTTCCATGCCGACACCACCATGGAAAAGTCATTCCAGTCGAATCCATTACAGACATTCACCCGTAGCACCATCATCAACTCCACCACCTGGGTCCTCTTCCACCATGCATGCACCCGTGGCCCACAGTTAAAAGTGAGTGAGGTTTACAGAGAGAAAATGAGTGATGAGTAGGGGAGTGGGAGGAGAGAGAAGGTGATAAGTGGACTCAGTGGAGAGAAAAAGAAAAGGAAAAATATAATATATAGAGATATAGCTGTGAGATTAAAAGAGAGTCAAGAGAGAGAAATGGTGGAAACAAAGAGAGGGAAATTGGGAGAGAGAACAGAAAAAAATAAAATAAAGAAGAGATAAAAGAGAAAAGAGAGAATCGGCTAGGAATGGATAAATTAAATATATTAATTCGGAGTTAATTCATAAAATCACAAAAAAACATTAGTCAAACTAATGGACGTTAGTTACAGAGGGTGTAGTCGAAATTATTGAAACTAGAGAGGGCCTAGTCAAAATATTGACTAAACTGAGAGAGTGTAAATGTCATTTACCCAACAAAAAAAAACTAACCATAATCGTGCAAAGGTCTATTCCTACGGTACAAACCTTTAGTAAAATAAAAAAGAAAAAAGAAAAATGATACTTGAATAGAATTATTAGGTAGAATTGTCAGACATACATTTTTTCATTCATAGGATGCATGTGATGAGTGCATGTGGTGTGACCTAGCACATGCATCTAATGGATGTAAAAGTGTAGATCTAGCAATTCTGCATAAGTAACATGGTTTACAAAAAAATGATAAAAAACTGAAAAATATTCCTAGCCAAGTTGTTTCAACTTAAATTATATATTGAAACATCTAATATTAAGGGTGATTAATAATAGTAACTTTCATATAGAGGGTAAAATTGTTAGACAGAATTGTTAGACCTACACTTTTACATCTATTGAATGCATGTGATAGGTCCTACCACACGCACTCACTACATATATTTTATGAATGAAAAATATAGGTCTGACAATTTTACTTAAATATCATTTTTTATATATATTTACAAAGATTCCTTATGAAATAAAAAAAAAAAAGGAATTCTATTACCGCGATTCAAGAAAAAAAAATTAAAGATGTGGAAAGACTTTAAATATTAAGAGTATTAAAGCTCTCTCTTTTAAAACACTATCGATGAAAATGAAAATTTTACCCAAATAGCGGAAGCTCTTAAACATGTTCCCTTTCTTTACTTGCAAAAATAGAGACAACTTACCGAAATTTTTTTTTTTTTTTTGACACGTAATCCTTTTTTTTCCCTTGAAAAGAATTGATTTGACTTCAAGAATATAATAGTTGAAATACAACTATCAAAAAAGGTGAAGTAAGATTGATAAGGATCCTACCTACAACAAAGATTGATAAGGATGCACTCATGCACATCTCCAAACAGAGCGCTCTCTCTCTCTCTCTCTCTCCGCGTGGACCATAACTTTATGAGTTTCAATTATTTGAACAGTTTTTCTTTTTGTTTTTTTTTTTTACTTGAAACGTGTTGACCAATCCATAAAAACTGTCAATTTCATAAAATAAACAATTTTGCAATACTATATGGCTATTGAGTCTTCCTATCTCGTTAATATTTTAAAAGTTATACTCCACGTTCCAATTTCATAATCCATCTAATTTTTTTAACTGTCTTAAAATACTCATGCTAGACATAAATGCATTTTTCCATAAGTATTTTAAGTTTTAAAAAAATTCTAAGTTAACAAAATATATATTTTAATTTAAAAAATAAACAATATATTAAATACTTAAAAAATTAAAATACCAAAAATGAACTATTAAAGTGAACGGTCTTAAATTCGACTACATATCTCAACATTTATTATTTTATTTTAGTAAAAAATTGAAGTAAAAATAATATATATAATAAAAAAGAATAAATCGGATATAATACGATGAAGCCCTTCGATATTAATTTGATTTGAAGTTGAACATTATCGTTGAGGGAGCCATACTGGAAATTCGAGACGTCAAATTCATGGGTGACTAGTCAGCCAACTATTTGAGCCTGGTGGGGGCACCAATTGAGATAGACATGTTTCCAGATCCTTTTCGAATTGACTGAGGTCTTCAGACTGAGAGAGAATATATATATATATATATATATATAACACACTGTGGTCTACCGACTGCTCTCTCTCTCTATATATATATATATATATATAAACCTTGGCAAATGTCTCAAGCCATCAATGATCTACAATCATTTTAACTAATAATTATGGTGACGAGTGTACATTAATACAGACATATTATATATATATATATCAACTAGTTCATATATACAGTAGCTAGCTGTGTTAGTAAAAATAAAATAATATTTCCTCTGTCTCATGATTTTTAGAATGTTCAAAGAATTCAACTTTTTATTGTGATCTACTTTTTAGTGTGATAATGAATGAATTTATATATTAATCTTTTAAAAATTAGTATTATTATTATTTGAGATAGTTTAAGAATTATATAATCTATTTTAAAAAATTGATATATATTTTTAAACATTTTAAAAAAAATTAGTAAACTAAAATTATGGAACAAGTATTTTATTTGTTGATTGGGGAATTGAGAATGAGTTGCGTATTCTAATCTTGTTCGGAAATTCTTGGGAGAATCAACGAAACACGTGTTGAAAGGCTAGCCTCCACTCCTTAGGGGGGTCATGTCGATGCATGAATGGTCCGAGATACTGAGGTCGTTGTTAAGTGACGTGGCCTATTATTATTCGTTGCTCTTTCTGTCGGTCAATTACTTACTATCACTGATGAATGATGATATTATTGTTGGCGTGGGCAGTAGTTATCGGGCCCCATGGTATCTTTAGGCCAGGTTGGCCAACGGCTCCACACTGTTCCACATTCTCTCTCCTTTCTGCTACCTCTATTATTATTATTATTATTCTTAAATAAAATTAAATTAAATTAAATCAAAAACTGTTGAATTATATACCGTCATTGATGACTTATTTTGATTCGGATACAAAAACTTTGCCTTCAAATTCCAATTCAATTTTTGACCGAATTAATTCTTAAATTAGATTTTAATTGGTCACATCATATTTGAATGCATCTCAATTAAAGTTTATTTACTAAAAATTTAATAAGATAAATAACAAAATAGGTCCAATTGTTGTTAGGTTCAAATGACATAATAGGAGTTCAAATCAAATTAAGATACATCGAATTGAAATTTTTTTAAATAAAATAAAAAATGAGTAGAAAATTGAAATATAAACTCTACCGCATCATATTATATATATATATATAATGATGAATTGTTTCATGAATGATGTGGTATATTTATTATATTATAGATAAAGGTACTTACGTGTGAAGGATGGAGTTTAAAAACATGAATTTAAATTAAATAATCATTGCTAAAATAATGGTGTCATTTTATAATTCACAATATAAATTATGAAATAATTACATAATGTGTATCATTGTTCGAGTAATATAAATAATTGTTAAAATTCATCCAAAGTGTAAATTTCAACCAAAATAATTGATTCGAATTTTGTGGTTGATAAATAATTGAAAGTTGGTACAAAGCATACTGCGCTACTATTTCTCTGGCACGTGAATGCTGCGATTCAATGTATCGACATGATTGTTCATCTGACTAATCACATAAATGAATGGAAGTTTCACCTCCGCTCAAAATTATTTGACTTTTTTTTGGTGGACCAAATTAGTGCCGAGTCACCCCATCATTATCAACAATATTCCTAATCCTAACCCTTCCTCGGACGACAACCAATAATTCAAAAAGTTAAGCTAGAATACACTTGAGGCGACAACATTGGTGACGTGTTAGACTTTGTAACTTGTCGCTGACGGTCTGGATGATGATACAAATGAGAAACCCTAACTATATATATGACTCACCCACACGAGTTGGCAAAATCTCATACACGCGATTTGCGACAACCGTGTTAGACTCTGTAACTTGTCGCTCACGTTCTTAAAGGATGATGATACAAATGAGAGACCATAATTATATATATATATATATATCCTTGTCCTTATTGGCGTCCAGCATTATATCCATATTTTAATAGCCTAATTTTTAGAAATATATCTCCTGTCTCATTGGAGGAATGAATGAAAAATGAGTAGAAGGATGAATGACATTATGTGTTTTTCTTCAATGAGAGATGACAAAAAGGATGAATGGGATAGATAATCTTTTTTTTGTTTGCTGAATAGATAATCTTTTTTTTGTTTGCTGAAAGAATTAGAAGAGAAGTCCAATATACCTTGTTATATAAACTTTCAAAAAAACTATTTTATGTCTCCACCCTACCATCCATTCTCAAACCTTTCTTCCAACCAAACATGGGAGACATCTTTCTCCCTAACCGCAACTAGAATGCATTATAATCAATAGTTAACATATATTATTCAGAGCAATCTTAATATTTATAAAATCCCCTAATTTTCTAGAAATTTGATCTACACTCTACAAATCTGTATATGCTCTATAATCTAAAAATCTCTACATGCTATATAATATTCAGGAATCTTCTAACTCTCTCAACACTTCACAATTTTCACACATATGTGAAAGACTCTAGAACTCAACTTTGCTCTTTCACGCTAACGTGTCACTTGTATGACTTAACCTCCCTACAAATAACTATGTCGTGACATAAAACAAAAGATATTTGTTGGATAAAGGAATGATATTTTAAATCTCGTTCGTCTTAAACATCAAATCTAAAAATCATTTAGTTAAACACACTGAGGTGAATGTTGTTAGAGGATTTAAATATTAAAATTATATTTTCTCTAAATAGCTTACGCTTTTAGTGTAGATGATGGTTAAAATTGTATCAGAGTCAAATGTCTTGAGTATTCACTGATTTTCTATTTTTCCTTTCTCTAGTTTAACTAAATCAAGCCTCCAAAATTTTTACCACATCAACTGTCATCCACTCTAAAAGCTTAAGGTGTAACATTAAAATTTAAATTCTCTAACACATGTCATGTGAGTTAGAAAATTTATTGAGGGGCAATGGACTTAATAACGATAAGATAACAAATTTCAAGCTAGTACTATAATAAATAATAAATAACAAAGGATGAAGTTCAAAAAACCTTCTCACTATATACAAAATGTTCAGAAAACCCCCTAAATTGCAAATAACCCCCTTGCATTTTCATTTTTAAAATTGTGCAAATAAGGACATTTGTCAATTTAATAACTGAAATGTCTAAAAGACCCTTATATTATACTGTCATGTTTGGATATTCAAAAAGGGCCCATCCAAATATCAATTTCTTATTTGTTTGAAAAATGTGTGTATACTCCCTTAGTTAAAAAGTATGAGCCCATTTGAAATAATAAAATAATTAAAATATGTTTTTAATAATTAATATAAAAATAAAAATAGAAAATATGGCATCCAAATATGGCACAAGGGTGTGAGGGGGCATTTTGGTCATTTAAAAGGGGCATTTTGATGGAGGGGGTTTGTTGCATAGATTTTAAGAATGTAAAGGAGTTATATGCACATACTAAATTGCATGAATTCTTTTTTGCACATTTTGTATATAACCAAGGGTGTTTTTGCACTTCACCTAATAATAAAACTTTAACATTAATTATTATTTTCATTGAGTAAGTTAATAAATTTTTATTTTGAGATACTTTCATTATCTATTCTACTAAATATATCATTCTCAACACATAGAATCAAATTATCATATCATTCCGAATCTCCCATTCAACAGTACAATCAACTTTTTTATAATATTTATAGCAACAAATGCCTTCCACACGGTAGAAAGTAATGGATAGAATTAATGCAATTTCAGAAACAAATAAGTTAAGGATGAAGATGCAATTTCATTGAATGTGCAGTGAGAAAGGATGTGCATGTGAGTCTTACCTGTATTATCTAGGCATGAAAGTGATGTATTGTTTAATTCAGTAATAATTTTTAATATGTCTATCATTACTAATAAACTAATCAATATACTTCACTTTTTTTTTGTTTTAACTAACTTATTATCATTATTATTATTTTTGCAAGATTACCACTTATATAAAATAATTAGTTCGAATGTTTATCTTATCTTCTTTTAACTAAAATAAAATAGAAGCACGCTAAGAAAAACAAAAAATAAAACATAATTTTGGAAAAAAATCAATAATGGTTGTTGCCTTATCGGTGGTTGAAGAGTTACAAGCAGCCAGGTAGCTAACAATTAGTCATGATCTTGAAGGGGGAGAGAGAGAGAGAGAGAGAGAGAGAGTCAAAGATAGAGAGAGATCTATAGAGTCGATGACTGCCGCTAGTGGCAGAGTGAGAAAATGAAAGACAGAGAGTCAAAGATAGAGAGAGATCTGTAGAGTCGATGACTACCCGCAAGTGGCAAAGTGAGAAAATGAGAGTGAGTGAGAGAGAGAGAGAGAGAGAGAGGATGTTGAAGACAAATATTTGGTAGGGGCTGGTATGGATACATATACATATAGTTATATGGAGTTTTACCAAATTTTAGTGTAGGCATTACTAAGATTTTAAATTTTTAACAAAAACTTACATACATACATATATATATATAGAGAGGTATAAAATAAAAATAAATTTTTTTAGTGGGTCCGGATGCTCCGCCCTCATCAACATGAGAAATTATTAGATAATTTTAAATCAACTTGTCCTGACCAAAGTATCACGCTAACACAATAAGTATTGAAATAAAAAAATACACATTTGGAGTATTGCTATTAGTTGGGAACCATGCTCCTGAAACTAATTAATATTATTTTACGGAGGTGTGTTCATATGAATATTTTTTTTTCCGTTGGTAAATGACATCATATGATTACTTAATTGATGGAGAATTCAAAGAATAATCAGGTGATCACATCTTAATTTCTCGGGGACATGACATAAACCAGGATTACCACGTTTTCAATCATCTTTAGGTAGGTAATAGTATCATTAAAGGAACTAAATGGCGGATCAACAATTAATAATTGACACATAACTATAAAATAAAATAAAATAAAATCCTACCAGATTTAACTATACAATTTGAAAAGATTCCTCATATAAGTGATCCAAAATGATGAATTGAAGGTCGGTCCCAAAACTTTTTTGTACAATGGAGTGTCATCAAAAACTTGGTCTATAATGGGTGTATAATATATAGTTATTTTCATGCCACGTAGTGCTGTTTGGTACGGAGATGTGGTTGACAAAGAAAGAGCTTAGATTATGATTTTGTGTGTGGTTATATCAGTGGACCTCCTCATGCGTTGTTCTGTATTTGGTCAAAAAAGGTATTCATCATTAATTTTCTATCATAAAAAATACTGCACATGCATAATAGTATCCTGTACAATTTTTTTTTTTTTTTTAATTTTTTTAAAGGTTATCCTGTACATTATTTGTAAGCTGGTAACATCCTTTCAAACTAATATATATATTATTGAGGTATTTATTTTATTTTCTGAAAAAAAAAATTTCAGTTACTCATTTGTTTATATGAATACCTAAACCCTCGCATCACTTTAACCTTTCTCATGAATACTTCATGAAATAATAGCTTTACAACTTCATAGATTTGTTGTGAATGAGTTTGGAAAAGTGTCTAGAGATTATTATTGAATAAAACATCCACTTGTTCTTTGTTTTCAAACCCATTTACAACAATTAATAATTGGAAGTCAAGAATTATGTGAAATTTTACTTATTTACAAAGTTGTCTATAATATTTGTTAAAATTTTAAAATTACTGTCATTGAATTTTTGATAATACTCCACTGTATATTCTTATTGTTCAAAGTTGTTCCCACTAATTAAATTTTCTAGTCCGTCATTGGCAACCAATATCATTCATATGAGATTTAAAACAATAATAATGATGACAAAGAATTAATTGAATATACGCATAGATTGGATAATTTGAAGTTTAAGCTGAGATATTTTTCAATTTTAATTTCATGACATAGATTTTATGCAAACGAACATGGCATAAATAATATTCGAAATCTTATCATCAAAATTGGATTCTAAACCACAGAAAGAGGGGGCATGATGTGGTGTAATGGGGGCTCAAGATTCCATAGATAAGCTAAATATCAAAGAGGTATCCCTTACAGCTAAAATTGTCTGCTCAAAAAAAGGTCCCTTTGCCGATTTATCACAGATTTACGATTCAAGACCGTCTAGATAACTCTGGTCAAGATCTCCATACTCTATGTTGCATTTATCTTTGATAAATTACAAGAGAGTTAACCTAATTAAATTCGATATTAAACTAATAAATTTTGTTACAATGACCTCTCTTGAGGTTTATTTCATTAGAAAAAGACTCACTCTGTTATTTTGTCAAGGTAAAAAAAAAGATAAATTATACTGACATTCCATGAACTCTAGTCTAATTACACCCAACATCAAATTAATTGATTTTGTAATAATGACCTCCCCTGTAACAAAAATAAACTAATTGATGTTAACTTTTGGATGAAATGTCTATTATATCCTTAATATTATATTGATATAAAAATTAAAATATATATATATATATATATATATATATATATATATATATAAATATGTGTGTGTGTGCGCGCGCACAACCCCAACTGCCATCATCACCCCTATTGACATCACACCAAGATCATCGCCATGCCACAGGCCAGACCCACTACTCATGACTACCATGCCGCGAACCACAACTATCCAAGGTACCATGAGCCACCACAACCATTGTGCACAACCTCAACTGCCATGGCCACCACTATGGTGGGGTTGATGAAGCCGAAAGTGGGACATGATGGTGGCCATGGCAGTTGGGGTTGTACACGATGGTTGTGGTGGCTCGCTAGTGGTGGTTCACAGCATGGCAGGCATGAGTGGTGGATCTGGTTTGTGGCATGTCGGTGGTCTTGGTATGGTGTCGATAGAGGTGATGATGGTAGCTAGGGTTGTGCGCGCGCACACACAGACACACACACACACATATATATATATATATTTACATATATCTATTTACTATATATATATAATATAGTAAATATTATTATATTAGATGGACAAAAGTGTCATTTTTTATATAGAAATATTTTAATTTTTATGTCAATATAATATTAAGGGTATAATAGACATTTCACCCAAAAGTTAACGTCGGTTAGTTTATTTTTGTTACAGGGGAGGTCATTGTAACAAAATCAATTTGTTTAATGCCGAAGGTAATTAGGCCAAACCTCAGGGGAGGTCAGTGTAATTTACCCTAAATTTTTTTGACCAAACTAATAAAATTTTGGACCGAGGGGGTCTTTGTCTAACGGAGCAAACCTCAGGGGAGGTCATTGTGACAAAATTCATTAGTTTGATGTCGAGTGTAATTAGGGCAAACCTCAAGGGAGGTCACTGTAATTTACCCTTTATCCTTTTAGTTTAAACGACACAACTCTTATCAACTCAGATTTAAACTTAGGGATGTTAATTTACTCCACCATTAGGGGTGCACACCATATAACTTCTTACGATTCTTGATGGAACTGAAATTGGAGCCGGAATCTGAACCAGAACTGTTGAGTTCGGTTCTGTTCGATTCGGTTCCGGTTCCTCAACGGTTCTTTATTATTAATTTTTTTTAAACATTAGTAAGATACACACTCATACTTGTGCACCCCTAGTTATAACAATAGATTAGAAGCTATTAATATTTATTTATATATCTTATATTATATAAATATATAAAACATTAGAACTTGAAAACTAAATGTATTTATCTATATATTATATATTTTATATTTATATATAAATGGAACACTATAATTTAGAAGGTATTAGTATTTATTTATTTATATATTTTATATTTATACTTTATAGATATATATTTGGGTAAATACCACTTATACCCCCTTAGATTAAGCAATATTTTGACTAGACCCCCTCTAATTTTAATATTTTCTAATATACCCCTATTAGTAACGTCTGTCAATTTTACTCTCTTACTGATGTTAGCAAATTTCGTTTGTCTGCTGACATCGCATTAACGGAAGAAAAAAATTGATACATAAACTCAAAATTCAAGGGGTGTGTTTGAAAATTGAAACTAGAGGGGGTTTAGTCGGGATAATGCCTAAACTGAGGGAGTGTGAGTGGTATTTACCCGATATATTTATATAAAACACTAAAACTTAGAAACTATTCTTATTCATTTATATAGATATATTTCTAACGATTTTGGTTCCTTGATTTCGTAACCAGAGCCGTAATGAACAATTCCTAAAATTTGGAACCGGAATCAGAACCGTAGTAAACGGTTCAGCTACGGTTCCTTACAGTTCCAGTTCCGATTCCACCGATTCTTTGTGCACCCTTATTCACCACGGGATTGGAATTGTTGCCGTAGAGCTAAAACGAATTTAGAAAGAGAATTAAAAATTACTTATGTCCTAAATTTATCATGGTTAATAATAAATATATAAAAAATATTTTTTTGTTAGCAGGAGTTTTTTCTTTTCATCCAAATTTTTGTTATTATGATTGTTGAGTATTTATTTATATTTTAATATTTTTGTACAAAATTTATCTTAAATTACCTATAAAAAACATAAATTTACTCAATATATTGTTTTTCTTAGAAAGTGTATGCATATCGGGATATCTTGAACCTACCTGATTTCAATGCTTGCAAGACAACAGATTTGGGAGGTAGACGACTTTAAAATAATGGTGCCTATTCTAAACTTACCATATTGAATGGAATATAATGTTGCGTTTGGTACGCGTGAATGGAATAGAATGAAGTTGTGAATGAGAATGGAATGGAATGACCATTCTCATTATATTATTAGGTTGCAAATATGAAATGAGGTGGGAATGAAATAAATTTTAAATCAAATTATTCAAATTACCCCTCATAGTGACAAATAAATTAAACCAACAAATATGTGGTGGTGGAGGAAGGTGACAGTGTGGATGTGGTGATAGTGGAGGTGATGGTGGTGGAGGAAGGTGACAGTGTGGATGTGGTGATAGTGGAGGTGATGGTGGTGGAGGAAGGTGGCGATGTGGAGGTGGTGCTGGAGGAAAGTGGTGAGTTGGTGGAAATGTATGGTGCGGGTGGCGGTGGAGGAAGGTGGCGATGTGGCGGTGGTACAGTAGGGTGGTGGTGGCGATATGGAGGTGGTGGAGTGGTGTGGTGGGGGTGGCGGTGGTGGTGGTGCGGTAGGGGTAGCGATAGTGATGTGGAGGTAGTGGCAGTGGTGTGGTGGCGGTGCCGATAGAGGTGGTGGTGTGGTGGTGGAGGAAGGTGGTGATGTGGAGGTGGTGGAGTGGTGTGGTGTGGTGGCAGTGGCGGTGGAGGAATGTGGCGATGGTTAGGTAGTGGAGTGGTGTGGTGGGGGTGGTGGTGGTGGTGGTGTGGTAAGGGTGGCAGCGGTGATGTGGAGGTAATGACAGTGGTGTGGTGGGGGTGCCGATATAAGTGGTGGTGTGGTGGTGGAGGAAGTTGGTGATGTGGAGGTGATGGAGTGGTGTGGTGGCAGTGGTGGTGGAGGAATGTGGCAATGGTGTGGTAGGTGTGGTGGCGGTGATATGGAGGTGGTGGAGTGGTGTGGTGGGGTGGCGGTGGTGGTGGTGGGGTAGGGGTGGCGGTGGTGCGGTAGGGGTGGCGGCTGCGATGTGGAGGTGGTGGTAGTGGTGTGGTGGGGTGGGGGTGGTGATAGAGGTAGTGGTAGAGGCGGCGGCGACAGCGGTGGTGGTGGCCGGTGGAAGAAGGTGGTGATATAGAGGCGGTGTTGTGGTGGAGTAAGAAGGTGGTGATGTGGGGGTGAAGGTGGTGGATGCAGTGGTGGTAGAACCGGTGGTAGTGGTGGTGGTGGAGGTGATGGAGGTGAATTATTTTTTTTTTATATATTATTTGGAATTAAATTTTCATTCTATATGTTTAACTATATAATTGATTTTCATTTCAATGGAATGACCATTCTCACATTAAAATTTATACCAAACAAATGAATGGTTGGAATATGCATTCCATTTTATTCGTGGGTACCAAACGTAACATAATTGGTAGAATTAGAGCTGATCATATTTGAGAGATAGTTGAAGTAGCACTAATTGGAGATAAAAAAAAAAAAAATCGATTAAAATGATTTAGACATGTGCGAAGAAAATCTTTTAAGTGCGTTGATTCAGAAAAGTGACATGGTTTATATTAAGTGTAATATAAGAAGAAGAAGAAAATCAAAACTAACATGGGTAGAGTTAATAAAGAAAATAATGACATCACATGGATCGACGGATGCTTTGACCCTTATATAGGACGAAATGAAAACATAAATTTAAATATTCTATTATATGTTTAATATCTGATCCATTTTATATCTTAATTTGAATGGGTGAATTAATCTAAAATTGAAGGTTCCGAATGTAATCTATAACTTATACTAGAATTTCAACAAATTATGTCATTCTGAAGTAAAAAGATAATTTCATTTCATATATAATTATCCTACATTTAAACTACTTTCTCATCATCAAAATCTTAAACGTGAGTGGTACTTTCACCACCTCAATGAAAAGAAGGTTGAATAGTTGATCTTCCGATAAGACCCTTGTGCATGTGCGCGTGAATATTTGTGGCCTATACATCAAAAAAGAAGAGAAAAATCACTCTCTTTTTATCTTCAACGCAATTTCGGTGGTTGGAACCTCGAAATCAATCTCTTTAATTCCATCAATCCAAATGTACTGCTTATGATATATCAAAAGAATGTTGTAAAATGCGGTTCTTATGGCTTTATATACTTTGTGCTCGGATAAGGCTGACCCAAATGTACTTACTACTTGCAGAGTGATATATATATATATATATATATATATATATATATATATATCTTTTTCTTAACTTAACACTATTAGAGTTTTAGATAGATATATAACACTGTTAGGGTTGGATATATCTAACCCTAACAGTGTTATGTTAAGGAAAAGATATACGAGTGTGTGTGTATATATATATCTAATATAATCAATCAAAAGCTACTTTTGATAAGTCCAGCACTTCACTTTTTGTTTAAGATATTTCTCTCCATGTTGTTTATATTACTTTTGAGTTAAAAAAGGTTCAAAGGATAAGAACTCCGTCTAATCTCCTATCATCCGTTTTTCAGTTGAAGTGATGGTCAGAGCTTCTTTACTCTTTTCCCACACTTTCTACCCACTTTCAACTTAAATAATACTCTTATATGCGCTAACAAGAAAAAGAAAAACTATACAAGTATACACATCGACAAAGTTTAAAATTTTTTTTGGTAAGATTAAGATAATATTATATATGGTAAATTACTCTCCTTTTTCTTAAAATTTTGCTTAATTACTATTAGATTAATTTTTAAAAAAAATATAATGGTCAACTTTTTTTGAAATTTGATTGCTTTAATTCGGATACTCTTGTCATTAATTGATAGTATACTCTGATAAATCAATTAACATAAAAAAAATTAAAATACTAGAATTACCTTAATTGACAATAGTGTTAGTGTGACATTGATTGAGAAAAAATATATAAAAAATATGTTGAACGCAGTAAAATATATAGAAATTAAAATTATTTTTGTCCAAAAGCATTATAATTTGAGGGTACTTTTGTAATTGTATATTATCTGTAATTTTATTTAAAAGATCATTAGACTAACAAAGGTTAGGATAATTTTGTAAAAATTTTAATTTGAAGATAATTAAGCCATTTGGTACTCCCAAGAGAAATGATTGGCCATTTGGCCCTCCCAAGAGAAAGATAAAAGTTATTTACATTTTTTTAAAAGAAAGAATAATAAACCATGACATGAATGTTTACTTGTCGCTAAAGTCGTGTTTTGCGCAAGTTGTGGTAAAAAGTAAGGTTTTGCCATGAAAGTGGTTTTTAAGAAAGGAACTCTCCATGAAATATGATCGTGGCATGAAATGATTTGTGACAAAGGTGAGGCTTTTGCCACAATACACTTTCATGGCAATTATAGTCCCACCAAAACATTTTACACAAGTTCATTTCATATAGCATGGTATTCACTGAATTAGATCTTTATACCAAACATCATAGGCTTTGCGAATGAATTGATTTTTTTTCCGAATCTAAGTGAATAATTATAATATGGATTGAAACAATCAATTTAATAATACGTTAGCGATCCGATTTCGATAATTCGTTAGCTAAACAAATTAGTATAGATTATGATTGTTTCCATCCGATTAATAATCCGATTCGAGATAATATATAATATACTATAAATATATTATCTAATGCGGGCTATAGCCTAAAGTGTATAATATTTACATATTATATAAAATATTTTTTATGATTAGTTTTTCTTCTTCTTCCCTCTCTCTCTATTTTATCTCTCTTTATTATTTTTTCTTTAATAAAAAGTGAAATATCTTATTTTCTACTATTTTTGTATTTATATTTTATTTCTTCTCCGGCTTCTCTTTTGTCCATATGAATCATATTTCAAAGTTTGAGGAAAGTAAGTATTCTGTTAATTAGTGATAATACTCATTAAATGAAAGGAACCCAAAATGTTATTAGATCTTGCACACTTGTTAGTGAAATAATAATTTGATCGGAATATTTATATTTGTTTGTCACTTATAAGAATTTGTTATTATTAAATAAAAATTCAACACATTGAACACTTAAAATTCAAACAAGTATAAGAAAAATTATAAGAAACCACAACCAAAGTCTTGGCTTGAATGGTGAATACTAATCTTCTTATGTTGTTTTTCAGTTCTCTCTACTTGTAATCGTGTACTCTAAAGCTTCCGTGTATTGTGTTTCTTTTGTAAATGGTTGTCCTCTGTTCCATCTCTCTTCTCTAAATGGGAGGTTGAGAGTTCAAATTACTGTGGAGAAGGGCCGAAGGAGGGGTGGGTCATGGCGCCTCAATTTTTTTGAATTTTTTAATAGTTATATGGGCCATCAGTGGTATATTTCCATAGGCCCAAATTTGTCCTTTCCAAATAACCATTAGTTCTTTAATTTTAAACCCAATTACATCAAACTCATAATTTAGTTTATTTTAAGCCCAACCCAAACCATTTTGTATCATGGTATTATTCCAACCCAATTACATTAAATAATTAATTAGTTTATTTTAAGCCCAGCCCAGTAGTAATAAAATATCAACCCTTGGCCCAGCCCAGTAGCAAAAACAACCTGGGTCCTGGCAAACAATGGTCCAAGGAGAATTATTCCAATGGGACTTCAATGGTGGAGACAAGATAAAATATTAAATATATGTATATGAAAGTTTATTCTCTCTCTTAGTCTTCTTTCACCTATTTTTCTTTTTCTTTATTTAGAAAATTCAGTAGCTTTTCAATCTTTAAACCTCTAATCCTATTTTTCTTTTTTGGTTTTCTAATACTTGTATGTATATTGAATATGCCTATACATAATGACACATATATACAATGTATATAGTATACATGCATTTACCCAAATATATATATATATATGTACCTTTGTACATATACATTTTTTTTCCTGTTGTTTCAAACTATCATGCATTGAGTTACAAAAACTCAGACATAAGATATTTCATCTTTTTGGTTTACTTTTGTAAATATTTATGCCATACTTGACTAGATATGCACAATTTTTTGTTTTGTTTATTTTATAAACAATTATGTCAAAGTTTGCCTAGATATATTTTTTTATACATCTAATAGAAAATGAAATATTTTTAGTTGGAAAATAGTTTTGTATTAAATCATTTCATGTTTGGTAATTTTTTTAATAATTCGGCCCCTCCAAGCAAAGAATCATGACTCCGCCCTGAGCGGAGACGTGTGTTTGTAAATTTATGAATGAAAAAAAAAATAGGAATATAGAAGTAGCCAACGGTCATGAGGAGCTTTTATACCGTGAAATAGGGGCTGAGATATAATACCCCGCTCCAACACATGGTATGATATTGTTCGCTTTGCTCTTGGATTTTACCCCAAAAGGTCTCATACCATTTGAAGAGAACATACTACATATAAGCACATCCCCTTTTTCACACCCAGGCGATGTGGGATTGAGCACCTTGTACCCTGTCAGTGTGGTAGCTCAGCCCAGTGTCTGTCTATGCACTAGCCCACTCACACCCGTCCACAAGGGTTACTACAATCCACCCCCCTACGAGGCTCGACGTCCTCGTCGGCACACTTTCGGCTGGGTTCAGGCTCTGATACCAACTGTAATACCCCGCTCCAACACATGGTATGATATTGTCCGCTTTGGGCTTGAGCACGCACAGTTTTGCTCTTGGATTTTACCCTAAAAGGCCTCATACCATTTGAAGAGAACATACTACATATAAGCACATCCCCTTTTCCACACCCAGGCGATGTGGGATTGAGCACCTTGTACCCTGTCAGTGTGGTAGCTCAGCCCAGTGTCTGTCTATGCACCCGGCCACTCACACCCGTCCACAAGGGTTACTACATGAGATAAGAGTTATTTTCACTGCACATTGAAGAGTTGGAATTAACCAAACTCTACGTGCTACTTTCTTAGTCATTTGGACAATTGTTGCATAAAGAAATTATCTCTTCTGACAAATTATTACATCATGTTTATCATTATCAGTGGTAACTCACGTTATGTTACTCATTATAGTAACGTAATAATCATTGATAGTGATAAATGTTGTCAACAAAACTTTCCTTACAGAAGAGGATTTTGATCCTATTGTTGCACCTCAAATCAAGAGAAATATTTTTTTATAATCCAAATAGAAACAAATTGGGTGACCATTATTTTACTAACGTTACCAAGGTCTCCAACATTAACAAGGAGGGTTCTTGGCATTGGATCGATGGAAAAAAGTTCACCAGTCCTTTTCTTAATTTGATCTACTTATCACTGCGATACAAGCACTAGCCATGGACATATCTTCTTAATTTGATATATTTATCCTCTTCTTTCCCACTCCTTTTCTTAGTTTGGCTAGCTTCCTACTGGAGTTGACTTTTCTTCATCTTGTGTGATGCACTTCCTATATAGATCCCACCATCAGATCACGTGGGTTTGATGGGGGACTAATTTTTTAGTCCATGCACTGCACGTTTCATGTATTATTATAATTTAGTGTTATATTAGTAGTATAAAATATTATTTTTATTAATTAATTCTGTTTATCTTTTGACATTTTCTATTCGGGTTCACGTTATATGCTCTTACATTTTTGAGTAAACTATTTCCATCATTCATTAAAGGATAAATACCACTTTCAACTCTTTCAGTTTAGATAATATTTCGATTAAACTTTTTTTAATTTCAATAATTCTCATTACACATCCTCTAACTAATGCTTTCAGGTATATTAACAGTTTTGAGTGAATTTACAATTTTACTATAACTAATGTCCGTCAGGTCTACTAACAATTTTGAGTGAATTTACAATTTTAACTATCATTAATACATTTAATTTAATCAATAAAAGCTATTGATGTAAAAGGACATAATTGCCCTCCCTTATATTGAATCAATCTTCTCTCTCTAACTCTCCCTCACCAGTGGCCGGTCTCAGTTTCTCTCTCTAACTTTTCCTCATCTTTTTCTCTCTAACTACCGTCTACCACTTTCTCTCTTTAACTATAGTCTCACTTTCTCTCTCTAACTCTCCCTCATCTTTCTCACCCCTCCCCGCAACACACTCTCTCTACTTCCTACGATGCCTTCGACGATCTTACCGATGCTGGCGTTAGATCTCAATTGGCGATCACGATCCATATATTTCTATAGCAGATCATGAATCTGCCTACGAGGCCTTCGACGATCCTGTCGGTGCCGGCATCAAATCTTAATCGACAAAGTAATTTGGTAAACAAATCCGCAATCACGACAGTTCCAGCAACAACAATTGGCTAAGCCAATGAGCCGTTGCGCCATTGCTGGCATAGTCAATGTCCCAGTTGCTGTTAAAGCTCGAGTTGGATGATGTCACAATTGTTCTCCGGTGATCTTCGGGAGGTGAAGATCAATGATAACACGCACCTCTTCTCGTCTCTTCTATTCTCTAAATTCCCACAAACAATGTTGTGAGAATCTCTCTAATTTCTATCCACATTCTTTGAAATTCCTCTAAAATCTCTGTTTTGTAGTGTATATAGAAATAGATAAAATTTCTCAAAAAGTGAAGCTCTGTTCTGTGACTATGGTGGCTTTTCTGATTATATCATTATAGTATAAGTGTGTATATATATATATTTGTATGTCTAGAAACCCTTAATTTTAGGTTCACGTATCGATTTACCCCCTCCATTAGTGTAACGTCAGTAACAAACGAAATTTGTTGATGTTAACACCAGAAAAATATATGAATGGTCATTTTTGCCCTTCTCATGTATAAAATGACATATTTAACCTCTTTAATCAATACACAACTATGAAAATATCCTTACTATATATTTTACAAATTATTTTATATATATATATATAAAATAATATGAGAAGGGAAAAAATGACCATTCATATATTTTCTGGTGTTGACATCAATAAATTTCGTTTGTTGTTGACGTTACACTAATGGAGGGGGTAAATCGATACGTAAACCTAAAATTAAGGGGGTGTAGTCGGGATTATTGAAACTAGAGGGGGTTTAGTTGAAATATTGCTTAAACTGAGGGGGTGTAAGTGATATTTATCCTTGATTAAATCGATGTTCAGAAGTTTATAAGAAGGTTGCATGCTGATTATAGTGTGTTGAATTTAAGATGTACAGGAACTTTTTTTCTTTCTTAGATGTACAGGACTATTGAATGCACTAAAATGATCTTTTCCTCTTCTAACACCATGGCATGAAATAGTTTTTTTTTCTTCTCATAATGGCGTGAAATAGTTGATCAACCGTTTCTTTCTTTAATTACCCGTCGTCAATTTCAATGGATTAATTGTGTCAAACTGGACAAAGTCTACAATATATCAGATGTATTTTGTCATTTTGGTATCGTGTACAATAGACTTTCTCGAGAACTTGGTGCATGATATTAGTTGACTAATGGCACAAAACAAGGATTGGTCACTGGTGCTTTCGTCTACGGTACAAATAAATTGCACGTGTTAGCTAGTCATGTTTTTGCTCATTTTTTAGTTGATGAGGATATTTCCAATCTCCCTTCGAATGTGTTGTTGGAAGTTCACAATAATTTAAGACTTTGTTTTTTAAATCTTTTTATGTTTGGTAATTTCTTTAATAATTCGGCCCCTCCAACCAAAGAATCATGACTCCGCCTTGAGTGGCGACGTGTGTTTGTAAATTTATGAATGAAAAAAAAAAGAGGCATATAGAAGTAGCCAACGGTCATGGGGAGCTTTTATATGGTGAAATAGGGGGCGGAGATATGAGTTATTTGAAGAGTTGGAATTAACCAAACTCTGCATGCTATTTTCTTAATCATTAGGACACTTGTTGCAGAAAGAATTATCTCTTCCGACAAATTGTTACATCATGTTTATCTTTATCAGTGGTAACTCACGTTATGTTACTCATTATAATAACCTGATAAATGTTGTCAACAAAACTTTCCTTACGAAAGAGATTTTGATCCTATTGTTGCTACTCAAATCAAGAGAAATATTTTCTTGTAATCCGAATAGAAACAAATTGAGTGACCATTATTTTACTAATGTTACCAAGGTCTCCAACATTAACAAGGAGGGTTCCTGGCATGGGATCGATGGAAAAAAGTTCACCAGTCCTTTTCTTAATTTGATCTATTTATCACTGCGATACAAGCACTGGCCATGGACATATCTTCTTAATTTGATATATTTATCTTCTTCTTTCCCACTCCTTTTCTTAGTTTGGCTAGCTTGCTGTTGGAGTTGACATTTCTTCATCTTGTGTGATGCACTTCCTATATAGATCCCACCATCAGATCACATGGGTTGATGGGGGACTAATTGTTTAGTCTATGCAGTGCACGTTTCATGTATTATTATAATTTATTGTTATATTAGTAGTATAAAATATTATTTTTATTAATTAATTCTGTTTATCTTTTGACATTTTCTATTCGGAGCTGTTGACGTTATATTTTAATGTAACACGTTATATGCTGTTACATTTTCGAGTAAACTATTTTCATGATTGATTAAAGAATAAATACTACTTCCACTATTTCAGTTTAAGTAGTATTTTGCCTAGACTTTCTTTAGCTTCAGTAATTCCGACTACATCCCTTGTAACTAATGTCCATCTGGTGTACTAACAGTTTTGGGTGAATTTACAATTTTACCCATCATTAATACATTTAATTTAATCAATAAAAGCTATTGATGTAAAAAGACATAATTGCCCTCCCTTATATTGAATCAATCTTCTCTTTCTAACTTTCCCTCACCAGTCACCAGTCTCAGTTTCTCTCTCTAACTTTCCCTCATCTTTCTCTCTCTAACTACCGTCTGCCACTCTCTCTCTTTAACTACAGTCTCACTTTCTCTCTCTAACTCTCGCTCATCTTTCTCACCCCTCCTCGCAACACACTCTCTCTATTTCCTACGATGCCTTCGACGATCCTGCCGGTGCCGGCGTCAGATCTCAATTGGCGATCACGATCTATATATTTCTATAGCAGATCATGAATCGGCCTATGATGCCTTCGACAATCTCGCCAGTGCCGATGTCAGATCTTAATCGGCAAAGAAATTCGGCAAACAAATCCATAATCACGACAGTTACAGCGACAACGGTTGGCTGAGCCAAAGAACCGTCGCGCCGTCACTGGCATAGTCGATGTCCCGATTGCTGTTGAAGCTCGAGTTGGATAAATACTACTTACACTCTTTCAGTTTAGGAAATATTTTGACTAGACTTTCTCTAGTTTCAATAATTCCGACTACACCCCCTTGTAACTAATGTTTGTCAGGTGTAGCAACAGTTTTGGGTGAATTTATAATTTTATCCATCATTAATACATTTAATTTAATCAATAAAAGCTATTGATGTAAAAAGACATAATTGCCCTCCCTTATATTGAATCAATCTTCTCTCTCTAACTCTCTCACCAATCACTAGTCTTAGTTTCTCTCTCTAACTTTCCCTCATCTTTCTCTCTCTAACTACTGTCTGCCACTTTCTCTCTCTAACTACAGTCTCACTTTCTCTCTCTAACTTTCCCTCATCTTTCTCACCCTTCCCCGCAACACACTTTCTCTATTTCTTACAATGCCTTCAATGATCCTACCAGTGCCGGCGTTAGATCTCAATTGGTGATCACAATCTATATATTTATATAGCAGATCATAAATCTGCCTATGAGGCCTTCGACGATCCTGCAGGTGCCGGTGTCAGATTTTAATCGGCAAAGCAATTCGGCAAACAAATCCACAATCACGGCATTTATAGTGACAACGGTTGGCTGAGCCAAAGAGCCGTCGTGCCGTCGCTGGCATAGTCGATGTCCTGGTTGCTGTTGAAGCTCGAGTTGGACGACATCACAATTGTTCTTTGGTGATCTTCGGGAGTTGAAGATCAATGATAACACGCATTAGGGGTGATCATGGATCGGATCAGATTATGCATAATCCTAATTCGATCCGTGAATTACGGATTGACGAAAATTTAATCTGATCCAATCAGTGAGAATCCACCAATCCGATCCGTGATTGAACGGATCGAATTGGATTGATGAATTGGGCTAGTACTCCTATTTGAAATATTTTTTTCTACTTCAAAATTTTCAAAAAAAAAATTGACCAACAAACACAACACTTTTTAAATGAATACAATTGTTAAATAAACAAATATAATATATATTTAGTTTTTAGGTTTACCCATGTAAGTATGTAGCATATTGTATTATTATACATATAATTACTAATTATATATATAAATATATTACCACGGATTGCCACGGATCGGATCGGATTTCTGACCCTCTAATGCGTAATCTGATCCGTGGTTAACGGATTTTAATTTTTAACGGATCGGATTCGCGAATTCGTGGATTTTTTGTGCACCCCTAACACGCACCTCTTCTCGTCTCTTCTATTGTCTAAATTCCCACAAACAATGTTGTGAAAATCTCTATAATTTCTATCCACATTCTTTGAAATTCCTCTAAAATATCTATTTCGTAGTGTACACAGAAATGGATAAATTTTCTCAAAAAGTGAAGCTCTGTTTTGTGATTATGGTGGCTTTTCTGATTATATCATTCTAGTATAAGTGTATATATATATATATATATATAATATAATATAAAATAATTTGTCTAATATATAGTAAGGGTATTTTCATAATTGTGTATTGATTAAAGAGGTTAAAGATGTCATTTTATACATGAGAAGGGCAAAAAGGACCATTCATATATTTTTCTGGTGCTGACATCAACAAATTCTGTTTGTTGCTGACGTTACACTAACGGAGGGGATAAATTGATACGTGAACCTAAAATTGAAGGGGTGTAATCAGGATATCTAAACTAGAGGGGGTCTAGTTGGGATATTGTCTAAATTGAGGGGGGTGTAAGTGGTATTTATCCTTGATTAAATCGATTTTAAGAAGTTTATAAGAAGGTTCCATGCTTATTATAGTGTGTGGAATTCAAGATGTACAAGATCTTTTTTTCTTTCTTAGATGTACAGGACTGTTGAATGCACTAAAAGGATCTTTTCCTCTTCTAACACTCCATGGCATGAAATAGTATTTTTTCCCATAATGGCATGAAATAGTTGACCAACCATTTCTTTCTTTAATTACCCGTCATCAATTTCAATGGATTAATTGTGACAAACCGGAGAAAGTCTACAATATATCGGATGTATTTTGTTATTTTGGTACCGTGTACAATAGACTTTCTCGAGAACTTGGTGCATGATATTAGTTGACCAATGGCACAAAACAAAGATTGGTCACTGGTGCGTTCGCCTACAGGTACAAATAAATTGCACGTGTTAGCTAGTCATGTTTTTGCTCATTTTTTAGTTGATGAGGATATCTCCAATCTCCCTTCGAATGTGTTGTTGGAAGTTCACAATAATTTAAGTACTTTATTTTTTAAGTAAGACAGCTGATATTCGCACTCTCCAAACATTCTCTGGTGCTCCACTATTTCATACTTTAAAAATAAAATTACAAAAAAGTCCTTGAAACATACAAAATATTTCTAATACCATATTTACCCTTCCTTATTACTCTAGGATCCTTTATCTTCTCAATCACGTCTATCAAATTCTTTTAATTACGTACACAATAACATATGTCTTATATAACCATGATATATGATAAATGTTAATGTTATACATTCTCGCGCATTAACTTACATATTTTAATCCTATTGTTACACATATTGTATAGTTTTTATGTGTTTTCGTATTTTTGATGATTTTAGGTTCTATTCCGAAAAATAGTTAAATCCAATCCTGTTAACAATTCAAGAATGCATTTTGAGTCCAAAGTCTACTTGGCTGAATGCTAATAATGAGGGTTTGCAAATGCGAAGAAGTTGAATACCAAAAGTCGAAGCTGAATACAAGAAGAAGCCTATTGCAAGCCATGCAGTCAAGGAACTTTGATGCATCGATCACCACATTTTGATCATCGAAATGGCGATGCATCGTAAGTAACATTTTGATGTATTGGAATGACAATGCATCGTAATAGTCATTTCGATACATCGTAATGTCTGTAGAAGACAGACAGCTGACAGAAGATATTTCAACCACTTGTCACTTGTCCCCAATCTTCTTCAAGAAGATTTTGCACATGTTTTCTTGATATTTTGAGCTTAAAATCAGATATATATACAATTTTAGTCTCATAGAGAGAGATATACATATATTTTGTAATAGAGAGCTTAGTTTTAGTTTCTAGAGAGAGAAGTGAAATTCTATAGATGGAAAACTTCAAAAGAGGTATTGACAAAGCCTTGAAGATCATATGGAGCTGGGATTACCTTTGTCTATGGTGTGCCTCTACACCATCATGATTAACTAATTCTTTCTCTAGGGTTTGGACAAAACCCTAATCATGTAACTATGTCAAATTTGTAATGAATTAGGGGTTTATGTATATATGTGTATTTTTACCTTACCTTGTGTATTATTTTTAATACAATTTGCATTTCTTTACATGTTCATTTGATGTATGTTAATCATTCTTGTCTTAGAACCTTAATGTGCCTTAAATGAGTACCCAATATTTATACTTTCAAAAGAAATATAAGTGATGGATTGGTATTCATTTTTGTGAGTTGCGTGGTGAATAGGATCACTTGCTCGTTGGCTTAATTTTTAATTTATTTAATTTTAAGTCCAATTAAACAAACAATTAAAGCAAGTAAATAACTTAAAGTGTAAGTAAAGAAAAGAATGCACCAGATATACGTAGAAATCCAAGACGGAAAACATCACGGAGGGAGGCGACACGCCTCAGGAAACCAATTCACTATGATGAAGCAATATACAACAGACTCAGTCTCAGTCTCACACCCCTCTTCATTCTGTCAAGGATCTGACGCAGAACACCTCAAGCTTATGATTGTGACAACACGTCCAGCTGCTGCAGACTTTCGACTAACGTCACAATCCTTACAGAAAGGTTGCTGGACGAACCAAAATACTCAGTAAGTATTTCGTTCCTTTCGTAGTGCAATCTGGTCACCTTTCTTCCTCAGCAAGCAAGCAAGCGAAGAACCATCAATCCAATGTTCTGATCAACAAATAGATTTGATGCAGTTTCTGAATAGCTAATCAGAAGTAGAACACCATCCTAAATATCACTCGTGAAGTATGGATGTCTGTTCTTAAAAATATAAAACCCTAATTATATTATATATATTTTTTCTTTCTAAAAATAATAATAGTTCAGGCTTTTTCTTCACCAAATTGTAGAGAAAATATGAATACATATATATAGAAAAGGAAGTTCTAATTCTACTTGAAAAATAAGTTAAATACCCAAAATAGAACTCTCCTAGAAGTTTTAAACCCAATAGGAATCAGAATTTTCGTCAAAAATTATTTTCTATTTGGAACATGATAAGTGGGACCGGTGCCAAATAAATAGGACTGGTGGGACTTTGTAAAAACCTACAAAAACCAACCTACCGAGAAAAGTTGGACCGGTCCTAAATATTGGGGACCGGTCCTACTTTGAAAAACCCTAAAAATTTCATTTAAACCCTGATTTTTTAAAATAGGCTCGAAAATAAAAAGTCCAGAGTGTCCTCGCCATACTTACCTGTACTATATGGTGTTCTAACTGAACTGATTTGTCTACATCCACGCACTTGAATATGAGCTCGAAGTTTGTCGATGATCGATACAAAAAATAATACAAAAATTACAACTCGATCATTCAGGTTTTGATCACCGAAATATGCCAATTACAAATTTATATATCATAAATTTCACTTGAACGTGTCCACTCTTGACTTTCATAATCCATGCTTAAATAAGATAATTTTGCTACACTTAGGTAATTAGGTTAATGTAGTTAGGTAGAAAAATTATGCCTATCGAAGATGGACTATCATTAGTTAGGGTTTATGTATCTTCTTAACGACGTCGTTGTAGGTAGCACTGCGTCATTTGTACATATTTTATATGCATTCCCTGGTTTATTTTGAATTAGACATACTTATGAGGCTAGTGGTGAAGTCTAAGCCCTAGTCCTTTCTCCTTTTCTCAAACTCTTTACAATTACCACATTTTTTATAATTCAAGTAGCTTAAGCAAGCAAGCAAACAAACATCGTTTGTTAATTGAATAAGAACCAATCTTCAATTAAATCTATTAAACCAACATAGTCTCTGTGAGCTCGACACCCTTTACATAGAGCCCTATCCAACCAATGATTCGTTCTATTGCGAGTGGTAAAACACTTTGATTGTCAAAACAAAAGTAGCATATCAATATATATAAACATCGAAGTTTCCCTAATTTTTTGGAAGGTTGAACAAAGAAATTTATTGAGTTTTAACTTAAATTTATGTTTTCTATTTGTGGGGTGAGACGATTGAGGACCCGTCTTGTAGCATGTTAGTGGCCAAAAACAACATCTCAGACTGAAAAGATATAAATTTTTGTATTGTGTATCATTCACGTAGTAACCCTTGTGGACGGGTGTGAGTGGGCGGGTGTGAAGACAGACACTGGGCTGAGCTACCACATTGATAGGGTACAAGGTGCTCAATCCCATATCGCCTGGGTGTGAAAAAGGGGATGTGCTTATATGTAGTATGTTCTCTTCAAATGGTATGAGGCCTTTTGGAGTAAAATCCAAGAGCAAAATCGTGCGGGCTCTGGCCCAAAGCGGACAATATCATATCATGTGTTGGAGTGGGGTATTACAGTTGGTATCAGAGCCTGAACCTAGTCGAAAGTGTGTCGACGAGGACGTCGGGCCTCGTAGGGGGTGGATTGTAGTAACCCTTGTGGACGGGTGTGAGTGAGCGGGTGCGAAGACAGACACTGGGCTAAGCTACCACATTGACAGGGTACAAGGTGCTCAATCACACATCGCCTGGGTGTGAAAAAGGGGATGTGCTTATATGTAGTATGTTCTCTTCAAATGGTATGAGGCCTTTTGGGGTAAAACCCAAGAGCAAAACCGTGTGGGCTCTGGCCCAAAGCGGACAATTCATACCATGTGTTGGAGCTGGGTATTACAATTCATCTCTCTTGGAGGTCAATATATAATACAATGATTATAATAAATTAACCTAAAATTAGGAATACAATGAATCAACCTAAATCAGTGATATAGTCAATCAAATGCCAAACTAAAGGGATACAATCATAAATCAACCTAAAATTAGGGATATAATGAATCAACCTAAATTAGTGATATAATCAATCAAAGACTAAACTAAAGGGATATAATTATAAATCACGGGAGAGATTTTAGGTTGGTCTAATACTCTCCTGCAAATTCGATGATTAAGGAGAGACAAGATTTGACTGTAACAGCTGATATCGAGATGTAGACATGCCCTTGGTGAGAACATCGTCAAGCTAATCGGTAGAAGGAACAAAATGAACACGATGAGTACCAGCAAGAATACGCTCCCGTATAAAGTGATAGTTGAGCTCAATGTGTTTGGTACGAGCATAGAAGACTGGATTAGACGCCATATAAGTTGTGCTGAGGTTATCACAAGACAATATAGTAGGTCTAGAGAGAGGGAACTGTAACTCGTGGAGAAGCTTAGAAATCTAAAAAGTGTCAGCACAAACATGAGCAAGAGAGAGATACTTAACTTTAGCAGATGAGCGAGAAACTGTTTATTATTTCTTAGCACTCTAAGAGATAAGACTGGATCCTAATACACACAAAAACCAGTAGTAGAGTGACGAGTGTCAGGGCAACTGGCCCAGTTAGTATTAAAGTAGAGACGGAAAGTGAGTAGACTGGAAGACTGACGAAAATATAAACCAAATTCAACTAACCTTTTAAATATTGAAGAATGCGTTTAGTAGCAACCAGATGTGGAGATCGAGGAGAACTCATAAACTGAGCAATATGATGAACAACATAAGCAATATCTGGGCGAGTGAAGGTGAGATACTGAAGGGAGCCAACAATTTGTCTGTATTCAGTGACATCAGGTAATATATCACCAGTTAGATGATAAAGCTGGCTAGTGACATAAATTAGAGTGTTGTAAGGTTTCAGTCAATCATAGAGTGACGATGAAGAACATCACCAATGTACTTGGACTGAGAGAGATGAAGACCATCAGCAATAGAAGTGGCTTTAAGTCACAAAAATTAAGAAAAAATATCAAAATCATTGAGTTTAAGCTCCTTACCAAGGGTTTTAAGCTCCTTACCAAGGGTAACAACAAAGTAGGAAAGAAGAGATTGTTGGTTGCTTGTCAGAATAATGTCATCAACATATAGTAAAAGAATCATAATATCCAAAGACCGGCGAAAGCTATACAGAGAAGGATCAGCTCGATTATGAAGAAAACCAAATTGAAGTAGGAAACCACTGAGATGCTGGAACCAAGCACGAGGAGCCTGCTTAAGGCAATAAATGTCTTTGTGAAGATGGCATACATGATTGGGGTGAGCTGGATCAATAAATCCTGGAGGTTGGCACATAAAAACTGTAGTATCCAGAAAACCATGAAGAAAAGCGTTATTCATATCTAGTTGGCGAAAAGTCCATCCAAAGGATACAACTAGAGTGAGAACAACCCGAACATTTGTAGGTTTGACCACGGAGCTAAATGTCTTATAAAAATTAATCCCTGGTTGTTGATGAAAACCCTTAGCAACTAATCGGGCCTTATATTGCTCAATAGAACCAATAGATTTCCACTTGAGCTTAAATACCCACTTACAACTGACCACATGCTGCTAAGAGTCAGGATAAATAAGAATCCATGTCTGATTCTTGAGAAGAGCATTGAACTTAGAAGTCATGGCCTGGTGCCACTCTGGAAATCGAACAACTTGAGTAAATCAAGTTGGTTCTTCTAGAGGAAGAGAAATTTGGGCTAAAGAGCCTGGGGCAGCGACTATCGAATAGTGGCATCTGTATGTACTAAAGGGCAATGTGTGTCAGTCTTCTGTCGAGTAACCGTGGGATGATATACAATCAGAAAGTTAGGATCTGAAGAATAGCTATTTAACGTAGGCGTGGGAACCTTAGGAGAGGGTGGTGCAACGAGAATGGCAAAAGTGGAAGAATGAGACTGTCGACACTGATAAGTACGCAAGGGTGCCAAAGATGGCTGTGGCACAGGAGGAGGAAAACTTGGAGGTGGTGAGTCTGGAGAAGGCAACAGTTTTAGGTAAAAGTTTTTTTTTAGTCAGATAAGCACCCAAATGGGGATAACAAGTACAACAAAAGACTCGCAACTCAGAGTAGGATAGAGTTTTCATATAGAGATGAGAAAAATGAAAAAACCACTGAAGAATAGTACTTTAGAAAATGATTGATGAGGAATACAGTAGCGAAAATAGCATGATCCTAGTAACTGAGAGGAACACAACTTGTGAGAAAAAGAGTACAAGCCATGTCAGCAATATGACGGTGTTTGCGTTCAACAAGACCATTTTGTTGAGGAGTGTGGGGACAGAAAAACCGATGATGGATTCCAAGAGAGGGGCATAAAGCCTTGAAAGAATCATTATCATACTCTTTGCCACCATTACTCTGGAACTGTTGCAAATAAGAAGTAAATTGGGTTTTGATAGATAAGAGAAAATTCTTGAAGTGGTCAAGAACTTTAGATCTGTATTTCACAAAATATAACCATGTAAATCGAGTATAATCATCAGTAAATAACATATAATATTTAAACCTTTTAATAGAAGAAGTAGGAGATTCTCAAACATTAGAGTGTACAAGTGTAAAAGGAGAATGTGTACTGATATCATTAGAAATATGAAATTGGTGGTATGTGGATTTACCCAAAGCACAACCTTTACAAAATGATCATTGCAACTTAAAGTTGGATGATAACATATTATTTTTGCCTAAATAAGACATAATTTTACTAGATAGATGACCTAGTCGATTATGACATAAGGAAGATAACTGAAGAGAAATAGATAATGCGTGAAAATGCGATGGAAGTGAAGGTAATTTTTAGAGACTGTTACCCAAGAAATGTCCCTAGAAGGGGGGGGGGGGGGTGAACAGGGATAGTAGGCAAATGATGAAATTTTTTCAATTTTTGCCCATTTTGACAAAAGTAGGCTTGTCTGAACTTTTGTTAAATACTTGGTGAGTTTATGTATTCAACAAGTGAGAAGGAGAATGCTCTATTTATGATGCACTTAAATGATCTAGTGGATACAACAAATGAAGTGTTCATGTAAGTGCAACATATCATGCTTAGAGTGTGTGAAAATGTTGATTGCGCATTTTATCAAACACATGATATGCATATTAATTGGTAAAAAGATAATCAAATAAAAACTTAATCAATTAATAATTTAATCAATTCCACAACTCAACCAATATACTCCAAGCATTCATCCCATCCTCCTCATATGAAACATTTAAACAACATTTATTAAATAAACAATTGTAAAATAAATGCTAGCAAAATAAAGGAGTAAACTTATCAAAATGATACTTGAGCAATTATCTATGTATATGATGTAAAAAGTAAAACTTATAGATAATTAATCAAGCACTTGGAATGCTACTCATTCATTCATAAAATGGTTAATTGGATTAGGAATTAATTAAGCTAAGCAGATATATGTCTATCAATGCTAAAATAGAATTAAAGCTCATAGAGACATTTTATCAAATACATGGTGTGTGACATCTCCACACAATTATGCTCTTCATATCTATTTAAAACATAAAGACATTTAATAAAAAAAATGAACATAATAATGTAAGGAGAGTAAGGATAGAAAAATGCAAACATTGACACCAAGATTTTTACATGGTTCAACTTAGGCTACGTTCATACCTCAAGAGCACCTCTTGAGGTTCTCACTATAGAGCTCCCCTTAAGGGTGGAAAACAAACTATACAATTGCCAAGTGAACTTGTGGAGACCCAAAAGTAGCGTGACACGTGGCTACCACTTTGGTGTTGATATGGATAAGAAATCAGTATATACATGGAAGGAAAAATAAGTTAACCAAGAGATATTAGTTGAATTGGACTCTATTAAGAGTCCATAAAAATGGTGACTTTAAAGGCTGATAGGAACATAATCATTGAGGTTTTTGACTCTTGAAGCTTCATCATTGACTTTGGATATGTGTGGACTTTATATATATATATGATCAGTTTACATTGAAGATGGATTCTTACAAGGGTATGCTACATTAGTGGAAATATATTTGCTAAATTTTGGACTCTGTGAAGGCTGACGGCTATAGTAGGCTGTTACGTTAGGCTGACTAGGAGTCCATCCCTATATGAACGCATATGTGTGTATATATATATATATATATATATATATATATGTGCACATATATGATTATATAACTATTTTTAGGTTGAAAATTTGGACTCCAGTGAGTTTAATATAAAGTGGAACACTGGGGTAGATGCATGAAAAAGGGTTGTGAAAGAGTTAAGCTTAAAATAAAACTCTGTGAAGGCTGACGACCGTGAATAATAGGCTGATTTGGTAAAATTGCTCATGGATAAGGATGTTTATAATTAAGTTACAACTATGAAATCAGTTATGCAGAAAATACGTATAATATAATATGTGTAAATGTATTATTTAGTTTGTGTTGAATAAAAACTCTTACGAATTTTGGTTACCTTAGAAGACTTGGCTAAACATGGACTCTGTATATACAGAGACTATATTAAGGATGAAGTTGAGTGGGGCTTGGACTCTAGAAAGGCCGACGTTAATACGTTACAATCACAAGTTGTTGAGGACATGGAAAATTAGAATATAGTTGATTTATTTCCTTTTATTGTTTTATTTTGCAACTATCTTGTAACTTAGATTTAGGGTTACGGTTAATGATGTAATCTTTACTATAAATAAATACAAAGGGGCTCTGTATTAAGGGTTCCCAACGACTACAATTGCATCGCGTGCAATCTGTTTCTCTCCCTCAATATTCTCCTGAATATTGCTCTGTTTCTGACTTGATCCACATCTTCTCCATTTTTTTAAATCTCAGCCTCTTCTAATAAGTCAACCTGTCTATCTTTCCCTCAGTTTCTACCTCCCTCCTTGCTCCTTCTCTCCTTCTACATCCTTCATTGCTAAAGTGCAATTCTTCACGCACGGTTTAAAAGTCCTTTTGATTAATAGGGAGTTTTGTATTTTCTCTCTTTAGCCAATCGTCTGATTTAACACGACCTTCAAAGGAGATACTTGTTTTCGACCAATTAGTTACATCGAGCTGATACCGTAGCTTTGGCAAGCCCACAAACAATTGGCCTACCTGGCTGATTAATTAAAACCGAATATATTTTGGCACGCGAGGTGGGACCTGAAAAGTGCTAAAGAATTGAGAATATACTGCCTAAGTTAAGGTTCACATGGAACTCAGCCCATAGTGATGATGAGCAAGAGGAAGAACTCAGCCTGTTGGAGGCTCCACAGCTTTTCCGACAGATCTATCAACTGTAATAAATGTTGTATATGTAATGTGCATCCAACTCGACAAGCTTCAGACCAACCTAGGTTGACTGGACGAGAAGATTACCCAAGCTGATGTTCATGCTAATGATCGTATAAAAGAATTTCTAAAACAATCAAACAGGCTGATTAATCAAAGCTCTAGTGTGTAAGGTTCAACTTATCAGCTGAATACCTAACAAGCTGACTAGTTAAAATAGAAAGATCCAATACTACCTTCGCCTCAGCCTTTTGTACACGTCAGCCTTCCATGGAGCAGCTCTCAGTCAGTTGAAGTGAAAAGTCAGCTACTGATCAAGATTGTGAATTGACGGTTGCATGATCATTTGAATCCACGACAGTAGGTAATTCCTCTTAATCACCCATTAGGTGCAATCGACCCAGGGGCAATCGTAATATAGGAAGAATGTCAGATCTACCGATTCCACCAGTAATCGGGGGGGGGGGGGGGGCAGGCAGATAATCATCAGCCACCAATGTGGCATGATCATGATCAACCAAATCAGTCAGCAAGCCTTCAAAGAAACTTGCCAACGATTTGGTCAAAAGTTTAGTTACAACTAAATACTTCTATATACTAACAACTATCACCAGCGGTACATCAGTCGCCAATGGAAAATCTACCACATCCAACCATTTCAATGAACCATCAGCAGTCTACAGTGTGGTAACCACAAAAACATCCATTGTATCACCTATATGGTTCACCTGCTTATAGTTAGCCACTAGAAGCTAATCAGCAGCCAGTGGCAGATTAGCCTCAAGGTTAGTTTGATTATAGTCCACCACCTCCAACACTCGAAGGGCAGTCGATTACCAATTAGCCAGAAGATTGGTCTTAGAATTATCAGCCACCAGCTGTTAATTAGTTGCCAGTGGTAAATAAAAAAGTGAAATTAATCAGCCAGCCCAAGATAGAGGCCGATTGGCTGATTCAGAAAATTGGCAAAGTTATTTTCTTCCAATTCTGGAAGAAGACCTAAGTGTGGGTTTTGATGGAGAAAACATGGCCAATCAGCCATGTATTTGCTTGGAAAATGAAGAACTTCGTCCTCCTCATAAACCTCCAAACCTTTGGGGGGTAGTGAGATTCATTAGAGACGAATGCAATCTTATGGAAGAAAATGAATCGGCCAGTTAATACATAATTTTACGTGGCCGATTTCATTGTTCCTGACGACAATTGTATGATAGGAATACCAGCATCAACGAGTACAAAGAAGAGTTTGGCTGATGATAACTTCAAAGATTGGCTGAAAGACATCGATCGGCCAATGATCAAGATGAGTCTAAAGGGGCAAAACATGGTCGATTAGCCATGTATTTGCTTAGAGAGTGAAGAACTTTGTCCTCCATGTAAACTTCCAGACCCAAGGGGGCAACGAAATTGGATAGAGGTAAAGTCAAACTCATGGAAAAAAATAAATCGGCCAGTGAATGCAAATTTGTATATGGCCAATTTCATGGTGCATAATGAAAATTATAAGACTGGAATTCCAGCATCGGCTAGTGTGAAAAAGAGCTTGACTGATGCTAACTTAAAAGAACTGCCTAAAGACATATATCAGTTGATGACCAAACTTGCTTGGCCGATAGATGAAGAAATTTAAGTATATTGGGATAATATCATTCTGCAAGTAGCTTGATTGGCCAACATGACATTGCATAATAATTTGATCCTGATCAATCATACTATGCCATGATAAACTTGGGTTTATGACTGGCCGACGGGCAGGCTGTGCAAGAATTGTTATCAGCTTTCTTTAATGGGAAGAGTAAAAGGTCATGATCAGCCATTATAGTAGGGCTGGCTTGAAATAAAGATTACCTTAATGGTAATCGAGAATAAATGAAGTGCATAATATTTTGAAGTCCTATTGCTTGTCATTCCCTTGCAAGTCATAGTTCAATTAGACGTGGTTATGAAAGGTTCCTTCCATTATAATTTTAAATTTTAAAAATCTTATTGGCCTGATCAACCATAAGGTGTTTGAAATTGGGGGCAATTGTTGACACTCAAAAGTGGCGTGAGACGTGGTTGCCACTTTGGTGTTGATATGGATAATAAATCAGTATATACATATAAGAAGAAACAAATTAACCAAGAGATATTAGTGGAATTGGACTATATCAAAATTCCTTAAAAATGATTACTCTAAAGGCTAATAGGAATAAAATCATTGAGGTTTTGGACTCTTGAAGCTTCATCATTGACTTTGGATATGTGCGGACTTTATATATATATATATGATCAATTTACATTGAAGATTACAAGGGTATTCTACATTAGTGGTAATGAATTTGCTAAATTTTGGACTCTGTGAAGGCTGACGGCTACATTAGGCTGTTACGTTAAGGCTGACTAGGAGTCCATCCCTAAGAAAACTCTAAAGGCTGAGGATTTTTATCAGGTTATCCTAAAGTGTGGCTGGCACCTATATGAATACATATATGGTTATGTATATACGTATATGTGCACATATATGGTTATATAACTATTTTTTAGGCTGAAAGTATGGAATCTAATGGAATTTGGACTCCACTGAGTTTAATATAAAGTGGAAGATTGGGGTGGATGTGTGAAAAAGGGTTGTGAAAGAGTTAAGCTTAAAATAGGACTCTATGAAGGTTGATGACCATGAATAATAGGTTGATTTGGTAAAACTGCTCATGGATAAGGATGTTTATAATCAAGTTACAACTATGAAGTCAGTTACGCAGAAAATACGTATAACATGGTATGTGTATATGCATTGGTTAGTTTGTGTTGAACAAGGACTCCTAAGAATTTTGGCTATCTTAGAAGACTTGGCTAAACACGAACTCTATACAGATAAAGGCTGCATTAAGGATAAAGTTGAGTGGGGCTTGGACTCTAGAAAGGCTGACGTTAATACGCTACAATTACAGGCTGCCGAGGACATGGAACATTAGAATATAGTTGATTTATTTCCTTTTGTTGTTTTATTTTGCAATTATCTTGTAACTTAGGTTTAGGGTTACGGTTAGTGATGTAATCTTTACTATAATTAAACACAAAGGTGCTCTGTATTAAGGGTTCCCAACAACCACAATTTAACAATTACATCGCGTGCAATTTGTTTCTCTCCCTCAATATTCTCCTGAATATTTCTCTGTTTCTCACTCGATCTATATCTTTCCCTCTAATTAGCCAGTCTATTTATCTCTCCCTCAGTTTCTACCTCCCTCATTGAATAAGTGGAAAAAACAGTAGTGGAGGAAGCCATTAGTTACTGTAAGAGATAAGAAGCAAGAAGAAGATTGAGAAGAAAGAAGATCGATTTGTGAGACTTTGATCAACTGAAGGTTTAGAGAAAATGAAGGATACAAAAAACCCTAAGAGAAGAGAGATGATCTCTACTTTGATACCATGAAAAGATAAAAATTTCTGTATTGTGTATTATCTGTCTTGGAGGTTAATATATAATACAATGAATATAATCAATTAACCTGAAATTAGGAATATAATGAATCAACCTAAATCAGTGATATAATCAATTAAAGACTAAACTAAATGGATACAATCATAAATCAACCTAAAATTAGGGATACAATGAATCAACCTAAATTTGTGATATAATCAATTAAAGGCTAAACTAAAGGGATACAATCATAAATCACGGGAGAGATTTTACATTGGTCCAACAAAGACCATTTAGTGTATTATGGTGTTGAGATAAGGGGGTGATGCGGTGGCTACATGCAAAGTTGTGATTGATCTTCATATGGCTGCATATGGCACAAAAGATGTTGGAGGATATATTATCTTGTCTAGAGATCCTTTCGCCTCTGTTTTAAAATTGAATACAGGCCAGTTGTTCTGAGCACTTCAACTTAGATTTACTTTGGTTGGCATGTGATTTCTCTTCAAAAATTGATGAGAGAGGTCACATTGGATAAGCTTTTTTGAGCCCTTGTAATTGTAAAAAAGATATACATGATGAATGTCGTTACTTAAGCCTTTTGTTGTTGTGGAATATGTATATATTGCAGTTTAAAAAAAAAAAAACTGAATACATTGATTCCACTTTGAGAAAAATATATATAATTATTACCTTCATGAAAGATTAATAATAAAAAGTACCATCTTAACTAAACAAAATTTCAGATTCTTTAATAAAACATGATTATTAGGAACAAAATATATAGAAAAAATATTTTAATGACTTAGTACAAAAGGTAACTAAAGAAATTTTCATTTAACAACTAACAAATAAAAATATAAGCATTTATAATATATCATTGTTGTTATTAATTGGCATGTTTGCTATCTTGGTATCATAACACTTTAGTTTTCACTTCTTCTCAGTGCTCCAAAGAATCGTATATTTTCTTTCTAAACACCATATAACAAAAATGTTTGAGAAAGAAGGATTATATATCTTATTAAACATGAGGGGACGCTATTGTAATTTCTCTTTTGAATTCATATAATTGATATCATATATGTGTGTGTATTGTTGTAAATGTAAATATAGTAATTAGTGTGCACGGTCCGATTTTGGAACCGAATAGTACGGTATGGTTCCACTAAAAATGGAATCAAATTGAATCATGAAGTCTAACGGAACCGGACCAAACCAAACCGTGAAGAATCGATTCCGTTCGGTCTGGTTCCACGGTTATGACTCAAATTACAAAACTTTATGTTCCAAAACTTCCACATAAAAGAAACGATAGTAAATTTTAAGAAAAAATAGAAAGAAGTATAGATGAAGAACAATACAATTTCCAAATTAAATTTCAATAAAATTTATTAACTAAAAAGAAATTAAAATGTTCAAGCCATAGAAACAAAGGACGATACATCCCACAAAAATCCACAAACACACAAATACCTGTTGGGGAAGTAATTTTTTTTTTTTAAAAACCCACATAAATTTGTTTGCTATATAATATAATGCAGAGACACATATACATAGAGAGAAGAGAGATAGTGAATCAGTGAGTGAGAGAATGAGAATTGAGAACAATTAAGAAAGAACCAGTAGTCAAGAAGACAAAGTACACATCAACATCCATCTCTTCATCGATGTAGACAGAGAGGTGGCCCTCTGGTACACCGTTTGATCAAGCAGAGGAGTGGCGGTGTAGAACCATACGATGTAGTTGTGGATGTTCGATTCAAGGAGGGTTTGTACTTTATATGGTTCTTTACAGATCTATAGAATGAATCATAATTGGTAAGAACTATCAAACTGGTACACCGTTGGATCAAAACTGGAAAGGGAAAGCGACTATCGACAAGGCAGAATGACAAAGGACGATCAATGGCGGTGAGGGATCGACGAACACCTGAGAGAGAGAGAGGAGGAGGAAGTCATAGAACTCGCAGTGCTGCTACTTGGAAACGATGAGAAATAATTTTAAGGTTAGCTGATTAGAATTTTTTTTTTTGGGAAAGTAGCGAGATATTATATATATATATATATATATATATATATATATATATAATAGTATATAAAACAGTTCGGTTCAATTCAATCTGGTCCTGAAGGACCTGAAATTGAAACCGAACTGTAAACTTATGGTTCCAAATTTTCGGAACCGTGACTGAACCGAACTGTAAAAAAAGGGGACTTAACTATCCGGTCTGGTTTGGTTTTTCAGTTCAGACGATTTTTTGTGCTCCCCTAATGGTAATGTTATGTTACAATTTACAATGAGACCTATATAATAATGAACTTACATTTTCGTTCACAGGATTGGACTTTAAAAATAAGGCTAAAAGGATTCAAATTAAATTTTTTATGAAATTTGAAAAATAAGAGTTATATTTATTTGGAAATTCAATATTTTTGAGGCCAATAAATAAGTGTTTAGAAAAAATTTAAAGAAGCCAATTGAAATTTTCTACAAATTTTGGGACCAAAAGTAAGGTGTATTTGTATAAGTGTATAACTATTTTGAAAATTTTTGGGTGGGGCAATGGTCCCCTTACTTCCCCTCTCCCTCCGTCCCTGTCCATGTGAGCACATTATATGCGTGCTACAAAATGGAGTAAAAATTTGTTTGCAAAAGTTTTTTTTTTCCCTGTTGGGATGCTGGTTTGCAAAAATTAGAAATTGTGTTATGAGTAAATGGTTCACGCACCCTGTTACCCTCTTGATTGTTGTCTCCCACTTGATGCCCATTTCCTTCTTTATCTTTCTTTCTATTCTGATCTTCAATGAGATGCCTCATGCTTGATGTCTGTCTATATATATGTATGCTTGGTGTATATACAGAATTCTCTCAATAAAAGAATTAACACAACTTTGTTCTATCTCTCATTTCTCTTGCAATTCCTCTTTATTTTACAACACGTTATCAACATGACTCTAACCAGCTAAAGAGATCAATATCAACCATCTATTCTTCCTTTCAAGTGTGGTGTTAGTTTACTCATTTCTATCTCTATAGCTTTAAAGTATATATACATCTAAATATGTATATATTTCGTAAAATATTGTGAAAGTGTATGAGTAGTAGCTCTGATATTTGTTCATACATAAAATATCATGTGAATATATTATGTAAATATATATGTATATGTATATACATGAATATGCATATATTTCTGTTTTTGCCAACTATTTCTTCTTCGTCTTCGCGATTTGATTCTATATTTCTGGTTTCGAACAAACCAAGCCTTTCAGCTTCTTTCATGGTCAAGAATAGAAAGAGAAAAATGCTTTTCATAATATAATATATATGTGATAATTAGAGGTGTCGGTAGAAAAATAATCAATAAAGATGAATCATGTATGATGCTGAGATATGTATGTTATTATATATCTTTTATTGTGTTGGTCTTTAGTAACAATTGGTGGATGGGGGTTAGACGAGACTAGGAATTTTGTATATCTTCTGCTTTCTAAATGCAAGTTTGTGGGAGACGTATTGATATGATAGGAATATACATACTCACAAATATATATATAAGTATGGGTTGACTGGCATGTTTATTTAATTGTATTCGTAAGAGAAAGCAATATGTACGTATTATGTGCATGATTGTTTAATTATTATATAAGATATGCTCGCATGATATGAAAGAGAGCCTTCAGCTCACTCTCTTGCTATCCAATAATTCATATAAATCTTCTGTGACATACGTACGTACGTACATACATACTTGTTATATATTCATGCTTATGACATTGACCAATTCACAGTTTGCCTTACTGTGGCTTAATAATACAGATTTTCACTTAGCATGCTTATCAAGTTTTACAAGTGTTATTTTATCTCCTAAGTGCATGCATTTGATCAGGTTTTACAAGTGTTATTTTATCTGCTAAGTGCATGCATATGTTGAAGATATATCTAAAAGCTTAATGATGCCATACACTGTTTTAAATAGCATTTGAATAGTTATATGGCCTAGTTATATGGCATGTTGTTTTCTTCTAAGAATTTATTGCATGCTTGATTAGCTTTATAAGATATATATATAATCGCAACTGACATGATGAATTTAGTCTTTTCATTCACGACCTTATATACATGCAATATATAAAGGCCACTTAAATCCTTTGTGACATATAAGCGTATTATTATTTATAATTATGCTATTTAAATTTATAGTTTTTTTACAAAGTCCGTCTCTATTGGAGAAGTGGCATGTTTTTTAAATTATGTCATTTAAATTTATATTTATGAAGTCCTTCCCTGTTGAAGAAGTGGCATGCTTATGATATTGAAAGTTATCGTGATTTTGTAGTTGAATATGGAATATTGACATTTATAATGTCTTGAAAAATGTCAAATTTGACATATCTTGGGTTTATAACCCTTAATATTATGGGAAAGAAATAACTATCATGGTTTGGAGATCCATTTTGATGCCATGAATTTTGAGGTATAATTAAATAAAGAAATTAAGCGTCCCTGGAGGACTGCACAAAAGGTTATGAATTTCCTTCAACATCATTTTATGAGAAATTAAATATTGAGTATCTCATGGACTAAGAACCCATTGTGAAAGATTTAAAGGAATGATATAAGTATCACAAGACCGTGCTCCTTTTACAAGCTCAATATGATCTGAAGCACCTGTGATTGCAGGATTATATAAGTATGATTCAGCCTTATCAGTTTCAGTTGATGTTATGTGGAGATAAAATTGCTTATCAGAATATATTAGCAAAACATGCTCCATGTTTCATACCTCAAATGTGCTCCTGAAGTAGCAATATCGAATGCGTAGATTTATGAAATATTCTGAGATAATATTATGTCTATTAATGGCTGATTAAAACAATGAGCTTTTTGATTCACCATTCCCGTCCAATCAAATTGGCATCATTCTCTAAAATGAATGCAGTCTTATTTCATATTTATGGATGTGGTCATTATTGTGGGTAATAAGAGTGCACATATTACCACTAGAAGTGGAATATAAATAAAGCAAACTAAATAGAAAGGTATACAGAATAAACCTTTCAAGAAATATAAAGATGTTTCTTATAGGTGTGGCATGAAAGAGCATTAGTTATTTACTTAAAGTACGTACAAGCATTTAGTCAATCCCAAACATTTTTTTTTCTTCAATTGCATTTTATCTAGTATTATAATATATTTTTCATACATGTTTATTCTAAATAAAATTCAATACATTTTGAAAACACATGGATTTGAATAATGCATTGATAAAATCCCAAGATAAATGATAAAAAAATATGTCTTGCAAACAATGCAATATTGTACATTTTTCTTTGAGATAGAAAATATGACGTTTCAAATTACATAAGCCAAAGACCATTAATCATTTTTGATGTTTTAGATTATTTGAGTCAAAGGCCATTCATCATTTTGATGTTTCAGATTAATCATATTGACATTTCAAATTACTTTGAGGATCTCCGAAAAATTATGATCAGTGGAGACATTTTGCATATTTGAAAAGACATGGATCTTATATATATTAGCTGAAGCTAATGTCAATATAATATCAAACAGAGAATGGGCCGGTGCGCTATTTGATTACACTTTTGGCCAAGTGATGTGTGGCGTCTCGCCCAGTCCCACATTGAGGGGGAGTGTTGTGATTCAATTCCCACATTGCTTGGGAATAACCGATGCCCCTTATTAGTTGGCCGTCTCTTAAACTGCTTCACAAGTTTTAAATTCTTGCAGGCTAAGGCCCAAATAATACAATATCAAATATGATATTAATAATGAAATATTTGCAGATTATCATTTTGATAAGATATCTCACCATCAGGGGGAGAAAAATCACAATTGGAAGAACTGCGTAAAAGATTTTATAATGGTTCAATATTATCTGATAATGATGTAATATTCTTGTGTACCATTTATTAACATTTACAAAGCCCTTTCTCGACGAAGAGGCATGCTTATACTAATTTAACTTAAGAGGCATGCTTATGCTAATCTAACTTAACATTTACAAAGCCCTTCCTCGACAAAGAGGCATGCTCATGTTATTTAAATTATGTCATTTACATTTACAAAGAAAGTGATAAAATCACATGTACTAGTTGCAAAGATTCCAGCTTGGATTAATGTCCCAATTGGATAATATGTCAGTATTATATCAAATGCGTCTAAGACACACATGAATTGTGATTAGACCAGTCGGTGCAAAATTTATTCTTCTTCAGAAGAGGCTTGCACAAAAAAAATATGCATAAAGAAATTGACGCTCTTGAAGAGGCCATATTATAAATTTTTCTTTAGAGAAGAATAACACAAGAAAAAGTGTATACAAAGTTAGCACTTCTGAAGAGGCCATACTTATAAAAGAACAACAGAAATGAAGCACAAAGAAAAGTGCACAAATGAGTTGGAGCTCCTGAAGAGACCAAACTTATAAAAGGAGCAATAGAAATAATTGATCAATCTAAACAAATAGTCATGAAATGTTATAGGCTCTCGATGAAGCCAAGGTACCTAAATCTGATGAAAGAATTGTCCTTGATGAGGCACAAGCTCATAAAGATACATCAATATTTGAAAAATAATGAGATCTCAATAAATTATACAAAGAGATACAATATAAATGAAATTATTGTCGACAATACCTTCTCTTTTGCAGTTGCTCTTGATCTTGATATTGATATTAATAGAAATTATGAGGATCCCAAAATGTTGGGAAAAAAAATTCCCAAAAAAAGAAAAAAAAATGAAATACAGGCAGAATTAAATTTGTTAGCAAAAGAAGTATTTAGACTTATAATCCAAACACCTAAAGGTGTTAAGCTTGTATGATACAAATGAGTATTTATATGAAAATGAAATGTGAAATTATGATATATAAAGCACGACTGATGTGACAAAGTTTCTTGCATAAAACTAATATTGATTATGAGGAAACATATTATCATATAATGAATACAATCACATTTTAAACAATTTGACAGTCATAGAAAGATTGGACATGATTACGACATACTTACATGAATCACTTGATAGTGATATTTATATAAAAATACCTCAAGGATTTCAAATAAAAGTACATAAATCACTTAATAGTGATATTAATATGAAAATCAAGGATTTCAAATACCGAAAATAAATAAAATCACGTAGTATGTACTCGATTAATATATAATGATTCATGTATGGATTGAATCAATTAAGGCGCATGTGAGAATCGTCTCAGCGAGTACTTACTGAAAGAATGATATGTCAAAAAATTAATTTCTTTATGTAATGACAAATTATATTCTGGTTTTATCGAAAATAAATAAAACCATGTAGTATGTACTCGATTAAGTTATAATGATTCATGTATGGATTGAATCAATTAAGGCGTATGTGAGAATCGTCTCAGCGAGTACTTACTGAAGAATGATATGTTAATAAATTAATTTCTTTATGTACTGACAAGTTATATTCTGGTTTTACTATTTTTGAAGTTTATGATCTAAGTTGTAGGGACTCTTGAAGAGCTCACAAAGATTGTTATATATTTAAAGAAAGAATTCGAGATGAAAAATCTCGGGAGAAAAAATATTTTGTTTAGACTTGCAGGTTGAACATTTATCACATATAACTATCATCGATCAATCAACATATATAGCAAATACATATGATACCCCTGAAAAAAAATTTGGTGGTAGAGGATGATTGTGAATAATACTGCTATTCCTTTTGTTGAGTTCAGATTTACAGCTTCTATTGGAAGCAATTATCTTGTTATTTGTGGTGCAAAGAATCTTCATAAAGGGTATATCTTCAATATGGTCTGAAGATATAAATGAAACTGAAGATAAATCTGACTCCACACAAACTAACAATATATATGAGGATCATTCAGCGTGCCTTGCACAACTGAAAGAAAATTATATTTAAGAATTGTTCACTAAAGTACTGCCAGCCACAAGAAGCTAGTGTACAGTATTAGAATGTGTTAACTCAAGGATTTTTCATACTGAAGAAATACAACCACTATACTGCTGATGAGGGAGAGAAATTGATTGAAAAATGTATTTGAATATTATACTCTTTTTTCTTAGATCAGGTTTTATCTCGGTGAGTTTTCTTGACAAGGTTTTAATGAAATAATTTTAATTTATGCAATACCATTTTCATATACACAAGAATATTATACTTTTTTTTCTTCGTTAAGTTTTTTTTTTTTTATTCGAGTAGAATTTTACCCCAATAAAAAGTGTTATGAGTAAATAGGGTCCACACATCCTGTTACCCACTTGAGTGTTGTCTCACATTTGATGCCCATTTCCTTTTTATCTTTCTTTCTATTTCTTCAATGAGCCGCATCATGCTTGATGCTCTGTCTATATATATATGTATGCTTGGTGTATATATAAAACTTTTTTAATAAAAGAATTAACACAACTCTGTTCTCTCTCTCTCATTTCTCTTTCAATCTCTCTTTATTTTACAAAAAATTGCAAGATTTATACGAGGGAGACAACCGTGAACTACAAGTATTTTTTGTTTTCAAATTATCATAATAAATAAAAGAATTTAATATTAATTGATATTATCATTGAATATATTTACAATAGTCCTCCACGAGTTTTCATATTTTGAAATTGTCATATAATAGTTTCATTATCTAATGCTAGCAAATTTATCTTTTTCAATACCCACAATCAAACTATCACTCTTCCATTTATCTTTTTTTTTTTTTGGAAGTTAAAGCAATACTCACACACACTGCCTCCACTGAGGCTTGAACCCTAGACCTCCCATTTGAAAAGTCATTCGCTTGGACAATTCATTGTTCATAATATTAATAGCATAAAATGCCTTCTGTACAGTGACCATTGTAACCGATAAAATCAATGTCAATGTCTCAAGCAAATAAACAAATTAATAAATCATGTATTTTTTGGTTTCAACTATATATATATATATATATATATTTTATTGGTTGCAAGATCACCAAAATATTGTATTTCAATCACCACTAAAGTTGCAATTTAGCCTATTTTTAACAATTTGAAAGTTATTCTCTTCTTTGATGGTTGAAACAACAAAGATAATAATAATAATAATAATAATAATAATAAATGTGGAAAATGAGAAGCAAATATTTGAAGATCGCAACCCTACTACCCATCTTAGGTCACTTAATCAAATTAAATGAACGACTGCAACAATTGTTTCAAGAGTGTCTTAATAGTTAATACTAAGAATCACATGGATATTAAAAAAACTGTGGCCAACGTATGCGTGTATATATAGTCCACTTTCTTGTAGAATAGAAAACCTAGTTCCATTGAATTAAAATACAGATAAGGGTTCCTTTGTTTTTGAAAAAAGAAATCAACCATTCTAGTCTCTCAAGATTGCTTTCAGATTGAATTCTATATCAGATTAGAAATCCTAGTCTCTAATAATTAATGCACATGAATAGATTGTTAGCGACACTTGTTTATTTAACGTGATTGACCTATATATATATATATATATATATATATATATATATTGCCATGCCCAAATGATGATCACACACACTCGTTTACAATTATTTTTAAGTTTTGAAAATTATACACGTTACGGTAGTTTTGGATAGTTATGAAGATATTTTATAACAAGCGTCATATATTAGTAATTCTATTTATTTTTATTCCTATGTTTCATGCTTATTAATTACAGTCTATGTTTTCTCCATCAATTATACACATAAATAAGGAGGCGTGAACATACGTTGACAAATTTGATTTCATGATTGGAGATATGAGATCTAACACCCAAACGGTGATGAACTAGGTATAATTGTGATAATAAAAATAATTCAGACACCAGCGGTTTGGTTTCACGACTATTTTAAGGATAAGATAATTTCATCATAAATAAGAAATGAGTTTATAATGAATGGTTTTAGAATGCTCTAGATTTGTACAATAACTTGCCAAATATCTTAGATATTCTGAAATTAGTATTCGTTTGAAGTATTCTCATTTTTTTTTAATCATTTGATAGGCAACGTGTGTGTAGATTATAGCCATTGATGTTATATATAACTTAGGAAAATATATTCATGTTATATATATGCCATTCTGATAAAGTATCATATCATATATACATAAGGTGATATGTTATTGATGGTTGATTTTAGTAGAACTGTTACTTGTTATTTTAGTATTTAATGTTTATTCATTCATTTAATGCACAGTAGCCAAAGAATAGCGCAACTGTTTTGATTGGTTTGATTTTGTGACTGATATTTGTGCTTTATAAAACTATTATAACACTTCAAATCTTATTTTATTAAAAAAAAAATGACAATACTGTTCTTTATTTTGGAATGAAACCTACCATAAAGTATTCATGTACATTTCTCCAACCCTCCTCTACTCTGATTTTATACTTCCCACAAAAAACATTCACTTCCGAATATGCTTTATACAGAAAAATCAATGAAATAATAATAAAACTTAAAATCCAAATATTTGAAATAACAAATAAATACTATATACAGGACAATTAAATAATGAAAAAATATATTTTATTGTAAACGGAAAAAAAATGATTCAAGATAGTCATAATTCATATGTGGTCCAAAGCTTTGCAGCAATAAAAAAAAAAAATTGAACTAACAAGATATTTGGGTTCTAAAATTTCAAAAAATCATGAAAGATTGTTATCAATTTTTATTCACAAGTAAACATGTAGCTTGTGAATGTTATTGATTTTTATCGTAAATGAAAAACTTTTCCATGAATGTAAAATAAAATAAAAAATGGATAGTCTCAAATGATAGATAAGATTGTTTAAGAAAATAAATAAGGTTGACAAATCCTAAGAATCATTTGGAGGATCGAGTTGTCATTTTATTTTGTGAAAACATGAATTGAAGCGAAAAATGTGTTTTTTTAGAGTGCAAATAACACCACACATTTTATTATATGACATTTATATCATATTAAAGATTATGTATGGAAGGGGTTGCAATTAATTCATAAAAATGATTTATTCTACTCACAGAAAAATAATTATTGTTTATATATTAATAGAAGATAAAATTAATTTGAAAATGCATATAAATACTCACATGATTGGAGCATTGATAGTTTAATGACACTAGCAAAACAATATGATAAACAGTAACAACAATATGGTAAATGACGGACTCATGCAACATCCATCCAGCATAGATGAATATTTGTAAGGACACATACCACGAGAATTTTTATATATTTTATTTATAATAAATGAATTACATACACATGTTTATAATAGAGCATGAATATACTCAAAAGATACCATTAACATAATACCTTCAATAACAAAATAAATAATACAACAATTAAAATAGACATCGGACAATAATACAATGAAATTGAAACTACAACATAAATATTGAACAAGTCATGGATATCACAACAATAGAATATACAAAATATTAACTTAATAATAGAAATAAAGGGAAAATAATAATTTTAATAATAAAATGAGTTAGCAAAAAAATTTACGTGAATAATGAGAGGTATGCAAACACTACTCATATTCACTGTCTTCTTTGAACATGTCCAAAGAGAAAAAAATTTGTACTAGTTTAGTCTTCAAAGTTGTCGCAAAAATAATATATAAAATATGTTTAGTAGGAAAAAAAAGAAATAAATAGATGGTAGAGAGAATTTTTTTCTCAGAACTGTATGGTATAAGACCCCTTTTATAGACTTGCACTATGTAGAAATAATAATGGTAACAAATATTATAATATTAATAATTATTTTTAATTAAATAGTAGTAACAGTTCATACTCTAATCTCCGAAAAACATTCCATAATCCCAAGTAACTATGTATTTAGAACTCTTAGGAAACCTCAATGCAATTTAGAAAATCACCATAGGAAAGAAATAAGCCTAAAACTTTGAAGCTACTTAATTTATCCAAAGATAAGAAAGTTTTAATCTAAAACTAAGAAAGTTTCAAGAATGTTGCACTTGAATTGGTTATCATAGTGAGAGGTAAAGTTGTTCCCTGTAAATCTTATATAGAAAATAAGATATTTGATCATATTTTAGGGTGACTTTTATATCCCTTGAACAACCTCAGATATTTTTGGATTCACCAAAGGAGAGTTTGAATGTTTCGCCAAAAATGAATGACCAAAGCTAATAGAATTTAACCCTATTCTAGCTTCAAGACAAATGTGTGGTGATGACTCCAGCCACATTTTATAATCTTCACCCAGATGAGAGAATGTAGACCTAAAAAGTCTTTCCTTAAGTTTATGAGAGAATGTAGACCTAAAAAGTTTTTCCTTTAAGTTTATGGCTTCTTCCAAGAGACCCCTTATTCACTAACCTATCCTTACATTACTTGTGTAACTTTGCAAGTTATCCTTAGAATTTATTACTTACCATTTATTATGCATAATGTTTAAATTGTCTTGGTGCATAGAACTGATTGAAACATAGTAAACGTTCGATATTGATATTAGAGTTAGATCCAGTGTCACGTCTAACGTCCACTCGAGTAGAGTCTGGATCCGAATAGTTACTGGATCCCTTCGTTGTTAGAGATGACAGATAGACAGATGGTCCGACTGAAATGAAGGCATTGCAAGTTCGGGTGAGAGAGTTAAAGGAGTCTTTTTTGTCCCACATCGGATCCGAATAGAAAAAAAAAGGTATAAATGAGAATGTAGATAACACGATATATTCTTAGACTTTTAAATCATTAGTAAGTGCCTGACACGATATATTCTTAGAAATTAAATCCTATATAAATAGTTTAGTATGGAGCAAATGTAGTTCTAGTTCGTACATACAATTCCGTTCAAAAATGGCATCCCAACAATTCCCATCGGCATACCTACCATCCTAGGTTATATAGTCAAATTATATTATATTATATAAACAGCAGCCAGCAAAAATTTCAAAAAAATTATATTACTCCTATGTTATATAAACAGCAGCCAGCAAAAATTTCAAAAATTGTCGAATTTGTAATTACTTTTAAAAAAATTATTTTTTGATCGTATACTATTTAAAAATTAGTATATTTGTAATTAGACTTTAAAAAATTATCATAAATTAAATTAACTCATAATAATAAAACACAATAATAAATATAAAAAATTATATTTTGATTAAAATTCTTGAGGAGCAAAACTGTCATTGTCTTGTTGACAAACATTGTAGTATTCAACTACGTACCAGGAAGAGTTTGATGGCCAACGTTCATCTCTGCATTAACAATCTACGGTTATTGGTCATAAATTGTATAGTATATAATAAAGACATAAACCTAGCATGAATGTGACTAAACATACCAGTAATGACTAACAAGTAAAACAAGACCAAAGAGAAAACTACTCAATGCTCATAAAAGTAAAAGTTTCAATAGGAACTACGAAATAATTCTGTTTACTATGGAGAATATGATAAATTTCAAAGTTCCAATTAAGAAAATGAGTGTGATGGAAAATTTCTAATAACATTAAATCGTCACGTGACACCATATAGCTTCCGCATAACTCTTTTGGTTTTAAAAGATTTTTTAAAATAGTGGTCCCAAGTACTAACGAATAAGCTCTATGAAAGCCATGTTTCTGCTTCTCGTTTTTTTTACTGTGTAAAAGCAAAAACTAAATGAAACTTTAAGATATATAGACCAATTTTAAATTGTACTATGCCAGTACGAGTAACAAATTAAATCTAATTTTGTGACAGATATTGAATGACATGCTCATACTCGGTTAAGCTAGTCGAAATTCAGACCAAGCATAAGATATTGGACACGTACACATGTTAACACTATATTACATAAAAAGTATTATTTTTTTTTAAATATTGAATAATATGAATATTTAAAAATATCCCTTTACCTTCAATTTAAAGATTTAATACATGTAAGTGACGTTTTGAAACATTTATACACTTAATTGCATGGGCAAGTCACCATTGGAAAGCAAAAAATTGTAGCAATTCCATTCGGAAATTGGCTTTTTCAGCATCAGTTTATGTCATTTGGAATGAGCGAAATAGAAGAGTTATTGGGAAAAAGAGTCGGCCACAAAGCTCAATTCGTGATCAAATATACAATTGTATTAGAGAGCGACTACTTCCCCTTTCTTTGAAGGTCTCTCCAACAACAATTTACGCACAAAGAGTCTGGGATCTTCCAGAGTCCTTTCTTCGTCCACCTCCTCGTCCGTCTGACTAATTCAAGATTCATAATCCCTCAATTTATGGAGGATTGATGTTTCAAGTGACAACCGGATGTTTTGATATTGGGTATAACCATTTGGGTTTGTTTTGGTTCTTTGATAATTTGTTACCAATTCCTGTTTAAAAGTCTTATACTTATGTTTCCCATTACATGGGTTCTTGTAAATTACAAACACATCAATATATATTTGCTTTACCTTTCGAAAAAAAAATCAAGCTAAGCTAGAATGTGTCTGACGAATCATTAAGGCTTTGTTTGGATAAACATTAAAAAAAGAAAAAGAAGAAGATATAACATTAATTATGAGAGAAAAGAAAAGAAAAGAAGAGAGAGGATAACATGTATTTCCCATGTTTGGATAAATTATAAATGAAAAGGAAAGAAATGATTGCATTGTTGTTTGGAAAAGATAAATGAGAGAAAAGAAAAGAAACCATATTAATTAATCTACTATCATGCCTTTTTGTGTTTATATTACAAGTTATACTCAAATGTCTTTTAAATTTTGTTCTTTAAAGTGTTAGAGTTATTTTTGGTATTATGAAAGATTCACTTATTTTTATCATTTCTCTCCAAATCTTCTCACTTTTGAGAAGATAGCATATGAAAGATTTGGAGGGATAAACTATTTATCCAAATTACTCCTAATCCTTTTTTTTCTTTTACTAATGACAATCTAAATACAAAAAATATTATCCTTTCCTTCCAATTCTATTAGTCCAAACGAGCCCAAGCATCGATGCTAACTTTAATAGTTAAAAAACCATTGACCTGCATGGGGGTAGTTAATCTCTTTCCTTTTTTCTTAATTAATTTGTGGAAATCCCAGCTGTAGTTAATTAATACTTGTTTGATTTGTCGATTGGTACAAAAAAATATGGCCATATATATGTAGTAATTTAAATAACACATGCTCTCCAACACAACTAATTATTCTTAAAGTTTGGTATAATTGACATGTATAAAGCAACTCAAATTTGTAAACACAAAAGCCATTTAGCAATAAGTGCTTGAGCAATCCAAATTTGGGAAAAAGCTAGTTCAACCAAGTATATAGAAGAAACAAGAATGAGAGCTTTATTATTATAGATTTCTTCGATGATTACAGGAGACCTTCAAAATAGAAGATAAGAGAATATAGAAACTTACTAAACTAAAAAATAAGGAAATTAATATAGAAACTTAGTACATATGTTTCTTAGTTATTTGGAAACTAAATATTTAGCTTCTTATTTTAATATTTCATGTCTAACTAACTAACCAATTACTACTTTCTAAACTTTCACGAGTGAAAACAATGAAGAATATATAGATGTATATATCTAACTCATATAATACGTTGCTCCCATTCATATTCTCAAATAATTTTCAAGTGGCGATTTGCAAGAGCTGAAGAGCTTCACCAGTTGGCGATTTTGTGGTGATCCGGAGCTTCATATACTCTTGAAAAGTGAAAGGAACAAAGAGACGAGGATGCTCAGAGTCCACCAATTCGGGTGGTGCTTCCACTTTGGCCTCCTTTGGCCCTAACACAAAGCAAGCCATTGAGGTTCGTATTGTTCCTTCGTTGCATTGTACTCTGTGCTTCACATTACAAAATCTTCCATTGCTCCATGCCTGTTCACATCATTATCTTCAGAAGGTTAAATGAAAAACAACTTTACATTTATATTTTGTTTAGTTAACGGCTTATCAGATTCAGATCGCTCTCTATTAAATTATAGTTTTGATTATGTCAATTTATATATATTAGTTATTAGATCTGATTCAGAACATAATAGAGTATGAAAAGAAAACATATATGTATGCGTTTTGCACGGAAGCTACTGCATGTCGCAGCCCACATCAAGATGGAGGAATATTTTCTTGTAATCCAAACAGAAGCAAATTGGGTGGCCATTTTACTAACCTTACCAAGGTCACCAACATTGACAAGGAGTGTTCCTGGCATTGGATCGATGGGGAAAAGTTCACCAGTCCTCTTGTCCACACCTTCTAGACCACTAACTATTTCATCATCATGTACTACAGTAAGAAATCCAGCGTCTGAGTGCATTGGAGCCCCATTTAATCCTACATTTTGAGGACTGAAATGGTACTTGTTTAATCTAAATCGGCATGGCCATCCCTTGAACAAATCACTGCCAAACCCCATACTCTCTCCCAACTTGCTTCCGATTGTCATGGCCAGATCATGTATAGCTTCAGTGTACCTCGATATTGTCTCCCTGGTTAAACAAAAAAAAAAAAAATGGAAATCCAATTCAAACAATTAAAGCAAAAGAAATAGTTGTGTATACACATTTGTGTCATATATATATATATATGTATATATATATATAGTTTAAATGAGATGTATAACATATTATTGGTTGCATATATGTGTTGGAGTAGCTAGCACACACCTTTGGTGAGGAGAAGCATGAAGGTGAGAGCAAAAGGCTTGGACAGCTCCAGGGGAGGCCACGTCATAAACATCCAATCCCTCAAGAAGAGGACTGGCCTCTTGTGGTGGACTGTACCCCTTCCCGCCCACGGCATCACTGTACCGGCGTTTGGTTTCCACCGGAAGGTCGAGGAGAGATCGGGATAAGGACTGCATCTCAGACAGCAAAGTCACAGGAATGCCGTGGTTGATGATCCTAAAACATCCCCACTCCTCACATGCTGCTATTAGTTTCTCAGATTGGCCTGGAAAATCTTGCATATCAATCACTGGGATACAAATACTAGCCATGGATATATCTTCTTAATGTGATCTATATAAAAATATATATATATATATATATATCTTCCTCTCTGCCACTCCTTTTGTTTTTTCTTAGTTTGTCTAGCTATGCTATTGGAGTTGGCTATTCTCCATCTCGTGTGACGCATTCCTTATATAGATCCCTCAGGTATGGGTAGATGGGAACTTGACAAACTAATTTTCCTTTTTGGTTCTAGTTTTCAGTCAATGTGCTTCATGTGCACGTTTCATGGAATCTAGGGTAAAGTGAAAAAATATAATAAAATGGTGAACTATGACCAAATTTTCAAATAATAATGTGAAGTATATTTTTTACACTTTTGTGCCCTTATGCCTGTCATGTGCTCGGTTATTTTTTATTAAATCATCATAATGCCCTTTTTTATTGAATTATATTTAACCTATTTTTCTTATTAAAATAAATTATGAAATTTTTTTATATTATTTTGATGACATATTCTTCATCATATTTGCATAAATTTATCTTAAATCCTTGAAAATAATTGTTTTAATAAAAATATTAAGCATAACATTTTAAAGCAATTTAAGCAATTTCCTAATTTTTCATGCATACACTGCATGAAAAATAAGGGTTTTATTATTTTACTTAATTTATCAATTTTTCATGAATATATTGTATGAAAAAAGTATTTATATTATAGTTAAAAAGTTTAAACAAAGTATAATAAATTTTATTATAAATGGTAAAGTTTTCATAATAACTTAATCATTTTAAAAAATGACTAAATTTGGTAGTAATTATAACACTGCAAATTTTTTTTTTTGTTATGATAAATTAATACCAGTAATAAAATTAAGGTTAATGGCATAATTAATATTTAGATATGAGAAAAGAATCAAAGATAATAAGATAATATAATATGAAAGAACACATTTAATAAACAAGAGTAAAATTATTTTTTTGATGAACGTCGTTGATTGCAATAAATCATTATTTCACGGGACAAATCATAATTCAGAAAAATGATTTGCGAAATGGTAACAGAAGTTCATTTTGTTTTTTCACTTTATCCCATAAAATAATTTTTTTATTCTTTCTATTTTTCTCGTAACATTTTCTTTTTGAAGTTGTTGAATTGACTAAAAGTACATCATTCATTACGAGTTCACGATAGAGACATCGAGAGGTTCTCAACGACATTTATGTACTGTAATTTACTATGCAATTAAATAGAAGATGGTAAATCAAATTTAAGCAACACTGTTAAATTAATAATGTGATAATATTAAATCAATGATATATCAATAATGAATAAATTATTTTATTTTTGTTTTAACTATGTTATAACATTTATATTTTGGTATAATATGTTTTATGGTGTTGCATTCTCAAGTTAATTTGTTTCATGATCACATCAATATTATATGAAAGTTGCATTGTTAAAATAGTTTCCCTATAAGTTCTGTTTAGACTGACTTTTTAAAAACAACTTTTTAAGTTCAAAAATTATTTTGAAGAGTGTTTAAAACTGAAGAGTTTTGAAATCCGAAACGAATATTTAAAGGAAACTGATGAATACCAACTTTTTCACTTAGCTTCTATTCTTCCTTTTCTTCTGTGTAAATGTTGAAACAAAAACACCCTCAAATAAATCATATGTATAATTACCGTCTGATCCCAAGTTAAAGATGGCAGTGGTCCGCCCACGTGAAAAAAAATGAAAAGAAAAGAATTTTCTGTGTGAGACATGGTGGTTGTGTGTTGGGTTGTCATCTGTGTGTGGTGAGCGCATTATATTCTTCATCTCGTGTGATGCATGCCTTATATAGATCCAATAATAAAAATGATTTAATATGAAAGAACACGTTATTAAATGACTTAAATTGTCTATTGTATTGGGTATGTTCTTGATTATTACAAATTATTAGTTCACCCGCCAAACTCCAATAGCTAGCCAAACTAAGAAAAATTATCAACGAAAGGACAATTGTCCAAAACGTTTATTTTCTTTTACCTATAAAATATTTTTTTTATTCTTTCTGTTTATCTCGTGACATTTTCTTTTCGAAGTTGTTGAATTGGCTAAAACTACATCATTGATTATGAGTTCAGTTCTGATTTTGATGCCTCACACTAGAGACATCTAGATGATCTCAACTATTTTTATGTACTGTATTTTATTATGCAATTAAACAGAAGATGGCATATCAAAAGCAACACTGTTAATTTAATAATGTAATACGATTAAATTGATTATATATGAATAATGAATATATATTTTATTTTTGATTTAATGTTATTATAATATTTACATTTTGATTTAATATGTTATATGATGATTCATTATCAAGTTAATGTGTTTCATGATTGATTACATCCATATTATATGAAAGTTGCATTGTTAAAATAGTTTCAGTATGTATATCATAATCGTCTTGGATTCAAGATGTACAAGGAGTGTTCAATGCACTAATGTTGTCTATGCAAGAATGGATAGAAATTCTTGTTCCAATGATTGTTTTGTTTGGTATTGATTTTAATGTGAGAATGGTCATTTTCTAAAAATGAAATTCATTCCATAGTTAAACCTCTAGAATGAGTATTACATTCCCAATAAGATTTAAAAAAAAAACATATTACTTAAAAAATCCTTCACCTCCACCACCACTTCCATCACCACACCGGCTCTACCACTACCATCACACCGCTTCCACCACCGCCGCCACCCCACCACCTCGATATCGCCACCTTCCTACTCTACCACACCACCACCTCCATATCGCTACCTTCTTCTACCACCGTCGCCATTGCCACATCGCCACCATCTCCATATCACCACCTTCCTCCACCACCATACCATCACCTCTCCCACCACACCGGCTCTACCACCACCACCACCACACCGACTCTACCACCACCACTACCATTAGCTCTACAACGACCACCACCATCGCCACTGCCACATCGTCATCATCTCTATATCGCCACCTTCCTCCACCACCATACCACCACCTCTCCGGCCACACCGGCTCTACCACCACCATCACAACGACTTTACCACCACCACTACCATCAACTCTACAATGACCACCACCACTTCCACTGCCGCCGCCACCCCCACCACCTCCATATCGCCACCTTCCTACTCCACCACATCACCACTTCCATATCGCCACCTTCTTCCACCACCGTCGCAACTGCCACATCGCCACCATCTCTATATCGCCACCTTCTTCCACCACCGTTGCCACTGCCACATCGCCACCATCTCCATATCGTCACATTCCTCCACCACCACACCACCACCTCTCCTGCCATCGCCACCTTCTTCCACCACCACCTCCACGTTGACACCTTCCTCCATCGCCACCACCTCTACATCGCCACCTTCCTCTACCACTTCCACCACCACATCGCCACCTTCGTCCACCACCTCCACATCACTACATTCCACCACCGCTACCCCCACCACACCACTCCACCACCTCTACATCACCACCTTCCTCTACCACCACCCCACCCCCACCACCTCCATTGCCACACTGTTGCCACCACCTCCACATTGTCACCTTCGTCCACCACTACATACGGGGCCAACCCTGAGATTCACAAAATTTTAAGGGGCGTTAAGCAAACTTTTAAATGTGAGGTCCCTTATACATAAGGTTTTATATGTGCATAAATTTTATAATAACGCAATTTTTATTTATTAAAATGAGACGATAATCACATAAAATATATTTATGTTGAAATTCATTCTTTCTTTTTTTCTATTTTTCATGCCCGGATTCATAATTCTAATAGACATAACTCAAATTTTCTTTTCAAAATCAGGACAAGTTTACTAAGAGAATAAATATGCACCTATATAATATTTTATAAGGAAAATTCAATATAATAACAAATTAAAAATATCAAGGGCACAAAAAAGAAGAATAACAAAGGCTACATGAGAAAGAACAAATAACAAAAATATATCTTTAAATAGTTATACTTTCAATTACTAACTCATGAAGGCACAAGACGACTAACTGAGGGAGTCACAACTGGAATCATAGTATTTTAATTAAACATCTAATCTCAATAACAATATATAAATAACTAACAGCCTAATAAGAGAATCAAAATAAAAAAAGAATAAATGACAAAGCTTTGATGGTCACTTAAATAATTAATTATGTTCAACGATTGAATGTTGAGCAGGATTGAGATTGTACAGGGCGAAAAAAGAAAGAAAGAAAAATAATGTTTAGTTGTGTACTAGCTAGGACAAAAGATAAATCATGAAGGCAACACGAGAAACTCATGAATATAATATTTAATACTCATATACTTTTGTAGAAAAATTACAATTAATATTTCGTTAATTCGTTCCTTTTTAAAAATGAATTTGAATACAAGATTATTATTAATTTTAATTTTACTCTTTGAAATTATGAATATTTGCGAGATTATAGTTCTGAAGGAAGTGTTTCCACAAAAAATGATATATACAATTATGAAAAACCAAACATTCTAATTTTATTTCTAATTTTCCAATCACTTGTGCTTAAAAAATATAATTTCATCTTTTTATGTTTTAAAAAAATTGCAATTACCAATGGAGTGAAATAGATGATTTTTGCCCAGAAAAACAATTCTTGCCCATGGGACATGATACAACAAAAGACTTCTAATTTTGGGGTGAAAGTGAAACAGATGATATATCGAAGGCTAGAAGTATAGAACTAGAAATGAGTGAGAAACTTACCTAAGAGACGAATTGAACCTTGATGGACCACAACCTTCACAGGAAACAGTCGTTCCTTGGTGCTATTTGGCCGTGAAGAAAGAAGAAGAATGAGAGAGAACAAGTCATGAAGAAAGAAGAAGAAAAAAAGAGAAAACGCAAAGGAAACCAAAAGAGACGAATTGGATATTTAGTTATAAAATTTTTTGTAAAAAACAATAAGGCCTAGTAGTATTGAGTTTGGTTAAATGAACCATAGATAATAAATTTTTATTTTTTAAAATGAGACTTAGTATTGAGTTTAGTTAAATGAACCATAATTAATAATTTTATTTTTAAATGAGGCCCAGTGGTATTGGGTTTGTAAAATGAACCATAGTTAATAAAAAAAAATTAATAATGAGGCCCAATAGTAGTATGGAGTTTGATTAAAATTTAGAGCTCTCTAAAATTGGAGGCCCTAAGTGACCGCCTAAGCCCAGGACCGGCCTTGATCACACATTTGTTAGTTTAAATTATTTGTCATTAGGTAAAATATTATGAAGAATTTGATTAAAAATTTATTTCATTCCTACATCATTTTATATTTACAACAAAATAACTTAATCTTATTCAATTCTCTGGTTCATCTGATTTCATTTTTCATTCCTGCCTAACGTAAAATTGTTTTCCACTTTTAACATCACGGTATGGTCCGCATGAAATGGTTGACCTGACTAACCGTTTCATTTTTCTAATGGATTAATTGTGTGGAACTATGAGATTGCATTTAATTATGGACCGTCGGATCATGAAGTTAAAGATGGCAGTGGTCCGCCCACGTGAAAAAAATGAAAAGAGAAGAATTTACTGTGTGACATATGGTAATTGCGTGTTGTGTGTTGGGTGGTCATATGTGTGTATTGTGTAGCGAGCGCATTATATGTTGCAAAATGGAGTGAAAAATGGTTTGCAGAGGTTTTTTTTTTTGAAAAGTTGGTTTGCATAAGTTTAGAAATTGCAACATTATCATTGTCCCAAAGTCCACCCTCAAACAAAAGAATTTAATATTAATTGATATTATTTCTGATTATATTTATAATCATCGTTGAATTTTCATATTTTTAAATCACCTAATGATACTTCATTATTTTCAAATTTTAAAATCGCCATATGATAATTTCATTATCTATACTATCAAATATGTTCTTTTGAACATATACAATTGAACTATGGCTCATCTATGGATCACTTATCTTATTGATAAGTCACAATATTAATAGCATAAATGTCCCTTTGTACAATGACAATGACAGATGCGTTTTATATTTTTTTGGTTTCAATTTTTTTTTTGGCAAAATCACCACAAATAGGTTAGTTCAATCACCACTAAAGTTGCAATTTAGCCCTTTTTTTCTTAAACAAAACAAATTGCTAAATTAAATTAAAAAAAATCTTAAATAGATTAATTTACTATTTTATGCATATTTCCAAAATAGAAAATTAATGAGGTGGAATGAAATTTGAAATAATGAAATTTTAATTAGTTCGGATTCATATATAGTACATTAACATATACGGTACATTAACTGATTTTTTAATTTTCTTTGTTTCATATCGGATCTGGATGGAAATGATCTTGGGCTTATAAGGGTAAGGGTGGGTAAGCAACTACACCTTATATAGCTAGCCAAGATTTTGAGTTAATGACAAGTGTCAGATCTCTTACAAGTAGTATAAGAGTTGACTTAATTCTTGATCTCTTGTCACACCAAGAGCTCATTTAGGTGGTGTTTGGGTTGGAGTTGTTGCTGAATTCTCCCTTTTAAGAGAAATAGGTAGATAGAGTGGTCAGACCGTGTCCAAATTATTATTGGGTCTTCCCGCCTTTAGAGGGAGAGACCGCCTGTGTCCAGATTGGTACTACACGTTAATTCCAAGTAATCTACAAGAATAGAACTAGGAAAAGAAGTAAAGATGACATAATGAAGTTGTTGCAAATTAATTATATATATGAGATTGAGACAATGAAAGAACAGCAATATACAAGTTTTTCCAAAGTTGACTCAAATCAAATTAATTAATCACATAGTTATTGACTGGACCAAATATATATATATATATATGTTGTTCTAGATACAACCCAACAATTCCCTTAGAAATTGGCATCCCGAAAACAGTTGAGGGGATTAATTATTTATCTGCAGAAAATGTAGGGAGCTTGATTTCTTGCATACAAACTGAGAAAAACAAACAATAATGTGTCATACCATCAACCATTTTTGAATGTTTTATTTTTAAAATTATTTTTTCTTCTTTGGTTGTTGAAACAACAAATATAATAATAATAAAAATGGAAAATGAGAAACCTGCTACGTAATTAGTTGTTCCCCAGTATTTTTGTTGACTTCGAATCTCTAGACATAAGTTGTTTACCAGACATAAGTTATGAGCATAGGAAAAAGGTCAAATGAACTTTTTTAGACCGGAAGATAACCAAACTACGTAGTACAACTGATACATCATCCCTTACATCAACAGAAGCTTCCAAAGAAAATATCTATTTTGGGAAATACTAATGCTAAATAATTAAATTTGAAAACATGAGGACCAGTAATGTCCTCATTACATGGCAACAAAACTAGAATTTGTTTGAAAATTGCAGCTTTGAACAGTAAAACTCTCATTATCGTCACCTTTTTTTTTGTTGACAAATATTATATATACTATTCATCTACAAGGAAGAATTTGATGGCCAACGTTCATCTGCATTAACAATCTACAGGTATTGGTCATAAATTGTGTGTGTGTATATTATATATATAATAATAACAAGAACCTACCTGCATGTGACTAAACGAAGCAGCCATGACTAAGAAGTAAAATAAAAGGAGGAAAAATCAAAATTTCCAATGCTCATAAAGACCAAATTTTCAACGAGGACGAAGAAATAATTCTTTTGACTATGAAGAATATAAATTTCACCCCCAAGGGTAGATTCAAGTGGATAAAAAAACTTTGGTCCTAGTAAGTCTTAAGTCTAAGGATCAAGATCTCATGAATGCAAATAATTTTTTGAGAGTAAGTGTATACCAACTAGAAAATATATATATATATATAAATTTTCAAATATCAAAATTCAAAATTTTCAATGCTTATAAAGGCAAAAATTAATGAGGACGAAGAAATAATTTCGATGTTAAATCAATCCAACAACCAAATGATGAAATATATATATATTTGAAAAATCAATCGAATATATGTCAATAAAATGATGTCAAAAACCAAAATTTTCAATGCTCATGAAGGCAAAAATTCCAACGAGGACGAAGAAATCATTCGGATGTTAAATCAATCCAACAACCTAACGATGAATTCACATGGTCACGGTAGAACTAGTAATTTTAATTTGGTAGCCACATTTGTACTATGTAATTAAATTTTAAAAACTTAAAATCCAATTATAATATATTTTTTTAAATATTACTCATAGTGTATATAACTTTGAGAAAATTAAAAATTAAAAATTGAAAAAAGTGCAACTCAAATAAACAGACAGAAAATTGATGTGAGAAAGAAAAATATAGAGAAGAGGAAACTATATGTTATGACTAAAAACTAAAAAGAGAAGAGATCAAGAAAAAAATACTATTAGAAAATCAAATTTCCTTCAACAATTAATTGTTTCAGTTTTTCAAAAAACTAATTTTTGAAAAAAGAAACTGAGTAATGTGATTCCACTTCGGGAAAGATATATCATTTTTACCTGAATGAAAGATTAAAATAAGTAATAATGATTTTAACTAAACAAAATTTCGCAAGTTAAAACAAGAAGATTATTTTAGTAACTTCTGCTGAACGTAGTCATGAAACTTTTTATTTAGTAAGTGACAATTAAAAGTATTTGAATATATAATATAATATCATTGTTGTTGTTGACAATCTCACGTTACAAAGTTTTTTTATATCACCGGTAGTTTAAACCGCCGGAAAAAACTTCATCGGCAATTAAAAAATCTGTCGAAAAATATCCTACCGATAGAGAATTACCAGCAGTTTTGTTAAACCGCCGGTAATTACCGGTAGTTTTTTTACAACCGCCAAAATTATACCGGCGGTTTTAACCGACTGTAAATACCTTTAAAGTGCCAATAATGATTAATTTTATCCGCAGTTTACTATGAACCATCGGTAATCGTTAATTTTTACTGACAGTTTATTGTGAATCGCTGATAAATCACTGACGGTTTTAGAAAAACTATCGGAAATTTTTTTTTTTTTCTCTTTTCTTTTCTCTTCCCTTCCCTCACTACTTTCCCACAACTTTAGTGTACATTTTGACATCCAAATTATTCAAATATCAAACATTAACGGCCAAAAAAAGCTTCATTCATATTCAAATTAAATTTGACATCCACATTAGTTAAATATTAAACATTAAGAAGGGATAAGTTGCAAAACCCTCTCAAATTAAGCCATAAAATAATATTAAGCATAGTTGAGAGAATCTAATTTAAATTAAGCCATAAAATACAATAGTTATTGTATTAATCAAGTTTATACTTTTTTAGAAAATTGAGCCAAATAGAAAATGGCGTAATTTCAAATAAAAGATATCTGAAACTATTTTCTGTATTCAAAATTTCTGAAATTTGTTTCCCAATCACAAAAAACACAACGAAACAACAATCACCTCACCTCAAGTGTAGGGTTCAGATTTTTCTTCACATTAACCAACCATAAATTGTTGTCTTAATACATAATCCTCAATAACAGTTTTTAATCAGGGTTCAGATTTTCTCTCCCCACTAGCCTAATCGAACACAGACAGCTTCGGAAACTCAATCAATCACCTAATCCAGAAGTCGATCGATGCCTTCTTAATCAATCACCTAATCCAGAAGTCGAATTGAGCTCCAACCTCAAGTGTTCGAGCTCCGCTCGAAACTCGTATAGAGATATAGATATTACACACACATGCACAGATCTATCATATAAATATTACACACACATGCACAGATCTATCAGATTACACACACGTATATGCAGAATGCACATATCTGTCTAAAACTAAATTTTCATCAAAAGAAATTTCAAACAAAATTATAAAAAGTAGAAATACCTAGAAAATCACCGATCTCGTCAAAGCCACTGCTCCGATCTCACCAAAGCCATCGTCACCATCATCCCATGCCACGAGAGAGAGGGCAAACACAAAATACAGATCTGTAGTCGTGAGTTGGGAGTTAGGAGTGCGGGCCGTGCGGCTAGGGCTGAGAGTAATTGAGCGGTTAAAGAATATATATAGATGGGCTTTCAGAACATGGGCTTAGGTTTTAGCTATGTTAATTCTCTTGGACTTGGTCCATTTTATTTTAAAGAAGTTTGGTATTTCATTTTATTGATTTGGTTGGGCTGGGCTAAAGTTATATGTAGATTATTTCTGGCGGTTCCAACAAGACGCCGGTAAGACAATTATTTTTGGCCATTTTTAAGAAGCCGCGAGAATTGAGTGATAAAGAATATATATAGATGGACTTTCAGAACATGGGCTTAGGTTTGAACTATGTTAATTCTCTTGGACTTGGTCCATTTTATTTTAAAAAGTTTGGCAATGTATGTTAATGATTTGGTTGGGCTAGACTAAAGTTATAAGTTTAAAAGAATATGTTGATTTTTCTGGCGGTTCTAAACAAACCGCCGATAATGGCTAGGGATGGCAAATGGGTGGGGCGGGTTTTGACTTCCCCATCCCTGCAACCGTTTAACTTTTCCCGCCCCTCAACCGTGTATAAACGGGTCTGGTCGGGGCGGGTTTGACTTTCCATTCCCTACAACCGTTTAACTTTTCTTACCCCACGCCGCCCCGTTTATATATATATTTTTTTTAATGTAAATTTTTTATAATAATAAATCTAATATTTTGATACATATACACTAAAAACACGTTTAGGTACATGCAACACAATGACTAATATTGAGCCATCCATTACTAATATAATAAACTTGTATAGTTATATGATATATATAATATTAATATTTCTTTTAGGGAGGTGATATTCGCACTCTCATTTTATACGTTTGCACTCCTATTTTAAATAAAATGTCACTTCTAACCTTTATTTCACATGTGAATGATTAACTTTTTTTAAAATACTAAACTACCCTTTCAAACATCATTTTTGTCTCTTATCTTTAATGTTTTTGGTCTCTTTTAATCTGATCCAAAAAAATTACTCGAACAAAAATAATCCAAGAAAAAAATTTATCTTTTTACGAGACCAAAAAAAGTTATCTATGTTAATAAATTATTTCTTTTGACAAAACCAAAATATATATAGATATATATTTGTTGAAGAAATTATATCTTTTGTCGTTAGATAAAAAAAAATATCTTTGTTAAATAAATTATTTCTTTTGGTAGGAATTAAAAATTAAAAAGTACTCAAAAATTAGTTATCCATGTTAAATAAATTCTCTCTCGATACGACCCAAAAAAAGTATATAAAATTTTTTATTCTTGTTGAATAAACTATCTACATTAAGAGTATCCCCAAAAGAAAATTATCGTTATTGAATAAATTATATCTTTTGATAGGTTCAAAAAAAGAAATTATCTATATTAAATAAATTATCTTTATTGGAAGAAACCGATTTTTTTTTTATATTTTTGTTGAATAAATTATCCATTTTGAGAAGACAAAAGAAATTATAACCAAATTATATCTTTTAACAAGATTAAAAAAAACAAAAAGTAGTAAAGAAAGTAAAAAAGGTAAAAAAAAATATTATCTTTTGATAAGACCAAAAAAATAATAATAAAAAAACTAAAGAAGGTAAAAAAGAGTTTAACTTTATAGTATAAAGGGTAGTTGTGGTATTATAAAATAAAGGATGATGTATTAATTAGTTTATGGACCTTCTTATTATTTTTTTTTAAAGAAAAAGGTAAGTGGAGTGTAATTGTAGAAAAGGGGAGTGCGAATATCGCCTCCCTTTCCTTTATATATTATTAATATTTCCTTTATATATTATAGGGAGCTGATATTGGCACTCCACCAAAATCCTCTGACACTCCACTTATACCTTTTTGTAAAGTACAATTACAAAGGTATCCCTCTACTATACAATATTGATTCTTATATTTTTAATACCCTAATTGCCCTTATTTGATAATGTTAGAATTCTTAACTCCAAATTACAACTTCTCTCTCACGTTCTTTTTTGGTGTGAAAATATTTCTTCGTTGATTTTAAAAATATTATTTTTTCATGTTGAATCAATTTATCAATATTTATTTTAGAAGTAAAAAAGTTTAGGATTCAATATAATGATTTAGAGAGTATCAATCAAATGTATTTGATTCGGATAATAAAAGTTACATGATTAGATAAGTTGGGAAGAAGTTGTTAATAATAGATTACCTAGAGAAATATTAAAAATGTATTTGAGTTGGAAACAAACATTATATCAATGAATAAAACCTATTTGGAAAAAAATTAATTATATTTAAAATCAAAAGAAAGTTTAATTTCACTTGAATAAAAATTATGATATATAGTTCTTTAAGAAAATTAAGGAAATCTTTTTTATTTTAATAGAGAACTTTTAGAAATTAAAAGATGAAAAGAGAAAAACATGACTCTATAAAATATTTTTTCAATTGTAGTTGTCTTAATTTAACTAAGGAGCCTTTGCACCAAAATTTCAAAAGATAAAAATAAAAAAATTAATATGATATTTTTCTTCATTTGCTTTTTATTTTCTCCTCCTTCCTTTATATTTTGTTTGTTCACAAATTGATGGTATATTTCAAAATTTTAATTTATGTTATTTTATAAATAACACACATGGAAAATAAATTACATGTTTGGTGAGTAAAAATAAAATATTTCAAATTTTGGATTCTTTGAGTTATATAGGATAAGGACACGAACAACAAGTTTCAATTGAAAAATGTGTAAATTATAGTATTTGGGGTGGTAATAAATGGATTGTTATATTGTAAACCTAAAGTAAAAAAGTTGAAAAATCTTTTTTTTAAGAAAAATAAAATAAAATTAAAATTGGGTCTTGAATTATAAGGGCAATTAGGGTACTAAAAATATAAGAATCTAAAATGGTATAACATATGACCACTTTTGTAATTTTATTTTACAAAAATATAGGATTGGAGTGCCAGAGGATATTGGTGGAGTGCCAATATTAGCTCCCTATATTATATATGTAAGTAAAAATATATATATACTTAAACGGGTGGGTACCCGTCGAGGTAGGGTCTTACTCTGTCCCCGCCCCGTTTAAGCACAGTTATTTTCCCTAACCCCATCCCCACCCCGTTTCTTTAAACGTTTCCGTAAACGGATTTTAAATAGGACAGGACGGGACGGGTACCCGACGGGGCGGGACAAATTGCCATCCTTAGTAATGGCAATTATTTCTGGCGGTTCTGAAAAAACCGCCAGAATTCTTAGTCATTTCCGGCGATTTAAAATAAACAGCCAGAATTCTTATTCATTATCGGCGGTTTTTAAAAACCGCCGGTAATAGCTTCAAAAATTCGGCACTTTCAATACTGCCAGTCAAAAACCCTTGAAAAAAAGTAAATATGCTGTAGTGTCATAACACTTGTTTCTACAGAAATAATAATGGTAACAAATATTATAATATTGATAATTATTTTTTATTAAATAGTAGTAACAGTTCATACTCTAATCTCGAAAAACATTCCATAATCCTAAGTAACTATGTATTTAGAACTCTTAGGAAACCTCAATGCAATTTAGAAAATCACCATAGGAAAGAAATAAGCCTAAAACTTTGAAGCTACTTAATTTATCCAAAGATAAGAAAGTTTTAATCTAAAACTAAGAAAGAAAACATTTTAAGAAACAATTTGCACAAAAGAAAGTTTCAAGAATGTTGCACTTGAATTGGTTATCATAGTGAGAGGTAAAGTTGTTCCCTGTGAATCTTATTCAGAAAATAAGATATTTGATCATAGTTTAGGGTGACCTTTATATCCCTTAAACAACCTCAGATATTTTTGGATTCACCGAAGGAGAGTTTGAATGTTTCGCCAAAAATGAATGGCCAAAGCTAATAGAATTTAACCCTATTCTAGCTTCAAGACAAATGTGTGGTGATGAGTCCAGACCTCATTTTATAATCTTCAGCTATATGAGAGAATGTAGACCTAAAAAGTATTTTCCTAAGTTTAGAGCTTGCTTCAAGAGACATTTTATTCATTGGCCTATCCTTGCATGAACTTATAAGTGTGCTTATCTACATTACTTGTGTAATTTGCAAGTTATCTTAGACTTTATTACTTACCATGTATTATGCATAATGTTTAAATTGTCTTGCTGTGTAGAAGTGATTGAAACATAGTAAGCATCCGATTTGTTACCGTTGGTATTGGAGTCAGTTCTAATTCTTGATCTAGTGTCACGTCTAGCGTTCACTCGGATAGAGTCTAGATTCAGATAGTTATTGGATTCCTTTGTTATTAGGGGGACGGGTAGACAAGATGGTCCGATTGCTATGAGAGCGTTGCGAATTCAGGTGAAGGAGTTAGTAGAGTTTTTTTGTCGGATAATACTTACCTACTCACCGGTGTGTAGATGAGCCCTCCTGACCGCTGATGTGTTCCAATAAAAAATGAGCACATCAGTTTTAAAATATAATAAATAAGTATAATAAATGAGGTCAATCTCATTTATTATACTTATTTATTGTATTTTAAACCTCATTTATTATACTTATTTATTGCATTTTTAATTTAATTTTGTAATTAAAGCTGATGTGTTCATTTTTTGTTGGAACACATTAGCGGTTAGGATGGTTCACCTACACATCAGTGAGTAGGTAAGTATTATTCTTTTTTGTCCCACATTGAATTCGAATATAGAAGGAAATATGTATAAATGAGAGGGTAGAGAACAGATCTTTACAAAAATAATACTAGGAAAATGAGAAACAAATCTTTGAAAACCACCACACCTACCATCCAAGGAATACGGAGTATAATCTGATTAGAGAATCAACAGAGAAACCTATGAATGGCTGACATACATTTCTTCTAGAATAGAAAATCTAGTTCTATTGAATTAAAAATTTAAAATACGAGGTTGGCTGACATACACGTGTATGAATATGATCTGATTAGAGAATCTTCATAGAAACTTATGAATGGCTGACAACCTATGAATGGCTGACATACATTTCTTCTAGAATAGAAAATCTAGTTCTATTGAATTAAAAATTTAAAATACGAGGTTGGCTGACATACACGTGTATGAATATGATCTGATTAGAGAATCTTCATAGAAACTTATGAATGGCTGACATACATTTCTTCTAGAATAGAAAATCTAGTTCTATTGAATTAAAAATTTAAAATACGAGGTTGGCTGACATACACGTGTATGAATATGATCTGATTAGAGAATCTTCATAGAAACTTATGAATGGCTGACATACATATCTGTGTATTGTCACTCTCTTCCAGAAATTTAAAATAGGTTGGCTGACATTCACGTCTATTAATATAGGGTTGCTGTCGGTGATTGAACCAGAAATTTCGTTGAAAACCTAGCATCATCTAAACAAAAATTTTATATTACAAAAATATTTTAATTCATCACCAAATAATTAAAAATCAAACAAATTTATAAACAAAAATAAACAAATAGATTAAAATAAATTAAAGAATCAGAATTATTTAATGTTCTACATATATTTAACTTAGATTTTAATCATAACTTAGTATCATATAATTTTCATTCGAAATATTTGAATATACATCATTGTTATGAAGTGTCCGATATGTATTCGAGGAGTGTTCAAGAAGTGTCCGAGAAGTGTCCAAAAAGTGTCCGAGAAGTGTCTTAAAAAGAAAAATGTCAGGACACGTGTCCGAGGAGTGTCCGACATAGGTACGACACCCTAGGTGAAGTGTCTGTGCTTTCTAACCTAGCATGAATGTGAATAAACAAACCAAGACCAAAAAGAAAACTTTTTGTTTGTTGACTATGAAGAGAGCAATGCTACACGTCATGAAATAATTTTATGAATTTGTATCTTGAATGATGTGGCAGGTAATATGGAGAGTTAATATCGGTGGGATTCTCCTTATACACGGAGTCCCATAATATTATTATCTGTCACATTATTCATGATACAAATTCATGAAATTATTTCATGACGTTTAGCATTTCTCCTACGAAGAGTATAATGATAAATTTCAAAGTTCCAATTAAGAAAATGAGTGTAATGGAAACTTTCTAACAACAATAAATCCTCGTGTTAATTTTGTGACAGATATTGAAGAGCATGCTCATACTTGGTTAAGCTGGTTGAAATTCAGACCAAGCATAATTATAAGATATTGGACACGTACAGATGTTAACACTACGTCACATAAAAAAGTATTATTTATTTTTTAAAAAATATTAAATAATATGAATATTTAAAAATATCCCTTTACCTTCAATTTAAAGATTAATACATGTACCTGACGCTTTGAAACGCACTTAAATGAATCCATGTAACATAATCTAACTTAACTTAATGTGAGCCTCAATCAAGCTAAGCTAGAATGTTTGTGACTCAGGTTCCGAATCATTAACTTTAATAGTTAAAAAAAACCATTAAGAGCTATATGGGGGTAGTTTAATTAAGATACTGAGCCTAGCTTCTTAATCTCTTTCCTTTTTTCTTAATTAATTTGTGGAAATCCCAGCTGTAGTTAGTTAATACTTGTTTGATTTGTCGATTGGTACAAAAATATGGCCATATGTAGGTAGTAATTTAAATAACACATACTATCCAATACAAGTAATTATTCTTAAAGTTTGGTATAATTGACATATATAAAGCAACTCAAATTTGTAAACACACAAGCCATTTAGCAATAAGTGCTTGAGCAATCCAAATTTGGGAAAAAGCTAGTTCAACCAAGTAGATAGAAGAAACAAGAATGAGAGCTTTATTATTATAGATTTCTTCGATGATTACAGGAGACCTTCAAAACAGAGGATAAGAGAATATAGAAACTTACTAAACGAAAAAATAAGGAAATTAATATAGAAACTTAGTACATATGTTTCTTAGTTATTTGGAAACTAAATATTTAGCTTCTTATTTTAATATTTCATGTCTAACTAATTAACTAACCAATTACTACTTTCTAAACTTTCAAGAGTGAAAACAATGAAGAATATATAGATGTATATATCTAACTCATATAATACGTTGCTCCCATTCATATTCTCAAATAATTTTCAAGAGACGATTTGCAAGAGCTGAAGAGCTTCACCAGTTGGCGATTTTGTGGTGATCCGGAGCTTCATATACTCTTGAAAAGTGAAAGGAACAAAGAGACGAGGATGCTCAGAGTCCACCAATTCGGGTGGTGCTTCCACTTTGGCCTCCTTTGGCCCTAACACAAAGCAAGCCATTGAGGTTCGTGTTGTTCCTTCGTTGCATTGTACTCTATGCTTCACATTACAAAATCTTCCATTGCTCCATGCCTGTTCACATCATTATCTTCAGAAGGCTAAATGAAAAACAACTTTACATTTATATTTTGTTTAATTAACAGATTATCAGATTCAGATCACTCTCTATTAAATTATAGTTTTGATTATGTCAATTTATATATATTAGTTATTAGATCTGATTCAGAACATAATAGAGTATGAAAAGAAAACATATATGTATGCGTTTTGCACGGAAGCTACTGCATGTCGCAGCCCACATCAAGATGGAGGAATATTTTCTTGTAATCCAAACAGAAGCAAATTGGGTGGCCATTTTACTAACCTTACCAAGGTCACCAACATTGACAAGGAGTGTTCCTGGCATTGGATCGATGGGGAAAAGTTCACCAGTCCTCTTGTCCACACCTTCTAGACCACTAACTATTTCATCATCATGTACTACAGTAAGAAATCCAGCGTCTGAGTGCATTGGAGCCCCATTTAATCCTACATTTTGAGGACTGAAATGGTACTTGTTTAGTCTAAATCGGCATGGCCACCCCTTGAACAAATCACTGCCAAACCCCATACTCTCTCCCAACTTGCTTCCGATTGTCATGGCCAGATCATGTATAGCTTCAGTGTACCTCAATATTGTCTCCCTGGTAAAAAATAAAAATAAAATGGAAATCCAATTCAAACAATTAAAGCAAAAGAAATAGTTGTGTATACACATTTGTGTCATATATATATATATATATATATGTATATATATATATATATATGTATATATATATAGTTTAAATGAGATGTATAACATATTATTGGTTGCATATATGTGTTGGAGTAGCTAGCACACACCTTTGGTGAGGAGAAGCATGAAGGTGAGAGCAAAAGGCTTGGACAGCTCCAGGGGAGGCCACGTCATAAACATCCAATCCCTCAAGAAGAGGACTGGCCTCTTGTGGTGGACTGTACCCCTTCCCGCCCACGGCATCACTGTACCGGCGTTTGGTTTCCACCGGAAGGTCGAGGAGAGATCGGGATAAGGACTGCATCTCAGACAGCAAAGTCACAGGAATGCCGTGGTTGATGATCCTAAAACATCCCCACTCCTCACATGCTGCTATTAGTTTCTCAGATTGGCCTGGAAAATCTTGCATATCAATCACTGGGATACAAATACTAGCCATGGATATATCTTCTTAATTTGATCTATATATACCTGATGGATCTATATTTGGCTATTCTCCATCTCGCGTGGCGCATTCCTTATATAGATCCATCAGGTATGGGTAGATGGGAACTTGACAAATTAATTGTCTTTTTTGGTTCAAGTTTTTAGTCAATGTGCTTCATGTGCACGTTTCATGGAATCATGTAATACAATTTACTGTTATATTAACTTCCGAAAAGACAAAAATTACTGTTATACTAATAGTATAAAATATTTGGAACCAAAAAATATATATATAAAATAGGGTAAAGTGAAAAAATAAAATAAAATAAAATGGTGAAATATGACCAAATTTGCTGAATTATATTTTTTTCACTTTGTGCCCCTATGCCTGTCATGTATTGAGTTATTTTTCATTAAATGACCATAATATTATTTCTTATTGAATTACATTTAATCCATTTTTTTTATTAAAATAAATTATAAAAAAAATTTATAATATTTTGAGGACATATTCTCTATCATATTTGCATAAATTTATCTTAAATCCTTGAAAATAATTGTTTTAATAAAAATACTAAGCATAAAAGTTTAAAGCAATTTAAGTAATTTTCTAATTTTTCAAGCATATACTGCATGAAAAATAAGGTTTTTATTATTTTAAAATTGGTGGATACCGGTTTTCTCAATTAACTTTTACTTTTTTTTTTTTTAAAAATGTAAAAGTTGAAAACAAACTCATAAGTACTGATAGGGGTGCAACTTGGGTTGGGCAACCCGAATTCAACCCGAGCCCAACCCGATTTTTTATGAGCTTGGGCAACTATTTTTACAATTAGGGTTGAGCTTGGGTTGAAAAATTTCAATCCAAACTTAATTAGGGTTGAGCTAGGGTTGAGGTGTCAACAACCCGAGCCCAACCCGAACCCGAATTGTAATATAATTTTTATACATATTTTTATTTTAAATATATTATATATAATATTCAAATTATGATAACCTTTTTATTTTCAACTTCCTTTATTTAAATCTTAATTTATTGTATGTTAACACTTTGGATAATTAATTTCCTAAAAGTTTGTTTGTAATTTTTTAGAAATTTACATTAAGTTCTTAATTTTGTGTGTGTTTAGGAGTAATATAATATGAAACTTATTAAAGATCACTTTAAATTTTCAATATGGAGATTGGTGATATAGATAACCCGAATTAACCCGACTTTCTAACTCAAAATTTCAACCCGAGTTGCAAACCCGAGTTTAAAAATTTAAGGATGGGTTGGGCTAGGGTTGAGTAGTTAGGGTTGAAAGTAGGGTTAGGGTTGAGTTAGGGTTGAACATTTTTTATGTACGGTTGAGCCCGAGTTGTACCTCTAACCCACCCAACCCGCCCGAGTTGCAGCCCTATAAGTACATCATAAGTCTTTGATTCAAGATGAACATGGACTTTCAATGCACTAAAGGCCTATTTTCCTCTTTTAACACACACCACCGCATGGTCCGCATGAAGTAGTTGTGTGAGATTGCGTTTACTTATCAACCGTCTGATCCCAAGTTAAAGATGGCAGTGGTCGACATGGTGATTCAGTGTTGGGTTGTCATATGTGTGTCAGTGTGTGGTGAGCGCGTATATTCTTCATCCGTGTGAACTTGTATTTCTCCTGTCTGAAAACGGCGGGGGCGGTGGGGGATATTTTTTTATTAAATGATCGTAATATTATTTTTATTTTTTTTATTAAAAGAAATTATGAAAAGAAAATTCATACTATTTTAATGACATATTCTCCATTATATTTATATAATTTTTTTTTAATTTTTGAAAATAATAAAAATAATTTAAAATGAAAGAACACGTTAAACCTATAGAATAAGTATTCCATTCCCAATAATAATAAAAATATATATTATTAAAATAATCCTTCACCTTTACCACCACTTCCATCATCACATCGGCTCTACCACCACCACTATCATCAACTCTACAATGACCACCACCACTTCCACCGCCACCGCCACCGCCACCGCCACCCCATCACCTCCATATCGCCACCTTTCTACTCCACACACCACCACCTTCCTACTCCACCACCTCCATATCGCCACCTTCCACCACTGTCGCCGCCGCTATATCGCCACCATCTCCATATTGCCACCTTTCTCTACCACCTTTCTTGCCACCCCACCTTCTTTCACCACCACTTCCATATCGCCATCTCCTTCCACCACCACCTCCACGTTGACACCTCCTTCCACCACCACCCCCACCACCATACCACCACCTCTCCTGCCATCCCCACCTTCCATTGCCACCAACTCTATATCGCCACCTTCTTCTTCCACCTCCACCGCCACATCGCCACCTTCGTCCACCACCTCCACATCACCACCTTCCTCCACCACCACCACCTCCACTGCTGATAAGTGCACAAAATTTGTTATTTTATATCTCAAAATAAATCTTTAATTACTCTTTTATTTTATTTAAATATTCTTATCTTTGCATTTTATATTTTATAGAGGTTGATTTTCATAGTTAAACTTATAAATGAACATTCTATTTCCAATAAGATTTAAAATATATATATATATATATATATATATATATATATTATAAAAAAAAACCCTTCACCTCCACCACCAATTCCATCACCACACCGACTCTACCACCACCACCACCACCACCACCACTACCATCAGCTCTACAACGACGACCACCACCACCACCACCACTACCATCAGCTCTACAACGACCACCACCACTTCCACTGCCGCCGCCACCACACTACCTCCATATTGCCACCTTCCTACTCCACCACACCACCACCTCCATATCGCCACTTTCTTCCACCACCGTCGTCGTTGCCACATCGCCACCATCTCCATATCGCCACCTTCTTCCACCACCATACCACCACCTCTCCCGTAACCCCCACCTTCCTCCACCACCACCTCCACATCGCCACCTCCTTCCACCACCACTTCCACATTGACACATTCCTCCACAGCCACCACCTCTACATCGCCACCTTCCTCTACCACTTCCATCATCACATTCGTCCACCACCTCCACATCGTTATCGCCACATTCCACCATCGCCACCCCCCACCACATCACTCCACCACCTCCGTATCACCACCTTCTGTGAGATATAAATTTGTAATTGACATATTTCGGTGATCAAAACTTGATTGGATGAGTTGTAATTTTTGTATTATTTTTTTGTATCGATCATCGACAACTTCGAGCTGATATTTAAGTTCATGTATGCAGACAAATCGGTAAGAACACCATATAGTACAAGTAAGTATGGTGAGGACACTCTACACTTTTTATTTTCGAGCATATTTTGAAAAACAAAGGTTTAAATGTAAAAATTAGAATTTTTCAAAGTAGGACCGGTCCGCAATATTTAGGACCGGTCTAACTTTTCTCGGCAGTTTAGTTTCTGCAGGTTTTTATAAAGTCCCACCGGTCCTCATTATTTGGCACCGGTCCCACTTAGCCTGTTCCAAATTGGAAATAAATTTTGACGAAAATTCTGATTCCTATTGGGTTTGAAACTTCTAGGAAAGTTCTATTTTGGTATTTAACTTCTTTTTCAAGTAAAATTAGGACTTTCTTGCCTATATATATGTATCTATATTTTCTCTACAATTTGGTAAAAAATAAGTCTGGATTTTATTTTTAGAGAGAGAAAGTATATACATTATAATTAGGGCTATATATTTTTAAGAACACACATCCATATTTCACGAGTGATTTTTAGGATGGTGTTCTACATCTGATTAGCTGTTCAGAGACTGCATCAAATTTATTTGCTGATCAAAACATTGGATTGATGGTTCTTCGCTTGCTTACTTACTGAGGAAGAAAGGTGACTAGATCGCATTACGAAGGGAAGGAAATACTTGCTGAGTATTTTGGTTCTTCCAGCAATCTTTCTGTAAGAATCGTGACGTTAGCCGGAAGTCTGCAGCAGTTGGACGTGTTGTCGCAATCATAAGCCTGAGGTGTTCTGCATCAGATTCTTGACAGAGTGAAAAGGGGTGTGAGACTAAGACAGAGTCTGTTATACTTTGCTTCATCATAATGGATTGGTTTCCTGAGGCTTGCCGCCTCCCTCTGTGATTTTTTCTGCCTTGGATTTCCACGTATATCTGGTGCATTCTTTTCTTTACTTACACTTTATTTATTTACTTGCTTTAATTGTTTGGTTAATTGGACTTAAAATTGAATTAATTAAAAATTAAGCAAACGAGCAAGTGATTCTATTCACCCTCATCTAGGTCCTAAAATAATTTTCACAATCGTTTTTACACCGCGCAACTCACAATTGGTATCAGAGCAGTGTTCTCTAATTTGTGAGTAGTTCCTTGCGAAGTATTTTTAAAATCAAAATTCATTTTTGTTTTCAAAAATTATTATGGAATCTAGTATGAAAGAGGGTGGATCGATTCAGCGAACTCCTTTGTTTGATGGTTCAAATTATACTTTCTGGAAGTCTCGCATGAAAGCCTTTTTAAAATCTCAAGGAGAGAGAGTTTGGATGTCTGTAGAGAATGGTTATAAAATTCCTACCACTACCACTGGTGATGATGATGCTGTTGTGACTATAGAGAAGGATAAAACAACATGGTCAAATGTTAAGCATAAAGATGCTAATAATAACAACAAGGGTTTATATGCAATATTTAATTCTGTTATTTCTTCTGAATTTGCTAGAATTTCTGAAAGAAGCATGGGATATTTTACAGGTAACTCATGAGGGTACCACTAAGGTAAGGAGATCTAAGTTACAAATGTTTGCTACTAAATTTGAAACAATTAGAATGGATGAAGATGATATGTTTTATGATTTTTATTCTAGGCTTAATGATATTGTTCAAAGTAGTGCTAACCTTGGTAAGAAAATTTCATCTTTTCATATTATTCAAAAAATCATGAGATTATTGCCTGATAGGTTCCAAGCTAAGTTGGAAGCCTTAAATGAGAGCAAAGATATAGATTCAATGGAGGTGGCTGAGTTAGTTGGATCAATTCAAACTTTTGAGATGAAATATCCAAAGCTTCAGAAAAAAAAAATGGCTTTAAAAACCTCAAAGACTTCAAAGTCTTCAAGTTTGTCAAATGGTTCAAAATTTTTAAAATCTGAAGTTGAAAAAATTAAAAATTTTGAATATGATTCAGATAATGATGTTGCACTCTTTGCTAGAAAATTTAGAAAGATTCTTGAATATGAAAAGGTTAGAAATTTGAGAAAAGAAAATCCTTCTAAATTCCGGAATCAAAGCTCATCATCCAAAGGTAAGGAAAGGAAAGAGAAAGAAGATGACTCTAAGAAAATTGAGGTCACTTGTTGGACATGTGGTGGTAAAGGTCATATATCTAATCAATGTCCAAGTCCTAAGAAAAATAGATTTAGTGCAAAGAAAAGTTCAAACAAGAAAGTGATGAAAGCTATTATTTTTGAGTCTGAATCTTCTAACTCTGATAGTGATTCTTCTGTTGAGAATGATTTTCTTGCTTTTGTTGCTTTATTGAATGGTGATACTGCTAATGATTATTCTTCTGATGTAGGTGAGACAGAGATATACACTACTTTCAGTCAAGTAGGGTCTTATGATTCAAAAGTTGAGTAGTCTGATATAGAGTCATGTAAAAGCAAGCTGCCAGAATTCTTTGAAAAATTGCTGGAAGCTTATAATAAAAAATCTGAGAAGTTGAAGCAAGAAAAATATGAGAAAGATACTCTGAAGAAAAAGAATGAAGATCAAGTGAAGTTGATTGAAGAAAATAAAGCTAAAATTCTGAATATTCAAGGCAAAGTCAAGCTTTTCGAAAGCGAGGTAAGTCAAGCTATTTCTGTTAAAAATGTTCTTATTGCTAGAATTAATTTTCTTGAGCTTGAATTGAGAAAATCACAAGAGAAATTAATTACTTTTACTTCTAGGCAGATTAAGCTTGATAGCATGATTAGTGTTGGTAAGCCTGTAGGAGATAAAACTGGATTAAGTTTTGTTGGACCATCATCTAAAGGAAAAACTATTTTTGTTAAAACCAAGAATTTGATTGTGTCTGAACCCAAACCTAAGTCTCAAGTTGAGTTTGTGCATGCTAATGTGTCCAATGTGCTTTATTGTTATTTTTGTGGTAAGAACGGATGACGGGTGTAGAATAATTGGATGTTTGTCGTTACTTGATTCGTGTGTGAGTGTGACTCAAAAAGTATATCAATTAAAAATTTTCACACTTCGCAATAGAACGAATTCCTTGCAGAATAGGGCTATCGAAATGAATGGGTATCGTACCTCAGGGATTATGTTCTGACGAGTTGGAATACGGAACTAATTCTAATTAAATTTATAAGAAAAGAATTCTGATTTTTAAACTAATTAAAAAGATAAAATAAAATAAATCAAAGTAAACAAAATAGTGAAGATAATAGGAGAGAAACCTAGGGTGTTTGACTTCACCACTAACTCCACAATCAATGGTCAATTGAATCAACTATAGGGGAATTACATCATGCATAAGTGGTGTCGGTGGCTACAAGCTCACCTTCATCCGTCAAGAAGATAACATATGATTAAGGCTAAGCCATGGACTATCTTCGATTGGCATGGGCCATCTGCCTAACTACTCTAATCTAGGGTGCAGTATGGTTCATCTTCTCTAGGCATAATCCATCAAAGCTCATAACAATATATTCAGTGATTACCATTGTGTAATAATCTCTCTCATGATCACAGAAAACAAAAGAGATTGAGTTCAATAACAACAACTAAATATCTAAGACAAGATAAGAAATCATTGAGATTGAATTTACAAGACTTTTATTGCTCAATTCCTTAATAAGAATCCTCACAATTACACAATCTATGCATGTATATAAAGGTCCCCAATAATTAAAACAATCAAACCATTGATGCTTTGTTAGGGCTACATCAAAACCCTAGTGGATGAACTAGCCGCTCATGGTAGAAGAAGAAGCTTCAACTGTTGAGGAAGAAGACATCATCTTTCTGAATTACGCGTATGACTTCGTTCTCCAAAGGCTCTGCGAATATGTTTGTCTCTTCAGCCCTCTCAGACTTTCTCTGTGTTCTCTCCAATCTCTCTCAACTCAGCCTCCAAGTCTTCACTTTATTCCCCAAGAGAACACACCAAAGTCCTAATCCAATTAGGAATAAATTAGGGTTTCCCGCAGCACTAATCAGGTGGGTTTTTCCTGCTGACTTCGGCCCGACTTTTGACCCACTAGAAGTCCTTTTTACGGAATTTTCGTGAAATACAAAAGTGTGCAGAATCAAATTTCGTTCAACCTTACGCGAAAATAATGTCAATTTGAGGCTCGAAAATAAGACTTCTGGTCCGTTTTCCAAAACGGGATTAAGACTGTATTATGCGCAGATTTGGGCTTCAGGCCCGAAACCTTCTTAAGCAGCTGTAATTCTCTTGGACCTCTTTCTTGGGCTGATTTGAGTTGGAATAAATGGTTGAGTGAGTCTCCTTGATGCAGGCTTCATCTCACCATCTTGGATGTCTTCTTTCAAAGCCCAAAAACTTGGTTTTAACTGAAATAATCATTAAGGCCTTGAAAATACAGAAAACACTAAAACGAAGTAAAATCACAAAATAATCTATCACTAAGAGAATAAAATACATAAGTTAAGAGGCTAGAATGCGTAACATTCAACGGCTATCACACCCCCAAACTTACATATTGCTAGTCCCTTAGCAATAGAATAAAACAAAATTAAAACAAAGAAACTACTAAACACTAACTAAACTACCCAACTCCACTTTCGTGGGAGAAACGATTGCATTTAGCATATGCAACAAGCCTTTAAACCACTAGGTTCCCCCTAGTGGACGAGTATAGTCTCGTGAGGGTTTCCAGAAATGTTACCCACAAACATTCAAAATTCTGTTCCAACATTAATTCAAGAAGAAGATTACAATACATAGTTACAAACTTGCATTCAAGAATAATTTCAAACTTTCAAATTCCATAGTTCAAACCAATGGTCCCCATGCATAATTCACATCAACATATCTCAAAATAATCAATTCTAGTCTCCTCGTGTAAAGTGAACTAGCAGTCATCTCATGTAGTATAACCAAGCTCTGAATCTATTAAGGCACATACCCTTTCAACTCACTAGCTCCCCTTATTGAACTCATATTTCCCAACATGCATACATGACTTTTCATTTTTTTTTTTCATCATTGCTTTATTGGTTGTGCAATGTCTTGATCTATTAAGCTTTCTGAAAGATCCATGTAGCAAGCTTTCAGTCAGTGACTCCCAAACCAGATGGCTTTAGGGCACTAGGCTTTAAGATACCCCGAAGACCTAATTACTCGAATCAGTCAGGCTACAAATCAAGACAACCAATGTTCATCTTTTCTCACCTTTTCACTTTTGACGCGAACACTCCGTGCTTCCTGAGGCATAGAGGCCCGGTTACTCATGAAAAGGATCAAATTGATTGCTTATTCATCATTTTTTCTTTTCTTTTTTTTTCTTTCTCTTTTTTTTCATTGAAGTCAAGTAAAACACATTATCGGTACTCATTCTCAAGAGATACTAATTAATATCAAGCATATATAACTCAATAACTCAAAACCATAGTTTATACCCCATAAGATTATGCTAGTGTGTTTGTGCATGTAAGGAAACTAAAATTAATCACTTCAAAACATGTTATTGCAAATCATGATTAAAACCACTTAATTCAAACCATAGTTTTCAAAGATTTAAAACATACTCACAAATTGCAAGTTATGTACCTACATAAGGTATTAATCCTTTGAATGATGTCAAAACATTCTATCTAAAAATAAAACAAAATAAAATAAAGAAACAAACTAAGAAAATAAAATAAAATAAAATCCTAATACAAAAAGAATTTCACACAAATTTTCCCCCATATTGCAATAAAGCACACAAATAGGCATCGCCTCACTCCCAAACTTAAACTGTACATTGTCCTCAATGGACACCCAATTAAAGCATAGAGAAGAGTAAGAACGATATTACCGGGATCATGGAGTGGTGGAAAGAAAATAGAGTACATCACGAGTACATGCTCTTCCTCTGCCTCCATCTCTTCTGGACCGTCCACCGGTGGTGGTATATCTACATGCTCTCCTCCCTGGGCCAACCGAGATACCTCACCAGGCGCCGCTATGACTCTCTGGTGCATATGAGATCGACTCAGGTTCCAGTCATGCGTGCCATAATGAAGATCACGTGGAAAGGCAAGCTCGTCCTCATGGACTGCATACCCCTGTGACACAAGCAACTGATGAATAATGGTAGGGAATGGAAACTCCCAGTCACTTGCACTGTCTGGTGCCTTAGCCACAACTTTGGAATAGAATTTCTCCATCTGGGCCCAGACAATCTGTGGGAATGACAGCCAATGCCCAAAATGTATAGCATATAAGGCTCTGAGGAACTCTTGACGTCTTTCGGTTTTATGTCCAATTGGACATACATTCTTGAGTAGCACAGCGTCAAGGAACCATAAATGATTTGGCATTGAAGACATTGAAGCTACATTCCTTTTCGGCCCGAAAAATTGGTTGGCACACAATCGTGCAACCACATTGCCCACCGACAACTCGTCGGGTAAAGGAGTATAGATATGAGATAAATCAACTGGGCATTCATGAGGACAACCCATGGCAATGGCAATGGATGACATGTCCACTCGAACTATTGTTCCATCTACGGAAGAAGTAAGCACATCCCGCTCATCAGGTTTCGGCATTAAGTTCTGATAAAATACTTTGACAAGCCTCGGGTAAATGGTAGATGAGAGTGGAACAAAAATGGATGCCGATCGACGACGACGGACGTCGGAAATCCCCCACCGTGTCTCGGGAAACATACCATAAAGTTCGGCTATGTCAAACGTTGTTTCGAAATTCAACGCCCTTGGATGCCATCTTTCTTGAATACCGTCTCAGCGAGATCGTGAAGAACCTGTGGTCGTATCATTCCTCGCTCGGCGAGGATTACGTGAACTTGAAGCATCTTGGTGACTTGCTCTCTTTGGTGCCATAGAAATAGAAAAAGTGTGGTTGAGGAATTAAATCGAACACTTGGTGTGCACAATTCTTTTGTATCCTTCAACCTCCTTTTTTCGGCAATTTTTCCACCCAAATCGAACAAGTAATTGCACCAAATTGATCCCCCAAACTTGGTCTTCAAAAGCCCTCAAAAATATTTGAACAATTTCTTCAAGGAAAAACTTCACTTACTTTGATGTTGAACTTGAAAAAGTGTGAGCTTCCTTTGAGAACTAGTGATTTTTGATCCAATTTGATGTTGAAGTTGATGTTGATCAATGTTGAATTCTTGTATAATAATCACTAATTGAAGAAATTAGTTTTCCGGATGATGTAGGACTTGAATTGGAGTTCAAAGAGGCTTAGGATGCAAGTAGTGGCAACATAGGAGGATAAGAAGTCCATTTATAGCATACATTTTCGGCCAGCCCACCCATGGGATTGGGCGATCGATCCCCCCTAGGATGGGCGATCGATCGCCCACCTGCTGGTGGGGATCCTTGAGAAAATGCATGGGGCGATCGATCCCCCTTGGCTGGGGCGATCGATCCCCCTCCTGGAAGCTTGTTGGACCCTCCATCGCCCAAGGTCGACCGAACCTTGATAATTTTGAGTCTCCATCGCCCAAGGTCGACCGAGAGCACGATTTTTCACCCGTCTTGAGTCCAAATACCTCGGTACACCTCTTGGCATCCTCCGGAAGCAACTTATACATCAAAAACTCAAAGAAAAAAAACATTAAAACGCAACTAGAATTGAAAGAAAAAGTAAGAAAACTAAAACTAAAACTTAGAATCAAAGAAAACTAAAGAAATTAAAGGATAGAAATACATACAAAACCTACAATTTAACATCCATAGGAGACGATTGACTCTCCGAAGGGATTAAGTCGGATAGACGGGATCCGTCAAGTCGACGGACTCCACGTCTCTTCTTGGCACACATCCTTCCACACAATGTTTCAACCTTTGGCCATTAACCTTCATCAAAGTAGTTTCAAACAATTGCTCATTCGGGAATGAGTCTCGAATAGGTAATGATAAGTAATGAATATTGCATATTCAATGCCCTTAAAATTATATGAATTAGTGTCTTAGTAATATTTATTTCATATTTTTTATTAATAATTTTAATATTTTTATGATTGTAGGTGATTAAGGGTAATTCTGATTAGGAATAGTGAAATCGGGTTACAAATGGTGCTCATTTAGTTATCACTGAAGCTTGGCCCATTAGAGATATGTTTATATTGAAGATCCAAACTAAATGGACTAAAGAAATGGGCTGGAAATGAATTTAAATGAAGAAAAGGAGCACGGGCCCATTCGCATAGAAGATTGGGCCAATTCAGGCCTAAAAAGTCCTGGACCCGTGTTGGTATTCAAACCATAACTCCGTACACGATTGTCAAAACGACCCAAACTCCGCGTGGGTTGAAGGAAATTCAATTATGCACAATTTCATATTTCACGAAAATTTCCTAAAACGGACGTTTTCATCAACTTTCTGCCCTATTTGCGCAGCTGCCACTTTTTGGGCGCAAATGCCACTTTGTAAGGAGCAAGTGCCATTTTATTATGCGCACTTGCCACTTTGGGTAGGCCAGGTGTCCCGTTGGTTTGTTTTCGCAAAGTAAAAAGGAGGAAACGAAGAAAAACTAGGGTATTCTGGAGGGGGGAAGCAGAGAGAGTTATACAGAGGCGATTCGTGACGATACGGGCAAGACGACGACGACTTCATCATCGTTCAAGCTTGGACCTCCGATCATGAACAACTAAACACCATTCCGGGGAAGTGATGTAACCCTAACCTATCTTTCAATGTATTAGCTTGTATATTAATTTGGGAATTATTTATTTTGTGCATTGATTGTATAACCAAGACATAAACAACAGCTGTGCTGTTAGTTTTAATTTGAATGAATTTATTGCATATTTAATTTTGTTCTTGTAGAATGAATGCAAGTTTGCAGTGATTAGGGTTTAGTCTTTTTAACTTCTGTGATTTTGTTAAGACAGGTTATACAATAGTTTTCACATATCATTCAATTTAGAGTTTTTATAATTCGTACTAAGCGAAGATGGGTTATCATATCATTAGTTAATCAGATGTATAGGCCATGCTAAGCGAAGACGAGTTATGCTTAATTGTATGTTGAATGAATTCTCTTGATAGAATTGAATTTGGCTTGTAGCCATTCTTTTCTGAATGCATAGATTAAACGTCCCAAATTAGTACAATTGTCATTGTCAGAAGGTTAGTGGTGAAGTCAATTCCCAGGACCCTCTATCTCCAGTATCCATCATTTATTTATGTTATTTAATTTCATCAACTTAATTTAAAAACAAAACAAATTCTCTTTCAATTAAATTAGACAAGATCTTGATAGCTTAACAACACAACCAATGCAGTCTCTGTGGGTTCGACCCTACTCACCACTTTACTAATTATAGTAGAGTATTTGTAGGGTTTTATAAATTCTTTTTTTTGTCGAGGTGTAAAACAACAACGACATTATTCCATATTATTTTATCTGTGTTTTGCACGTCGAACAAAATGGCGCCGTTGCCGGGGACTGCGATCATGATTGTGTTGTTAAGTTTAAAGATTAAGTCTATTTTAATTATAATTTAGGACTTGTATATATTCTATTTTTAATTTATTTTAGGTGTTTTGTGTGTTTGAATATAGGTACAAGAGCTACTACACAAGTGGAAAGAAGTTGAAATTTCAGGACGTCTTGTGAGTTTTTGTATTTTAATTCATTCACTTATGTTTAGGATTGTTATTTTCTTTTAATTTTGATTTTTTTTTAAACATGTCATTTCAGTACGAGTATCCTTCAGAGGCATGTTTTGATCAATTTGGTTGTGTTATGGAGAATGTGAGTGAAAATTCAATGGATGTGTCTAAAAAATTAGATATATTATCATGGAGATTGGACCAATTTATGCCCTTTAGTAATGCTACTCCTACTCACTCGTCCATACCATATGAGTCATGTGCATGTTGCTTTAGTCCTTTTCATCATGTGATAAATTGTCCTACTGCGGGACAATATTATGATTTTTATCCTGAATACACACATGAAAATTTTTCTATACCGAGTGATGATCCATTTTATCATACTTATTCTCCGGGATTTGAGGACAAAGTTTTGGCTGCCCTTGGCAAACTTGATGAACAAATTGGCAAACATGAAGAACAAACTAAATTGTTAAATTCACATTCACAATCCATAGCTAGGCTAGAAGTTCAAATCGAGGAAATAACCAATGCTTTGAATTGTGAGGATCAAGAGGAACTTCCAAATCAGCCCATGACTAATATTGAACTCACACAACCAATTGAGTTAGACCATGCCCCTTTTGTGGAACCATTACCCATACCGGACTCCAAAACATTACATGAAGAACTTAAGTGTGATCACTTAAGTCCTAATGAGAGTCCACCTTTTACCTTTGTTTTTGACTTGAGTAGTGACAAATTAGATATCAATGAGAAAATTAGTCAAGAACAAGTTAAAGGGTCATGTTTTCCTGAATTAGTCGAATTTTATTCGATTGATTCATTTTTCTTAAAACCTCACATTGACATAGATAAGAGGTGCCTAAAAATTGTTTGGATTCCGGCACAAGAAAGTGAGGACAAAATAGGGGGGACACTCTTAGATCTCCTCAAGAGATGTGGTATAGGGTGAACCTTCCATCAAAAGTAGTAGTTAGGAAGTGTGTGGTTTTCTTTTCATTTATTTTTATTTATTTTTGCTTTTGCTAGAGTTGATTTTTCTTCGTTTTAATTTTTATTTGTGTTTGTTTGTCATTTTGTTGCATTCTTTTTATTTATTTATTATTATTTTTTTCCTTTTAATATGCGTGGTGTGTAGTTGTGTTTTTTATGACAGGTTTTTGCATCCAAGTTTGGGGGGATGGCCAACCCTTATTCATGTGAATGCTTTGCCAAATTTTTACAATTCTACCACTACGGTAATATTGTTCTATCACTTACCATATGCTTTATATTTTTGTTACACATTGAGGACAATGTGTGATTCAAGTTGGGGGTAAGGAAGAACACTTTTGTTTATTTATTTATTTATTTATTTTAGGTTGTTTTGTTTTCAGTTTAGATGTTTTAACACCAATCAAGAGTTTAATACTTTATGTAGGTTCTTGACTTGCAATTGTAGAGTATGTGTAAAATTTCTAGAAACTATGGTTTGAATGCAATGGTTTAAGTCGTTATTTGCATTGACATGACTTGGAGTAGTTGACTCTAGTTCTTTTCACAATTCACACGCACACTAGTAGAGTTAGTGGGGTTTGTACTTGGCTTTGAGTATCAATTATGATTGCTGAATATAAGTCGGTATCCCTTGAGAATAAACATTTTAAACATGCTATACTTAAAAATATATATATATAGTAAAATAAAAAAATAAAAAAATAAAAATAAAAATAATAATCCTATGGTTTGTGGCCGTTTTGGTTCGAGTTATTAGGTCCCTCGAGGTATCTTGAAACCTGGTGCCCTAAAGCCATTTGGTTTGGGAGTCACAGGCTGAAAGCTAGCTACATGGACCAATTCGAAAGCCTAATAAACCTAGGCATTGCGTTTTTGGTTAGTCTATGGTTTGTAGCCGTTTTGATTCGAGTTATTAGGTCCCTCGAGGTATCTTGAAACCTGGTGCCCTAAAGCCATTTGGTTTGGGAGTCACAGTCTGAAAGCTCGCTACATGGATCAATTCGAAAGCCTAATAAACCTGGGCATTGCACAACCATATCAAAAAAAAAAATTGCATGTGTTCATGTTTTGAGTGATACATTCAATAAGGGGATCCAATAAATTGAAGGGACTTGTAATTGCTCACTCAAGGCCGGGTTAAATCACATTGATGAATGCTAGTTCACTTTTCATGAGGGGGCTAGAGTTAGTTTCTTTGAGTTGTGATTGATGTAAATTTTGGGTGAGAACCATTGTTTTGAATTATGGGGTTTAGGGATTTGAAAGTATTCTTCAATGCAAGACTTTTAACTGCATTTTGTAATCTTTGTCTTGATTAATGTTTGAAATAGGAATTTTGGCATGTTTGTGGGTAACATCTCTGGAAACCCTCACGAGACTTCACTCGTCCACTAGGGGTAACCTAGGGGTTTAAAAGGCTTGTTGCATATGCTAAATGCAATCGGATCTCCCACGAAAGAGGAAGTAGTTTAGTTATTTTATTTCATTTTTAATTGTGTATTGCTAAGAGACTAGCAATATATAAGTTTGGGGGTGTGATAAGTAATGAATATTGCATATTCAATGCCCTTAAAATTATATGAATTAGTGTCTTAGTAATATTTATTTCATATTTTTTATTAATAATTTTAATATTTTTATGATTGTAGGTGATTAAGGGTAATTCTGATTAGGAATAGTGAAATCGGGTTACAAATGGTGCTCATTTAGTTATCACTGAAGCTTGGCCCATTAGAGATATGTTTATATTGAAGATCCAAACTAAATGGACTAAAGAAATGGGCTGGAAATGAATTTAAATGAAGAAAAGGAGCACGGGCCCATTCGCATAGAAGATTGGGCCAATTCAGGCCTAAAAAGTCCTGGACCCGTGTTGGTATTCAAACCATAACTCCGTACACGATTGTCAAAACGACCCAAACTCCGCGTTGGTTGAAGGAAATTCAATTATGCACAATTTCATATTTCACGAAAATTTCCTAAAACGGACGTTTTCATCAACTTTCTGCCCTATTTGCGCAGCTGCCACTTTTTGGGCGCAAATGCCACTTTGTGAGGAGCAAGTGCCATTTTATTATGCGCACTTGCCACTTTGGGTAGGCCAGGTGTCCCGTTGGTTTGTTTTCGCAAAGTAAAAAGGAGGAAACGAAGAAAAACTAGGGTATTCTGGAGGGGGGAAGCAGAGAGAGTTATACAGAGGCGATTCGTGACGATACGGGCAAGACGACGACGACTTCATCATCGTTCAAGCTTGGACCTCCGATCATGAACAACTAAACACCATTCCGGGGAAGTGATGTAACCCTAACCTATCTTTCAATGTATTAGCTTGTATATTAATTTGGGAATTATTTATTTTGTGCATTGATTGTATAACCAAGACATAAACAACAGCTGTGCTATTAGTTTTAATTTGAATGAATTTATTGCATATTTAATTTTGTTCTTGTAGAATGAATGCAAGTTTGCAGTGATTAGGGTTTAGTCTTTTTAACTTCTGTGATTTTGTTAAGACAGGTTATACAATAGTTTTCACATATCATTCAATTTAGAGTTTTTATAATTCGTACTAAGCGAAGATGGGTTATCATATCATTAGTTAATCAGATGTATAGGCCATGCTAAGCGAAGACGAGTTATGCTTAATTGTATGTTGAATGAATTCTCTTGATAGAATTGAATTTGGCTTGTAGCCATTCTTTTCTGAATGCATAGATTAAACGTCCCAAATTAGTACAATTGTCATTGTCAGAAGGTTAGTGGTGAAGTCAATTCCCAGGACCCTCTATCTCCAGTATCCATCATTTATTTATGTTATTTAATTTCATCAACTTAATTTAAAAACAAAACAAATTCTCTTTCAATTAAATTAGACAAGATCTTGATAGCTTAACAACACAACCAATGCAGTCTCTGTGGGTTCGACCCCTACTCACCACTTTACTAATTATAGTAGAGTATTTGTAGGGTTTTATAAATTCTTTTTTTTGTCGAGGTGTAAAACAACAACAACATTATTCCATATTATTTTATCTGTGTTTTGCACGTCGAACAGGTAATGCACCGAATACCGGCTCAGACTCGATTCGAGATAAATGATCCGCTACCACATTCTCCGTCCCCTTTTTGTCTTTTATTTCCAAATCAAATTCTTGCAGCAATAAAATCCACCGAATAAGACGCAGTTTGGTTTCTTTCTTTGCCAATAAGTGTCTCAATGCTGCATGATCAGAGTAGACAACCACCTTGGACCCCAATAAATAAGAACGAAATTTGTCCAAGGCAAACACTACAGCTAGAAGCTCTTTCTCTGTGGTTGTATAATTGAGTTGGGCATCAGAGAGAGTCTTACTAGCATAGTAGATGACATGTGGTCGTTTCTCTTCTCTCTGTCCCAACACGGCTCCTACTGCATAATCAGAGGCATCACACATGATTTCAAAAGGTATAGCCCATTTTGGAGACTGCATAATTGGTGCAGAGGATAACAGAGATCGAAGCTTTTCAAAAGCTTTCACACAATCTTCATCAAAGATAAAGGGAACATCTTTAGATAACAAATGGCATAATGGTCGAGCCACTTTACTGAAATCCTTGATGAATCTTCTATAGAACCCGGCATGGCCTAAGAAAGATCGAACTTGCCTTACCGAAGTTGGATGAGGCAGAGTTGCAATTAGATCGATCTTTGCTTTATCAACTTCAATGCCCCTCTCTGAAACAATATGGCCCAATACAATACCTTCTTTCACCATAAAGTGGCTCTTCTCCCAACTAAGTACCAGATTTCGTTCTCGGCACCTTTGAAGCACAAGTGATAAATTGCTCAAACAATGTTCAAAAGATGATCCAAAAATAGAGAAGTCATCCATAAACACCTCCAAGAATTTTTCCACCATGTCAGAAAAGATGGCCATCATACACCTTTGGAATGTAGCCGGAGCATTACATAATCCAAAAAGCATACGACGATACGCAAAAGTACCAAAGGGACAAGTGAAAGTGGTCTTCTCTTGATCTTCTGGATCCATAGCTACTTGGTTATAACCAGAGTAGCCATCCAGAAAGCAATAATAGCTCTGACCAGCTAACCTTTCAAGTATTTGATCAATGAATGGAAGAGGGAAGTGATCCTTCCTTGTCATAGAATTGAGCTTTCTGTAATCAATGCAAACACGCCAACCTGTGGCAGTACGTTGTGGAACAAGCTCTCCCATGGAGTTAGGGACAATGGTAAGACCAGATTTCTTTGGAACCACTTGTGTCGGACTCACCCATGTGCTGTCAGAAATTGGATAAATGATTCCTGCATCAAGTAACTTGACAACCTCTTTCTTTACCACCTCCTTCATGTTGGGGTTCAATCGCCTCTGTGCCTCTCTAGTTGGCTTACATCCTTCTTCCAAATGGATTTTGTGCATGCAAACTGAGGGATCAATGCCCTTAAGATCAGCAACACTCCATCCAATTGCTTCACGATGTTGGTATAAAACCTCTACTAAGCTCTTTTCTTGAATTTCTGTCAGATCAGAGGCAATTATAACAGGAAGAGTTTTCTGTGCCCCTAAGAATACATACTTCAATTTGTCAGGCAAGGGCTTCAACTCTAATTCTGGAGGGGACTCTAATGAAGGCACTAAGGGAGTGCTAGAGAGAAAGGGTAGTGGCTCAATTGGAATTCTCCATGGTGGAGTATTCTGAATAGCATCCACTTCTAGCATATTATGCACTTCTTCACACAACCCTTCATCATTAATGTTCTCAAAGTCATAAAAAGACTTACATACCTCAAGGGAGTTTCGAGATGTAGAGGATGAAATAAATTCCTCCACACATTCATCAATATCATCCATGCAGAACACATCACTCTGATCTGGGGGGTGTTGGATAGCATTGAACACATTGAGCTTGACATTCATGTTGCCAAAGGAAATATCCATGATCCCCGACCTACAATTTATGCAAGCATCAGCAGTAGCTAAGAAGGGTCGACCAAGGATCACAGGAATGTGCCTCTTCGGATTGTGAACTGGCTCAGTGTCAAGTACAATAAAATCAACAGGAAAGTAGAACTTGTCCACTTTAATGAGCACATCTTCTATGATTCCTCGGGGTTGCTTTGTTGATCTGTCTGCAAATTGTAATACCACCGAGGTAGGCTTCAATTCTCCCAAGCCCAATTGTAAGTAAACTGAATAAGGTAGCAAATTCACACTTGCACCCAAATCAAGAAGAGCTTTATCCACATGGTGCTCCCCAATAATGCATGAGATAGTTGGAGCACCAGGATCTTTGTACTTGGGAGGAGTACACTGCTGAATTATTGAACTTACTTGTTGTGGCAGCATTACTTTCTTTGGCACGTGACTTTTAGAACCCCTTTTCTGAGTGCACAAGTCCTTCAAAAATTTTGCATAAGGAGGAATTTGCTTGATGGCATCAAGAAGTGGCAAATTAATCTTCACTTGGCGAAACACCTCCATCATGTCATGCAGCTTGTCCCCTTGCTTCCCCAACTTAGATGCTTCAAGAAAACGTTGTGGGAAAGGAGCCTTGGGCTCATAAGGAATTTCAGCACTTGGACTTGTGGTCACTTTTTCTTCTTCTTTCTTTTCACCCACCTTATTATTAATTATTTTCCCACTTCTCAAAGTGGTAATGGCTTGAACTTGCTCGTGGTGTGGGTTGCTTGTGGAAGCTTGCATCCCTCTTGGATTAGCAATTGGTTGACTAGGGAGCTTCCCTTCTTCTCTTCTACTCAATGAAGTAGCAAGCTGTCCAAACTGAGATTCCAGTTTGGCAATGGATTGAGAATGCGAGTGCACTAGCTGAACTATAGATTGTACTGTTGCTGCAGTAGCTTGCACTGTCTCTATAAGAGAATCGAGCTTGTCAAATTTAGACAAGGTAAGAGTCAGCTTGTCTTCAATAGCAGAAATTCTTTGGGCCATAGGACTTTGTGTTTGATATTGCTGTTGAGGCACAAAAGTCCTAGGTTGATATGATGGTTGCATTGCTGCCCCTTGGTTACTGTAAGAAAAACCAGGATGATTCCTCCATGTGGGATTGTAAGTATTACCTCGTGGAGGATTCATTGGTCCAGTGAAAGTAGCTTGAACTTGCTCATATTGAATATCAGAAAATTGCCCCATTGAAGGACAATTGCTCACGTTATGCATAGGACTAGAGCAAAATTCACAAGGGCCTAGCAATGTTGAATTTGAAGCAGAAGGAGTTTGATTGGCAGCCATAATTGCTGCTACCTTTTGTGCAATTAAATTAATATCAGTTGGCATAGCTTCTGAAGCACCAACCTCAAAAATCCCATCAGTCTTCCCGGTAGTGGCAGGTCTACTAGAACGAGTAGATGACACATGTTGTAGAGATTTGTCACTAAGATTTTCAAATAAGGTCCATGTCTCCTCTTCACTTTTCAACATGAAAGTACCTCCACATGACGCATCAACCATCTGTCTGTTGGCTTCTGTGAGCCCTTCATGAAAACTCTGCACTAGTTGCCACTTAGGAACTTGATGATGGGGACACTTCCTAAGAAGGTCCTTGAATCTTTCCCATGTCTCATAAAATTGTTCCCCCTCATGTTGGGAGAAACCAGTGATAGCACGTCTGAACTGATTGGTCTTCCCTATCGGAAAATACTTCTTGAGAAACTCATGTTGCATCTGAGTCCAAGTCGTGATAGAACCAGCCGGTAGAGAGTTGAACCAATACTTTGCTTTGTCTTTCAGAGAGAATGGAAAAAGTCTCATTCTGAAAGCATCTTCAGAGAAGTTGTGAATTTTTGTAGTTGAGCACACTTCAATGAAGTCATCCAGATGCTTGTAAGGGTCTTCTTGAGTCAGCCCAAAATAAGATGGTAGCATCTGAATAATGCTGGACTTGATCTCATAATTCTGTGCTGTGACATTTGGCAGTTGAAAACCTGCTGGCGAGGTATATGTCTCAGGAACATAGTAATCCCTAAGCAATCTAGCTCTTTCTCCATCAGCATTAGGAACAAGGTTGTTATTCCTTTCTTCCGCCATGTCTTCAATTAATTCTTCCTCTTGCACAATGGTGTCAACAGGGATGTTCCTCTGTTGTCTAAGAGTACGTTTAGGCTCAGGATCAAGAGGTATCAAAGGATCAGCCACAGAACGACGACCTTGCATATATTTACCGAAAGCACCTGAAAAGAAAACAAAAACAAAATTAAAAATAAAATATAAAAATTTTCTAAACTAAAAATCCAACTAAAACTAATTCTGTAAAATCCAATCAATCAAATAGATAATCCCCGGCAACGGCGCCAAAAATTGATTCGTGTGTGAGTGTGACTCAAAAAGTATATCAATTAAAAATTTCCACACTTCGCAATAGAACGAATTCCTTGCAGAATAGGGCTATCGAAATGAATGGGTATCGTACCTCAGGGATTATGTTCTGACGAGTTGGAATACGGAACTAATTCTAATTAAATTTATAAGAAAAGAATTCTGATTTTTAAACTAATTAAAAAGATAAAATAAAATAAATCAAAGTAAACAAAATAGTGAAGATAATAGGAGAGAAACCTAGGGTGTTTGACTTCACCACTAACTCCACAATCAATGGTCAATTGAATCAACTATAGGGGAATTACATCATGCATAAGTGGTGTCGGTGGCTACAAGCTCACATTCATCCGTCAAGAAGATAACATATGATTAAGGCTAAGCCATGGACTATCTTCGATTGGCATGGGCCATCTGCCTAACTACTCTAATCTAGGGTGCAGTATGGTTCATCTTCTCTAGGCATAATCCATCAAAGCTCATAACAATATATTCAGTGATTACCATTGTGTAATAATCTCTCTCATGATCACAGAAAACAAAAGAGATTGAGTTCAATAACAACAACTAAATATCTAAGACAAGATAAGAAATCATTGAGATTGAATTTACAAGACTTTTATTGCTCAATTCCTTAATAAGAATCCTCACAATTACACAATCTATGCATGTATATAAAGGTCCCCAATAATTAAAACAATCAAACCATTGATGCTTTGTTAGGGCTACATCAAAACCCTAGTGGATGAACTAGCCGCTCATGGTAGAAGAAGAAGCTTCAACTGTTGAGGAAGAAGACATCATCTTTCTGAATTACGCGTATGACTTCGTTCTCCAAAGGCTCTGCGAATATGTTTCTGTCTCTTCAGCCCTCTCAGACTTTCTCTGTGTTCTCTCCAATCTCTCTCAACTCAGCCTCCAAGTCTTCACTTTATTCCCCAAGAGAACACACCAAAGTCCTAATCCAATTAGGAATAAATTAGGGTTTCCCGCAGCACTAATCAGGTGGGTTTTTCCTGCTGACTTCGGCCCGACTTTTGACCCACTAGAAGTCCTTTTTACGGAATTTTCGTGAAATACAAAAGTGTGCAGAATCAAATTTCGTTCAACCCTACGCGAAAATAATGTCGATTTGAGGCTCGAAAATAAGACTTCTGGTCCGTTTTCCAAAACGGGATTAAGACTGTATTATGCGCAGATTTGGGCTTCAGGCCCGAAACCTTCTTAAGCAGCTGTAATTCTCTTGGACCTCTTTCTTGGGCTGATTTGAGTTGGAATAAATGGTTGAGTGAGTCTCCTTGATGCAGGCTTCATCTCACCATCTTGGATGTCTTCTTTCAAAGCCCAAAAACTTGGTTTTAACTGAAATAATCATTAAGGCCTTGAAAATACAGAAAACACTAAAACGAAGTAAAATCACAAAATAATCTATCACTAAGAGAATAAAATACATAAGTTAAGAGGCTAGAATGCGTAACATTCAACGCCTATCATTACTTTTCTACACTTCGTACAAAAAATAAAACCTACAAAAACTTTACTAAAAACTATATAGTAGTAAGCAGGGTCGAACCACTCTCAAGTGAGATTTCGAATGAGTTCAAATTCACACACTAATTTATGGAATGAAAATTATTTTTTTAAAAAATATTTTTTATTTTAGAATTATAATGAATAAATGAAACTATAATAATAAAATAAAAATATCAAGGGAAGGGAATCCACCAGCATGAATCCACATAAATAAATTTTCTAATATTCTTATCTAGTTTTTCCTCCAATAATCAATACACTTCACCAATCCAATTAGAACTTGAAAAGATGAAGAAAAATATGGAATAAAAAAGAATGACTTGATTATATGTGAGAGAGACATTTCTTTACTTAATCTGATGCACATTGGCTAGGTAAACAGAGGTAGGCATTCTTCGAATTACCATTATTTGGCAAACACGAAGAATCCTCCCTTTAATTTTAGAAAATAAAAATCCAGAATAGAAGAGTAGAAGAATGCTCTTGGGAGGAAAAATTAGAAAAGAAAATAAAAGAACTTACTTATATTTCATCATAGTGGCTTCATCACTCCTTTGAGAGGTGTGTTTACAAGAAAAAAGAAAATGAATACAAAAAAAATTATTTACAACTACATTTTATTTTTTTCTACAATTTCTAACCCCTTTCACCATCCCCTAAGACCCCCTATTTATAGAGTTAAAGGAGAATGGTTTAGGTGGGAAAATTTTAAAATAGAAAATTCAAATTACAAAATTTGAAATTCAAAATACAAAATTTTGAATTTAAATATCTAATATTTGATCTCCATATCTTTAATTTGAATTCTGGACTGCAGACGTGGCCCTGCAAAAAAGTATTTTGTAAAATTTTGAACTTGAGACCTCTTGTGAAGTAGATTGCATAGACTATCATCTCTCCTACAATTCTTTTGATGTTTATCTTTGGCTATATATATCCTTTTTAGGCCTTTTCTGTTTCTTTTCTTCTTATTTGGAAATCAACCCCTATAAAACACAAAATACAAAGATAAGAATATTTAAATAAAGTAAAAGAGTAATTAAAGACTTATTTTGAGATATAAAATAACATATTTTGTGCACTTATCAAATTACCCCCAAACGAGCTTTTACTAGTCCTCTAGCAAATTCAAACAAAAGATATTAGAGCACAAAACTGCTACTTTTATTTAACTCCTAACTAAAGATGTGCCACTTTCGCAGACTGTTTCGATTGCATTTACCATATGCAATAAGGCCTTAAACCCCTAGGTTACCCTTAGTGGACGAGCTATAGCCTCGTGAGGGTTTCAATAATGATACCCACAAACATCAAAAAATGGTAATTAACACTCAAAGATTTTTTTTTTCTATTAATGTGTATAAATCATGAATAACTCAATTATTCCACTTTAGTACGAAATAAAAAAATTAAAAGAAAAGATTAAATACTATTCAAAAGTTAAAAAATTTCATTACTATTCTTGACTCAGAATGTGTGTGTAAATAGCCACCAACAATATACTTCTCAATTTTAAAGCAACTACATTTTAGATTTTCTTAGAAAATTAGCTTTGATTTTAAATCTCACTTATGATATTTCACTCAAAATTGAATACTAAGAGATTGGCTAATTTTGCACTCAAGTATATGTGAGTAGAATAAATAGTCAACACTATTGCTATAAAAAGAGAAGACATTCTAATTCTGATTTTTATGTGTATAATTCTTTTGCTAAGAATAGGGTTCATGCTAAAAAGTCACATTATTGGAACAAACCCAAAAATTTTTGAGCTAAAAAGAATTCAAACAAGAAGAAGAATGTTTTTGTTTCTCCACAATATTTTTCTAAGAAATTGCATGTTAAAACAATCTGGATGAAAACGGAAGATTTGGACAAGTTTGTGCTTGTTGATACTATGAGATTTATTCCTAATAGGTCTTTGGGTGCAAAACCCCCTAACTAGGTCATTAGAAATTTGATGGTCATGGACTGAGCTTATGTTCACTATTTGTTTTCCATTGGACCATATCTTTTTAGGTTAGGATAGGTTTTGTTTATTTTAGTAATAATCATATGAGATTATGAGAATTATATTTTTTTAAGAAATAATGTGAATTCTTTATATTTCTTTTTAATTTCACTTTGATTTGTGAATGCATAATTGGGATACATAGTTTGTCAATGAATGAAGTACTTGATTTTATGATCTAGACATTGATAACTAATATACTGTATTTATTTTCTTTTAGAAGTAAATCTTTTGAGTCCATATAATTTGTGCACTAGTTCAACTCTGAGAGAATTGATTGAAAACTAATGTGAAGTTGACTAGAGTATATTGTATGAGTAGCATTGAAAGCTTAAATGATCAATGAAAAAATTAGAAAATGAAAAAAAATTATGTTTTTATTCAGCATGAAAAGAAAAGAAAAAGAAAAAATAAAATTGCTGAATATCTAAAATAAAAGGAAAAGGCTACCTTCGGGATGCGTTCGTAACTTCCACTACAATATAAATCTCCAATGAGATATCTTTAAAAATTTAAAGAGTTGTTTTGAGAAAAATAGCTGGCTGCCCGTAAGCGTGAACGCCATCGTCTTAGAAAAATTTAAAAAAATGATGAAAAGTGTGTTTGATCATGTCTAGCTATATTTGTTTATTATCCAATATATTTTAGAAGATGAATAAAAAGAATTTGATTAATTTTTGATGAAGTTGGATTGCGCACACACACATGAATTTATTAGATGAATTTTTAAATTTTTATAAATATTTGTGTTTTGGAAGTTGTGTCATAATCATGAATTTGAGAATGAATTTTATGGATAAATTATGGCTTTTAAAATTATGCATTTATAAATGTTTAAAATTTTTCAAAAATTTTAGAACTCATATTATTCTCTGAAAAATGTGCTTTGATTATTCTTATGAGATTATTTATATATATATTTTTTTCTCTTGAAAATTTTTCAAAAATCCAAAAATATGTTTTATTTTGATTTTGTGTTTATTTTTCATACTCTGTGTGCTTAACTGTGAGCTGAGACGATGTGTATTTGGTGAATTAGAGGTCTAAAGTGTAATTTTCATAATTCACAAAGTTGAACCGGTCCCAATTATTGAGCACCGGTCGTACTTCTGCAGATTCTGAGGAACCGAGAGAAGTTAGACCGGTCCCCAAAAATTAGGACAGGTCGCACTTAACGGATGGCCAAATTTTTGTAAATTCGCGCGCGTGCCTTGATGTTTTAAGTTACATTCCTCATATATGCGTGCACACACTCTCATAGCACTTTATCTCAAGTCTCTTACACTCTCAAGCATTCTAATACACTCCATTCATATACATTCTTCTTCTATATTTTTTTGTGATTGATTGATATTGGAGGATTGGGATTGGATAATTGAAGGTTGGGATTGAACTTTTGAAGCTTGGTGATTGTATTGATTGCTTGTTGATTGGAGTGATATTGTGCAAACAAATATCATTGATCTTTGAGAATTTTTTAGGTGCACACCAAGTATTTGACAGAATTCTTTAATGGAGCTTGTGATCTTGTTTATGCTTCCATTCGGTGTAGCTCTAATGGATAGATTAAAGAGTTAGGTTAGTATTTTTATAAGTGGACAAGAATGTTACTTTAAAAGACTTTGGTTTGGAGTCCTTATGTGATTTGGATGATATCTTTTTATTTGGATGTTTTATCTTTTACAACAAAAGTATTTGTCATTATCATTGAGGTGAATACAATTGTTATGACTCAATTGTTGATGTTCTTGATCTAAACAAGTGATATTATTTTGTAATATTTGAGGACAAATCTTGATAGACCACCAATAGAGGATAATGATTCGAGCCTTATGAGAACTTAATGCATCTTTGCTAATGGACATCATTCATTCTCCGACATCACTGATGATAACTAGTTTTTAGGCTTTGATGTTTTGATGATTCAGACTAGTTCATCTGTTTGCTAGGTTTATGACTTAGACTTGTTTATTTTTGGATACACATGGTGTCTTTGATTAGGTTGAATGTCTATTCTATGGATACTATACTTGTGCTCGGATCATACTTTTGTAGACTTTGATGCAAATTTCAATGGATGAAGTTACATGTTTAAAGATATCTTTTTGATAGATGTTGATATCTAGTTTTTGGAGTTTATGATACTGATGAGGATTAGGTTTTGATGATAGACTTAGTTATGTTTTGCTAGACTTTGAGTAGTTAATTATATTTTGTCAAGGTTTGATGCGTGATCTTGTTATGTTCTGTTTATTCCATCAACTGATATGTTTTGGATATTTATTTGATCAGTGATGATGATTTTGCTTTTTTACTATCTTAGTCTCTCTATGTGCTTCATGATTTATCTGTTTATATAAATCTCTTGGGTATTACTTTGTCAATTTGTTCCAAAAAGGGGGAGATGATATTGTTCTCTGATGTGATATGAGGTTCTTTGACAAAGGGGGAGATATATATTTATCAAATATTTATTTAAGGGGAAGATATTCATGTATATATTTCTTTATTAAGCTTTTCACAGTTTGTGTTGTTTAAAGGATGTGCAGGTACAACAGATTTTTATTCTAACCGTGTTGAACACACAAGTGAAGCTTTTGTTGATCAGTTCTTTATTTCTATGTATTTTTGGGCAACATTGTAATCTAATTTTTTCAATGAGTTAGGTTATAATTGTCTAGGTGGTTTTGTCACGAAATTGCCAAAGGGAGAGATTGTGAGATGTAAATTTGTAATTACCATATTTCGGTGATTAAAACTTGATTGAACGAGTTGTAATTTTTGTATTATTTTTTGTATCGATCATCGACAACTTTGAGTTGATATTCAAGTGCATGGATGCAGACAAATCAGTAAGAACACATATAATATAGGTAAGTATGGTGAGGACACTCTGCACTTTTTATTTCTGAGCCTATTTTGAAAAACTAGGGTTTAAATGCAAAAATTAGGGTTTTTCAAAGTAGGATTGGTCCCCAATATTTAGGACCGGTCCAACTTTTCTTAGCAGTTTAGTTTCTACAGATTTTTACAAAATTCCACCGGTCCTCATTATTTGGCACCGGTCCCACTTAGCCTGTTCCAAATAGGAAATAAATTTTGACAAAAATTCTGATTCCTATTGGGTTTGAAACTTCTAGGAAAGTTCTATTTTGGTATTTAACTTCTTTTTCAAGTAGAATTAGGACTTTCTTGCCTATATATATGTATCTATATTTTCTCTACAATTTGGTGAAGAATAAGCCTTGAATATTATTTTTAGGGAGAGAAAGTATATACATTATAATTAGGGCTATATATTTTTAAGAACACACATCCATACTTCACGAGTGATTTTTAGGATGGTGTTCTACTTCTGATTAGTTGTTCAAAGACTGCATCAAATTTATCTGCTGATCAGAATATTGGATTGATGGTTATTCGCTTGCTTACTTGCTGAGGAAGAAAGGTGATCAGATCGCATTACGAAGGGAACGAATATTAGTTGTCATTGAAAAATAAAATTCAATTTGAAGAAATTCAAACTTTGAGGCTAAAATTTACTTTATTATTAATCTTGGATGATTATTTTTTTTTCTTTTTTCTAGTACTTACTTTTCAATTTTATCAGTGCCATCACTACTTTTTTTTTTCTTTTTGAAATAAATGTATGCATACTTTGTAATAAACGTAAAATGCAAAATATCATCTTTTAACTTTCTCATATTTGCAAATAAACTTCTGTACTCTTGTAACACTCTTCATATAGGTCTCCTCTGTTGTCATCTCTCTACTATTGTCGAGACACCACTGCCACCACCAAAGCTATGCTATCATTGCCAATTTTCATGTGCACTGCCATAGCAGACGGTGAAAGAGAAAAAAATAAAAGAAAAAAGAGAAAAGTGTGAAGAATTAAGAGAGAGAAGTAGATAAAAAAAAAAAAGAGAGGGGGTTAGATGTAGAGAAATAGATTCCGGAAAGAGAGAGATGGAGGAAGAGAGAGAAAAAGAGACAGAGTGAGAATGAGAGAGAGAGAGAAAAAAAAAGGAGAGAGAGAAGAAGAATTAGAGAAAGTGAGCTTTGAGGGTGAGAGAGGAGGGAGAAAAGCAATGAGGTAATAAGGATAGTTTTGTCAAGTGAAAAGGAAAAGTTGGAAGCAATATGGTATTTTAATGTGAAAAGTAAGGTTAAAAATATTTTTTCAGTTAGTGAAGGGTAAAACAGACATTTCAAATAATTTTTTGACCGATGAATTTCAATAGGGGGTTGTGTGTAGTCAAACTCCAAACCTCAGGGGTGTGAGTATAAGTTTAAGCAAACTTTGTATATGAGTGTGTTTAGGGCAACCCTCAGGGGGTGTGAGTGCATTTTGTCCAAATTATTTGTCACTAGGGGGTATTTTGGAGAATTTGATTTAAAATTTATTTCATTTCTACAGCATTTTTATTCTATTTTCAGTTTCATTTGATTTCATTCCTGCATACAAAACGTAGCATTAAGAAGTGTTTTCCACTTTTAACACCACGGTATGGTAGACATGAAATGGTTGACCTGACTAACCGTTTCATTTTTCTAACGGATTAATTGTGTGAAACTATGAGATTGCGTTTAATTATGTACCGTCGGATCATGAAGTTGAAGATGGTAGTGGTCTGCCCACGTGAAAAAAATGAAAAGAAAAGAATTTATTGTGTGACATAAGGTAATTGTGTGTTGGTGTGTGTTGGGTGGTCATATGTGTGTGGTGAGCGCATTATATGTCGCAAAATGGAGTGAAAAATGGTTTGCAAAAGTAATTTTTTTTTTAAAAGTTGGTTTGCATAAGTTTAGAAATTACCACATTATCATTGTACCAAAGTCCACCCTCAAACAAAAGAATTTAATATTAATTGATATTATTTCTGAGTACTTTTATAATCGTCCTCCTCGTATTTTCATATTTTTAAATCACCTAATGATACTTTATTATTTTCATCTTTTAAAGTTGTCATATGATAAGTTCATTATCTATGCTATCAAATATGTTCTTTTGAATATATACAATTTTACTATCACTCATCTATTAACCACTTATCTGATTGATACTTCACAATATTCATTGCATAAATGTCCCTTTGTACAATGACAATGACAGATGCGCTATATATATTTTTTGGTTTCATTTTTTTTTTTGGCAAAATCACCACAAAGTGGTTAGTTCAATCACCACTAAAGTTGCAATTTAGCCCTTTTTTTCCTTAAACAAAACAAATTGCTAAATTAAATTAAAAAAATCTTAAATAGAATAATTTACTAGTTTATGCATATTTCCAAAATAGCAAATTAATGAGATGGAATGGAATTTGAAATAATGAAATTTTAATTAGTTCGGCCAAACACACTCATATATAAGACATTAACATATATAGTACATTATCTGATTTTTTAATTTTCTTTGTTCCACATCGAATCTGGATGTGAATGACATTGGGCTTATAAGGGTAAGGGTGGGTAGGCAACTATATCTAATAGTTAGTTAAGATTTTGAGTTAATGGCAATTGCCCAATCTCTTACAAGTAGTATAAGAGTTGGCTTAATTCTTGATTTCTTGTCACACCAAGAGCTTATCTAAGTGGTTTCTGGGTTCAAGTTGTTATTGAGTACTCATCTTTAGAGGGGATATGTAGGTAGCTAGGGTGGATCTTCCCGTCTTTAGAGGGAGCGATCGACCAATCTAAAAATAAAGATGACACAATGAAGTTGTTGCAAATTAATTATAGGTATGAGATTGAGACAATGAAAGAACAGAAATATACTAGTTTTTCCGAAGTTGACTCAATTATGGACCTCGTGTAAGTGCAAGAGTTTCGGTTTGCAATTGCTCATAACAACTATCGGTTTATCATCCTATTCTTCTTTTTGTTGAGGCCACTTCGAAATTGTCAAAAAATTTAGGTGCTTTGTGAAGAATGTACAAAGAAAAGTTGAAAGCTAGAATTAGTTCGATGACTGAAAACTAAAGTTTCCACTGATGATATAAAAATAGGATTCCCGAAAGAGAGAGAGAGAGGGGATGGATTTGGGGCAGTGTGGAGAGTGAGAAAATGAGAGAGGAAGAGATAGTTGATCACCGTGGAACGGCAGAGAGTGAAGAAACGACAGTCAAATACTTTACTTTGTTTTGCACCCAAAAGAAAATGAGAGAGTATAATACTAACATTTTTTTTTTTTGAATTCTAAAGAGTGAAGAAGAGAGATTCAATTACTTTATTTCTTTTCATATATTTTATTTGTTTGATTATTTGTTTTCATCTGCACCCAAATTCTATTTGGGACCAACAGTAAGACTCTTGATTCAAATCAACAATTGAGAGCCATGCTCTCATTAGTATACAAATTAAATTATTGAATTCTATTTACACCCAAATCTTATTTGGGACCAATGGTAAGACTCTTGATTCAAATCAACAATTGAGAGCAGACCTCTCATTAGTGTAGAAATTAAATTATTTGATTCCATTTACACCCAAATTCTATTTGGGACCAACAGTAAGACTCTCTTGATATAAATCAACTATTGAGAACCGAGCTCTCATTAGTATACAAATTAAATCTTATATAAAATAATTTAAGTATGAATGGTAACCTAGGAAGCATGGATACTTTTACCAGAGTAATGTATCCGTATTGTGTCTGTATTCGATATTGATACTCCCAGATACGTGTCCAATACTTTCTAAATGTATCCATAATTTTAATATATATATATATATATATTTTTATTTCTAACACATATCCGATACTTCTCAACTACTTCGACCACGTATTCGATATTTCTTGAATGCTTCAAAAAAATATTTTTAACATAAAAATGTAGTTTTTTTAACAATAATATAATATTATAATTGTTAAGAAAAGTTTAAAATCCATTTAAAAAAAATGTGTTGAGATAAATATCATGTTTTAGTACAGAATTCATTCATGCTAATTATACAATGACTCTTAATTCTTATTTTGTTTGTTAATTATAATATTTTAAAAAAAAATGTTAATAACTCATTTTTTTGCATATATAAAAATATAATTTATTATCTTTATACTGTCGTATTCGTATCGGTGCTTAGCCTTTTAATTTTCAAGTATTGAGAGAGGGGGGAAGGCATTTTTTTTTTCCTTTTTTCGGGTAAGTAAAAAAAATCATAAATGAATTGTTTGAACCCGGGTTTGAACCGGGAACCTCTAGTGTGTAAGACTAGCATAATAATCTATGAAGCAGGGATACTTTTTCGGAAGCCCTGGCCATATTAGATAAGTATCCGGTACGGATACAGCTGGACACGCATCGAATACTCTCGGAAAGTATTTGATTTTTTTTATTTTAGGATACGTGGTGGATCCTTCTAGGATACGTTTGGGCAAATTTGTAAAAAAAATTTTTTTAAAAAAAGATGGTGGCCATATTATAATATTAAAAAACTTAGTTAAAGGTGGAGCTTAATTTGTAATAAATCAAAAGATCTTTTAACGTTGAAAAAAAAAAAATTTTAAGTTAAAACTTAAAACGCAACTTTTTGTTTTTTTGTTTTAAATCAAAGCAAGGAAAAGAAATTGACATCCCGAAAACAGTTGAGGGGATTAATTTATCTGCAGAAAATGTAGGGAGCTTGATTTCTTGCATACAAGCTGAGAAAAACAAACAATAATGTGTCATACCATCAACCATTTTTGAATGTTTTCTTCTTTGGTTGTTGAAACAACAAATATAATAATAATAAAAATGGAAAATGAGAAACCTGCCATGTAATTAATTGTTCCCCAGTATTTTTGTTGACTTTGAAGCTCTAGACATAAGTTGTTTACCAGACAAGTTTTGAGCATAGGAAGAATGTCAAAGGAACTTTTTTAGACTGGAAGATAACCAAACTAAGTAGTACAACTGATACATCATCCCTTACATCAACAGAAACTTCGAAAGAAAATATCTATTTTGGAAAATACTAATGCTAAATAATTAAATTTGAAAACATGAGGACCAGTAATGTCCTCATTACATGACAACAAAACTAGAATTTGTTTGAAAATTGCAGCTTTGAACAGTAAAACTCTCATTATCGTCACCTTTTTTTTGTTGACAAATATTATATATACTATTCATCTACAAGGAAGAATTTGATGGCCAACATTCATCTGCATTAACAATCTAAGGTATTGGTCATACATTGTGTGTGTGTATATATATATATATATATATATATATATAATACTAACAAGAACCTACCTGCATGTGACTAAAGGAAGCAGCCATGACTAAAAAGTAAAACAAGAGGAAAAATCAAAATTTTCAATGCTCATAAAGTTCAGATTTTCAACGATGACGAAGAAATAATTCTTTTGACTATGGAGAATATAAAGTTCACCCCAGGGTTGATTCAAGTGAATAAAAAAACTTTGATCCTAGCAAGTGTTTGGTTTAAAGATCAAGTTCTCTTTAATACAAATAATTTTTTGAGAGTAAGTGTGTACCAACAAGAAAATATATACATATATATATTTTGAAATATCAAAATTCAAAATTTTCAATGCTTCTAAAGGCAAAAATTAAAGAGGACGAAGAAATAATTCTGATGTTAAATCAATCCAACAACCAAATGATGAAATATATATATATATTTGAAAAATCAATCAAATATATGTCAATAAGATGATATCAAAAACCAAAATTTTCGATGCTCATAAAGGCAAAAATTCCAACAAGGACGAAGAAATAATTCGGATGTTAAATCAATCCAACAACCTAGTGATGAATTCACATGGTCAGGGCAAAACCAGTAATTTTAATTTGGTAGCCAAATTTGTACTATGTAATTAAATTTAAAAAACTTATAATCCAATTATAATATACTTTTTTTAAACATTCTCATAGTGTAATAACTTGAGAAAATTCAAAATTGAAAAAAATGCAACTCAAATAAACAAACAGAAAATTGATGTGAGAAAGAAAAATATAGAGAAGAGGAAACTATATGTTATAACTAAAAACTAAAAAGATAAGAGATAAAGAAAAAAATATTGTTAGAGAATCAAATTTTCTTCAACAATTAATTGTTTAAGATTTTCAAAAAACTAATTTTTGAAAAAAAGGATCCGAGTACTGTGATTCCACTTCGGGAAAGATATATCATTTTAACTTGGATGAAAAATTAAAATATATATTTTTTAACTAAACAAAATTTCACAAGTTAAAACAAGAAGATTATTTTAGTAACTTTTGCGGAAAGTAGTCATGAAACTTTTTATTTAGCAAGTGACAATTAAAAGTATTTGCATATATAATATCATTGTTGTTCTTGACAATCTCATAACACTTATTTTTACTCCTTTCAAATGCTCCCAAAATTTGGAAATAGAGATTGATATATAACTCTAGATATTATTTTTATTGTAAACACCATTTTAACAAAATGTTTGACAAAAAAAGTTGATGCATTTTTATTAAACAATATAGGATGTTAGTAATGTTAGTGTAATTTTTTTTCTCTTAAATTAATATAATGGATATTGCACGTGTATATGTAAATGAAATAACGATGTATTTTTGTAAGGAAATCTTAACTTAAAATTTTTGTTTCACAATATTTAGACTTGAATAGCTCTCAGTTAAAATTTTCTACATAAGTTTTAAGGAAACACATGTAAAATTTATTTTCCAATTCTCTGTTTTGGACCAATATATAAGTGTTTTGATAAAAATTTGGAGGCAATAGAAAGTTTTAAAATTTTAATAAATTTTAAGAGCATTATTTGAAAACCATTTTGAAGCATCTGTTCTATCAAAATCAATCCAGTAGGGCAATATGAAGTGGGTTGAGGGTTCTTTTTCATGCCTCCAATGAAGACTTCACCAAATAATTATGTACATTAATGCAATAAAAAAATTGGCATTAGCTGTAGGAATCAAATCTAAACTACTTCTAAGTGAAAAAAAAATATATATAAGAAACGTCTTAGTCTCAAACTAGAGGTACCCGTGATTTGAGTCTCACACGATGCATTGTGGTGTCTGTGTATAAGCGATTCGAGCCCCATATGATGTAATGGTGTGTCTGTGCGAATAGGCATGTTGCATACTTGAAAACAATAAAAATAAAAATGACATGATCTTATGAATTATAGCACAAAATATTATTTCTTCAATAGATATGTGTAAGAATGAGCTTGTCATGAATTCTCGATAACATGGTAAGGTATGCTTGTTAGTATCTCAGATAGACACAAAAAATCTCTTGGGGTGCACATGACTCGGATTGAAACATGTTTGAAATATTTTAGAATCAAACCAATTCTTTGTGCACTACAAGTAGGCATTTAATTTTTTTTTAAGTAAGCATTTACTTGATATTCCTCAATTTGGGTTACGCTTTTCTATTTTTTTTCCTTTGTACAAAAGTTGTAAGAATATACCTGGAAGGCCCAATAAGCCCACACAAGCAGAAGCCCTAAACAAGGCATAACCTAGAAAATTCAAGGCCCAAATAAAACAAAGCCATAAGTAAGCTCAATGGCCCAAAACAGACTAGCCCAAATAACTGGAATCTCAACTAGCCGTTACAATATTCGAAAGCGATTTGCCTTGTACTGGGACAAAAGGCTCACCAGTTCAATGTCTATTATACTTGCTGAATCCATTCGATTATAGTTTTGGTATTTGTTTGATAGGTAAATGACCTAAATTTAAATAACATTTTTGAGCTTATTATTAACTAAAATGATTCCCAATAACTTCTAACTCCTTGACTAGCTTATTAACTAAACGAATTCTAACAACTTTTGACTCATTGACATGATTTGTTAGGTTAGTAATATGTTTGTAAATTGGCATATTTGGACTTCTTGTGATTTTTCCCCTTTATCAATCATTATCTCAAACTAGACTTTGAGTTTAAACTCGACAATAATTGAGTTTGAGCTTACAATTAACTAAACGATTCAAACAAGTTGAGTTCAAGATCATCAAGCAAAAATTGAATTGAGCTTTAACATTTATATCTAGGAGTGACGCTTAAATTGATGTTTCATTTTATTGAATCAAATTAGGATAGCCAAATAACTTGGCTTCACTCAGCTTGATTGAAGCCTTGAAGTGTAACTTATATGTTCCTAAGTCAAGCATGATTTTTTTTCCTGGCAAAGATCAATAATATTAACATTAAACAACAACATTAGAATCAGCTTTAACCTTCAACACAACTTTGTAGGCCTTCATCTGAGAGCAAGAATACTCTCGTTACAACAACCCAAAAAAGAGAAAAAAAAGCAAAAGTTTAATTAATTAATTTTTTGATTGTCTTTGATTATTAATTGATTAGTGTAAAACACCATTGAAACTTGTGATTTAGTGATATTTTTTCTTCTTTTAAAAAGTAGAGAGTCTAAGTCTCTTTCAAATATAGCATAGGAGTTATTCTTTTCAATGAAAAAAAAAAATTATATGGAACTAATTAAAGAGGTAATTTGTGGGAATTTTCAACATTTTATTGGTTGGAAACCCAACATAATCTCAAAGATAGGCTGTGGTTTTATAAACAAAACCTAATATCTTAATGTCGGTTTAACTTTAGAGTCTACGTCATCTCATGCTAGTTAATTGTATGTATATATGAGTATAAATGTACATTACTGGGCCAAGGCCCAATAACAGAAAAAAAAAAGAAAAGAAGCCACCGGTTGGGATTCAAAACATGCCCAATAGAGACCTCGACAAGGAGGCTGACTATTAGGAGTGAGTCAACAACCGTTATCCAACGGTAATCACATTTGAAAAATCTGGAGTCATTATTGTCTCTATGGAAGAGAAAATGATCAATGATGAATGATCGTACGGCGGTCTAGTCGGAGGTCGCAAGAAGGATGATGGAAGATACCAAACAAATTTAGCTCTTTTGAAACCCTTGAATGCTTTCAATTCCAAGGGAAGCAGCCTACCTCACCTCTAATGGAGTTATAGATGCGGGTGAGAACAGAATTCTTTGCTAATTGAACTCCATCAAAGATTCTTTTGTTCCTCTCGATCCAAATGTGACCGAGGCAGAGACTGCAAGTTTGTTGACAATGTTGCTGCAACTCTTCGATTTCCAGTGATGTGCAGCCTATTGGACCAAATTCTGCCATGAAAGACCCAAGCAAAAACCCACACTCTGATTTGATGTAGTTCCAGATTGGTGATGAAAAAAATCAAGAGAAAAAGAGATGGTCAAGTGATTCTGCTGCGAAAAGGCAGATGAAACGGTTGAGAGTCGATCCCTAATTGCAAGCCACAAAATAAACTTGTGTTTTGGCTCTGAAATGAAGTTCCAAACAAGATAAGACCATGGAGCCGGATCAGCAGGAGGTGCAAGGCAGGTCAGTGTATTCTTCAAAGAAACTCTCATTGGGGGATGCTAACCATTTGAAGGAATCAGAAGCAACAGATGGTAGAGGGATGGAATGCATGTAAGGTATTTGATGAAATAACACTGTTCCATTGGTTGTCTGCAATGCTACTGTTCATCATAGCATTCAAAGGAATGGTGGACCTGTGGTTGTCATAGTGGCTCAACTTGCTGCATAAAGGGTAGTTAGAACTTAGACTTAGACGACAGAAGTGTAATAATATCCCTGATTTTTGTATATAATTAATTTATTAATGAAGAGAAACATTTCCAAGGAGCCGAATAACGCTTCCAATGAGTTTGTGTGGGGTTAGCTACTTAGCACATGCATATTTAGATAATGTAATTTAGTTGTATATTATACTATTCTTATTAAGGTATAGTATGACTTTTACTTGTTGCGAGCTGTGAACTCACCACCAATTATTAACATTTCAGGTAAGGTTAGCAAGTAGTTGAATCCAGTTTCTGGCGGACATTCTCTTTATTGTCTTAGTTGTTGTTGTTCAGTGAGAGGAACTTGATTTATGAGGAATATTGTAATTAAGGACATATGCATTTTTCTAATTTTTTTTTGAGGTTCTTTATGTTGAGTTTATGTAAGACCTGAATTAAGTTAGAAATTTAAATTCAGTCATTTGTGCTTTTGCATTGGTTGGTTGGAATATGTAATTGATCATGCCAAGGATATGTTGGGTGACTAATCCCAGTATAAATTTTGGGGTGTGACAAGAAGCTTGTAGAGATGTCATTGCCAACTTTGACCTCAATGAGTGACTGAATTGAATGTCTCAGTTGCAATAATTTTCTCCAGTTCCAAGAAGCTCTTTGGAGCATTTTCATCTCCCAAATGCATTTGTTTTTAATCTAATATTTTCTGTCCCATTGCACCCAACAGTTGTCCCTATTGTTTGAGATCACATTGCATAGATTTTTCAAGCTAGCAGAGTTGTTAAGAAGTCCAAGATTAGGAATGCCCAGTACTCCTGCTTCTTTGGGCATGTAAAGTGAAATTCATGCTACTTTAGCACCTCTGTAGTGAGTGTCAGAACCTTTCCATAAAAAAATCCAACATTTGCTATTGATGTCATTGAGGATTATCTTGGGAGGACAAAAATAAAGCTGCATACTAATAAGGTCATATTAGAGCTGTAATCAATCTTTACGGGAGGATAGGATAATAGCTTGCTTGACTAGGGGCTTATTGTAACCGGTCGAGCATTTGCTCTTTAATTTAAGTTATTGAGTCGCGCTGCTTGCCTTGCTTGACTAGTGACTTATTGTAACAAATTGGACATTTGCTTTCTAATTCAAGCTATTAGGGGATACCCACTCTTATATGCTCAAGTTCTTTCTTATCAAGATCTGATGTGGGATAAAGTTAGCTCCTCTAACATTCTTTCTCACCCGAACTTGCAATGCCCTCGTTGAGATCGAGCCACTCTGCCTACTCAGGGTGCAGCCGAACTCTTTCTGGTCAGACGTTTGACATAACACCGGATCAAAGACTGGATTTGACTCTGATACCATCTAAATCCAATGTGGAACAATGTTAGTCTCTCTAACACTTATCCTCCTAGATATCATTCTAACTAAGGCTTTGCAATCACCTATGTTTAGTCTAGTGGAGATGAGGAGAACACCTGAATGAATGTCTTGTTGGAAGTTCTGTAGATTTGAAGTTCAGTATGTGATGCTACTCCACTAACAAAGAAGCAAAACAAAATAAAGGCACAGGGGAGACCAGGCCCAAAGCCAACAAAAGCACTGGGCCAAACTTTTAAAATTTGGCCCAAACCAAAAGCCCAAAAGAGAGGCCCAACAATTTAAAATTACAAACCATTGTATCAATTGCCCATGCATGACGTTGACTAAATTTTCCTTCTCAATCCTCTCATTCATCTTCCCTTTCTTCGTCCACCGTTGCTTTCTCTGTCGCCATAGTCGATGCTTTATCAGCACCGCCATAGCTTGGGAGACTTGACCAACATAAAGTTCAACCAATTAATTAATTAACTTGCTTGATACCAAGTTAAAATTCAAGAATGAGATCTTTATCAGTAATATTTTTCCAAACGATCACAAGAAACGGAAATTCACAAAGTAGTATAGATTAATGGAATTAAGAAAATGCAGAAACTCTGATACATAAGTTGCTTAAATTTCAAATTGGAAGCTAAATGTTTAGCTTCTTATTTTATTTTTTGTTTGTCTAACTAATTTATTGCATCATCTAGAATGCTCCCATTCATTTTCTCAAACGTACGTGTATGTTCTTCCATGATTTTCAGGAGGTGGTTCGTAAAAGCTCAAGAGCTTCACCTGTTGGTGATTTGGTGGAGACCCGAAGCATCGTATATTCTTGGATAGTGAAAGGAACAAAGAGACGAGGGTGATCAGAATCCACCAGTTGTGGTGGTGCTTCCACTTTTGCCTCTTTTGGTCCTAAGACAAACAAAGCAGTTGACACTCGTATTCTTCCTTCGTTGCATTGTACTCTATGCTTCACATTATAAAATCTTCCGTTGCTCCATGCCTGTGGAAACAAAACAAGACAAAACAAGGTGTGTTTTACTATACTACTATTGCACTCACATCACAAGGAATATTTTTCCTCCCTTTATCATCGTGGTCAAAAGAAAGCACAAGGTATGTTTTGGTAGACTAATCTATATAAGAAAAGACAAAAGAGTCAATTTAAGGATAAAAGAAAATCAATTATGTGAGTTAAAATTTACTTGGATTCAAAATAACGACTAAAAGTACATTACACGTCGCATGGACATACACTAATGTGTATGTATCAATATATATAAATATAACTTTTTTTATCAGTGAACAAATATTTTTTTATTAGTGAAATAGTCCTGACTCCAAAGCTTATAATCCATTAGTATTTTCTTTATTTTTCAAAATAGATATCCATGGTTTAAGACTACACGAAACAATTGTGAGTGTGTGAGTTATTTTTTATGATTAAATAAATAAAAAAGAAAAAAAGTCCCGTAGCTATAGATATTATATATATATATACCCACCTTAGCAAAGTCTCCAACATTGACAACAAGGGTGCCTGGAACTGGATCAATAGGTATAAGTGCACCAGACTTGTCCACAACTTCCAGACCGTTAACTACATCATCATCATGCAATATGGTAAGAAAGCTAACATCTGAGTGTATTGGGGCACCATTTAATCCTACAGTTTGAGGAGTGAAGTGGTATTTGTTTAATCTGAATCGGAAAGACCATCCCTTGAACAAATCGCCCTCCAACCCCAAACCTTCACCCAATTTGCTTCCGATTGCCATGGCTAGCTCATGCATAGCTTCACCGTACCTCAGTATTGTCTCCCTGTAACAAATGATTCGGGAATTCAAATCAGGAAAGTATTAGCATCCAAAGGACAAATCATAAATAGGGATGGATCTTTTAGAATATATAATCCGGACTCTCTCATGTAGTACATCAGTAGTGCAACACACTACATCATAACGCAGTTGCTACATCATGAAATGAAATATTAATTCATTTAACAAAGATGTAAATACTTATATGCAACACATTTATATCAAAGATACTACATCCATGTAATATAATTTATCGTGCTGTAATGTTATAACATCATTAAATTAAAAATTTAACACATTTACATAAGTGTTGCATTGAGATTTAAAATTATTGCATTATTGATTTAAAGTTATTGTATTTTCGATTTAAAGACACATGACTAAAAAATATAGGATGATCCTGATTCGATGTTTTAGATTGATTGAATAAATACAATTTGACCTTTCAAAAAAAAAAAAAAATTATATACAAATTGCCCGAACTTCAAACAAAACAAAAAAAAATTAAATCAACCAATTTTAGAATTTAATATTTTATATATTGAATTGAACCCCAATTGTATCTTCAAATGGGGCGAGTTGCAGTCCCGTATAGTATATTCATTGGTGGCATGTATATATTATGGAGGAGCACATACCTTTGTTGAGGAGAGGCATCAAGGTTAGCGCAAAAGGCATCGAGAGCACCAGGAGAGGCATCATAGACATCAATTGCCTCAAGAAGAGGACGCATCCCTTCAGGTGGACTGTAACCCTTGCCGAAGGCGGCATCAGCAATCCGTTGCTTGATTTCCCCGGGCAGGTCGAGGAGGGATCGCGCCACCGACTTCATTTCTGATAACAAAGTCACTGGGATCCCGTGGTTGATGACCCTAAAATACCCCCAGTCCTCACATGCAGCTATGAGTTTCTCAGATTGTCCTTGCAACTCTTGCATGTCAATCACTGGAATAGAAGTACTACTAACCATTTTCTTTTGCTTTGCTATTATTTCGTATGTGTTATTCTCTGGCTATGGAGTTGAGTACTATGTCGATTCCAAATGGCATGCATGTCTTATATAAGATGGTGGAGCCAAATAGTCAAGTAGTCAAAACTATATTTTGCACCCTCACGTCACAGCCTGCGAATTTCTCTCCTTCAAACCATGCATACGGTCAGGACTTCAAGATTTGTTTAACCTCTTGGTTACTTTGTATACAAGGAAAGAGAAAAACAAAAACAAATGTGAGCTTTAACCCATTCTAGAAAGCTTTTTTTTTTTAATTATTTTATTTTTTTCAGATGTGCCATGAAAACTAGAAATGTTGGAGTAGGATGGATGGAGTTGAGCACAAATTAAAAATAAAATGAAAGAAAATCAATTAAGATAGTTTAGACATGTCCAAACAAACTTTAAATACACCAATTAAAAAGAATGACATAGTCACACCGATAATACTAGAGAAAGATGAACACCAAAGTTAAACCGAATAGAGGTAGTTAAAAAAAATATGATAGCATGTGCTTTCACTCAGGCTAAGAGTGGGATGAAAATATAGTATTCATAGTAGTTGGTCAAAATATTAGTTGTTGAAAATATAGTATTCATTTAGCCAAGTCTAATAAGTATTGGTAAAAATATTAGTTGTTGATGTGGTGGTGGTGGTTATTAGAATTACAATTATAATAATAAACCCTAGTAGAAATAATGATAAGGGTGATCGAATTACAATATACTTCCTTGACTTGTAGCATTTTGCAATAAACCTCCCTTGAATTTTTTTTTGTGGTAAAAAACTCCCTCCGACTGACTAGGGTGAATTGAAGACAAAAAATGACTAAAACACCCATCATTTTTGTTTGGATATGTCCTTTATGCAATCTTTTGCTATAATTAATACAATGTGTCTTAATTAAATATGGAATAAAAGGGAAAGTTTTTTTTTTTTTTTTCATGTGCTAGGTTTCATACAATCAATATTAATTGATTGTTGTCTTGTTTGAGAAACTGGAATCATCTTCTTGCATGGAAACGAAAAATTAGAAAATAGAAAAAAAATATCTATTTAAATATTATTGCGGACCATACGCCTATATGATATAGACATACCTGTATACTTGATCATGCACGTTTTTTTATGTTGATTAATAAATTATGCAAGATAAAGAAAAAATAAATTATGCAACATGTAACTGTTTGATTTCATGAAATTGGAGTGATCATTGGCACCTTTGTACTTAATTACATACAAAACCAAAATTTTGGGACTTGTAAATGGAATTTAGATCCACAATAATTTTAAATCATTACTATATATATAAAGATTGCATAAAGCATATGTCAAAACAAAAATTACCGGCATTTTAGTCATTTTTTTTGTCCCCAGTACCCCCATCTGGTTAGTTGGAGGGAGTTTTTTGTCAAAAAAAATTCGTAAGAGAATTTATTGCAAAATGATACAAGTTAAGGGGAGCTTATTGCAATTGGTCTGAATAATAAGTTAATGTGGTGGGAAAAAAGGAACAAATTCTTCAACAACGTGCACCTCACATGCTTCATGCTTTGATTATTTTATAATCACAACACTGGAATTTTCCAAAAGAGTCTTTATAGTTAATAATAAATAGTCTGATTGGAGAACAGCAGAATGACTGGCATTCAGTTGGGAACATCAACTGTGTAAATACTAAATAGTCTGATGATGAATAAAATAATGTTTAAACTTCTGTGAAAATTACTGGTTCAGTTGGGAATATCAACTGTGTAGCCCATTTGCTGAGTCAATTTGCTCTAGAAGAGAGCACGTTTGAAACTTTGAATGTTATTGATGAGGTGGCACCAGGACCACTCCCGATATTCACAAAATTTTGAGAGAATTTAGGCGAATTTTTAAATGCTAGCCTCTTGTATATAAGGTTTTTTATCCGCATAAATTTTAAAATAGTGCAAATTTTTTATTAAAATGAGACGATAAGCACATAAAATATATTTATGTTGAAAACAAAAAAAAAATCGGTCTTGGTGCTTTATAAATAGCACAATTTAGTTCATATCAAAAAATTAAAAACAAATATTCAACACACTTTAGTCACAAAAATCAAAATTCAACTTCATATCAAAGTAAATGTAACCGTTTTGCATTTTAAGTTACAAAATTATCAATTAAAGTATTTCAATCAAGTTTCTCCAATATATCTTTTTTAATAGATATTATAGTTAAAACGCAAACAACAATCTGACAAACACTAAGAAACAAATTGAACCTTTAGTTAGTAATTCTTTTATTTTTTTTTTTAAAAAATGAGATCCAGTAGTGTTAGGTTTGGTTAAATGTACTATAGTTAATAATATTTTTTTTTTTTAAATGAGGCTGAATAATATTGAATTTGGTTAAATGATCCATAGCTAATAAAAAATAAATTTAAATGAGGCTTGGTTGTATTGGATTTGATAAAATAGACCACAGTTAAAAAAAACAAAAAAATGAGACCCAATAAATTCAATAATACTATTAAATTTGGTTAAAAATGAAAAGTCCTCCAAAATTGGAGGTGGTAGACGAACGTCTGGGCCGCCTAGCCCAAAGCGAGCCCTGGGTGGCAACTGTTGTCTTTGTACGACTGCTATAGAATTTTCTGATGTTTGACTGATGACTATTTAATTAAATTGATTGCTTTGATAATAATAATAATATATAATTGTTTGCAAGCTCAACATAATCTCAAAGATTACGAAAAATGATAATCATAAGAGCCGTGAAATATCTGCCGCCCACCGAAAATATACTGCTCTCTGTAGGAGTACTACTATGACCAACATTTGAGTCGTGGTTCACTAGTATAGGTTGACACTCGACAGTGACCACCATAATAAACAAGTAAATATATATACATGTATGATATATGTGTCAATGTAACATTCTGCCCAAGAATTCTGCTTAACTTTTTAAATAACTAACATTTTCAGTAAAGAGGGACAACTTTTAATACTAATTTTTTTTAAGTCATCGTAATAATTTTATTGAATAAATTTATCATTATTTATTGATAACATTTACTTTATTATTAAAAATTTTCAAAAAAAATATTTACTTCATTAATTTTTTAATTTATCTATTAAAAATTAAATGAATAATTTAAATTATTTTTATAGATATAGAGAGAAAGGGGAAACAAAGACTCAAAGAGAGAGGGTAAAAAAGAGAGAGAAATAAATTGGATAGAGAGAGGGGATAGAGAGAAAGAAAGAAAAAAGAGAGAGCAAGAAATAGGGGATAGAGAGAAATATTGGGGAGAGAAAGGGGACCAAGAGAGAGAAAGAGAGGGGAAAACAGAGAGAGAGAAAGATTTAAAAAAAAATAGGGAGGCCTAGTGGATTTTTTTTGTAATTTTAGGGGGGGGGGGCAAGGGGTTATATATAAGTATATAATTTAAAAAGTAAAAGTATATAAAAGGGGGAAAAAAATTTCAGTGGGGGTCTGCCCCCACTAGACCCAACATGGGTCCGTCCCTGAACTGACTCTGAAGTTTGTACATCATACTAATGACTATTTAATTAAATTGATTGCTTTGATAATATAATAATAATAATAATTTATAATTGGTTGCAAACTCAACATAATCTCAAAGATGAAGAAAAATGATAATCGTGCAATATCAGCCGACCACCGACAATAGACAGCCCTACTACTATGACCATCATTTGAGTCGTGGTTCACAAGTAGTATAGGTTTTACTAATTAATCACAATTATCATTAACAGTAACCACTATAATTCACAAGTATATATATACACATGTATGATATATGTGTCACTGTACTTTTCTGTCCAAGAGTTCTGCTTAACTTTCTACGTAACTAGCATTCTCCGTGTATTATAACTGACTTTGAAGCTTTGTACATCAAATTATGATTTGTGTGATGCAAAAGTTATTGGGAAAGTTAGATTTAAAAGTTAGAGGGAGAGTGATTAAGTTTACTCCTTTTTTTGTTTATTTTTCAGATTATACAATTTTAAGTCTAATTAAAATTTTAAGCAATCCCACAAAGCAAGTAAATAAATAAAGTGCAGCAAAGTAAACGAATGCACCATATATACGTAGAAAACTCTGATCGAGAAAAAACCACGGATGAAGCTTTGTAGTCCCGGAGAAGCAAATCTACTATCATCAAAGAAAAGTATAACAGACTCAGTCTCAGACTCACACCCACTCCACTCTAACAAGAACTTGATGCAGAATATCTCAGATTTATTCTTGCGACTTCCTCGTCCAATTACTACAGATTCCCAACTAACGTCAATATTCTTACAGAAGGGTAACTAGAAGAACACGAACATTTAACAAGTATTCTATCCCCTTCATAGCACGATCTTCTTCTCCTTCCTTGCCAACAAACAGTTGTAGAAGAAACCAATCCAGTAACTTCATCAATAATAAATCTTTGAATCAGTCTTTGAACAGTTGATCAAACAAATAGAGACACCTAAATCACTCAGTGAATATGTGTGTGCTCTCAAAAATATAAACAAAGAATTGAGAAAAAAATTCTTTGCTAGAAAAATATCTCAATACTTTCTCTCTAAAATATGAATTTCTTGTCTATTGAAAGTGTAATGAGAGAGAAATCATATGAGATTTTTATAGAGATCAATTTTCTTTGAAAAAAAGGTTAAAAATTAAATGGAAACAAGTCCCAAAGTTTAAGGCAATTTTAGAGTCAAATCCGGGTCAAAACATGACACTACAGAGCCAATTTTCGCCAACAGAAAGCTTGGGTCAGTCCAGCCTATTCCTTGGACCGATCCAAGCTTCTGCCTTTAGAGACTGTGATCTTGAGACTGCTTGGACCGGTCCAGGGTTTGAGCTGGACCGTTCAAACTTTGAATATTTTCATTTTTTTTGCTTTAAAACCTCTCTATTCAAGGTTGGAACCTCCCGATTTGAAATATATGTGTTTTCACCACTTTACTTGGACTACGTGACCAGTGATGTCCTCATACTCGAAACCATCCAATTGATTAAATTCTTGTTCAGACCATTGATCTTTTTTCGAAGATTCAAGCTTCATCATTTGAAGAACACTTGCATGGTTGGTATAGAACTTCATGCTCACTCTAAGACCTCAATTACTTGATCAATGATAAAATATAAATCAAAGAGATTACAACTCGATCATGTTTAGTTTTGACACTGAAGATTGCTAATTACAAAAAGATATACGTCACACATCTCAGACTCAAAAGTCTTTGATTTGTTAATTGAAGATTAATTTCATCTCGAATGGTGATACATCCTGACATGTACTCTCTCGACTCACTCACATATATGTGGTCAGCGTCACTTTTCTTTATCATTTTTCATTTCAATGTGAATATATTAATTGACATTATGAAGGCTCGTATATGTTTGAAAATGTACTTTTAATTTTGAGCAACAAAAGTCTCATGACGATTACTCATTTTTAGTTGACAAAGTTATGATCTGTGTTTTGAATTCTTATTTTTGCAACATAATGGTCCAAAAACAAATCTTGCATTTTGAAGTGAAATGTTATGTGATTCAACTATCAGTAAGAGTTTGATGGTCGAAATTCATAGTTATTTTATTGAATATTATTCATAGACTTTAATGTGATACTTTACCATCAATATATTAAGAGTATTAATAGGGTTATTGGTCAATAGTTGTATATATAATAAAGACAACGAATAATCTTATATGAAGCTGCTCAAAGTAACCATGATTCAGAAGTAAAACTGCTAGAATAATGAGAGAAAGAAAGAGAGAAATATTGATTTATGTATTGAATAATGAATGGTATGTCTTTATAATATGCAATGAGTTTATACATATAGGAGAATAAAATGGGATAGATGAGTGGGGAGAAACTTAACTCATACATAGTAAACCCCAATCATATAGAAAAGGTACAATACATAATATATACTAATATATTATAACACTCATTCTAAACTTAAGGTGGGTTTGGTTAAGATATCTGTTATATGATCATGTGAAGTGATAGACTGTAACTGCAAGGTCTTCTGAAGTAAATGATGACGAATAAAATGACAATCTATCTCAATATGTTTGGTCCGCTCATGAAAATTATCATTGTGTGCAATCTGAATAGTACTATTGTTACCAAAATAGATGGGAGTAGTAGTGGATGAAGAAACACTCATATCCTGAAGAAGCCATCGTAACCATAAAAGCTCAGAAGTAGTATCTGCAAGTATTTTATACTTGGTTTCTATGCTTGATCGAGCAATAAGTGACTGTTTCTTACTATGCCAAGAGATTTGTGAGTCACCAAGAAAAAAATAATATCCTATAGTGGAATGGTGATCTGTTAGGTCTCGAGCCCAATCTGCATTGGAATAAGCATGAAACACTAGTGGAGACAAATGAGAGAAATAGAGCCCACGAAACATAATACATTTGAACTGATCTCTACGAAGCCATAAACTGAATGACTATATGAATAACATGAGAAATATCTAGACGAGTGACAATAAGATATACTAGAATACCAACTAACTGACGATACATAGTACCATCATGAAGAGGTTCATGTGGAGTGATTCTCACATTGGGCTCAAGTGCAGTATCGGCAATCTTGTTGTTTGTGATGCCAATTTTGGAAAGAATATCGAAAATTGTACTTTGCTTGAGTAAGGTGGTAGCCATCAGTAGCTCTAGTAATTTCTAAGCTTAGAAAATAACTGAGAGGTCCAAGATCTTTCATTTCAAACTGTTGGCTGAGAAACTGCTTAAGTTCTTGAATACCCTGAATATCATCTCCGGTGATGATCATATCATCAATGTAAAGCAAGAGAAGAATAACACCATTGACAATAAGCTGGATAAATAGAGTTGAATCATATGTACTAGTAGAGTAGCTAATACGAGAAATAGTAGAATTAAACTTGGTAAACCAAGCTCGACGTGCCTATTTAAGACCACACAAAACATGTGTAAGTTTTTGAGACTGTAATTAGCCTCCATCTAGAAAGCACGGACACTTCGTATAGGGGTGCCGTGTCCGTGTCGGACACGTGTTGAACCCTCCTTAGAAGTATCTTGGAATTTATTTTTTTTAGGACACGCAGGGGACACGGCAAGGACACGAATAAGACATGCGCGGGACACGGTAGGGTACATTTTATAATTTTTAAAAGTGCAAAAAAACCCTGAACTTTTCCAAAGTTACAAAATGACCCCTTTAAACTATTTTTTTGAACATTTCAGCCCCTCATCTTCTAAAAGTTGACAAGTTGACTCCTTGAAATAACTATAATGACATATATACCATTTAATATGACTATTATGCCTTTTTTATATAAATATAGTATTTTCTAAAATAAAAAATAGTTAGATAAAATTCCTAAATAATAAATTTAGAAACAAAAAAATAAAAAAGCCAATAGAACTTTATTTAACATAAAGCCATGTTGGTTTATTTGATATTTTTTATTTAAATTTATTTGTTTGTTATTAAAAAAATGAGTAATGTGCAAGATTTTAGTAGTGAGTTTGAATATAATGAACATATTTTTTAAAAATACATTAATTGCTTGATAATAAATTGAAGTGTTTGTGTAATTTATTATTTTTTTATTGTTAGATTTATGGTATTGTGGATATTGGTTAACTTGTTGAATATATATTAATATATTATTTCATAACCGTATTTTCGCCGTGTCTTATCCTTTTCTTTTAAATTTATCGTATCGGCATATTTGTGTCGTATCGTACTCGTACCCGTACTTCTTAGACTTTCATAAATCTCATCTAGTAAATTAATAGACAAATAGGTGCATAGTTGTGACTTTATTTGTAAAACAATACTAGTCTACTAGCGAGTAAGAACATTCTCTTTTTCACCATTGATGTGGCACTAGTGAGTAACAATCTTCTTTTTTTAACCATTGATGTGGCAAAATAATAATAATAATAAAATGAAATGAGCTCATTTTGAATCAAAAATTATAAAGAAAAGGGACAAAAAGATAGGTCATTTTGTCGGTAATTAGCAAATCAAGGGTACAAACTCTGGCAGCCCGGTTTGTCCGTGCCATATTAAAAATGGGCAGGCTAGGACAAATATAGATTTACAAATTGGGTCTATACTTAAACTCTCTGAATCCATTCGCTTATCGTTTCATTCATATTTATTTGTTAAATAAATGACCAAATTTGAATAGGATTTTAAAGTTTAAGCTTGACAATAATTGAGTTTTTACTTTCAGTTTAACTAAACGTTTCAAATAAGTTGAGCTTCAAGCTCAAATTAATGTTTCATGTGATACAAGAAAAAAAAATACTAATGGTCAATCTTGATGATGATGATGATGATAAAACGAAAATGATCATGATTTTTGAAATAGTTAGAAAATAATCATAATATTAGAGTGATACAAGTGGAATCAAGAGATCATTGAAGCATAAAGTTGCATTATAACTTGGTATCAATTCAACTAATTGACATGGTCACTTGTGCGCTCTCTATCTCCCTTCAGTTTCAATGTCCTTCGGTTGTCCTCAAGAGTTGATGGTGCGTACAAGCTCCAGAGCTTCCCCAGCACGCAATCCGGTGGAGAGCCGAAGCTTTCTGTAATCTTCGAAATTCAAAGGAAGATAGAGTCGTCGGTGATTGGAATCCTCCACCAGTTCTGGTGGCGCAACAACTTCTTCCTCCTTCGGTCCTAAGACAAACATAGCAATTGACACTCGTATTGTTGCTTCCTTGCATTGAACCCGGTGCTTCACGTTGTAAAACCTTCCATTGCTCCACACCTTCAACATACATATTCAAAGATGTACCAAAATTACTTAAAAAAATCTATAACAATTTGTTATTTCTTATTGGAAAAAAAAGGTAGTTTGCCATGAATTTTCTGTTTAACCAAACAAATTCAAGAAAGAGTAAAACGTAACACACAGTAGCAATGTCTCCAAGATTGACGAGAAGGGTGCCCGGTAAGGGATCAACGGGTATGAATTCGCGAGAATTCTTTTGCATGACTTCAAGACCGCCAACATTTTCATCATCTTGTAATATGGTCAGAAATCCGGAGTCGGTGTGAATTTGAACACCAGATTGTCCTACAGTTTCAGGAGTGAAGTTGTATTTGTTGATTCTGAACTGGCAAGACCATCCCTTGAACAAATCACCACCCAACCCCATACTTTGTGCCAACTTGCATCCAATATCCATTGCTAGCTGGTGTATAGCTCCAGAGTATCTCAATACTGTCTCCCTGTACCAATTCACAATTCATTTCCAATCAAGATTACCCAAATATATATAGTATAACTTATTTTACATCTTCTCTTCTGTTACAACCTAAAAAATTGAAACATCACACTGTCAAATCCATACAATCAAATCCAATTGGGAATAGTACCCACACATAGCAAACAAGTTTCGGTTGGATTCATAGTGAATCATATCCTAGAATTGTAATTCCTACGCAAACACATCCACACTAATCCACCCATGACCCATATAAACATGCACATATGTAGTCGAACGGTATACATGGGCGGCAAATATATATATATTGATGGATAGAGAGAGCATACCTTTGTTGATGAGAGGCATCTAGCTGACTACAAAAAGCTTGGACAGCTTGGGCAGAGCCTATGTCATAAAGACCCAAGCCCTCATAGAGAGGATTGGCCTTGGTAGGTGCTACGTAGCCACTGCCGGGGATGATGTCAGTGTTCCGGCGTTTGATTTCTGCGGGAAGGTCAAGCAGAGATCTGACTACCGACTTCATCTCCGACATCAAAGTGATGGGGATGTGGTGATTGATGATCCTGAAACATCCCCATTCGTCACATGCTTCTACTAGTTTCTGGGATTCTGACGGAAAATTTTGAAGATCAATCACCGGAATACTCATGCCCATTCCTTCTTTCCTTCTACTGTATGGTCTTTAATTGACTCTTTGTTGTGAAAATTGAAATATCACCGTTTTAAATTGTTTGGCCAGACGGTTTTGTTTAGTAATTAATTTGACAATCATGTTAAAGTTTGTCGAATTGTCTCCTTTTTGGGTGACCATGTGATGATTTCACCGTCCTCGAAGAGGAATACGTCCATCAAAATAAAAGGACAAAAAAATTCTTCAACGTATGATTCTTTTGGAATTTTTTATAGATAATTAATACTTTTTCCAGTTGGGAGAGATACCGAGAGAGAGATCAGAATTCTAATTATTTCTTAAATTCATGTATTCAATTCAAATTCATGGGTTCCTTTATTCACAATTTTTTTATATATAAAAATCATTTTATAACCCATAATTTAAAGTAATTTAAACAAACTTCAAACAAGGTTGTGGATACTTTTGTCAAATAAGTTAGTTTGCTAAATAATTTTTAAATGAGTTATTTGCGCTTCATAAAATTATTACAGTACTTCAAATTTTATTTTATTAAAAAAAATTAATGGCGTTCAGTGTTGTCCTTTAGTCTAAGAATGAAAGCCTACTACTATGAAACTATTCATGTACATTTTTTCAACCCTAGTGTGATTTTATCATTTTCGTTAAAAATATTCACTGCATGCCGAATATGCTCTTGACATCTATAAAATAATAATAAAATTTGAAATCCAAATATTTAAAATAATAAATAAATACTATATTCATTACAAAAGGTTAAAACAATTAATCAATGAAATTTTTTTTTTTTTATTGTAAACAATATACATACATATATATATATATATATATATATATATATATATAATTGAAGCAAGTCCATAATTCATACGTAATTGTACGCTGTGCCACAATAAAGAGAAATTAGAAAAATATTTCACTAAAATGATTACAATAACCTTATTATTATACTAAATGACCATTTATACTCAATATAATTCGACAAAATTACCCAATCTCTCTCTCTATTTTTCCCCTTTCTCCCTCTGTCATTTTCTCTTTTTTTTCTATATCTAAGTTGCTTTTGTCAGAAACAAAACTGAGTTTATGGTGATAGATGAATATATGTATCATCACTCCACAGTATGGACACGACCCACGACAAATTACTTTTGCGACAAACTTTGTCTCTAGCCATCAGTCCACAGTATGGACACGAACAAACCTTGTATTTAGCCCCCTAGTTTAGGAAAAAAATTTTTTTGCTCGATTTATGTTATTGAGTTTCTCAGAATCTGCTTGTTACATTTATATGAGCTCAATATCTTCTTTAAAGCATATGTTAATGTTGGCTAACAAAATTGATTCGCTTGACCAATTAGTGTTGTATGAGCGCAGACATGTCAGTGTAATTGATTCAAAGAGATTAAATAAGTTGAACATAAATATCTCTTTTGAAGAATAATTGTGGATTAGACCATTGCTAAGAAAGAGAAAATATGACAACTTCCTTGTAAGGGGTTTTTTTTTTTTTTTTTCTTCTCAATTAAGAGGATTTTTAAGAATTATGAAAAAATTAAAATTGATAACTAAAAGGTGCAAGGATAATTAAGAGGGGAGTGTAAAATGCAAGGAGTCGTAAATTGGCGAAGAAATTAAAGATATTGGAAATGGTAAATTACATTAAAGGAAAGGGTAATGCTACTCAGGCAGAATTCGTAGGCATAATTCATAGGCAGAATGTTTTATATCCATTGGATGCATGTGGTAGGTCCCACCACATACACTCACCACATGCATCCAATGGATGCAAAACATTCTACCTATGAATTCTGTCTACGAATTTTGCCTGAGTAGTATTACCCTAAAGGAAATTGGCAAGAAACGAAAATTGACAAGAAAAATAAAGATACTGGAAAATGAAAGAATAAATGTAATGTGTTTTGTTGATGGTGTTGGACCCTTAACATGACTTACAAGTAAGCTATTTATAGGATTTACAATGAAAAAAACTCTTAAAACTGTGCATAGATCTTTCTTTAAATTTAAAATCTTATTTGAAATTTGCAATAACATCAACTTGACAAAAATCTGCAACAGAATCAGCCAAAGAACAAAATCAGTCGAAAATCTCTAACAAATTAGCTTCAAATTTTTCTTTGAATTTGAAATAAGTTTAAATTGATCTCTGAGAGCTCCAAAACTCGCCAAGTGTTCTTATTCACTAAACTTCTAGCAACTAACACCTAAAATCAAGTAAGAGAATCTCTGTTTGAATTCAAATTTGCCATATCTCTAACTGTTTGAGTCCTGATGGCGCCATGTGTCAATCTAGATGATCATCTAATCTATTATTTCAGCAAGTAATTCTTATAATAGTGTAAAAGAATCTTCATTTGAATTTGAACTAAGTTGAAAAAGTTTATATGGTGCCATGTGTCTATTATATCTTTATTTGAATTTAAAATTCAAATATGTAGCCAAGTTATCGAGATTGTAGCAGCCACGTATCATTTATTCTGTTACTCCTGATTACAATCAACCAATTTTATAACTCATTTCTGATTAACCACGTCATTATTCATGTGTCATCAAATTACTCTTCCATGTTAAAACAACATGGGTAGCCATGTTTCGATGTTAACAGTTAAACTGTAAACAACCTTATCATTGAGCTCATTAATTTAAATGCCAAATGGTAGGTCTTAAGAATAAATGACTTTTTATAATAATTTTGGCAAAGTATTCTGATTTTATGCAATGAATAAGAGAATTGTAGTCAATTGAGAGTTCTATTTGTCTGAAACCAGTTCATGGCCCGTATCAGTTTCTAGCAAATTGATAAATTTATCTAGGGTCTAGAGATGGTACAATGACAATGATGTGTGTTGCTGCCAATCACCAAGTTAAGTTATACAATTCATCTTTTGGTAAAGTTTATTATTAGAAATAACTTTAAACAATCGTGATAGTCATGAAAGTTCATAATTAAATTGCATTTTGAAAAATAATCTCACTCAGTAAATCAAATGTCAAAAATTACATTATGATATATAATCTCACTCGGTAAATCAGATGTCATTAAACTGGACCGTTACAAGTGGGCAAAGATAGTGGTGGTTAATTTCTATCTTCCTTTTTCAAATTGATAACCCGTGATTGGAATCTCTAGGATTTCTTGGTATTAGGATTTGAAAAGGAATTTTAAAAAGAAATGGGATTTGTGAAGTAATTCTAAAGGAAATATTGCAACGTCGAGAAATAGGAAGAAATTAATTACCTCTACAAACCACTTTCACGTTTCTCATTTTGCAAACCTCTTTCACTTCTCTCATCCTAAAATTCTAGAAAATTTATTTCTTTTCAAGTTCCAATGTATTTCAAACATGCGAATAGAATCCCATTTTAATTACAATTCAATTGATTTTTCAATTCCAATTCATTTAAAAGTAAGAGGTTCAATCAAAACGTCTTGGGATGGTATATCTGATTGCCCTTCATTTGCCTCAAAACACCTAAAGCTTGCTTGCATTTTCAGCAAATAAATATTTTTTTTTTTCTTAATGTGAAAGCCTTTCGCCACGGACACGCCACCCTCGTAAAAGTGTCCGGTGTTTTTAGGTTGTCATTGATTGTAATTTCATTTCAAATAATTAACAAACACTACCAAATGGCTCATTGCCGTTCTTTCAATTTTTAGGGGGGTTCAGAAATCCTCTTCAGAGACTAATTACTGATACGAGGCATAGTGAACATGATCAGAATCTTTATGGATGGAATATATATATATTACCTAACAATGAAAAATAGAGGAAGTGTATATCTGCCCTCTTCTGTAGGTTTTCAAGCATTGGTGGCGCGTAGGAGTTCAAGAGCTTCGCCATCGCGCAATCCAGTGGAGAGCAGAAGCTTTCTGTAATCTTTGAAAAACAAAGGAACATAGAGACGAGGGTGGTCGGAGTCCACCAGTTCCGGTGGTGCTTCAACTCCTCCCTCCTTTGGTCCCAAGACAAACATAGCAATTGACACTCGTGTTCTTGCTTCCTTGCATTGTACTCGGTGCTTCACGTTGTAAAACCTTCCATTGCTCCACACCTTCAACATATTCAAAGATGTATCACAAATCTATAATAAAAGGTCAAAATTTAGTATAGAAGAAATTAATAAATTTATGAGAAAACAACATGCTGATATACCTTAGCAACATCCCCAAGATTGACAAGGAGGGTACCTGGCAAGGGATTGACCTCTATAAATTCACCAGAATTCTTTTCCATCACTTGAAGACCACAAACATCTTCATCATCCTGTAATATAGTGATAAATCCAGAATCTGTGTGAATTTGCACACCAGATTGTCCTACTGTTTCAGGAGTGAAGTCATATTTGTTTATTCTGAACTGACAAGACCATCCCATGAACAATTCGCTGCCCAAACCCATACTTTGGCCCAACTTGCATCCAATATCCATGGCCAACTCATGTATTGCTCGAGAATACCTCAATATTGTTTCTCTGCAATTGTTAAATCCAAATCAAAATCAACAAATATTTACTAAATATCGATCCACCTACAAGTTACAATCCTAAATTGAGAATATATATATATATATATATATATATAGATTGTAGAGTAAGAGAGAGAGAGAGAGTACCTTTGTTGAGGAGAGGCATCTAGCTGAGTACAAAAGGCTTGGACAGCTTGAGTGGAGGCAATGTCATAAAGACCCAAGGCCTCATACAGAGGATTGGTCTTGGTAGGTGCTACGTATCCACTGCCGGCGATGGCGTCAGTGTTCTGGCGTTTGATTTCTAGTGGACGGTCGAACAGAGATCCGACGACACTCTTCATTTCGGACATCAAAGTGATGGGGATGCGGTGATTGATGATCCTGAAACATCCCCATTCCTCACATGCTTCTATTAGTTTCTGAGACTCTGATGGAAAATCTTGAAGATCAATCACTGGTATACCAGTCTCCATTTTTTTTTTCTTTTTCTTTTGGCTAGCTTTTGATTGTTTGTTGTGAAAATTTGGATAACAACATATTTATTTGGCAGATGTTCACGACAACTTGTCCCCTTCTTGCGTGGCCTAAATGAACTCTCGCATCAAAACAAAAAAAAAAACGATCTTAATTCTTGAGAATAATTAATGTCTATCTTAATTGTTGTTTCTAAAAAAATTGCATTTTTTTTTCTTTTGTTTGTAAGAAACATTTGGATTATTAAGAATAATATCACTTTGATATGTATGTTTGTGAACAAGAGTAAAGTTAATTGGTATCTACTCCTGTATCACTGTTTGCAATGAGAGAGAAATTCTCATTTTCAAAGCAAGCATGAGGCTAGGTTTTTGTCAATACGGCAAAGCACTGGCCTAAATTAGCATGAAAGAAACATTCAATTAGCCAGTCCAATTCAAATGCCACTAGCCTCTCTGATGTGACCAGTTTTTGGCATAGAGGATGAATGGCTGTACATTTTGTCCATATCAAACCTAAACCTAAACCAGGGGAAGAACACATACACAAGAAATAAATATGGTTTGACTAGTTGGAACCATTCCATTTCTCATAGAATAATGCTACCGAACAAGACACATGCATGATGAACCCCACAATTGTCGGTGGTGGGCTCTATCAAACATTGTGTCTTGTTCGGCTTCTCACTAATTGTGATGGTGGGTTCTACCAAACGTTGTGTCTTGTTCGGCTTTTCACTTTCACTTTCCGTAACATTACACCCCTCTCTTCCCTTCAACAATTCTCCAATTCCACCTATGTCTTATGAATTTTTCTATCAAGTCCATTACCTTTTCCATACTCTATGAAGTTCTAACATTTTATCATCAATTAACCTAGGAATTGTGCTAGATTATGTTTTCAATGGGTTTGTTGAATGCTTCTATGATATCTGATTCTCCCAGTGCTTGTTAAGCAAAAACTCCAAGCCACCAGAAGGGTTTCAAGGGAATTGTTGGAGACATTTTGTTGATCAAGCAAGTCTTGGGATGGTTCAGGCCCCGATGTCTAATTCCTTATGATTTAAAGAACAGTATTAAATTTCCCTAGTCTTGGTGAAATATCTTTAGACATACATAACATCCTCCCTTTGAATAAACAGAGGAGGGCTCATACAAATTGAGACTTGAAACAAACTTATTAAGTAAGATGATTAATACTATTTACTCTCTCAAATTTCCACTTCAATTTCTCCTACACCATCTTCTGCTTGTTAATCCTCAAATTTTCCAAAAGATTTTCACAGAGTTGCCTGAAATCAATATCTTCCACACATTTCAATACCGCGATCATCTTGTCATTTACTCAAATCTTCTTCAAGTAAACATCTGATTTTAAACCATGATATATATTTGATAAAGAGCAGCATTGAACCATACTGGTCATGAAACATTTTCATTAGAGGAAGTCATTAGATATATAGAATTCCTTCTTTTATACTTCACATACAATACCTACTGCCTTATTAACCAGCTCAAGTCTTCTCATTAACAGAGTTCAAAAGATCTACCATAATGTGATTAGTATTTCACCTTACTTCTGTTCTCACATTGCCTGATCATCTTCCATATCAAACATTAGCCATATCTCATTCACTCTGTCATCAAATTCAAAAGGAGAATTGTACTGCGCGACAGTATAAACTGTAGTGGGATCCGCTGCACGGCTTTTATCAATGGCAGCTGACCAAGTAGAGCCTTCAAGACTGGCATGCAAGGCGGCAGCTTCCTCTCCAACATTCGAGTCTGATACGAATCCATTGAATTGTCTTACAGCTGCATACGTGGTTCCCCATTTTTGGACGTGAAGACCTTTCGCCAAAGGTGGATTGGCTTGGTTCTCTTTTGGGATGTAAAAGCTCACACCAAATGATGATGCACAAAAGGGTCCATCGCTGGGTGAGACTTGGGTGAGCACTGGAGCTGTCATCTCAATCTGTTTGTCGTCGTAGTTCTTCCCTTGAATGTAATCGAATAGCCTGTGAGAGGGGAAGATAACAAAATTACAATCCATTCCACAATAGCCAATTCACTATGTGGTATAGGAAATAATCAGCCATACAAACATATTACTGGGAAGTTTCACACACTGTTTGGAGGTTAAAAATTAAGTTCAAGCACTTGTAGATTGAAAGAAAATTTACAGACTAAGAACTATCAAATGGATGAGCAATAGTTAAGTGAATGGTTAATTAGGTGCACCCAATACACTAATACATAGTTATTGTTCACAACTAAACATTCACAAGCCCATGCTTTCATCTTTTATATTACTACAGCCTTTTGAGTGTGGTCTTATAGCTCCTGTGGCTCCTCTAAACAAATTTGCAAACATCAATATCATTTGGTTCTCTTTTGAGTACGAATCTATTTTAACTATTAGATTATATATACTGAGTTGGTTATATTTGTCCCATTGCTATTTTATTTGCTGTGTTACTTCGTAATTCTCTATTTTTTAATTAACCTCTTATTCTGTCAATAGAAGTTAAAACAAATTATTACTTCATGACCAACATAGTTGTAAATTAGTCCTCTTTCAAAAAGATTTATCACAACCATCTCTAGTACTAATTATGTTCACTGCTTATATCAGCTTTTGGGTTTTGGTAGGAAAGAAAGGAATTGATTTTAGAAAATTTTTGATTCTTTTATCTCAAAGTTTTTCTCACCATTTTATAAGAAAATTGGGTTTCTTCAGATTTACATGAATTCTCTCTCTTCATATATATTTTAATTCCTCACCTCACAGATTACCAATAACAACCAAACAATAGCAAGTGAAATTCCTTATATTTTCTTCTACTGTTTTCCAAGTTTTCAATGGAGTTGGAGCCCATCTAAACAATAACATACAAGTAAAGAAGTATAAAAAATAAAAAAATATGATTAGGCAATGATTTGTCACTTTTCTTCGTTTTGTAATAACTATTAGGATAAATTTAATGTATTGGAAAATTGAAATAATCAAGAAACAAATACGCACGTACTACAGTAGTAATTAAATATGTGACTGCGAACTTACTGCAAGAAGCCAGTTCTGGTGGCTTCAACCAAGGAAATGTCTTGAATGGAAGAAGTTGACATCCACACAGCAGAATTATAGCGGCGAATTTCATAGCCATCGCCGGCGTGGATCACGTCATAGCTCGGACACTCGATACGGCTACATGACGGAGGAAGCGTGCCGGCTGCATTTTTTGAGGTTTCCGGCCAGATACCCAACTCAGAATTTGATAGGAGACTCAACAGAAATGATAGCTTGAACAAATTGGACGCTGCCATTGTGAATGAGGAACTGTTTGAGATAGAATCGACTACTTAAAGAAGAAGGTGAAAATTAAGGTTGTGTATTTTTCAAGAAATAATCTGTGTCTAATTAATATCCACACATTATAGGACTTGAATGCATGGTTGAGATATGAAGATTCTTAAAGAACAACGACACATTTGACTCTACAATGGCACTATGGTGGTTTCGTTCAAGTTTAGTGGCGTTTGGAATTCTTTCTAGAGGCTCATATAATCACACGTGATGATAACATTATCTGAATCTTTATGGCATATGCTACAGCAATGAAGAATGGTGATGATGAATTGTTTTTCAATGGCTTTGTAATTTTGTGTATAAAAAGCCATTACTGACTAGGAAGCCAAAGCGATGGAGCTCGATCGATCGTCTGTGAATTAATGTCCTTGGCACAAATAATATGGTGTCACATATTATTCATAATTTGATATAAAGTGGAAAAAATAAAAAGATAAAAATTTGAAACCAGTTTAACCCAGATCACTTTGGAGCCCCATTTCTTTTTTTTGAGCCCCATTTCAACTTCACACACATATGTATATATATATATATATATATAGTCAGAATTATCCTGGTTGTGCGTACGATCGATGACCGTAACTACTCATTGAACGTATTTCAGTCTCATATTGCTTTTTCATCATTGATTTACAGAGTGGAAGCATCAAATATGCCTATTTGCTTACATTCAGAAGATGAGTAATAAAGTAATCCATACCAGTAAGAAAGAGTGCCAATACCAAATTTGATACTAAAGAAAGGAAAATGATTCTCTTCTAAGCGGAATCATTCAACACGGCCCAAAATTTATGAGTCCCACCATGAATTTGAAACAACTTTATTTATTTATTTTTGTCGGTTTTGGTTTCACTTTTTTTGTCATTACTCTTTAAATATATATATATATATATATATATATATATATATATTTGGAAAAGCTTGAGGCTTCCTTTACAGCATTACGCAGAGGCCGGCTAAAACTGGTTGGACCAGCAGGTGCATCTGTATCTTGCTAATTCAACTAGCATTACTAAAATGGCTTTGGTTACAAGCTTTTGTTTTTGTTATAATTAGGACATCCATGTCACACACCAGCTTAGCCGCCTTGGGGTGGGGAGAAGATGCTCTTCACGGGATTCCAATTTTGTTTACTTATATTAAGTCAATCTTAGTTCCGGACACAGGCCTTTTGAGGAACATTATCTTAGTTCTGCACTCATTGTTATATAGAATTGTTCTTCCCATTCTAGTATGCTATTAAATATGTTCGATTATAAATCGATCAATCAAGTAGTTCGATTGGTTGAGGGCATGCCCTGAGCCGGTAGTGTAAGTTCGATGTAAACAATTTGACCGAACACAAGTATCTCCTTTGAAAGTCTTATTGGATTAAGCGATTGGCTAGGGAGAGAGAATACGAAACTCCCTATTGAATTCTATCATTGCTTCAATTAAGAGGACTTTTAACCATGTACAAAGAATTGCAAGAATGAATCATAGAAGGAGGGAGAAATAGACCGACAGACGGATTAGAGAATGCCGAGAGCAAGAAGATTGAGGGAGAAATAGATATAGAAAGAAACAGAGCAATATTCTGGATGAATATTGTGAGAGGGATAACTTGCACGTAATTCAATTGTTTTGTGATGGTTGTTTGGAACCCTTAATACAGAGTCCTCTTTATTTATTTATAGAAGAAAAGAGGTACATTACTTGCACTTAATCCTAAATTACAAGATAATGCAAAAAATAAAATAAATAAATAAACTATATTCCTAATGCACGGTATCTTCAACACCGAGTAGATATTGGGTGAGTCAGGTATACCATGTCATTTGTATACCAAGCCAATTAAAATGCATCATTCAATGAAATGTTCAATGAATGTGTCCCACTTACATATAACAACTACTATCAACCAACTTGAATGATGTATTTTAATTGGCTTGGTATACAAATGACATGGTATACCCGGCTCACCCAATATCTACTCCTTCAACACTCGTGATTGTAGTGCATGTACTAGCATAAGCCCTTCTTTGCAAGAGTCCCATTCCAATTCAACTTCATTCTCAATAAAGCATTCCTTTGTATAGAGTCTATGTCCAGCCAAGTCTTTTAAAGTAACACATATTCATAACAGTTCTTATGCAATACCAATTAATCCATCTATATACATAGATCACATTTATACATGTATTTTGTATAACCAACTTCACAATAGTAACATGATTATTAGAGTCTTTATTTATGAAGAGTCCATCAACAACTAGACTTAATCTAGAGTCCAAAGTGATAAATTTATCCTCATTTCATAGAGTCCAAGCAATTAGTCTTTTATTTTGCACCAAATTAATTGTAGACTAAATTATCCTCAACTCCTTGCTTTCAATCTGTAAAACAGTTACACAAATATAGACATGCATATACACGTATTTAAGTAATCGTGTGTATATATATACGTGCGTGCGCGCACGCGCAATTACATTCTAGAATAACTTGCTTCAAATTCTGAGCCCATAGAGTATGTTTGTTGATGGACTCTCCTCACTAATGCTCACTTAGTAAGTAATCCACTTCTTATCATGGTTGACTTATCAATGCCGGTTTTGTTTGCTTCCATTGTCCTCTCTCTCTTTGTGCTGAACTAAAGCTTTAGTTTATCCAGTATTGCATTAATTAAACCAAAGTCAACAACAATTTTTTTTTCTATTCGGTCACAATATTTTCTGAGACAAAGAACTATCAGATCCACTCCTAGTTCTCCACTTGTATGGAATCTGCAGTCTTTTATATATATATATATATATATATATATATATATTTGGGGGTATTGAAGTCTTATAAGATGTTGATGACAGACAACATCTCAATATTGCAATAAAAACGTGTATGGTGTCATTAGTTGGTGTAATAGTAAAAACTCAACTTGAGTTTGTTCAAGATTTACAAATGTTAAGTCTCTCTCTTGTCTTTTCCTCCACATTTTCGAGTAGTATAAATTTGGTCCATGCTAATCATGTATAGTTACAATGCTATATTCGCAACTTTTCTTAATTTTAAACTAATCATGTAGTTTAAACTAATTCATGCTAATCATGTAATTTAAATTAAATTTTCAATAATTCCAATTCCAATTTTAAGAAATCAATTTTATGCAACTAAACATAACCTGATTGTTTATTTTTTCAACCCAAAATTTATAACCAAATGGTAATTAATACGAATTTGTATATATATGCAACTGTAACACAAACAAGAAGGGACTTGCTTGACTCAATGAAAAACCATTATTGATGTGTATTATTGCTCAATTGAAAGAGAAATGATATATAGATTTGTATCAAGAATGATTTGGCCAAGTTAAAATCCTTACATAACAGGTAAGATAGTTACGGTGTGAAGAATGAAATTTAAAAATATGAATTTAAATTGAATAAGAATGCTAAAGAAAATAATGTCATTTTTCCATTTATAATACAAATCATGAAATATTTGACGAAGTATATCATTGAAATGTTATAAAAATAATATAATTAAGGAACATTGGCATAGGTGACGATATGAGACATCAGTAACAGTGCAACCTTTACTAAAATATGTATGAGCAGGTAATTAAGGGTGAGCATCTGATGCCAAGTGATGGTCCTTTTCATGAACTTTCTTTTTTTCCATATCAGTGCCGTCGCTATAAACTCCAAACAAAATCAGTGCATCACCTTTGAAATTCAGGTAATTCATCACTAAGTACTTATATTTCAACATTTTTGCGTAAAGTTGTAGGAGAATACAACAGTAGCCGACTGTAGATGATTCATTTGTGCCCTTGCAGTCGCAACCTTCCAATTCCACAGTAACCCGAGTTTGATTTGAGTGGACGGATATAAATCCAAATCCAAATCCAAATTTGTTTTTGAATATCAAAATGGTATTCAAATTCGAATGATATTAACGTTGGAGAACTTCACAAACAATGTGCATGTCTTTTAAGTTACGGTTAGGCCTTGAAATTTTTAAAAAAAAATTAAATTGAATTTACTCTAGTTCTAAATTTAAGACACTTGATTCAATTCTTTCAAAGTGTGTATGAGTGTTTGAACAAATATATATATAACCCAACTAGTTGGAGTTGAAGGAGTAAGGACAGAGGCAGAAATTGCTAAGAAACATGGGCCGGCGGCTTAGTTCATCTGTACCTACCCTACCCAATTTCATTCCACGACTCATTTCTAATGCACACTAACTTGACCTATACGCCTCTCCCTCAACCCCACTCTCTCTCTCTCTCTCTCTCTCTCTCTCTATATATATATATATATATATATATATATATATATATGGTATAACTATATAAGCATATCACTCCACCCATTGAAGCCAACACGAACCCAATTTGACTCATCTTCCTCAAGCCTCAGTACTCTATTTGTTTCTTCTCTTAATCATTATTCTATATGGGTCGCTTAAGCACGCTTTGGCTCTTTGTCATTCTTGTGTCAATCTGTTATGTACCATCTTTAGAAGCAAGGAAGCTCTTGAGCATTGAAAGCAGGGCAGTGCCTTCTCTAGAGGACAGCTTGCTCCTAACTGCCCTTCCCAAGGCCACTGTCCCACCTTCTTCCCCGACTCCTGAAAAGCTCCTCTCTCTACACTTTTCCCACATCGATCGGATTTTGCAGTCAGTCCCAAGTCCCGGCGGAGTCGGCCACTAGACGCACGCAGCTTCCTTGGAAATATATATATATATATAATGGAAAATGTACGACGACGGTGAGATTAGCTCACGTACGTTTATATGTAAGCAATAAAGTCACTGTATTGGTCTTTCTAGTCTATATGTAAGCAATGCATAGTTATTCGTATTTTAGGTTTGTATTGACTGAGCAATGAAAATTGTCATATATATAGTCACTGTATTGGTCAATTATGTTTACTAGTTTCGTGTTATTAGAATAATTATTCATTTGAAAAATGATAGAGACTAAAAATCAGATAGTTATTACTAGTGATTAACATGTTTAAATATTTAATATTTATTACGAGAATTCAAATTATTCTACAAACTTACAAAGCATCATCAATTTATAAACTTTTTATGAGTATGACACTTGCTATTCAACTTCTTATACTAACCTGTCATGCTGGAGAAATATTGTACCTCACTACCTTGTACGTTTTAAAGAACTTTATTGAACATATGTACACTCGGGGAAAAAAAAAATTGAACAAATGTGCACCTAAGATAGATCCCCATGAAATGACAACACTAACCATCTAGAGATGTTTGACTGGTCTACACATGCTGTAGCGTACAAAATTAGTCACTTACCCAAAGAGGGAAAAAAAAAAGCAAATATCTACACATGCAACACCTCAAGTCAAGTCCTTATTCCTTTAGCACACAAATCCAAATAGTGATTTTTATATATTAATAGGGTCATTTTGTACTATAAAGCTTTCAAGCTAAAAGGTAGAATTTCCTTTTTGGTACCCCGAGTAATTTATTTTGTAATTGCTCTGAATGTGACACGATTGGTTCATCATAAGCAAGAAAGAAGTCATTGTCAACTAAAGAAAAACTACTTTAATGAAAATTATACATATACACCCGAGTAATTTGACAGATGATTTAAGACGCGACGAGAATTTTTCTTCTTATCCTAAATTATGTTAAAGTTTATAACAACTTCGTTGTTCAAAAAAAGAATACGACTGATTGTCTTTTATACAGAAGATGACAAGTGCAGTACGTATACTCGCATATAGTTGTTCAGCTGATTCAACTGACGAGTATATTAAAATCGGTGAGAGTACTATCATACGATGCTTGATGGCATTTTGTAATGGTATTGTTGCTGTGTATGAAGCGAAGTATATGCGCGAACCAAACGAAACCGAAATAGCACGACTGCTTCAAGAAGGGGAGGCTAGAGAATTACCAGGTATGCTTGGTTCCATTGACTATATGCACTAGGAGTGGAAGAATTGCCCAATCGCGTGGCATGACATGCACAAGGGACGCTCCCATAAGGCTACTCTCATATTGGAGGCGGTAGCCTCACAAGATTTGTGGATTTGACATGCATTTTTTGGAATGTCGAATTCACACAATGATCTAAATGTATTGGATCATTCCTCGGTATTTAATCATATTGTGAATGGCCGACAGCCTCCGGTTAATTATGTGGTGAATGAGCATTACTATAATATGAGGTATTATTTGTCTAATGGTATATACCCTAAATGAGCAACTTTGATGCAAACCATCCCAAATCCAAGAATTGCAAAACATAAAATGTTTGTTGAAAGACAAGAGGCATGCATGAAAAATGTGGTGCGAGCATTTGGGGTCTTGCAAATCAAATAGACAATAACACAAGGACCAATGCTTTATTGGGATAAGATGGACTTGTCTCTCATAATGAGAACATGTATCATTCTTCATAACATGATCATTGAAGATGAGCGTCACACCAATATTGGAATTTGGCAGCCACAGGAAGAGAGGATCTCGAATCCCACTGAAAGATTAGACTCCAATGTTTTTGCGGCACACATTCATGCTCGCCAACTCCAGTACCGCAGTAGAAAGACAAATATACATAAACTTAAAGATTTGATAGAACATTTGTTGAACCAAATTGGTGATGAAGACGAAGACGGTTAAGTTTATGTTGCTTTTTTATATACTAGAATCTTTAATTTGCGTTGCTTTTTATGTATTAGAATATTTAATTTGTGTTATTTTTTTATGTCCTAGAATCTTTAAGTTATGTTGCATTTTTATACTTTTAAGATGTTACGAAATATTATGCAATAACATATTGATTATGAAATTATTTTTTGAACGAAAATATTGTTCACCCAATACAATATAAGATAAAATAATACAATATCTATTATGGATTAAACAAAAATAACATAAGTTAAAATAATACAATATCCATTATAGATTAAACAAGAATAATAAAACAATACAATTTGCACAAGTCCTATGGAGGGCTAGGTGGGCCAGCGTGTGCATCCATCTTCATCAGTATCTATTGTTATTTTTTGATAAGTCATGCTCTTTCTACTTCTATTGGCACTGAATTTGGATCTTTTAACATCATCTCCTCTTCTCGGATACTTGTTTCGTGTCTTACTAATTCTTGTTGTCTTTCAATCTCTTTTAGCTTTGTCTCCAAAATATAACATGTCTTACCTTCAAGTTTGGATGTTGTTTGTAAAAAATTGTCATAGCATGAAACTTGTAAGTTGCCAAAATTTGGCTGTTTTATCTTATTTCGAGTTTGCTTCGCCACTTTGCGTTCTGTTGATCGATTTAATGGTTGAAATTCAGCATATAGGGTAAATCTTCTGACATGTTGAATTGTGTCGATCTTTTGCAAGGACTAGAATCGTGCCCTGCATTACTTGATGGAGTTGATGGGTTTGAGCAAGCAACAGGCACATTAATATTGATTCAAGTACTCCAATTCTTCACACGTGTAATTTTAGATTTGTTTTTCCCTTATTCGAGAGAATATGTATGTCATTTTGAACAATTTTTCAAAATATTCCAATAATTATAAAGTTTAAAGTCCTCATTCATAGTGGAACGATAAAAATGTTCAACTGATATAATCTAAAATAAATCATTGCACAATAATTAGAATCGAATTATTTAAAATAATTACTTATTAAAAAAAGATATAGTAAAGAATTTAATTAAAATAATTAACTTACCATATTATGATTGTTGAAGCCACTGCTCTTATTCATTTCGACTGCATTCAAGCACCCATGCCATTTGTTAATTTTTCCTCGGATGGTGGACCAACGATTACTCAAACCGTAGTCGTTGCGGGCAATTGGAGCTCCAAGTTGTTTTTGAAATTCGACAAGAATTTTTTTCTCATAGTGTCGACTTCGGTTGATCTGCACCAATCACTGAATCATTATTAACTTCCATTCATGCATTGCACAGAGCCACATCTTCGGCGGTGGACCAATTGGGCATTCGAAGAACCATTTGTTTTCTAAAAAATCTGACATTACTGGATTGTGGCAATTCGAGTGAATAAAATAGTGTTGGTTGAGTTGATGAAAATTGAGAATCGCTACCATAATATTCATAAGATCGGTCGAATGACAAAAAATCATCATTTGATAAAGGGTTGAAATGTGGTGGTGTAGAATTCATGAAATTGGATTTTGTAACAAAAAAAATAGCCAAAATTAAAAAAATAATGGATTCTAGGGTTCTAAGAAAATATAGATAATTGGTTGTGAGATGAATGAATACAGGGGTTGTTGTATTTATAGAAGTGAAAAAAAGCCATTACAATGGTCACATGACTGTTCATTTTTTAAACATTTTTTTTCTTAATAGAGCCGTTTGAAACAGTGCCAAAGGACTCTAATACCAGCACCTGATTTTTTTTAAAAAAAAAAAGCATCAAAAAAGCCATTGCAACAATCACATGACGGTTCATTTTTTAAATTGACTACGCTAGCCCACCATTTTTCTTCGCTGGATGAAGCGTCAGCCTTAAGCGATGCTCATTGTGAGACCCATTTTCTAGCTAAGCCATTGGACCAAATTTTTCTTCTTTGCATCGCCAAACATCGCTTTGGCTAAGCCGTGGGAGATGCTCTAAGTTTTGGTTAACTTCTGTCGCTTACCTTTTAGGCAAATAACACTACCTCCTCTAACTGGCGCATCTTCGAATGTACGATTTATATGATCATTTCACCCAAGTCTATTATCATTAATAGACGATATTCTTAAATTTTTACTCATTTTTTCATTCCTAACCTTATCTCTTCTAGTCACTCATATCATCCACGGTAGCTTGTTTTGCTCTCTCATTTCTTTTCTCTCCATCTGAAGTCATTCCCTACTCACGCATACATGTAAAGGAAGAAAAAGAAAATCAAACTGATTCCTAATGCCCTTTTAAGTTTCAGAATAAATTAGCACTTGGTAATGGAAGTGTTTCCTTGTTGCATGTTAATGGCATGAACAGATGTAGTCTTTAATCTGTACATCTAAGATTATCATAATACATATCTAAATAATGGTATAAACTACCAACAAACAAACATGTCAAAGCAATTAAACCATACCCCCACGGCATCACAATTGGCCTAGAGAAACTTTGAGAACATATGTTGATGGATGAAAGGCTAATGAAACCAAAGGCTCCGTTCTGTTTCCCCGAGAATTCCATCCGCAGAGCATCTATCACCATCAAGAACAGACTTTAAACTAATTAAGTAGTTTCTTCATTACAAACTAACAGCAGCGTCTATGAACAAGCTCTGAAACCACATCTTCACCCAAGGGATCTTGTATTTGTCTGTAATTGTATCACAGGATGCAGTCAACATCCAAGAAGACCAATGGGAGAGACACAGGAAGACAGAATGGGTTGAGAGGCTTGAGCCAAAAGAGTGGAAGAGTCCGGGCAAGAGATGCCATGTCTCAAGTGCTCAGGTTTATTTATCCTCCTCATAGATAGAACTTGTTATAACTGGCCTTGTACATGTGTAGGATGTCAAGCAAAAATAAGAACTCAAGAAACAACCCACTTCCCAAGGAATGAAGATACTCGTCCCTGATATGAGCATCAGATTTTGAGAAGTATGACAACCGGTAGAACTTCAAAGGTGGCACAAATACTCTCATTGGGTGAAAGTCCTCAAGGGTGCCCACAGGCAAATTTTAATGAAAAATCACAAACTACTGCTTGACTTCACACCAAAAACACTATATTTGGAATTAACTCACTCATCCTAGGGAAAGCACCAGCATCCATCAGTATAATCTTCTCCAGAAAACGAAATTTTATGCGATTGTCACTCCACCTGCCAGAGTAAGCAGAAGAAAGATAAGCTTTCAGAAGTGGGAGTCAGACGCTGGCCATGTATCAAACATTGCTTCAAGATTAAAGGTTTATGCCCCTTCTATTCTGTTCTCCATTCAGCTCAATGTTCCACAAGAAGCTCTGCTCAGACACCCTCAACACCAGCTTTCCAACTAGGTCCAGCAAAGCATGAACAAATTTCAGCCTAATTCCAATTTAACCTGCCAACTAAAAAGTGCCAAAAGATGTTTAGGAGTAGTTGCAATATGTGTTTCTTCTTTACAGGAATACAATCCTCATTATCCCATTTACACCAGTCTTCCAGTTCTCATTAGCAGAAGATATAGCACTCCAAGGAAATTCTGATTTCAGGCAAAAGGCCCAAAACCTCAAGACTAGCTTTCCTTAGTTCTGCATAAGAACAGGGGAAATCCAGACAACCCACTACAAGAGAGCTTCCATTGATTTCTTATCATTCATTTACAGTGTATGTTCACTGGAAAGCCATGAAAACAATCATTTTTGGTGACAGCACAATTGTCTCATTTCATCCATGATTGTCCATAGTGTGCTTTTAATCTCCTCAAAGTTAATATGCGATTCATCTCCCGAAAGAAACAAATTAACCTGGTCCTTCACCATAATCCAACTGCAACCTGGTGCCTTCCTTATCCCTTTTGATTTCTTGGTTATTCTCACTCGTTTCTCGTCTTTCCTCTTTCCTGCAACTGAATATATGTTGGACAATACCACATAAGCTGTTGCATTATTGGGCTCCAACTCAAAAAGACGTTCAGCTGCAAGCTTTGCAAGATCAAGATGTAAATGAGTACTGCTTGCACCAAGAAGAGCTCCCCAAACCCCAGAATGGGGTTTAATTCGCATTGAATTGATCAAATTAATAGCTTCATTTAGGAACCCAGCTCGGCCAAGGAGATCAACCATGCAAGCATAGTGATCAGGTCCTGGTTCAGTCTCATATAAGGATTTCATAGATTTGAAGTAGTGCCATCCTTCCTCTACTAGCCCTACATGGGTACACGCAGAAAGGACACCGAGGAAGGTAATTTGGTTAGGTTCCTGGCCTTTGTTCTGCATCTCATTAAATAGCTTAAGTGCTTCTTCCCCAAGCCCATTTTGTGCAAACCCAGTAATCATCGAGTTAAAAGATATAACATTTGGGGCACTAACATTTATGAAGACCTTATAAGCATCATCGACATTTCCGCATTTTGAATACATTGCAATCAGTGAATTTTGAATGGACAAATCAAATTCAGTATCCATTTTTACAACATGAGCATGGAGTTGCAGCCCTTGGTTTAATGTTGCCAAACTTGCTGAAGCACTAAGCACACTGCTTAGCGTAAGAGGATTCGGTCTGGCTGCTCTCTGAAGCATCTGAATGAACCAGCGGATGGCCTCCTCATATTCTTCGTTATTCACAAACCCGGAAATAACAGCAGTCCAAGCAATATCATCTTTCTCAGGCATGCTTTTAAACAACTCAATGGACTTTCCTGTGCAACCCTTGTTTGAGAATCCTGTAATCATGGTTGTCCAAGAAACTACATCTTTTTCTGGCATCTTGCTAAAAAGTTTGTAAGCTTCTTCAATTTCACCAGCTTGAACATAACCAGCAATTATGGAATTCCAAGAAACCACATCTTTTCTGTTCATCATATTAAAAACTCTACTAGCTGCATCTATACAATCAAACCTAGAATACATGTTCATAATAGAATTCCCTAAGAAGACGTCAAAGTTGAATCCCATAGGCAAAACCATCCCATGCATCTGAATTCCTTCTCGATATCTACCAAGGATTCCACATGCTTCGAAAATTATGGCAAGTGTAGTAGAATTAATTCTTACAATACCTTCACGTCTCATTTGCAAGAATAATCCAAACCCATCTTCAAAACACCCCATCTTCAGATATCCATTAATCATCGCAGTCCAAGAAACTACATTTCTTTCCGGCATCCTATCAAACAATTCTTTTGCTTCCCCAATCCTTCTGACTTTGCAATACCCATCAACCACTGAGCTCCAAGAAACCACATCTTTCTCCACCATATTATCAAAAACACGAACGGCCTTTTCTAAGTTACCCATCTTCAAATACCCAGAAATCAATGCATTCGAACAAACAGGGTCACGCCAAATTAGAGGTGTCTCGGCATACAATTCCTCAGCCTTTTTTAACACCCCTGCCTGGACGAAAGCCGTGATCATTGCAGCATAAGAAATGGCATTTCGCTCAGGCATCTGCTCAAACAATTCAGTAGCGTCATCAATCCCAGGGATCTTGCGTATATAAGCCGTGATCATCGCATTCCATGACGCAACACTTCTTTCAGGCATTTCGTTGAACACTTTTCGAGCTTGTTTGATTTGTCCATTTTGAGCATACGCAGTAAGCATTGCTGTCCAAGAGATAATATTTTTGTTGGGCATGCGGTTAAAAATTGCCTCGGCTTCATTGATCTTACCATTTCGACCATTTTTCGATATCTGGGAGTTGCAATAAACTAGAAATTTGCTGGATTTGAAAGTGGGTTTTACGAAGATTTGAGTGCTGGAAGTTGAATAAAGGGTAAGATACAAGGGTTTCATACAAGAGCGGCGTATATAGACATGAATGTAAGTTGGTATCGCTAGCATGATTTGAAGCAGTGTGAAGTGTCCATAGCAAAGGAGAGTGACACTAGTTCTATTCGAAATGCCACAATGAAAAGTTCGCGCTCTCACTGAGGGCTATGTCTGTAAAATGGAAAAGAAAACAAACTATAACATTACTGACGAGAGAGAAAAAAAAAATAGATAAAAAAGGGACAAAATGAACTCACACCCTCAAGATTTGCCTTAAACACACTCATATACACAAGTTTGCTTAAAGTTACACTCATACTCTTGGGGTTTGGAGTTTGACCGCATACAACTCTCAATTGAAATCCATCGGTCAAAAAATTACTTGAAATGTCTGTTTTACTTTTTACTAACTGAAAATACATTTTTAACCTTATTTTTTACGTTCAAATACCATATTCCTCCCAACTTTCTTTTTCACTTGACAAAACTACTTTTATTACTCTATTACTTTTCTCCCTCCTCTCTCACCCTCAAAGCTCACTTTCTCTAATTCTTCCTCTCTCTCTCCTTTTTTTTTTCTTTCTCTCTCCTCACTTTGTCTCTTTTTCTCTCTCTTTCCGGAATCTGTCTCTCTACATCTAACCCCCTCTCTTTTCTTTATTTTATCTACATGTCTCTCTTAATTCTTCACCCTTTTCTTTTTTTTCTTTTATTTTTTTCTCTTTCACCGTTTGCTATGGCAGTGCACATGAAATTTGGCAATGATAGCATTGCTTTGGTGGTGACAGTGGTGTATAGGCAATAGTAGAGAGATGACAACAGAGGTGTTACAAGAGTACAAGAATTTATTTGCAAATATGAAAAAGTTAAAAGATGATATTTTGTATTTTGCCTTTTTATTACAAAGTATGCATACATTTATTTCAAAAAGAAAAAAAAAATAGTAGTGATGGCACTGATAAAATTGAAAAGTAAGTATTGGAAAAAAGAAAAAAAAAAAACATCATCCAAGATAATAATAAAGTAAATTTTAGCCTCAAAGTATGAATTTCTTCAGATTCAATTTTATTTTTCAGTGACAACTAATATTGGGTCATACACATAATAGAAAAATAATATAAATTATCCAAGATTAATAATAAAGTAAATTTTAGCCTCAAAGTATGAATTTCTTCATATTGAATTTTATTTTTCAGAGACAACTAATATTGGGTCATACACATAATAGAGAAATAATATAAATTATTTGCTAAATTGAATCACCAAAATACATTAGACTCCTTTATTTATTTCACAATTTTTTTTTATAACTAAAAAACAAAACAAAAGAATTCAAAGAATTTTGTTGCCCCTTCACTGAATTCAGGGGACACTAATATAGTAATATATCAGTTGAAGGGTTAATTTAGTTATTTTATTTTAATAGATTTTTTAAATATAATATAGTTAGTAAAATTGTAATTTCCCATGCAAATTACTGATGCAATTTTGTTCAGGGGTGAGTGTAGATTTAAGCAAACTTTGTACATGAGTGTGTTTGAGACAAACCTCAGGGGGTGTGAGTTCACTTTGCCCAAAAAAAAAATGATTGTGTTAAACTTTTATCGTGATTGATTGGTAAAGAAAAAAAATAGTTAACATGTTTGGAAAAGAAAGGAAAAGAAACAATTTAAAAACTTTACCATTATACCTTTTTATATTTAAAAAAATAAATTTTAGTTTTTATCAAGATAAGGGCAAAGTTGGTATTAACAAAGTTTCATTAAAAATGTAGTTTTTCCATTCCTTTCCTTTCCTTCCATCTCTTCCCATTTTTGAAAGAATAACAAAAGCTACTATTTATCCTTAATTTATCCTTCCAAATCTTTCCATTTCATTTTCTTTCTATTAAAAATTTCATACTAAACATACAAAACGATATCCCTCCATCACCTTTCTTTTCTTTTCCTTCTATTTCTTTTATACTAAATTGACCCTAGGAGTAGTAAAATTGAAACACATCCACAAAGAAATGGGTAAATTATACTCATCTCCCCCTCTAATCATGTGAAATTAAAATTACCTCCTTTATTTAAAAATTACTTTCCTGTTAGATCTTAAAATCTTTTTGTTAGAAATTTTTAACTAATTTGTCCTTCAATTTAAAACTATTAGGGCTAGTTTGGTACGCATGAATGAATATGGAATGAAATGGTGCTTTCTCTTGTTTGTTGTGCTACATTAGAAATGGAATGACCATTCCTAGTCATTCCCTTGAATTGTTCATTCCAACAAAATTATTCCTCTTCTTGAATTATGGAATGACCATTCGATTCTCACTTTTTATTAAAATCACCCTTTCTTTCTTCATTAATTTCTCTCCTTCTTTTACAACTCACTCCAGTATATATATATATATATATATATATATGTCACATGTCCATATATAGAACTTGCTATATTTTAAGTTGTGAAAAAAAAGGAAGGTTCTTGTTTTATTACTTTCAATTTTTAATAAATTATTTTTTTTTCATGTAAAAGATTATATTAATCTCTTAACTAGAATAAAAAGACGTATTATATCTTGATTTAGAAAGTTTTAATTGAATGGACAATTAAATTAAAATTGGCCAAATGTCCTATTTTTAAAACTGATTATATTTTATGAAAAAGTATAACATGTTGGAAGATTTTACCATTTCATTCCTATATCATTTTCTATCCGCATCCAAACATTAGAATGAGAATGATCATTTCATTCTATTCTCATTCTCATTCTATTCCCAGCTTCATTCCATTTCATTCATGCGTATCAAATTAGTCCTTAGTATTTAGTATCTTTATTCTTTACTCAAATTTTAAGGGCAAAAATGTCATTCTAAACATTTTATGTTAATGTTGGCTGATCTTGACTGTTAATAAAAAAATATGATTGTGTTGCTGACTCACGAATCTCAAGAATAATCAGTTTATTTTTTTTTTGTCAAATAATAATTTTTTATGTAATTTCACTAAAATAGAAAAGAGGTTATAATAATACATGGAGGAGAAGAAAGGTATACGAGAGAGGGGTTGTTTTCTCCTCTCCAACGGACAAGTTAACTGTTGCAAGAGTCACGTTTGGGTGTGTGCGTTTGCAAACAGAGAACGTTGAGAGTTCCAACTCCGTTAAGGGAATGTTATGTGTGCGTTTGCTTTAAATTTAGAAGAAAATAAAAAATTGAGATACTTAATTACTCACCTAATTCTGATGTGGTCTAATAAAAAATAACATATCAGTCTTGATTAAAAACTAAAAAAATTAATAAATAAAAATTTTAACCTAGATTGACTAGCTCCATTCAGGTAATTTGACCTTCTCTATTCACACTCTCTATTTTCTTTTCTTGTAGGTGTTCTAAAATAATCATGATTATGATAACAATAAAGAAGCTAAATCTCAAAAATAATGCATATTCTTAGGCACATTCAACTATCTCAAACTTTTTTTCAGCGTTTTCAATGTTTTTGTAGAGGTAGACTTGATTGGATTATATATATATATATATAATGTGATATAAAATATTTTTTCCCCATAAAGTAAGAAATCAACAAGAATAATACGATATATAAAATAGAAACTTAGAGAAGCTCTGTACATTTCTCGGCCAGCAACATCACTTGCATTCTTTATCTCCAAGCATTTATATACAAACAGCTAATACTAGAAAGCATATATCATAATAATAATGGTCAAATACAATCAAAAGTTTAACTTCTTCTGATATCCAATGGATGGAGCATGAGAGGAAGAAGAAAAGTATCCAACGACCCTGCTTGATGAATGATGATGTCCCATAAAGGTAAGAGCATTGGACGATATAAAACAGGCTAGCCGGACTTAAAACTCTTTATTTATTAATTTTTTTAATTAAAAATAATGTGTTTATTTTTTATTAGACCACGTCAGCAGTCAAAAAGGCTTGTCTACTCACCGTATTGTCCTTGTACAATAGGCTTTTTGCTCCAACTCACTTTTTGAGCATCACTTGTATGAGCTAAGTCCAAATAAAATTAAATACACGGAATCACTGATACATATGACGAGTCCAAAAATCTAAAGTTCAACTGAACTCTATATTTGCAAACCTATTTATGAGCCCAATTTCATAACCAAGTATTTGCAAATGTGAATTATCTACTACAAGAAATGTAATTTAACCTAATATATTCTTTTTTCTAAAACAGAAGATTTGAGATTTCAATTTTCTACAAGAACAAAAGAGTGTGTGTGAGAGTTACTTGTAACGTAGAGGTCTTGAGTTCAATTTCTAAAAACGTCACAAGTACTCATGCAACTTTTTGAATTTATGGTGTAAGATAAACATTGAATATGTACAATTATTTACAAATCACACATGTTAATTTATGTTTTGTGAGAATTGAATCTAGGATGCTCGAGTTTACGACTCTTCTCATAAAACTCCTTATTTATTGGATCACTCCAAGAGCTTTAAGTGATATATTTTTTTTCCTTTCAAAGTAATGGTTACTTATGTGTGAATTGCCTATTAAAATAAATAAATAATGACCACCATGGATTGTGATCTTAATTTTATTATCTAACATGTGAGTGAATAGGAATAGGAATAGGAATAGGAATAGGATGGGGCGGTGGGATTCACATTCACGGAATCATAACATAAAGTTGTAGTAATATTTTAAAAGAATCCATTGCTTAACAAATCATCGTAACATAAAGTTGTAGTAATATTTTAAAAGAATCCATTGCTTAACAAATCATCATAACATAAAGTTGTAGTAATCTTTTCAAAGAATCCATTGCTTAACAAATCAGGATTTTATACTAATAAGTGGGCTAATTACCAATAAGATGCCGAGTCAGAATGGGATTGGGGTCGGTGCGTTGAGGTGACACATCGCATCACATGGTTGTGTTGTGTTTTGTTGTGTTGGTTCATTCACCACCCATTACACATAAAGATAAACAATAATAAAGCATTGTGTGAGATCTAAAACCCCACCCAACACATACGTTTTGGTGGCACCATGTGCACCAAATCATGGGTTGGATAGTCAGAAATATGGTAACAATCCCAGCCCACCATTCTTCAATCAGGAGCAACTTGCCTGTCATCAATCTCATCTCTCAAGTCTCAATCAACTTAATTCAACACCTTCAAAAGTTTTCATGTACTATAAGATTCATTATATATATATATATATAACCCATTAGACAAATTATCAATTTAACAATTAAATCAAGTAAAATTTTGAGTTTATTTACCCCTCAACAGGTCTTTTGACCATTATTCTATTAGGACAACACTATTTAGAACCAAAAAAAAAAAAAAACTAATCCAAAAGTCTAGACGATCAATTTTTATCCCTTAAATAAAGTGAAATAAAAAATCTAACTGAAAAACCTAGTCAAAGAATTTTTATTTGTTAGATGGAGCAGATAGACATCACACATTGGATTTTTCTCAAACTCAATACATATTTTAAATATCAACTGGACAACATGCACTTGTGATATACACTATTTGAGTTTTGACCAATCAATTGAATTTTGAAAAGTTTATTGGCCTTCAAGTTTCATTCTCTACCTCACAAGTACTCATTGAACTAATACTCACTCCACCAAGTATTGTCTCCCATATTGTTTTCAATATCCCAAAAAATCGTTTGATAGATCTCCATATTTGAAGTGGTACCCATTTCATATTGGCCATTAGGCACAGACCATGCATTAACAAACCATAATGAAGAGATGGTGGGACTGTTATGGTCTGAGTATTATTGAATATATTGACTTAAAAACACATTGACATAATTGGGTCCCTAAAAGGTATCAATTCCATCAACTACAAGTCCCTGTGGACCCCCGGCCACAATATTGGTCCATTCACCATTGCCTTCTCTTCTAACATAATCTCCGAGATATTGCCTGGTCATCTGTTCTTTTGGCCTACCATCTTTAATTGGGTCATAGGTTCTGATACCTGTTTTTGATTAATCAACTGGGAAGCTACTTTGATGCCAAGACAAGTGGAGGGAGATATATGGTTGTGGTCCCATTATATATATATATATATATATATATATATATATACTCATATATACATATATATACACACACACACATATGGATATGATTGGTGGGTTCATAATGTATAGACCTCCTCGTGGGGTTGTCCATATGGTATATGTCTATATATAGGCTGGCTTCTCTTTGAGAGAATCATTGTGATATTTCCCAAGTCCTATTCTCTTCTCTGTTTTGCATTATCGCCTTGAACTTCCTCTCTTTTGATAATAATATGGCTTCTGCATTGCCTGAAAACTGGTCACACATCCATGGCACTGATGACTTTGATACATTTGAAGTCTCAGAAATTGACAGTGCCCTTCTCATGTCATTGCTCGAAGAATCACAGGGCGAGGAATGTGATGATGAGAGATTAACAAGTGTGATTCGATCATTAGAAGCTGTGATTGATCCAAATGTATTGGATGGTCATGATGCACTTGTGGAGCCTGCAGAGTGGGCTACTAGCAACTACTTCAATGGTTGCACATCATCCGATGGGGGACAAGTGGACGGTCACGATTCTTCCCCTTCTCATGATCTTGATTTCAACTGGATGGATGTGGAGATGGTTCCTTCCTCACCTAGTGATGACATGACTAGTTGGTACATGGAAGCCTGTAGAGATGATGATATTGTTGGTGTCACTGAATTTGGAGATTATTCTCAGATTTGTTATGGAATGCCCATGGAGGAGCATGAGTATGCTTTTCTGTGGCAAGAATCACATTCTTCAGTGATGTACGGCTGAGATTAATTTTTCCCATGTACAAATTTTCCATTTACTATATAAAATCTTAATTAAGAGCACAGTGAATTGTACTCCATTTATTAGTTGGACATTGTTATCATGTAAATTTTTCCTCTATATGATTATGTTTCAATCGAAGTTAAAAATTGGCTCAACTATTCTACTCTACTCTAAAGCCTTTGTTCTGTTTCGTCTTGCTAGGTTGGTTGGAGCCTTAGACTACATAGGCCCAACCAATAGAATAGATTAATTTTAGGCCTTTATCTTATATTCTTAGACCTCAACCAATAAGCATATATTAATAGGGATTCATACAATTTAATTCATTATAAAAAGTTTCATCTACTCCTAGTTTTTTTCCACTCCCTACCTTTTTATTAAAATTGCTAATTTTTATCCGGATAATGCTATTCAGGCATAATACTTAGGCAGAATTCGTAGGCAGAAACATTTATATCCATTGGATGTATGTGGTAGGCCCCACCACATACACTCACCACATACATCTAATGGATGTAAATATTTCTGCCTATGAATTCTGCCTAAGTATTCTGCCTGAGTAGCATTACCCTTTTTATCCTCATCTCTCTTCACGTTTATTTTTCTCTCCTGACATTTTTTATTTATTTATCTCTCTTCACGTTTATTTTTCTCTCCTGACATTTTTTTTTTTCTCTCCTCTATACAACAGTCAATAATATGTATTAATATTGAGATCCTTAAATATTTTATTCATTTTATATTCATGGACTCTAATTGTATTCATTCACATCTCACCGATAATTGGTATCGGAAAGTGATAAAACTTTTCGTCTTCTCCTTAATTTTGCTCCCATTTTTTACTTTTTCTATTAAACTACTAATTTTTATCATTTTTTATCCTTATTTCTCACAATTTTTTTTATCATATCCCATTACTTTTGACAGTAGTTACAAATGTTGTCATTGGAAAGAAGGTTCTTTTAACCAAGATTGGGTGCTATTATGTGAAGTTACCTGAACAAGATTGACACCTCAAAGATTAAAACTTAATTATATATTTTGCTTAATGGAGACAGATTAAGTTTCAGATTTTTGTTTTAGTGAAAATGTTTAAGCATCACAAGAGAAATATAATTCTGTCTTTATATATAATTCACCCAAATTAATCACAACCGACAATTTCATAATTAATATTATCACATCTCCCTGCAGAGAAAAGAGATTAAAAAAATAGAAAGTGAACCTGTCCTCGTCAGTGTAAGTGTGCCGGCAAATATTATTAATGAAAACTAAAATATATGATATGACTTAATATGTAGAATCATTGAATCAATATATGACTTGATATGTAGAATCATTGAACCATACACAATCAACTTTTTAAAGGAATGAATGGCATGTGCATTACTTAACTAAATAAGTATCAAGATTATATATAGTTAGTGGGTTCATGATTAATTAAATTAAATAGGATTAATTGTTCAAAATCCCACCCAACACGTTGTGGTGGCACCATGTGCACCGTACCAAAGTGTGCATTGGATGGTCAAAAATATGGGTATCAATACCCACATTATTCATTGGGACCAACTTGTTCATGAATCTCTCTTCTCAATAATTTTGACAACTAGATAGCTGGCAAGTGTGTGATATATAAATATATAATATACCTAAAAATAAAATAAAATTAGAAGCATAACAAAACAGGCTTTGCTCAGCAAATCGTCAATATAAAAGATTAATAAGATTCAATGATTTTATAATCTACTAGTCAATGACTTTTTAAAACCTTATTTGAGATGTATTTAGCGAGGAGTCCAAGTTACATCATGAATGAACAGCTGGTCCTCTCTCCTTGCTTTATATATATATATTATCTGCTGTTTTGTTCTGCTGTCATACTTTCTTCCGATCATATTTGCGATAGACTCGGATTTTGCTTAGCTGGAAAGTGAGTTGATAGACAAGGTGGGGATTTGTTTATACTTCCAAGTTTTCTTTGATGAAAATATTGTCTTGCTTAGTGTTTGCTTATAGTTATAATGCTATGTGTTGGTATACATTAATTAATCTTGAAGAGTTAGCTTCTTCCCCATATTCCTGTACTTGTAAGATGCATTTACACCGCCCTTATAAATAAACAAATAAACCAACTATTATATATGAATATATTTTATAGTACATCAATTTTCAATTCCTAAACTTTTTAAGTTTCATTTATGCCACCCTTGTTAAAAAATGCCAAATAAACTATCATGAACATCAATATCTTGTTACATTATACACCTACATTTCGATGATTTCGTAATCCAAGACAACTGGTACCAACTTCAAAAGATGGAGGAGTACGTAGGTGACAACAATCAGAATCTTATAGGGGACAAAATTAAACCATGCAAAACAAAAGATGTCTAGGGACAACAGCTTCAACTCCAAGACATAAAATAATATACATATGTATATATATATATCACACTTGTTTATTAATTAAAAAATGTTATGTGCACATGATTGGTAGGCTTACCTCATGCATAGTTTGCCTATTTATAGGCTTACTTTCATTTAAGAGATTCATTGTGATTTCTAAATTTTGCATTGACTTGTACAATTCAGCTTTTGCCTTTCATATCATTCAGTTTCAGTCATTTTTCTTGAATTCTATGGCTTCTTTGGTGCCTGAAAACTGGTCATGCATGGACAGTGATGAATTGAACAAAATTGAGTACTCAGAAATGCAGAGTGACCTTCTCATGTCAATGATGTCATTACTTGAAGAATCACAAGTTGATGATATTGGTGATGATGAAAGATTGAGAAGGGTGATTGAATCTCTGGAAGCAGAGATCAATCCTATTATGATGGACAGTCTTAATTCACCTGTTAGCTACTTGGATGACTGTCAAGTGTCTGATATATGGCAAGTGAACAACGCTGATCAGGATTGTTCTATATCAAATGATCCCAACTTTGGTTGGATTGGTATGGAGATGGAGATGGGGTCTTCCTCACCATGTGATGAGATGACTGGTTGGTACATGAACAGTTGTGGGGATGACATGGATGGTATAATTGAATTTGGAGAGCTTGAAGATTATTCTCACATCGATACGGATATATTTTACTTGTAAAGCCTGAGAAGGAAATTAATTAATGTATTCGAGACACCTAGCCTTTTCAATATCTTCTTCCAGTTAATTCATAATTTCTTTATGGAAAGTTTACTGACTATAAAATTGTTTGTGTGGACGTACTCCATTTTAGGAAAAGTATTTGAGCATGGTTTAGTATTTTATGATCGACCTCTAAACCTTGTGAACACAACCAATACTTCCCCACAGCTAAGACTGTGGCATGTAATATTTACTAATTAGTCAAGTCCATTGGTGAGTGGATCACTTGCATGGTGCTGTACCTCGCCGGACAGTGGTGAACTTGTGATCACTTGCATGTGCACAACCGTCCGGTAGGAATGGCAAAACACCGTGCTTCCTCCGAGCCCCGTCTTGTTTAAAACGAATTTGGAAGTCATCCAAGAGTTTTGGGTTAGGACAGGTTTTAAAAATGAAAACTGGCACGAGGGGGAGATGGGAAGGTTACCCTGCCCCCGTCCTCTTTATATTGCGAATTTACCATTTTACAGTCATTATATATATATATATATATATATGATTATTAATGTTGATTGATTTTGTTAATTTGGTTTGATATAATGTTTATTTGTTTTATATTCTTAAATATGATTTTTTAAAATTTGAATTAGAAAATTATATAAAAAAAAGGAAAAATTAGATTTTTGTGACCAAAATTAAAAAAAAAAAATGATTTACAGTGACCTTAAACTCAACAAAAGAAAAATAGTGACCAATCTTGAAAAGTAATTGTCAATGAGTGACCATTTAACTTTAGTGTCCAAAATACCCTCCCTTTTATTTAAAAATTCTCAATCCTTTATTCGTGTTCTCCAATCTCAATTTTAAATATCAAACCTTCAAAAGACATAAAAAAAAATTAGAAAAGAAAGTATATATAGAGAGAGAATCTCTCTCTCTCTCTCTATATATATAGACATATATGTTCATCTTACAATTAATGCATGTGCATATATGAATTTTTTTTTTTTTGGGTAAATTTTAGAGTTCCAAAGATATAACGAGAGTTATAACTTGAAATGAATTAACTAGAAGAAGTTGATAATCACCTCTCATGAGATATTAGGTAATATGTTTATTAGCCAAGCCTATTCATATCATCTAATATTTCTTATTAATAATTAATTGCACCCAAATTAAGTTTTATTTTTTATTTTTTTGTTAATGATATATATATCATATCTTCTTTAGAATGTATATATGTTCATATATTATATAGAAGTTATTGGATTCTTTAAATTTTTTAATATTTGGATTTGAAAGAAAATGAAAAAAAGATGGAGATTTATAGACAGAATGAAGGGTATTTTGAATTTTAAGATTAAATGATCACTTATTATTAATTATTTTTTAAGTTTGGTCACTATTTATTTTTATTGAATTTAAGGTCACTAAATAGTAATATTTTTTCAATTTTGATTACTGAAATTTAATTTTTTCAAAAGAAAATCTGACTATGTTTCTAAACGATTTTGGACGAAATGGAAGGAGAAAACTTTAATAAGGGTGGAAATGCGGAAAAGCTATCACCCCAAATTCGTATCGTTATAATTTTTAATCCTTTGAATATCAGAAGGATAGGTTGAGGATCTAAATGACACCTCATTGTCACAAATACTCATTGTGAAGTATTTATAGCTTTAGTGATACCAGTCGTCTCCACTGTACCGCATGTAATCTAGACTCCAAGTCTTGTACACTGTACACATACCCTTGTAAAGAGCAAGTCTCCACTGTACCGCATATGATCCAGACTCCCAAGTCTCCAAGTCATGTACACATACCCTTGTAAGGAGTAAGTATTGGATAATGGGGATATCATGAAAATAAGAATTCTACCGCACACAGATGATATGCATGTACGAATTTTTTCTATTATCATGGAAAAATTAGTGTTTGAAAAAAAAAAAAAGAGCCATCATGTACTAGAGAGAAATGTCTCGCATTCACAGGAAAGCTAGTCATACAATGAACCTATTGATTGTCAACCACAGGATGAATTCACGTTCGATTGTTGCTCGTAGTACCAAAATTCACCTACTCATCTTTCGATCTTCATTGGCCTACCCAATTCGCATCCGATCAGTCCATTCTTCTCCGTTTTCTTCATCTGGGTCACATCTGAATTCTGAAAATCTCAACATACTCAACCACAAAGACTGGTTGGCTCCAAATGAGGTTTTGAAGATTTTCCAAACCCTGAAAGACCCCAACTCAGTGATCACTGTATTAAACCAACTCTCAAATCGCAAGGACTATAAACCCAACGAAGCTCTTTACACTACAGTGATCAACAAGCTTGCTTTGGCCAAGAACTTTGATGGCATTGAGGATGTTATGAAGAGAATCAAAATTGAAAAAAGTTGTAGACTTTCTGATGATTTTTTCTATAATGTTATCAAGATTTTCGGTAATGTTGCAGGTCGTATAAACAGAGCAATCGAGACCCTTTTCGATATGCCCAACTATAACTGTTGGCCTACGGTGAAAACGTTTAATTTCGTATTGAATTTGCTTGTATCCTCGAAGCAATTTGATATTGTTCATGAAGTGTATATGGGTGCTTCTCGATTGGGTGTTGAGATTGATGCTTGTTGTTTGAATATTATCATTAAAGGGTTGTGCGGATGTGGGGATCTAAATGCTGCATTCTATGTGCTCGAAGAATTTCCTAAACAGGGTTGTAGGCCGAATGAGAGGACATACTCAACACTAATGCATGGGCTATGTGACCGTGGTCGGATTGAAGAAGCATTTGGGTTGTTTGAGAGGATGGAGAGGGAGGGAATAGAACCAGATACAATCACATTTAACATATTGATTTCGGGACTTAGGAAACAAGGGAGAGTGGAAGAGGGAATTGAGCTTTTGGATAGGATGAGGCTTAAAGGGTGTGACCCAAATTCAGGAACTTATCAGGAGGTCTTGTATGGTTTGCTCAATACCAAGAAGTTTGTCGAGGCAAAGGATTTTATGGGTCGGATGATCTCTCAAGGTGTTAGTCCTAGTTTTGAGTCTTACAAGTTGATAATACGCGGGCTTTGTAATCAAAATCTACTGGAAGATGTTGATTGGGTGCTGAAGCAACTGGTGTGGCATGGTTTTGTACCGAAGATGGGAATGTGGAGGCAGATTCTTCAGTGCGTGTTCTCAGAAAAGAGCAATTATAAGAGTATTTCTTATGAAAAATATGTTTGAGAACTAGCCATTTGAAACATATAATCATCAAATTGTGCTGTGGTCCATGACATAATTGGGAAGCACAATACATGGACAAACATTGAACTCACCCTTTGATCAATTTATAGAGCCAGAAGACGCCAAGAATTTGTTTGACTAATCTAAATATCAGAGTCAATGAACATGACAGGATCACATCTTTTACTTGATTTGACTGAACACTGTTTCCATCAACCTTGCAAAAGGAGACCAGTTACGCCCTAGTCTGGAAAATGGCTTGCGAAGACGTGCCAAGTATCTGCAGGCTATAGAATTTCTTTTGCTCTCCTCTATAAACATCGTCTAGCTTGCTTCAATTTAGGCACAGCACCTGCATCAACCACATCTAATGTAACATTTTGATGTTATTTACCTGAGGTGCACCTGCAGCATATGGAAACAGAATAATTTGATCTTTTACTCCCAAGAAGGACCACAATCTGCGCGAGGGCTAGTCAAAGAATGCTTCAAGTTTTGTATCTGATTTGAGGAAGGCTGTGTATTCATTTAAAGAATCAGCAGGAGACACTTCCCTTCAAGGACATCCCATAAAATTGGCTGGGTAGTATATATATGGGAGTTAGAAAAAGTATTTATTTTTACTTGGCTTCTGCATATTTGTTTGATTATTCTGAATCGAAGGCAAGAACTAATAATTACCTCTCCAGCACATTAAACCTTTGCTAGTATTTGAGAATGCATTTGAGGACATTGGGATTGAAAATTCAATTCCCTGTTTGTTGTTTGATATAATAGGAACCAACTATGCTTTTGGTTACAGCAGACATTTAGAAAAAGATTACAGCAGACATTTACAAAAAGAACTGTTTGGCGCTTCTTCGAGATTACATTTACATTGACATGGATAGAACTATGCTCACTAAATCACCATCTGGAAACTTATGATGTAAAACCACTTACTGTTGATTCCTTTTAAAAAAATTTCTTTTTTAATAAAATAGAAAATCTATCTTTTACAGTCACTAAGTATCGTCTGAGCATGTTCCATCAATCTAGCAGTGTCACAAGTGATCGTGAATCAACTTGAGATTTTCTTGACCCACTATGGCTAAGTGCATTTTTTATGCCACAAGCAGATTTCCCAGCATGCTTCAGAATGCTCTTTGCCATATTTTTCACATGCCTCTTGCTTGGGCTCTCCAAGCCACTTTCCTCAAGACTATGTATCCCTTTTGCTTTTGGAACATCAACAGAAGATGGTCCAGAAAGGTTGTCCTACGTCATGTACTTTGCATCAATCTCCTTGGCATTGACGGCCCTAATGTCGGCACGTGGAGATGGAACCGGCTCTACAATGCTGCTTGATTTATCCTCCTTTCTGTGAGTCATCTCCTTGGCATTGACGGCCCTAATGTCGGCACGTGGAGATGGAACCGGCTCTACAATGCTGCTTGATTTATCCTCCTTTCCATGACTCATCTCCTTGGCATTGACGGCCCTAATGTCAGCATGTGGAGATGGAACCGGCTCTACAATGCTACTTGATTTATCCTCCTTTCTGTGACTCATCTCCTTGGCATTGATGGCCCTAATTTCAGTACGTGGAGATGGAGCCGGCTCTACAATGCTTCTTGATTTATCCTCCTTTCTGTGACTCCTGTGAAACGCTGAACGGATCTTATGCAGGCGCCTCCGAACTGAGCTCATCTTGTGCCCTTTATTACTCTCCAGACTTTCATCATTGCTGCTGCAGCTTTCATTCTGATTGGATCCAGATCCCGTTGACCTAAAACTTCCAACTGGACTACTTTCCTCCCCGTGGATTTGAGTATCAAGAAGCCTATTCTTTCTTTTTCTGGGCTCCCAAATTTGTGAAACTTCACTCCCTGGTTGATGGACCCAAATCCCAGTCTCTTGTTGCCCATCAATGTCAATTGGTTCAAAAAAATCTGCCACTTTTGGACATTCCGATGATCCAGATGAGAAGGAATCTCTCTGAGCAGTTTCGCTTGTGAAGGAATTTCTTCTATATTCGTCGTTTAATGTTTCATTGTCGCACAACTGATCTGTCTGCACGAACTATGCCATGATCAGATCATAACTCTTTGCATTGCAGTGTTCCTATTAAGCAAGTCTATCAGGTTCTAGATGCATTTCACTTCTTCTGACTAGAGTATTGTTTTTAGGACTAAATAAAATAAGCTTTTCCTGTTATCATTCATGGTGCTGACTCCAAACCATGAAAAATAGATATGACCGTTTTCAAATACCATTGGAAACAAAATGGGATCTCATAGAATGTTCCTGCACCCTTATGTTCTCTGTTCTAGTTCACTAAACTACAGGGAGGGGGGGAAACAAAAATTAATATATAAATACCTTTTCATTGCCTTCGACTACCGTTATTGCAAGATGCAGTCTCCCCATTTTTATGTTCTGAAGAGACAACCACATGTCATGTCTCTGGCCATCCCTAAAATCGCTGAAGTTTATGGAACAATCTCTGCAAATAATGGGGAAAATGGTATGTTATTTAAGAATTTGAAGATAGGCTTGACAGAAAATATAGCAAATAGAATATGCAGAAAGCATGGACACTATGTAGAACCATAAACACCATCTACCCACAACCGAGACAATAAAATGCAGTCTGCAACCCAATCAAATAATCATAGCTTGTGATGTATCAAAATTTTGTATGCTTGCTAATTTTTGTCATCCAGCAATATGTAAAAGGAAAAAACAAAGAAATAAATATATTCATGGAGTAACTTCACAAATTTGCAACTTTAAGGACATGAAACTTTTCCAGAAACTTCCCACAGTTTTTGAATCTCCATTCTGGTTACCTTAGGGATAGATAGATCAAAATTTTGTATGATTATAAGAATTGTATAATCAGCCAACAACCGATCGAAAATTTGGAGAATAGATACAGTTATGAGTCTTTTGAACATTCAAATCTGGCACTTCGGTGTGTGTGATTGTTTGTGTCATTCACATTTTAAATGGTAATTATTTAAGATCCAGTGGCACGCCACTTGCAACAAAAAGCAAGATGCTTAAATTCCTGAAATATCCTTTCTAGAGTTTTTCATTTTTGTTTTTTCTTTTTTCTTTTTTTATTGAAAAAGAAGCTTCAAAAATAGAAACCAATTCTTAGCCAAATCAATTGGTAAATATGTGACAACTGTGAACCTAATGTCTTCTTAAAAGTGTCATACACCACACCTCCAAGGCATGAAAATTTGCAAATTTAAGCATTTAACACTTTCTCAAAGCATCTGCTTTAGCATAATTTCCACATCTTCTAAATACCGTGTGAGCACGAGTAAGAGAGAGAGAGTATTCTGGACAGAGAAAAAGCAAGAAACATATGCAACACTTCTACAGATTATTCCATAAATGGAAAAGCTGAGAAACATGCACAAAATTAAAATGGGAAAAATATTAACTAAATTAACAAAATCAAGTTCTTTATTATATTACACTACATAAATTGCAGTGACCATTAATGTTATAATGAGGTTTAGAAACAGACCCGCGGATATCATGCACAAAATGGTCTTTGTCACGAACTTCAATGGTAAGAATATTAGGTGAATCCCATGAAAAAATGGGGATCTTGAATTCTTCATGCCATTTTGGAGCCAGTGTTTTCTTCTGCGTTTTAGTCCTGAACTTGTAAGGGCCAAGTTGCCCTTTCAGATATGGATCAGCCAATCCTGAAAAACAGCTCCAGTTACTGTCCATAGAATTGGTAATTTTGCAATGTTTTTGGAAGATGGGTACGGTAGCTTAAACTAACCATTCTTTGATGGCTTCATGTCAGCTCCTTCAACAACTTCTACTATGCCATAGGCAATAGGCTCCTTCTCATCCACAGAGAACCAATTTTCTGACACAGAATCAATATAATTTAAACATTTAGAAAAACTATGTTTAAGATAATGTAACTGGATACAAAGTACATGACGTAGGACATTCTAGGGGCAAAATCCACCCATACCACATAAACGGCATAACATAACAAATGTCTCAGAAAAGAAGATGAGCAACCAATAACAAGAGCTATTTTTTTTCCACATTGCATAGCAATTGTATGCTTCGACATGAAGCTTTTTTTACCAGTAAGTTCAAATTTTCACTTACAATCTACAGTAAATGCTATTCACTGCATTCAGTATCAGGAATACCAATCTAAAAAGTCATATTTTGGAACAAAAATATCCATTCCCTTGAAAGGTCCTCCTTAATATTCCTAACCATCGCAATGTGATATCAAAACTAAAAGAAAAACTAATTACTTAACAAAGATGCCATATTCAGCCCTCCCCTTCATTGGTCAAAAAGTATATTTTTCAGTACGAACATGAGAACATAAACGATACTTAATAATGGAATTTCCTCATTTTACCTCTCCAAAGCAGTATAAGTCCAATCATCCAATGAGATACCACCAAATACTTCCCGAGAAAAATAGGTTTCATGCAAAAGCAGAATTATATCATCAAATTTTATAAGCCTCAACCAGTGGATTCATCTTAACTCAACAAAATCTTGTCCTAACTATTTGGGTCAATTAGATGATCCTGTTTTGCCATCCTGCTCTATCTAAGGCTACAATTTCAGTTTAGTCACACACAATCATATCTTTCTTTACTATTTCAACATATGTTAATTTTGTTCTCCCCAATACTCTACATAACCATTAATGTGGAACATGTCACTCTTTCCAAGTGATACAATTATTGCCTTTGCTGCACATGTCGAAGCAATTTTAGTCAATTTCTTCTAGTTTTATCTCCAATGCTTCAACCGTTTCAAAATATTTTTTTGACAAGTATATGCTTCATTATCTTGATTGCATCTTGATGGTGTTTATCCTCTAGGATATTGTCTCTGGCAAAATGAAGGAGAAACTGAAAATTTCCTTAAAAACAAATAACTGTTCAAAATACAGAGCACAATCCCTAAAAGACGTATAATGAAAAGGAAAAGGTCTTGTGTTATTGATGCAAAGCATGCTAATAAGAAAAGGGGCAAATGGAGAATTTCACATGAAGCATACTTTGTACTTTGCAATAAAGCTTAGTGTCAAATCTTATCTTATTTTATGTTAATTTAAGTATAATATGCTGCTGGTATAGTTATATTTGTTTTTTTCCTTTTTTTTTTTAATTCCTCTCCTCTTTAATTGTTCACAGGTTACCATTCACATCCCAAAAGACCCCCTTTTCATCTCCAAAACCTTACATAACAAATCCTAATCAACCTAATTCTTTCCCTAGCTTTTGGTCTTTGTTCAAATCCAAAACCCTTAAGTAGTTGTAATCCAGAATTTTTATACCCTATTTACTGCATTCCATCAGTGTATTACCTTCCCAAAAGGCAATTTCAACTACTTCCATAAACAAGCTCTTCAACTTTCTTACAACCTTCAAAACACTAAAGATACAAGCTTTTCATAGCCTAAGTCCCCCATTGAAGCAGCAATATCCCAGGTTTCCTAAAGTTGTTATACAAATTCTTCTAAAGTGACACGAACATAAAGTTGATTTCATTGCGTGGGACATTTTAACTTACCAGAAAGCAATAAAACCCATGTTCCTGTTATCACAAGTGCAATGTCCAAATAATAATTTTTTGTGTCATGAATTACCTGGCTGTGGTGAAGCGAATTTCTCGAAATCAACAACCAGCATATTGGGCTGCCAAAATTGTGAACAAACAAGTCAAAAACACTCGAAAAAAAAAATGTAGGTGCTGTCTAAAGCTTATATAACAGAATCTTAAATGCTTCACGAAGAAACACTTGTGCTACTGAAGCTTATAAAACTACTTACCAAAAAGAGAAAACAAGCTTACAAAACTAAATTCTGAATATTACTGTTAACTTTAAGGAAATAATACCTACCCAAAAAAACTTAAGGAAAAAATAAAACTAAATGTACAAGCTAACTCCCAGCAGAAAGAAGAAAATTTAAAATATAGCAGGTGTGACTGAAGGAAAATAAAATCAAATACTGAGAAATTTGGAGACACATGGGAATATAAAAAGAACTTCACCTCAACGAGTGTCTGCTCAAATGCAAGGGCCAGAATCTTATCCTAATCAAGGATAAAAGAAATAACAATGAGAGAGAGAGAGAGAGAGAGAAGAATTAACTGTGCATAAAACAGAAAATTAACTTACCACCCATCCAGCAATCCCTGGAAGTTCCGAAACATCAAGCCCATGATTTATAATAGGTTTCACAGTCATCTGAAAATATGGTGGCTCAACAAAGCATATTCGCAAACGGCCAAGGAAAGGCCACCCGCGAAGGAACTTCACCCCAACCAAGACCTGCAAGAGAGAAAGGAGAACATAACTCTCAAGTAAGTAAGGTTTAATATGGCATCAATGGATTTAAAACCATGCTATTCTGTTCAGAAATCAAAAGCACAAAATTCCCACAAGATGTGACAACCAAATTAAATAGGGCAGGCTGAAAAGGTTTCTTTGGGCTGATTATTTGTGACTAAGGGTTTGTGTTGTTGGTTTGATAATGCTGATAATGGAAATATACTTGAAATGTGATGAATATAACAAGTGAACTGCATACCAACTCAAGAGAAAGGGCAGAGTGAAGTAGCAGCATAATTGAACTATCGAACCCTCGAGGCAACTTACTGGTGATAAGTTTCAGAGTATAGCTCTAATGACATGTTAGTATTAGGTGGTTTCTGGTATATATGGCCTTAAAAGCATACAAAGGCACCCTTTACAGGCTATGAAGTGAAGAGTATGACCACTTGACCGCTATGTTGGATGAAAAGCAGTTGTAACAATCAGTTTCCTCACAGGTCGATGCACATGGGCATGGAGCTGTCTGCTAGAGCTATTGTCAGAACCAGATACTCTTTGTGGTTATGATCTATTTAACATGGTGTGGTAGAACATGACTAAAAATTCACATTATTTAATATTCTTCTTTTCTTTTCTATAGTTACAAAGTTTTTCATATAGACACTAAAAATTCACATTATTTAGCCTTATTCTCTATTTATTTTGAAACTAGATTTATTTAGAAAGTTAGTGTAAGTTATTTTTCTACTAGTTTATTAATATCTTACAATCCTCAATGCGATCCTAGGATCTTGATCCCATGTATCCTCCATAGATCCTACCGAGAATCCAGATCCTAACAACCATGCTTAATACCATATATAGTATTTTAATCATTTCAAAATAGTTTTCAGCTTAATCATCATCACACTTTCAAATTCATCAAGTTCTACCACATATATAATTCAAGTATAATAAAAAGTGTTGCAGCCGCAGAAGAATATTGTGTTAAGTGTTAACCACTTACCTTCCCTTCAATGTGCATGCCCATCAAATGTAACTTTGCCCACATTCCGAAACCCAATCTTTTCCTTAGTTTCACTGCAAGTATTGCACTCATATCATCTGCAGAGTGAAAATTCATTCCCAACTCCAAAACCTACAGTTAATAAATTTCAAGAATCTTCTAAGCTAAGAAGTATAAAAATTGTAGCCACAAAAAGAACACACCACTCTTGAGACAAAATTACATACCAAGTGGTCATCATTGGTAGATTGACGAAGAACCCTAATTTCTGTGAACATAGGCGGAGATCTACCTAAGTACAGATGCTGAACCACAGCTTCCTTCTGAAAAGGGGGTAAGGAAAAAACTCAATCTCTCAAAGGCATCAATCACACTAAAAAATCATATAAAGAATTCAATATTAAAGGTTCATTCTTACATATATATTCTAATGGCTATTCAACACAAATACTTTTAGAAGGAGAGATATCTGTATTGTATCAATATCAGATACCAAAAATCCTTGATCGTCCTATACTTCCTATAACATATCTATTGTTTCAAAATAAATTTTTTAATGCCAAAAGTGTGGCCAATACTTCTCAGATCATTCAAAACACATTTCTGACATGTCTAAAACATTAAGATGCAGCATTTCTAAACCTATAAATAACATTATTGTATAATCACATGGAAACATAACAAGAGCTCAAAACATTTATATTATTTCAAAGCAAAGAATAACTAAGAAGTAATGTGAGTAAATCGTGTTGAATTGTTACCAAACTAATGTGCATGCAAAATAACCTTCAGTTTTGTTGTGTGAATTTGATGAATAAAAGAGTCACAATATCTGACAGATTCATAAAAAATGAATATAATATCTATATAAATAGATTGACAAAAAATTATTTTAATTAATATATATATATATTGTCATGTCCTTATTGTATCTGTCCTATTCCTTTAGGGTTTGTCATATTACTATATCAGTGTGCCCATAACTTCTCATGCCTGTGTCTAGTAGTTGTGTCCGTGCTTCATAAGCTACAGGGGTGTACCAATTGTTGCCCACATGAACGGTTAGTCATCAAAACTAAGAAAATGCGTAGTTGTGTCCATGCTTCACAAGCTACAGGTGTGTACCAATTGCCCACATGAAAGGTTAGTCATCACAACTAATAAGAAAATGCTTATGGGTTCTATGAAATAGAACAGACACACACACCCCCACCCCAAAGCAAATGTATGTAGTTGAGCAGCATACAAAACCAGGCTCAAACATGTTGCTCAACTTGACTGAAAGCTAAACCTGATTTAAGGCCAACACCAGAGGAGTTCTGTGATCCATTGATGGTGCAATTGTAACACACATATGATGTTCTAGAGAGTGACCTTCCAAGAAGAAGGCACTTTGGGCCAGGCTGGCCAGCTAAAATGTGATGAAGTGAACAGAAACAAATAAGACAAGGATCCTATCACAAGTTGAATTGCTCTCTAAATTACATTATCGTAAAATATTGGGCAGATAGATTCATACTGCAGTCCACGGTTTGTACTTCTGCAAGAACCAAGGTACAATTGGGAGGAGAATTTTCTGTGAAACAATCTGTTCCATACAAACAGGCCAAATCTTTTCAACTGCAAGGTTCAACCACCGCACTGTTTCAGTTTCAGAAAGTACCTGTCGAAAAAGCAAAAGGGATAAATCATTAAGACCTTCAATATATAGGAGTCAATTTGATATCCCAAGTTACGCCCCTCCCCCTCTTTTACTTCTCAAGAAATGAACACAAAAAAGAGAATTTTCATTGTATGGGACCTGATTGAACTGACATTCCTACTCAATTTTGAAAGACGGAACTATTTAAGTTAGTTGAAATTTTTTGGATCCCAGAACAAGACAAACCTGGGATTCGTAATTTAGTTTCTGCTACCTCCTCAATTTTCTCACTTCTCATCAACCAAAAAGAGAATAAATACTTATTTAAAAAAAAAATCAGAATAAATCATAAAAACCCATTAAAGCAAATGACTGAAATCAAAAGGCTGAAAAATACCCGTCTTTGATTAGCCTGTTTTCTTTCCTCGAATTGTAGTTTTCTCTGTAATCTCATTATATATCGCTCATGTACCTGCAGAAACAAAACCAAAAGTGTCAATTGAATAAGACATCACAAACATATCCACAACTGAGCAAATTCAAACTTGTTATGCAAATTCAGATACAAAAACTGTGTGCGTGTATGCTACTTACCAGATAGAGATAGAAAAAAGAGATAACGTAGGCGAGCAGGTCGCAACAATTATAGGATGAAAGCAACCATAACAGCAGAAACACAATGCCGACATGATGCATAATCGAAGCCTCCAATATAGCCATATATACCTTATACTAATCAAATATACTCGAAATCAACAAATTAGAAGGGGGAGGAAATCTCGGAGTCAAAACTTGGAGATTAATGAATCAAACGTGATATTATATATCCATATTGATAGATATATACAAAATCCAAAATTGTTCTCAAAACTAATCAAAACCAAACCCTAGAATCAATGCTTTTGTTTCCCCTGCATTTTATCTGATACAATATCTGAATAAAAATGTATATATATAAACGTATATACTATATACATATAAGCTGACTGATGAGAAAAAGTCCGGCGAAGAGAGAGAGAATACGGAGTATATAATGACAGGTACAGAGGAAAGAAGACTTGTTCGTCTCTATGCTGTTCGTAGGCTGGTTGACAGTTGAGAGGCAGTTTCGTGGGTGTGTCCATGCCGATTCGTATACGTGTCGCGATTGCAGGAAGATACGCGATTTTGTTTTCTTTGGGGTTGTGATTGGGAACGCACATGACCAGCGAACCACTCGTGGGGAGGCTGACATCCATCGACTGTAGGATGGTGATTTGAGATGGTACAAGTTTCAGCATTGGATGATGATCTGTCATAGGATGATTTTACTTCTGATTAAACAGTGGGGCCGATTGTATTGTAGATGGTGGAGTCAATGTTAAAATCAAGAACCATATGTTACTTTGCATTCTCCACTAATTTGACTGTTTGGAGAATGTTTTGAACCGTATGCGGGAAACGACGGTTCTAATTCAAAGAACATGGATTCTGTTCGTTATTAATGAAGGATGACATTTGTTGGCTTGTAGTTTTTACCGTATTGTCAATAAAAAGCGTAGATGGACTGTTATTTCAGCAAGGTCAAAATGCCAGGACTAATGAAACCTCCGTTGAATTTGGCATTTTTTGAAAAAAATGTTACGATAGTTCTATCGCATGACACCATTCAAAAATATCGAATTCAAAAAAAAATATTATAATTTAAATGTTAATATTTGATATTTTTAATAAATTTGTGTCACATTGATATTCAAGCGTTATCTGAATATCTCATATTCATCAAAAATACGATGTTTGTCGTGTCAAATATTGATATCTCTAGTGCCATGAAATTTGGACCCTTTCTGTTCGTATGAGATATGATATTTGTTGTGTTAAATATTGTCATTTCTGATAATGTTTCATTTAAATTTTATTTCATCATAGTAAGATAGTTACGTGTGAAATATGAACTTTAAGAGGAGGAATTTAAAGTAAATAATGATACTAAAAAATGATGTTATGTCTCAATTCGTGGTACATATCATGAAATAATTTTGTAATTTGTATCATTACTCTTTGTTTTAGTATGAAAAAATTATAATTTGGTGACGGAAAATGGTTTACGACTCTATCGTTGTACTCTTGTACTCCAACTGTTTGTTTATTTGGTTTTTTTTTACCGTGATGCTACATTTATCCCTTGAAAGCAAAAGCACAAATGTTTAACTCTTCTAAGGTAACTACATTATCTCCTTTTTATGAAAGAAGAAAAAGTTGAAGAAAACAGAGCAGTGAATTGGAAAAGAATAAAATTTGACTGTGAATATCACATGTCATTGGTGACCGAACTTAAAACCTACACTAACTGTAATTTTCATTAGTTTTAGTCAATATACACCAACCTCTCATATTATATATAAAATTACACTTATTTTTTTTTAAGTTTGTATTTTTGTAACAATAATCTCCCCTCTGGTTTGCAAAATTATATTGACTTTCATTAAGTCTTATATTTTTGTAATACCCTGATCCCTTCCGTTAAGGGTTAGTGTGGTCAACGTATACACAAGAATCATTAATTTGTATAATGTTATAAGAATAGAAATGCAATTACACAACAATCGTTAATAATATCTTTTTATAGCTTTGACCGAAAAGATTAGTATAATTTTATAAATAAGAAGAGAGGTAAATGTCTATTAACAAAAATTTATAAAAAGTCTGTGTAATCCACCCAAATTTAAAGTGTTACCCACGTTAACTAATGAGTTCCTAACGACATTTGTGAGTACATATGCGATACTCCTTCCTCTGAATCAAATGTCACCCTCCCCTAATCTTCATCCATGCTTGCAATTCACTATTTAATTATTATATTACATTAAACTTGGCTGATGGATATTTTTTATTATATTCTCTCTCTTTTTCCTTCTCTTTTCTAGTTTAGAGCATATGATTCATGCATACATGCTGCAAAAAGTTGAGGGCATATGATTCACTTGGACATGCTCATCCATTACCGTTAAGAACCCAACGTAATTAATTCTGTCATTCACACACGCAAGCATATATATATATATGAGTGTGTGTGTGGAAATATATATTATGCCTATGTAAGAACCCCACTGTGATTATACTAAAGATTGTAAGTTGATAATGGTTTACAAGTTCTTGAAATGCGCAAGAAGCCAATGTAGTCCCGATTTTTATTGGTATGGATAAGGCTTGAAAGAGACGCATATCCATTAAACCTTCCATGCATATGCCTGCCAAATTAATAACTCACCACATGACAGTAGGTCCAATGAAACAGACACACACACATATATATATATGTGCGCGCGCGCGCACATAATACTTAGACATTATTATAAATTATACTTAGACAACGTTATGTTTCTTTTTCAGGTGAACAGAGTTGATCATCAAGTTATAATGCTAACTGCGCGCAGGTATAAAATTTTGAGTTCTAAATTTTTGAGGACCTAATTATTTGCTTTTATTTGCACATAATTTGTTAAAAAGTGAATATTCAAAAATCATTTGTGGTTAAAAAGTGAATATTGAAATAATTATTCAACTTTTCCTACTAACGTTTCTAACTACCTGTTTGGGGTTTTCTTCAAATAATTACAGGTTTGTTATGGAATATATAGAATTAAATAAATAGTTTGAAATTTCACTTGACTAACAATTTTTAAAAAAATTAACTATCAAAATAGAGTTCAAAAAGACACAATTTAAAAAAACTCTTTTTTTTTTAAAGATTTCAGAGCACTAACTGAATAAAACCCATGCAACTATGGTTGTTATAAGGTCATTTGTCTGTTTGGGTAGTAAAATATGAGTTTGTCAGAGTTTCGAAAATCTAAGAAAGAACAGCTAATAATATTAACAGAATAACAGTAAATAGGTTCTACAAATTAAACATAAATTGATAAACATGTATAACAAAAGTAATTTTTAAAAAAAAAAATTATTTTCCTGATGTGGTTATTGAATTGAAACTATACATTTTTGCACTCCTCTTAAGCCCTCTTTGTTAAAATTTTAAGAGCAAGTTTCGTCAAGCGTTTGCTGTAATCAATCAATGACTACGAATGGTTGGCTAAATACTTTGCCATATAGCCAACCAATTACTTTATTTATTTATTTTTTTCTTTACATTTATAGAAGTTTGTGTCATGCATATATATATATATATATATATATATATATATATATATATATATCATTCACTTAAATTTCAACAACTTTCTCTATAAATTGAATTTTTTGATGAAATCATTTATGTTAGAAAGATAATTTCGAGAGCTTTAATTTGAGTACTACCTAGACTATTTTTTGACTTAAAACTAAAAAATTATGAATTTTTTAAGTTAAAAAAGTATAAAAAAAATTAACATATATATGTATATACATAAATTTTTAGATTAATTTAATTTAAAAAAATTATTTAATTAAATGGGTATTGAAAATCTAGACAACATGTTGTGTGGAGTGAAATTGGATGCCCTAAACCATACAGTCAAAAATTTCACTAACAACCAAACGCGTGATTATTTTAGCGCACACACTTGTGACTTGTCAGTCCACGTTTCCGTTTGACAAATTAAGTTAGACCCCACCATTCCACGTGTAATGTTGTAATTAGTTGAAACGAGATTACAAATTTACAACATACATACATACATACATTGCATCTCTAGTTCTTATGATCATATATTTCACATGCCCTGTTAAGCTCTGTCCTGTCGATCTCAAACTTTGCAGTAGAAAAGAAGAAAGAAGACTTCATCATCATCATCACCGCCATCTGATCCAAACTGAAAGTCAACGATTTTGGAGAAGATGAGTGAAGAAGGCAAGGACAGAGGAGTGGCCAGCGGCGATCATCAACATCTCCATCACCATCACCATGATCAGCAAGAGCAGCAACCTCACTACGGAACGTTTCAGGGGGTTGCGAACTATCCTCAGCCGCCGGTGATCGGGTTTCCACAGCCGATTCCGCCGCCCGGCGCCACCGAAGGGTCGGCTCCACCACCTCCTCAGTACTATGCTCATGGGTATCAGGCCGTTCCTGGTACGGATTCTTCTCAATTTCTCTCCAATTACGTTTTCAATTGGGTTTTTGTTTCTTTGTACTCCGTTCAATTGGGACAGAGAAAGAGTGTTGAATCGTATCATGTAGTGTAGGTCAAAAGAGGGAAATGGAAATGTATTCTCTTGGCGACATTATGAACTGAACTCTATACTCATTTATTTGATTGAAAGATTGATTCTTGTGAAGATCTTACATATACCCTTTTCAATCCCAAAGAATAATCAACTGCACAATTTTTTAGATGTTAAAGCTGGACCAATTTTTGCATTGAATGAATAGTCCTTTTTCGCATTTCCATTTTTATTGGTAGTTGAAATTTGATTGTCAGAACAATAATATGTGATCTTTTGGTGTTCATTCTTGGATCAAATCTTCCAAAGCCTCATTGGCATATACATCCCTTTAGTACAAAATGCTGCACCAAATTTGGGGTGTTTTGATTCTATCTGCTGTATCAATTCCCTCATGCTTATTTTGTGATTCATTAATTGGAGATTTTGTAAGAGAGCTTAATCTGTATGCATCATGAACTGTTAAGACTGAACTATTAAGACTTGAAAGATTGCAATGGTGATGGTCATACTTTTTTTTTTCTCCTTTTAGTATAGATTTAGACAAGCAGGTGCGAATTCCATATGGATTTTTTAGCCAAATTTCTTAAAATTCTTGAACCTCCACTATGGTATTTATTTTATATTATTTTGATGGTATTCCAGGTTATGCTATTGCTGAAGGAACACCTGTAAGAGAGCGTCGCCTTCCTTGTTGTGGTCTTGGACTTGGCTGGTTCATGTAAGTTATCATTCTGATCAATATTTTGTTTTCAATAGTCTACATATCAATATAACTTGTGATTCAATAAGTATCATGTTGGTATATAGATTTATTAGGTGAGAACTGCGAAATTTGCATCCCTCTCTTTGATTTTGAAGCTCCCATTGATAATGTGTAGATTGAGGTCTCATTTACAGAGTTGAACAACATAATTTAACTGGATGAAACTAAAATATGGTTATTAACTAATTAAAGTATTGGTTTTAGTTGACTGTATTAGAGCTTGAAACTTGAAAACTTTGGAAGTGTTTTGACTTCATGATAAAACTGATGTAGTCAGTGTAAGAATAATAAAAAAGGGTAGAGTGCATAAACCCCACCCCACCCCACCCCCCGCTATATAGAAAATTGCAAGAAACACCCCTACTATTTGGTATGTGCATATAAATCCCTATAATTTCAAAGTTGGCAGCAAATTGCCCCCTATTGCAAATTGATGATGTCAGACTTTTTTTAAAACTCAAAAGTACCTTTTTTGTCATTTCATGTTTTGGCTTTTTTTTATTATTATTTATTTATAAAGTAAGGTACTTTAGTCATTTCATTGCTCAAATTGAAGATTTGTCCTTATTTGTCCAAATTGAAAAATGTAGGGTGGTTTTGAGAACAACAGGGGATCTTTGCACATTTTCTATATAGCGGGAGGGTTCTATGCACTTTATCCAAGAAAAATAATATTTCACTTATTTGTTTTTGGAAAAAACATCATTCTACTTATTTCTAGACACCTTTAAGCTTCTTTATATTGAATCCAATCCTAATTCCAAAAATAATGCCAAATTCTTAGAAAACTCAAGTTTCCCTGTATAACTCACTTTATATGGTCAAGTTTGTTGCACTTAGGGTTAATTAATGAGACAACTGTGTCCTATTAAAAGATCAAGATTTGTGTATGGTATATTAACATATGATCCAAAAGACGGGGAGTTTCATGCAGCTTGTGTCCAGTTTGTGTGTTTACCAATTGTTACCCAGTGCTTCTCCTGGTCATTTGGGGTGCTGGGATATCTGACATTGACTTATCCTTATTTTGCATAAGTGGTTGCTCTCAGAGAGGGCTGTTGCCGGTTCAGCAATTTAATTCTGAACATCAGTGTCATTGGTTGAAGTTCAAGCCTTCAAACAGCCATTTTTGTGAAATACCAAATTTTAGACCTGTCCTGAATCCCCCCTTCCCAGGACTCTACTATAGCGGGACCAGGACTGGATAATGTCTCATGTCTCTTTGATTTCTCTCGGACTCCAATTTGCATTCTGATGCTTTGCAGCACGAGTTTTTGCTATTGCACAAATTAATGACCCCTTTATAAAGCAATTTAGGTCGGGTATTTATTCAATGGTACTATGTTCAATTTATTGATTGAAGTACGGAAATACATTTCATTTTCATAATTATGATTATAAATCTTGGAATAATTGATGCTAGGATTTTGTATTTTGGAAGCCTGTGTACAAAGGAAAACTTTTTTGATATTATATTCCGTCTATACAGTATTTTCTTTTTCTGGAGTTAGTCCTACCATTATACATATTTATTCTATATTCTCTTTATCTCCAGCAATTCCTTATACTTGATAGTAATGATCTGTCTGTTATCTGAAGGTTCATTATTGGTTTCTTCCTTGCTGCTATTCCTTGGTATCTTGGAGCTTTTGTTCTACTTTGTGCCAGAGTTGACTACCGTGAGAAACCGGGATATATTGCTTGCACAGTTGCTGTTAGTAATTCTTATCTCTTATCTCATTTTTAACCCTCAGGACATTGCTTACTATTATTTTTCTACTTGTGCAATTCACTCAGAAATCAATTAATATTGTTTAACTTTGCTTTACTGCTGTGGTGGTTCTTAGTTCCTTCCATATGTACTTCATAGAACACCTAGAAAAGTTGGTTACGCCCTGGCTTTAACCATTACCTGTAAATGGCAGTGCACCATATTTGCTGAATCAGTCTGAGTAGTATGGATTATTAATTATCTTTTTGTAAATTTTAAAATACAATAGACTGCTAGTTAACAAGAAACTACTTTTCAAGTAAAGAAAATAAATAATTAGTTTTGAAATCAAGTAACAAAAACCCAACTCAGATTTTTTGAAATCAAGTAACAAAAACCCCAACTCAGATTTCTATATGATCTAATCAATATATGACCACTGTCCATCAAGATGAGCTAAATTTGTAAGAATTTCTTCCATGGCCCCTAAAAATGGTCTTAATTGATAGATTTAATAGATCAAGTAAATAAAAATTCAGTTCAGCTGGACATTTTAGCATTTAATTCCCATCAAAGTTTAAGGGCTCAACAAACTTTTTTGAATTTTTTGAGATAGAATATTTAAATTGTATGGTTAGAAGTATCAAATCAAATTAATTTGTAGTACACGATATATCAAATGGAATAAACGAATACCAAATAACTTAAAAGGGAAAGTACATAGACGAATCGTAGACCGGCTATTTTATATGGAGTGGAATGTTGGGCGTTAAAATAGACACACGAACAATGCGTCCATGTGGCGGAAATGCGAATGCTAAGATGGATGCTAGGAATAATTAGGAAATATAAGATTAATAATCAAAGGATTAGGGAGAAATTAGGTGTAGCTCCTATTAGCGAGAAAATAAGAGAGAGTAGACTTCTTAGGTGGTATGGACATATTCAGCGCCAACCTATAGATGAGGAGAGGAAGATTGATTTGAATAGAAGGTAAAAGACAAAGAGGTCGACCAAAATTAACATGGAATGAAGTGATAAAAAATGATTTAAAAAAATTAAATTTAGTAGGAGAAATGGGTTATGATAGAAAAGATTGGGAAAAGAGAATTCATGTGGCCAACCCCGTTGGTGCGGGAGAAAGGCAAGGATGATGACGATGATATATCAAATGGAATAAAGCTAGAGAACTTTACACAGTTTTAGCTGGAACTGTATTTTTCCATGGCCTACTTTCGAAACAAGAAATTTATGAATCTTGTTCATGGACTACAAATAATAGGATGCAACTTTATCCTATGACTTTTATGCAACTTAGATTGCATTTAAGTTCATCTGTTCATGTTGTCATTCTTTTTAGGCTATTCAAACATCGTATATACTTTTGGATCTTATAAAATTATATTTAACTCCTCGTGTTCTCCACCTTTGCCCTACATTGAGAATTTTTTGTTCAGAATAGGGAAGTGTTTTCAAATTTGATTAAGCTATATTGATTGCTGTAAATCTTTTGCTACAACTGTAAGAGATATTGGAGTTGAATCCCTTATAAGTTCCAACTAAAAAAAATCCAACTTTCCCTTCAACCATCAACTAAATTGATTTGTTAGTCATAGCAGCTCCCTTGATGTCATTTTCATGACGACCAGTACTTGTTACCTGAAATGGTTATGTGATGAGACTTGACCAATCAACTTTACCCCTCTCCCTTAAGATGCCTGGTCAGCATTCTATAGATGTGTTACATTATCTTTGGCAAATAAGGGACATGGTTTATTTGTGTTTGAGTATTAGAATGTTGGCATCTTGATCTACATTCTCATTTTGAGCGTGTTCTGAATGTGGAGAAACCTGAAGATGTCTTCAGTTATATGGGCCAAAAGATAGCATAATATGTCTTGATTACTAACTGAGTATTATGGAGACATTGAGAGATAAGTTCAGCCTGTCTAATTAATAAGAAAATTGCCATGGTAAACTCTTACATTGTTCCCCTAAACCCTTTCTACTACTCCTTGGAGCTCTCTCTCTCTCCCCCTCCGTCCCTCCCTTTTTTCTGGATGATGGAACTTATCAAAAGAAAACTTGATTTGTTGATGGAGTTGAATCTCAAATTAGAATATCTTATGACCCATGCTCAACTTGGACTCTTATATTGCAGGCTATTCTTGCCACAATTGCTGTCGTATTTGGTGTGACAAAGAATGACTGGTAATCTCCCAGTGAAGAGCTGTGTCTTGAAAGGGGATGAATGTGTATGCATCAAATCCAAAAAGGCTACCACGGTTGTTAATTTGCATCAAGTCATTTGGTGCGAATTTGTAAATGCAATCATGAAGTAGTTGAGTTTTCATCACATAATTTATTACTGTTACTTTCTCTGAACTGTGATGAAATGCATTTCAAAATTGTTATAGGATTGTTTTATTCACATTTCATCTATCAGCGTTTAACAGTAGAATATGTGTTAAACTTATTGGAACCTAAGAGTGAGCAAGATCATAAGTTTCAATTTTGCTTGATTATTGATGACTTGCACAGGTGTAAAGTTGGTGAATGTGTAACTGCTGTCTTGTATACTATTGAGTAAAAGGTAGCATGTGTTCGCGGAATAGGCCTTGGTTCGATTAAATTAAAGAGGTTTTAGCCAAGCTATACTGTTTTTATGAAAATCCTTTTATATATATATATATATATATATATAACACAACTAGGATGAAAATCCTTATCTAACACTCCGAAAATGTACTACAATTCTAATGTTCTTACCATTAGATAGGTGGAGAGTCCCGACTGCTAAGGTGCTAACATGGGGGATATCACTCGATTAATTTTTTTATTTTTCTTTTTTGAGTCGATGATTCAAAGGTTCTATTCTCGTAACCTAATCCCGAAGCTTGTGATACCGTCTCTCAATAATTGAATTCATAAAATGAAAACAAAGCTTGATTCCAATAAGAGTGCAACTTGACGGGTTGGGTAAGTTGACGGGTAAATGCAAACCCGACCTAAGCTATAAACCCTTGGAACTAAGATTCTGTTTAAAACCTCATAATTGATCTCTTTCTCATTAGCAAAAAATACTTTTTTCACAATTGGATATAATCTTAACGATCATATTGCCAACTTCTTCTACACAAGACCTAAAGTAAAAAAAAGATAGTTAGCCAAAAAAAATGGGAATTAAAATCTTACAAGAATTAAAAAAATAAAGTTTAAACAAAACTTAAACAATTGCGTATGAACACTCCTTATTCCGGACAACACGTAAACTTCTTGGCCACGCTCCTTATTGGTGGGCATTTGATTGCTCGGCCTGTTAGTTTATTTTTTATTTTTTATTTTTTACCATGATAAATAACTCACATATCCATTTTTTTTTCCTCACTAGACTACAAGTCAAAAGATGCAATAACGGTACAGCAGTAATTAAAATTCATATAATAATTTGAGAAGAAAAAATTGTTGTAAAAAAATTTAAAAAATATAAAATACGAACAGTAAAGGTCTTTTTAACAACAATTTCTATTTTGCATTTTCGGTTTCATATGAAGTAGAAACAATATATATATATTTTTTGTGTGGTGTGATTTAATCCAAAATAAAAACATGTTTGGTAACTAATTTGTTGCACAATGTTTCATAAATAAATATTTGAATTATTTTTTTAAAATGGTATTTATATTATATTTTATTTTCTTAAAAAAAAATCTCATTACAATTGTCTAGCTACAATAGCAAAAATAAGAGAACAAAAAAAAGAATAAGAAGGTTATTATTGAACATACATCATATATGAGTGCAAAAAGAACAAATTTCTAAGAAGAAAATAATATGTGTGTGTGTGTGTGTATATATATATATATATATATATATAGAGTAATGATCTCTTGTTTACCTGTGAGTAAAAAATTCATCCACACCAAGCACAGTAACTGTTGGATGTGATTGCTAGGGTTTTTTTTGGTAATTGTCTTTTTATATCAATCAGAAGGGTTTTTTTTTGTAATTGTCTTTTTTATATCAATTACATCCAACAATTATTGTACTTGGTGTGGATGAATTTTTTGCTCACCGGTGAGCAAGAGATCATTACTTTATATATATATATATATATATGAGAGAACTTTGAAGATGAAAAAAGGGAATGTAATTTTTTTTTTAAGAGAATAAAAAAAAAGAATAATTTGAGAGGGATACATTCGTTAAATTTTATAAATTATATACATGTTAAAAAATTAATGTAGTAGCATGGGTCAAGGGGCGAAATGGATAATTTTATAGAGGCATATGTAATTTTTTATAAGTTACTTGCAAGAAGTAAAAAAAAAAAAAATTTAATGGGACCAGCATGGGCCAGGGGACATGTGTCCCCTGGGCACATGCTGGCTTCGCCACTTATTGCTAAATATCGAAGGCTCATTATACTTGAAAATAATAATAATAATAATAATTATTTATAAATTATCATCGAATGTGTAGTGAATAGACTATTCATCTATTGAATTGTGAAAGTGTAATAAATATTTGGATTCCACTTACACTATCTAAGGATGAGAGTGATTCACTTCTATAATTCGATAATTATTTTCATTATGCATATCATTACTATGTGAAGTCATTTATTTATTAATATATAAAAAAATAGTATTTTTTATCAATATTTCTTCCAACTTTCATTATACATATATAATTAATTATTTAATTATATATGTATGTGAAGTCATTGATTCTTAAATTAAATATTTCAAATCAATGTTATCCGTTTCATGGCAAGGATAAAATTTTATGGGGATTTCCATTACTAGCAATAGCATTAGCATTAGCATTAGCATTAGCATGCAGCTATATATGTGTGGGGGCAGGAAGTAATTTTGGGATATCTCAAACCTAATTGGAATTGGATTTGGCAACGTTGTCCAACCAAATTGCAGTCCTAGATACATTGGAACATGAAAGGTAGGTTTCTTCTTTCTTAAGGAAAAAAGTTAGCTTCCATTAAAAATATTTTACAAGTAATACAATACGTAGAGAGAAATCATGAGAAAATTAGGGTATTTTTTTCGATAGGGCCGTCGGCTAGACGCTCTCGCTCCGTCAGTCTGTAGAATTTGGGGCTTTAGCTCTCCCATTTCCGTTCCCCGTTCCCGCTATGAAGAAAAAGCAAAAATTAACACCGGTCCCTCTTCTCGATCTAACTCTCGCTACGAAGAAAAAGCAAAAATTAACAATAGCGCACACAGCAGCAGGAACAGGAGCAGGAGCAGGAGGTTCTGAGCATGACCTAATCAGCACGCTCCCAGATCAGGTGCTATGTTCAGTCATCTCACTGCTTCCGGCAAAAGAAGCCGTAGCAACTTCCATCTTGTCTAGCCGGTGGAGACACCTCTGGAGGTCCCTTTATCGCCTCGATTTCCACCCGAATGTTGAAGTTGTGGAAGTGATGGATTTAATTCCATTCGAAATCATTCAACACGTCATGTCGTCTCAACAGGATAATGTAGCCATCTGCCGGATTACTCACTGTCCGGAGGACTGGCCGTCCGGGACGTTGCCGGAATTGATCAATCACCTCAAAGTGGACAAAGCCATAGAAGAGCTCAGACTCACTTGTGTGTATAATGGCTCTAAGTCGTCGTATCTTGAGTCGCCGTCTATGTTGCCGGCTAGTGTCTTCCGGTGTGAAACTCTCCGTGTCCTCCAACTCAAAGATTACATAATCGGAGCCGAGTCGGCTTTTCAAGGATGTGTGAATCTCACAACTCTAAAACTAACGTCGGTCCGATTCACGAATGATAGTCTCGTCAGTATCATATCTAAGTGTGTGAATCTCACAACTCTAAAACTCAAGTCAGTCAAATTATCCTCTGATAGTCTTGTCAGAATCATATCTATCTGTGAATTCTTGCAGAATTTGAGTCTATGTTCTTGTAGTGGATTGCACCATCTTAAGATTTCTGATCATCATCAGAAATTGAAGTTTTTGAAACTCCAGAACTTAAAGCCAATCAATTCGGTGGATATATGTATCAAGGGTCTCACTGTACTACTGCTTGATAATGTTGCATTCTCCGACGAAAGATTTTATATCAATTGCCCAAACCTTAGAGTATTTCAAGCTTCTTGTAGAATCACAGATTCGGGAACAATAACAATGCCAAATTTAAATTTAAGATTAATCACAGATTCGAGAAGGATCAAAAATTCAAGAATAATCACAAATTCAGAGATTCTCGAACGATGCAGTGGTCTCCTGGTAGGTTTCTCCTCTAAATATTGAAGTCATTTATTATTTATTTGTGTGGTTTAGTTTTGTAAATACTGTTCTTGTTCTTGAAAACAGTCTGATAATTTTCGCAAACTGTGAACCAAACAGATTTTCGTCCCATTAGATTTTCGGTTAATGAAAAACTAATGTAATGATTTATAGTTTTGTTACTCATGAATGTTTTTATTTCACTCTCTCATCAGAAAAGTAGTAGTAATGATGAACATGGAGGAGACGATCTTTCTCTGGCGGATTTGCGCGTGTTATGCACTGAATTGGACTTGAACAACATAATTGACAATATGCTACTCTCTTTCATCTTTAGAGAGAGCGTCCATTTACAAAAGATCGAAATCACGAATCAGGTAAGTTGGTAGATCCAATTCCATAACGTTACATCATAAATGTATATTAGCATTCATCATTCTTATCTTATAGCAAGCAATGACAAAGGTAAATGTGACAGTACTGCATGTAAATTAATTCGAGGCTAAATTAAAACAGTATCAATTCATGTATATATATATATATATATATATATATATGTTATGTTTTAAACTTTGTCATTCAGGCCAACTGCAGAGGTGAAGCAGAAGCAGACCCAAGTTGTAGAAAAAGAAATCATCCATATCCTCTTTCATATCCTGAGTCTTTGTTTTGGGAAAAAACAGAGTTGTCAGAATGCATAATACATCGGCTCAGGGTAGTGTGCATAAAGGGTTTTGCAGGAAAAGAGATAGAAATGAGTTTTGCTTCTTATATCATCAAGAATGCTAATATGTTGGAGAAAATTGTGATTCAATGCAACAAGAAGTGTTCGCGAAAAGGAGCCATTGCCACCATGGGCTTGCGATCACTGCCAAGGGACTCCCTCAATGATCCTGTAATCCTCAAACCACCCGGACACAAGTTTTTGACTTTTGAACATTGGGTTTCAACACTTACAGTTTAATTACTCAGTATATGCTATGCTATGCTATCTGGGACAAGTTCAATTTTCAGACATTGCTGGCTCTCTCTCGTCACTTGCAAGCATTGGAAGAAAAATGCAACCAACTCAGAATTTTATTATAATGAATTTTGCACTTTCAATTTCTGTGACTGCCCTTTTGCTGCCTATCCACTAGAATATATGCAATTCATATATATGCGGCAATGAATTTGAAATTTTCTTTTTAACTGGGATATAATTTTTTTAAGTAATCATGACAATTCGTATTTCTTTTATTTTTATCAAGTATGCAAATTTGACTAGTCTTGATTTCTAAGCACTGAACCATATTAAAAATTCATGCCATTCACTTTTATCATCACTCGCATCAGTTGGGATGCAATAAAATTTGATAAATCATTGCAACTTTTTCTAATCATGACCAACATTTTATGGCACCCCCCACTTAAGAACAATATATATATAATCTTTCACAGTTTTAGCGAACCCAAATATGAGACATCAGCTAAAAGGGAAAAAATTTGTACATAAAATTCATAATAATGGTAATGTAAATTAAACCACTCAAACTGTCCAACAGAGTTAGTACAAGGCTTTCAACACTTCCAAATTAATATCTTAGAAGCAATTCATTCACATCCACCGACAATATGTTTCAACTCATTTGAACTATTATCATCACTATTTGCAATTGATCTATCTAAGACAAAAGAATGAATGTCATGACTATTTTAATAAAATTTAAGAGAAAAACTAATGCGTACAAGACGGGACAATTTCTTTTATTATGGGATTGACCGAGTTTGTCACAACCATAACAACGCCTAAGTTTCGTATTTCTTTTCTCTCACCGTGACTTTCAACGCTTACCACACCCTGTGGTCCTAACTTAAAGGGGATTATTAAAGATCCATTGTCAAGTAATGTCCCAATATTGCTTCTATTGCACACAATCATTAACAATTTTCTCCAAATCTACTTGATTTCATTCCTTTGTCTTGTTCAACAACTGTATCCATTGCCCTTGTTAAAAGTTCTGTCCCTTCTTTCATGATTGCAACCTCGTCAATGACACTCAATGGAAGTTGAGATATTTTAGTATGCCTTATCAAAACAAACTTTTTTTTTGGCACATCTCTAATCTTTATAATATCTTTACCTACTTCGCTTCGAGTTCTTACAAACTTCATCTATCTTTCTATGATATAATATTTTGAAAAAATATGATTTATTCTATTTTAGAAAATACAAAAACGTGCCTGTATGGAATGCATTCAAATTCAATTTTTGACAAGTGCACTTGATTACGTCAATGATTTTATCATATAAAAGTCTCCGCACTTTAAAATCTCCATTGCACACTTTTGTAACCTCATAAATACATTGATTTCTATTTTTCGATGTAAAACTTATTATATAAGGACTACTTATAGAGAAGTAAATTATGAGTTTGTATCCAAAAACATTCTTCCATAAGTCCAAATGCTATAACCACTTGAATATGTGCTCGACTTATTGGAACCTCAAAGTGAGCAAGATCATAAGTTTCAATTTTGCTTGATTATTGCACAGGTGTAATCTAGATGGTGATCTTTTTGCATGTAAAGTTGGTGAATGTGTCTTGTATATTATTATTCAGTAAAAGGTTGTACACTTACATGAAATGAAAGAGGTTTTATTAGCCAACTTATACTGTTTTTATTAAAATCCTGATTTTTTTATTGTGACAAATAATATACGCACCCATTTCTCCCTACGGTTAATTGGACCCTCAATTTTTATTTTTATTTTTTAGCTCATTTCAAATCAATATTTTCGTGGTTTCAACGGCTTCAAGTTCAATTCTCCACATTCATTGCTAGGTACTGGCATACAATTATGTTAGTGGCATCAAGTAATTTTTGGATATCGCAAACCTACTCGGGATTCGGATTGGGTTTGTGTTTTATCCTGAAATTTTTAGTTCAGTTTTTTAATTCTCATTATGATTTTATTAATGTCTATTTAATTAATTCCCATATTTAGACTCTATTTGGCAGAGCTTTTGTTTCGGCTTTTACGTAGAAGAAAAAAAGAAACAGAATCTAAATTAGGAAGCTGGTACCCCCAGCTTCCTTTAAACGCTCTTTTTGGACTCCGAAACTCTTCCGCCTTACTAATTCAAACACTCTCCAAAATGGCTTTTGAGTTTGAAAAGTCGAAAATTGCTTTTCAAAAGCCAATCCAAACAGGGGCTTAGTTGAGTGGTGAAAAAAAATGAAAAAAATTAGATTTTAGTGACCAAAATTATAAAAATATTGCTTTATAGCGACTTAAACTTGAGAGAAGGTAGATAGTGATCAAACTTTAAAAATAATTGATAATGAGTGACTATTTAAGTTTAATGTCCATAATACCCTTCTTTTTCTACATAGATTCCTAATCATTTCTTCGTCTTCTCTCTCTTAATATATTCTATTTTATTAATGAAATAGAGGTTCAAAATTAAAAAATATATATCATATATTTTTCTATATTTTTACTTTTTTCCCTAAAATCTAGGAACTTCATGAGATTGACACTCTATAATATCAGCACAAATCGTGATCTAATTTAGTCAAACTAAACATGTAAAAATTTAGGGTTTTATATACTCACCCCATATTACAAAACCACCTTAAAACCCCTCAAAATTCAACTCAGAAACACTCTCACAACATACCCAAATTTAAGGTTTATAAATCTTTTGACCTCATTTAGTCACAAATCATCTCAAAATAAAATGAATGGTATTTTGGACATTAAAATTAAACGTTCTCTCATTGAGAATTATTTTTTAAGTTTAATTACTATTTATCTTTTATTGAGTATAAGGTCCCTGTAAAGCAAAAAAAAATTTTAATTTTAGTCACTAAAATATAATTTTCCCAAAAAGATTGAATAGGAAACCGGAATCTTTGGGTAAACAACGTAAAATATTAAAGAAGAAAGACTTGGGTTTAATGGGAGAAAAAAACATAAGGAAAAATGTTTTAGTAGTAGTTAGTTTGTAAGTAAATAAAATATATGGATTTAAAAATAAAATTTGATAAAAGTGAGAAAAGTTGACTAGCGTTGCTAGTTGCGAAAAAAAAAAGAAGGATTTAGTTCATTGCCGTGTGTGCAACACAGGCGTGCAAGTGTCTATGTAATACATATTTACATGTTTAGGAAAAATATCTTTAGCTGTACATACGTATTGTTTCAAATCATTTAGTTGTATTAGAATTCCTTTTTTCTAGATAAAACAAATAGTAATTAATTTATATCTATATATTTAGTTATTATATTATATTAGTACGATAATAGATTCTCTATATATTCATGTATTAATCCGTATACTCTCTCTCTCTCTCTCTCTCTCTCTCTCTCTCTCTCTCTCTCTATATATATATATATATATATATTAAAAACTCCTAAAATTCAGACTCACGACTACTATTAAACTCTTTTTGAAAAAAAAACGAGTTTTTTATATTATTATGTTGCTTCGTGTCCTTCTTTTCTCTGTTGTCCTGGCTTTGAGGTAAATTTTGTGTCACTTTTGTATTTACAGTTTTGTGATTTTGTATTTTTCTTCTTTTATTGTTGCTTCCTCTACACTTTTGTTTAAATACCCATGACTTTTTTTAAGCTTAATTAGGTTTTGTCCACAGTGACTATTGTTTTTGAGGTATTGTTTGAGCCCTTTTCTTTTATTTTGATTTAATAATTATATGGTTCAATAATATGCATATGTATCAGTTAAAAATTGCTATTTGATTTTTGTTGAACACACTAATTTGTATTCTTACACAGACTTGATGCACGTGGTGTTTATTTTTCTTTAATTTATATCAATGTGCCCAAACAACACCTTGAAATAGTAGATATTAAAATCATGCTTCTACCAAGCATATAGACTAGATTAAACTAGTGATAGGAAGGGATGTGCTAATATGAGTTTTTGGACCTTTACCCTATAAATGTATCTTTAAACTTTTTAGGTCACAAGAATCATGACGAGATAAGGAGGGTGTATTCCATTAGAATTTTAAAGGATTTTAAAAGACTTTAAAATTCTAGGTGTATTTCATCCAGATTTTTATAAATTTTTAAAGAGTCCATACAAATTTGGCCGTATTCAATTAGAATTTTTAAAAATTATTCAAAAGTCTAGATATATTCAAAAAGTCATAAATTTTAAAGATTTCATTGAGTGGTGGATTTAATGGTGGAATGTATAAATACAGAAATCCACAACAAATCCAACATTTTCTCCATAAATTTTGGTGGAATTTTTTTTTTTCTGCAAAATACAATAGCTTTTCGCTATCTCAAGGTACACTCTTTTTTTCTCTCTTGGTTTTTCTTTCTCTTCTTAAAATTAGGAGTTTTAAGATGTATTAAAATATTTGGGCTCAATAGTATTGTTGGGGTCTAACAATATAAGGAAACAAAAAAATTTAGAAAGTTTGATAATATTATAAACTAAAATTATTTGGGCTCACTATTAAATTTTTTCTATTAGTTGGAGGACCTAACGACATAAGGAAACAAAAATTTTAGAAAATCTAATAATATTAAAAAATAAAATTATTTTGGCTCACTGTTAAATTTTTACCATCTATCGAGACCTAACAATATAAGGAAACAAAAGTTTTAGGCAGTATAATAATATTAGAAAATAAAATTTTTAAGAAGTGAAAAAATAAAAATTGGGGGCCTCATTCTGAAACCCTAATCTCCTTCTAATCTTTATCCTCTCTTCCACTGCCCGCCTCTTCCATTTCCAAACCATAATCGTAACTCTCTAATGTACGTTACATTGTGTTGTGAACACTATAGTAATCAATAGATGTCTATGAAAGTACAGATAGATGTCTATATATATATATTAGTAATAATCTTTTGTTCACCAGTGAACAAAAAATTTATCCATATCAAACACATTAACTGTTGGATGTGATTGATATAAAAAAGACAATTACCAAAAAAAAACTTAGCAATCATATCCAACGGTTACTATGTTTGGTGTAAAAGAATTTTTTTGCTCATCGATGAGCAAGAGATCATTACTCATACATATATATATATATATATATATCAAAGACACATGTACGTATATCTATATATCTTGTACAGACAATTGACGATAGCAAATTGAAATGAAAACTTGGATGATTGAAACTTTGGACTGAAACAGAGGCGAGGCTTTCGGTGGTTAACCAATAAAAATTTTAATTTTTACTTTAAGATAAAAATTAAATTAAAACTAACAAATGTAATATATATGAGTTTTTAAAAAAATGAATATATATGAGGTGGATACGTCTTTAAGGAAAAATTATTAAATACTAGGAAAATTTTGTGTATGAGAGAATCTTATCACTAATAAGATTCTATTTTTTTTTATATAATTTCTTATAATAATGAAAAATGATATTTTATCACGGGTGAAATTTCTATATTTTAAAATTTTTCAAAGTATTGTAGAATTACTCGTCCGGAAGAGGCCGGAATCAATATTAATCGTTTCAATTGAAATTTTTTGAGAAGTCCATCAGCTATTAAATTAGATGAATTTTTATTTAGAACTGATTTCAAGGAGAAATATAAATAAATAAGTGAAAATTAATAATAATTAATAAAGAAATATAAGAAATGAGTATGTTTAGATAGTTGTTGTCCCTATTATTAAACATTTTAATTATTTTCTCTTATTATGCATTGGGTTATGAAAATCCGGCTGTGACGGTTTGGATTTGGGTTGTTCAACCAAATTGCACTCCTAATTACATTAGTATATTAAACCTAGATTTATTGGGAAAAAAGTTAAGTTTATGGAAAGAAATCTTGATTAGGTTTGGTCGGAAACAAATTCACATTATTCAAATTTTTTATATTTAGTAGTTTTTAGTGATTAGGTTTTTTTTTTTTTTTTTGTATTTTTTACATAAAGTTTCGTTTTTTCTGTTTCGGGCCTATTTTTTATATATATATTCCGCTAGATTTATTTATGCTGTTAGGGTTTTTATTAATTTATTATAAATACATGTATTGGAGTTCATTTCAGTGTGTCTTCGACAATATTTTGTTAATTCAAAGGTTTCTTCAATTTTAAACTTTGACAGCTTTCCCTGGGTAAAATAAAAATAAAAAAAAAAAAAATGACGAAGAAAAAAGCATTGAAGAAGTATAGAAGAAAAGCAAAAAAAATGTTCATCATAGGTCCTGATGACCTAATCAGCCATCTCCCAGATCGGTTGCTAGGTTCAATAATATCACTGCTTCCGGCAAAAGAAGCCGTAGCAACTAGTATCTTGTCTAGACGGTGGCGCCACCTCTGGAGGTCCGTTCCCCGCCTAGATTTCGACCCACAGCAGAAGATGAAGAAGAAGAAGAAACACATTAATGTTGAAGAATTGACCATGGATGATTTAATTCCATTCCAAATCATTGAACACGTATTGTCTTCTCAATTAGCCAATGTAACCGTCTGCCGGATTACTCACTGCCCGGAGGACTGGCCGTCCGGGCCATTGCTGGAATTGGTCACACACCTCAAAGTGGACAAAGCCATAGAAGAGCTCGATCTCACTTGTATAAATGATGGTGGTGAGCCTTTGTTGCCGGTTAGTGTCTTCCGGTGTCAAACTCTTCGTGTCCTCCAACTCAATAACTACAAACTTAGAGCCAAGTCCATTGTTGCTTTTGAAGGTTGTGTGAATCTGACAACTCTAAAACTCAACTCGGTTCGATTAACCCCTGATAGTCTTTCCAGAATCATATCTAAGTGTGAATTCTTGGAGAGTTTGAGCCTACTTTCTTGTATTATTGAATTAGATCATCTTAAGATTTCTGATAACAAGTTGAAGTTTTTGGAACTCCGGAACTTGGAGCCATCATGGAAGCTGCATAATAGTTTTGATTTCTCCTCCAAAGAATTTTATATCAACTGCCCAAACCTAAGAGTATTTCAAGCTTACTGTCAAATAATCACAAATTCAGAGATTCTCCAACGATGCTGTGGTCTCGTGGTAAGTAATACTTTAGTTTCTCCTCCTCTAAATAATTAATCATGTCATTCAATGATCATAATATATATATATATATATATATATATATATATATATATATATATATCTTTCTCTTACATTCTCTCAGAGAAGTAGTTCGAAACATGGAGAAGACGATCTTTCTCTTGCGGATTTGCGCGTATTATGCACTGAATTAGACTTGAACGACATGAGAGACAACATCTTACTCTCTTTCATCTTTAGAAGGAGCGTCCATCTACAGAAGATTGACATCAGGAACCGGGTAAGTTGATCCAATTGACAGAAAGTTGCATGATATATATATATATATATATATATATATATATATATATATAAAATTTTAGTAATGACAAAGGTAGGTGTGACAATATTGCATGCAATTCAATTCTGAATTAAAGCAGTAATTTTAATCTGTCTCAATCAGGCCAACTCCAGAGGCGAATCTGATGACCCAAATTCTAGAATAAGCAACCTATATCCTCTTCCATATCCTGAGTCTTGGTTTTGGGAAAAAGCAGAGTTGTCTGATAGCATAACGTATCAGCTCAGGGTGGTGTGGATAAGGGGTTTTACAGGAAAAGAGAGAGAAATGAGGTTTGCTTCTCATTTCATCAAGAATGCTACTATGTTGGAGAAAATTGTGATACAATGCGACGATACTTGTTCGCGAAATGGAGCAATTGCCACCATGGGGTTGCAATCACTGCCAAGGGCCTCCATGAATGATCCTGTAATCCTGAAACCACCACCAGGTGACAAGGTTATGACTTTCCAACATTGGGTTTCAACACTTCCACCTTAATTATTACTGTGTTTTGAAGTGAAGTACATGATCACTTTTATTTTCAAATTTTATATTATCATATGGATTTCGTAGATCATATGGGGAAAATATATTATCAAAACTATGCCTAGTTATTCTGCTATTTATTTGGGAGAAGTTCAATTTTGAAATTTCTTGCAAGAGAAGAGTTAGTTATATTTAGCAATTTTTATGGGCCAATCTTGTTATATCTTCTCTCTCGTCACTGCATGCTGGAAGCATCCCAGGAAAAATACATCTCCAAATTTATTAGTGAATTTAGCGCTTTCAATTTCCGTAACTGCCCTTTAGAATATGTGCAATGAATTTACTGAATATATATATATATATATATATATATATATATATATATATATATATATATATATATTGGTTCTAGATGAGTATACAAACTGGGAAAACCTAAGATATACTGAATTTTTATTTTTTCAATGAATTTGATATTTTTTTCACTTGTATTTGAAGCTTGTGGAGAACAAAAAATTTAATTTAAGGCCCTTGAAAAACCCTCAACGACTCGAGGAAGAAGGTAACGTCCCACGGTCTCCCGGACATGATCGCGGAGCAACATCCTCATCATGGGACCCAATGGAATATTGGTTTGGCGGCTGAAATTCAAGAAATGTCAAAGGAACGTCATCGTTGCTCGATGGAGCACGGTGTCCTTCTTTACCTTGAACCAAGGAAGGAAGAGAAGTGATCTCCTCCCAAGTGAAGCAATTCCAACACTTTCACATCCTAACTCACCTATTGCACTAAATACCTTATCCCCCACCTACCGCATTAAATGTCTTGTCATCTATCTTTCTCGAAGGGGAGGGACATTCTACCTTGAATTTTCAACTATTTGCATTTCATGCCAATCATGCCAATTGTAGACTAATAAACTGATGGACAATTCTTTGTACTAGCGGTTTTTACTCCGAAATAACCTAGTATAAATAGCTAAATTCATTTATTGAGGGAAAGAACCAACACTAAGGAGAGCATTCAGTACCTATAACTCTCCTCATCTTCACTCTTCACGAGATCACAAGAGTTGGCCCCATTCTCTTCTCGAGCCTTCAAAGGGGCTCCTTGAGTGACAGCTTAGACCTTTATTTGCTGGTGACTCCGTTGTGTTTTCCTCATTTTCAAGAACCTACATCTACATTTTGGCAACTCCACTAAAGAAGAACTCTTTAGTTGTGACGAGCTCGAGAGGCCTATGTTTCTTGTCGCATACTCACACACGTCATTTAAATGACATCCATCTGAAGCAAAAGCTAACAACGTCCCAAGAGGTTGTTCGAGGAACTGAGGTTCCTCTTTCGGTCCCTCTTCAAAGGATTTCTTTGCGGAGGCATACTTCCAACTTTCGCCACAGATGGACCAAGTCAAGAAGATCCAAGTGGAGATCTTCGGAGTGTTGCTGTTTCCTCAAGAAGAAGGCCCACATATGAGAGACGGCTTTGAGGGAGCCCCTCAAAGCACAGAATGGGGTCAAGGAGGCACTGACCACTAACACTCCATTTGCACCGCATTGATCTTCTTGACTTGATATAAATTCTTTTAAGTTAATCCAATATTTTTTTCACTTGTATTTGAAGCTTGTGGAGATCAAAAAATTTAATTTGGCTTCAGGGGGAGTGAATGTTTCTTTTTCTCACTTTCTAAGGCTCAATTTTTTTTTTTTTGATTCCAATGTCCTTGTTATATCTGAGTACATTTATGGCTATTTTCATACTGATTAGCATATACTTTGAATCTCCACAAGTCTCACAGGGTTTAAAAAAACAGTGATTTACAACGGCGCCCATTACATACCTATGGAATAAAAAGAGCAATACTACACGTCTCGAATAAATATCACGAATTTTAACTCGAATCTATGTGGCAGGTAATATAATCCATTTTTTTAGGAGATAAAAATTAAGAGAAATGCTAAACGTCATGAAAATATGTCATGAATTTGTATCATGAATGATGTGGCAGATAACGTGGAGGATTAGTATTGGTGGGATTTAGTGATAATATCATAAGACTATGTGTATGGGGGGAATCCCACCAATACTAACTCTCCACGTTACCTGCCACATCATTCGTGATACAAATTCATGAAATAATTTCATGACGTGTAGCATTGCTCAAAAATTAAATGGTAAGTTATTATTGGTGAGATTCCCCCATACACGGAGTCCCTATGGTATTATCACATGCCACATAGATTCGAGTTAAAATTCATAAAATAAAATTGTGACATTTAGCATTTCTCGAATAAGAAACACAGCCTTACATCCTTAAAAGTTAAAAAGGGTAAAATTATTAGCTAAAATATTCACTATCTACCTTGTTTATAAGAAATAATCAATTTTTATTGGATAAGAGATGACTGAGTATCTATCCACGGGTAAAGTTCTTTAAATCTCTCTCATAGTATGAAAAATGTGCAAAAAAATATCCTTTACGTTCACTTTTCACTCTTATAATTTGTATTAGGTGCAAAAAATCCTTTTTGCCTGTGAAATTATCTTTATGTCCATTTTTTTTTTCTTTTCTCTTTTTCTCATTTTCTCTCTCCTCTGTCACCGTGTCTTCAATCTCTCTCTCACACACACATATATATATTATTTTCTCTCTCTCTCTCTCACGTGAGACCCCTCTCTCTCTCTCTTCAATCTCTCTCTCTCTCTCTCACACTATATATATATATATAGATATATATATATATATTATTTTCTTTTCTTTTTTCTTTTTTTTCCACTTTCTCTCTCTTATTTTCTTTTTCTCATTTTCTCTCTCCTCTCTCACTGTCTCTTCAATCTCTCTCACACACATATATTATTTTCTTTTTCATTCAATCTCTCTCACACACACATATTATTTTCTTTTTTACTCTCTCACCTGAGACCCCCTCCCCCTCTCTCTCTCTCTTCAATCTCAGACACATACGCGCGCGCGCATATATATATATATTATTTTCTTCTCATTTCTTTTTTCTTTTTCTTCCACTTTCTCTCTCTTTGCCACTCTCCCTCTCCAACTGTGGGTCTTCTATGTTCTAATAGAGCTTATGGTTATTTGGTTAAGGTAGAGGTTGGTGGGTCTACATGGGAGGTGGAGTTGGACGGAGGAGAAGAGCTCCAACCATGGTGGAAACGGAGATGGGTCAGTGATTGTGGTGCAAAGGTGAGGCTTTTCTCTCTCCTCTCTCACCATAGCAGTGGGTTGACAATGGTTTGATCGGTAGTGGAAAGCGGTGGTCATCGAAGATGGTGGCCGTGAGCTTGAGCTTGCTTCGGCAGTGAGAAGAGAGAGAAAGTGGAAGAAAAAGAAAAAAGAAATGAAAAGAAAATAATATATATATATATATATGTGTGTGAGAGAGAGATATTGAAGAGAGAGAGGGGGTCTCAGGTGAGAGAGTGGAAAAGAAAATAATATATATACGTATGTGTGTGAGAGAGAGATTGAAGAGACGGTGAGAGAGGAGAGAGAAAATGAGAAAAAGAAAAGAAGAGAGAAAGTGGAAGAAAAAGAAAAAAGAAATGAAAAGAAAATAATATATATATACATATGTGTGTGTGTGTGAGATTGGAGTGAGGGAGAAGGGGTCTAAGGTAAGAGAGAGAAAAAGAAAATAATATATATACACACACGTGTGTGTGTGTGAGAGAGATTGAAGAGACGGTGAGAGAGGAGAGAGAAAATGAGAAAAAGAAAATAAATAGGCATAAAGGTGATTTTGTATGTGTTTCTCAGTCACTGTTGGTAACATCACCAGATTACTTTCATGACCCATAACATTTTTGTCTTAAAGTCGCTGATTTCAATGAACTCATTTTTTGATTTTCAAATCAGTTTTCGCTCCAATGAGCGGCTTTTGACCTTTCTGGCTCTTTTGCAACTTCTTTGTATGTGTTGTGTTTACAACCACAGTTGGTTACATCACCAGATTGTTTCCGCATTTAATATTTTGCCTCCAAACTCAAATTGGCTTCATATGACTCACTTTTAATTAATTTGCAGGGCTATTAGATTATATATCTTTTCCTAATAAGTTTCTTATACCTTTTTATAAATGAGGATTAAAATTTCTTTTTTTCTAAGTTTACTTACCGTTCAAGATTATATAGTTATAAATAAACTTTTATATATTATTTATTAAGATCAAGATAAATCAATTCAATTCAATACAATAAAATTATGTTTTCTATTTTTCTAACATCGGGCAATGTTATTTCCATACTTTGCAATAAGGAACCTCTGTTATGCAGACAGGGGAGTGAAGATCGTATCGTCTTTTTTACGCAACACTATAACACCTTTCTAGTTTCAACCGCAGTTGTACAGCGACGTTAGTAGGTATAATGAATCAATAAAAACACATCACCAGGGAATAGCATCACCCCAGAACAGGCACGACAACAGAGAAACCAAAACCTAAAAACATTTCCAAATGAATAAAAAAACACAAGCCACCAAACAATGAATCCAGATCCAAATATAACTAAGTCCAAGAATGAGGTTTCTTTGACAAGACATTCAAGATGGGACCAAAACGATACCCATCTTGTTTCCAAATTTAGTACGATGCAACCAAGGCTATGTATGAGGCAGGTGGTAGCTAGCAAACAAGTTAGAAATGCTATTTTTTTCTTCCTCCCCAACACATTTATTCTTTTCAAGACGACAAAAGAAAACATCCAGATATAAAAACTAACAAATGGTTAAATTAAATTACATTATTAAAATTTTGGGCACAAACGTATTTTATATAAGAAATTTAACTAAATATATTGAAAAATAATAAACCTTTCCTTGTCACCCACCTATATATACCATGACAACATGCAAAGTGTAATAATTGGTATCTTCTCCTCCTGATTAATCAAGTGTTAAATAAATTAACTGAATATAAAAAAACCTATATAACAATCCAACAAAAAGCTTAAGACAACATATATAGCAATCCGCCAAAAAGGTTTAGTGAATTCTCACCTAATCCCTTTTAAAATTCCACCAAAAAGGCAATAAAAATTAGGCTCCCTCCTGAATAAGCTGCTTTAACATCAAGAAGATCACAGAAACTCAACTCATGCAAAAAGGGCTTTTGCCCATTGAATATGGAAGTAACACTCAACTCAATTGTGATCTCCTTTGCTTTGGTCACTTTTTTACCATGCGCATGGAGAGTTCTGAAGTGGGTGTGGTTGAGGCCAAAGAAGACTGCTGAGACAGCAAGGTCTAAGGGGAAATCCATACCGGCTTTTGTATGGAGACTCCAAAGAAATTTACACCATGGTGAAAGAAGCAAGAAGTACACCCCTCAACTTGTCCGATGATATTCTGCCCCGTGTTCTACCATTCTACCATCAATCAGTCAGGAAGCATGGTATTGGCATGATTTTGAGCTTCGCGAGACTTGTCACTTACTTTCGGTACTGCAGCTTAGTTCTTAAATATTCTTTCTGATAATCTCACACACAATAGCAAAAAAATGCAGGTAAAAATTCATTTTCATGGATTGGCCCCATTCCCAGGGTCAACATAATGGACCCCAAAATGATTAATGAGATCCTGCTTAGCAACAATATTTTCAAGAAGCGAAGGCAGGATCCAATTTCCAAGTTACTAGTGTCTGGCCTCGCAACCTATGAGGATGAGAAATGGGCTAAGCATAGAAAGATTATCAACCCAGCATTCTATCTAGAGAAGTTGAAGGTAGTTTCATATTCTGTTCTTAGCATCAACTGTGTACAGTTTTTTTTTTTAAACTAACCTAAAAATGATTCTTCAAGATCATTGTAAAGTAATATCAGTTGAAAGCAATATGATCCCAAGACTACAACTAACAAATGGTTTGTTTTTGAATTCTCTAAGACACAATGATGAGTGAGAAGCCTAATTTTGACATGTATTATGATATTGAAAGTAGGCTCTCTTTTCCTTTCCTCTGTGTTCTTTATAGTTTCAGGAAATGCTACCTGCAATGTATTTGAGTTGTAGCGAGATGATGAGTAAATGGGAGACACTGGTCTCAGAAAAGAGTTCGTGTGAATTGGATGCTTGGCCCTATCTTCAACAAAGATGCAGGAATGAGTATTGAAGAGCTCATCGATGAGTGCAAGCTATTCTATTTTGCTGGGCAAGAGAACACTGCAATTTTGCTAGTGTGGTTGTGGACAATGGTTTTGTTGAGCATGCACCCAAACTGGCGAGTGCGTGCCAGAGAAGAGGTTCAGCATTTTTTTGTAAACAATAAACCAAACTATGATGGGTTAAATCACCTTAAAATTGCAAGTTTTTTTTCTTCTATAGATTCATTTTTGGAATTCTTCGTAACATACAGTCATTTATATGTTTTTCATATTACATTCACACAATTGATAATTTCCAAATTTTTTTTATTGCAGGTAATAATGATTTAGAATGATGATCTTAGATTATACCCTCCTGCAGCTATGTTTACCAGAGTTATTTGCGGAGAAACAAAACTAGGTGATATGACTCCACCACCCGGAGTGCAGTGTTTGTTGCCAGTGATCCTAGTTCATCATGATTGTGAAATTTGGGGTGAAGATGCAAAAGAGTTCAAACCAGATAGATTTTCTGAGGGAGTTGCAAAGGCAACAAATAACCAAGTCTCTTTCTTCCCATTCAGTTGGGGGCATCGAATATGAATTGGTAATAACTTTACAATGTTAGAAGCAAAGATGGCATTAGCTATGATTCTACAACGCTTCTCATTTGAGATTTCTCCATCTTATGCACACGCTCCTTCCTATGTTGCAACACTAAAACCCCAACATGGTGCTCACATGATTTTACATAAAATCTAGAAACAAGAATTAATGAAATTTAGGGTTACCATGCAGTTTGCAAATGAATTAAAACCAGAGAGGTATTCTGAAGGCCACAAAAGAGCCAAGTCTCATTATGGTAGCTTGCTCTTAAAAACACAAAGCCTATATGTATTTACTCTATTGTGAATGGTTTAGTGGTAGAAGTTCTATTGATGTTTTACTACAAAAATATAGTGGATATTCAAACATCTAGAAGTTTGATATTCAACTCCCTCCAAGGAAGTTGATCTTTATATGGTGATCTATGAGGGACACTCCAGTATATTACTGATCCAATTGGGCAGGCACATCCATGATTCTACACTGTATTGGTATTCTTTATCTATTCCAGAGTGGAAGCAACCGCATATATACAAATAATATATATGCTTTCCAATTAATTATAAACAACTCTGCCTCTCAATCAATGGGATGTTTCTTAGGTCAATCTATCTTGATTTACTCTCAAATAATTTTTAGCAACATAAATTCAATAACAGCCTCAATGTTTCCATTACTATTGTAACATGAACATGAGAGTAGTGAATTGGGTGTGGTTGAGACCAAAGAAGCTAGAGAAGTACCTAAGAGAGCAAGTTATCAATGGAAATCCATACTGGCTGCTGCAGAGAGATGCAAAAGACTTCCAGTGACAAGAGAAGCAAAATCCAGACCCCTCAACCTCTGCAATGACATTGGGAAGCCATCCTGACATTCCACCACCATATCATCAACAAGTATATGGTATGTTAATTGCAAGAAAACCTTTGAATTTAAGCAAGATGCTACATAAAATCAGTTTCTCATTACATTTTCTCACCTATAAACAAAAACTAAATCGAGTCTACATCAATCATTCTTTTACCTATAAGTAAACTCTAAGGGCTCATTTGGTATCTATTTATGTCCTATAAGTAAACTCTAAGGGCTCATTTGGTATCTATTTATGTTTAGTGTCAATTAGTGTTTGTTATAATTTTGTTTATCCATAACCATGACTATTATTTGATAAGGAAAAGACATTTGGCTTATTATAAATAAAAAACACATGTTTTTTAACCTTAAATTTTTTATAAAAAAAAATCAACACAATAAATTGCATAAAAAGTCAACTTTATGGTACAACAAATTTATACTACAACAACAGAGCAAAAAATATACATAAAAAAGAAATATTATTGGTTTACATGTAAGTTATACTGTAAAACTAGAATGACTTACAAAAATAAAATATATATAACTATGAAAAAATTGAAAGTTTTCTAATTTGTATGGAGTGAGAAGAAGGGGCATGCTCTTGCCCTTGAACTTATTTTGCTATTAGGAAATTGATGTTCTTTAATTCTATCTACAATTGATAATTCTTTTTCTAAAATAGTCTTTTATTTTATTTTTCTTATCATTTTATCACTTTAGCTTCACATATTAATTAAAATAATATAATCATCATTTTAGATAAAAAAAAAGAAAAAAAAAAGTTTTTTTGTTTTGTATAAACATAAACACTTAGACACCACTAGCTACAATATTGTTTTAAAAGTGTTTTGATAATTTATAAACAAAACAAAAATTATCAAATATGTTTATCCTATAAATTTATTTTTATAAATAATAAAAACTAAACATAAATATAAACACCCTGTCCTAAGTTGACTTTATATGCATTGTGACAATCTTGAATCAATAGAAAAGAAAAAAAGATTGTGTTTTTAAATTTGCTTAAAAATGTGAGAAAACTAGTTTAGTTAGCATTAATTCATTCATATATGGAGAGCATAAAATACCTTCTCTTAAATTGAAGTGAAAAAAAATGCAAAAAATGCTGAAATTGAAGTTAAAAAGAAAAAATGCTTAAATTGAAGGTACGAATTGCTTAAATTGAAGTTTAAAATTTCCAACGGCAATGGCAAGAATTCCCAACTACACTGCCATCGAATGTTGTCTGGATCAAAATATTCCCAAAACCACCAATCCAATTTCACAGCACAATCCCTATTAAAATAAGTTCCAACCGGGGATGCTAATTCAAAACAATCCTCATATATGTCCAAATCACTACTTTTTATCCCCCAATACAGTCTAAAAATCAATAATAAAATTTTCTAATTACCACAAGTTATCACATACAAAAAAGTTAACATGTCATGTTCATCAGCTCTGGGCTCGATTGGTTTACTTCACACGATTGAAAATGACAACTTTTGAGATAGTTTTTTCTCGTTTAAATTTTTGTTAAAATTATAGTAAAATGTGATTATTAACGATTATGGGAACAAGTAACACCCCCAACAAGCCAACAACTCTTGACGCTACACAAAGATTGCCAAAAAATTAAATAAATAATGATGATAAAAAGGCAAATTTATTTTTTCAAATAACATTATTAAGCGTGCAATTGGTGGTAAAGTAAATTTTAATTCATAATAATAAAAGATTTGTTTTTCATCTTCTGCTTAATATGCTTTAAAAAAATAAAATCAGATAATAGAAAATAACAATCCTTTTCCATTAAGAGTGAAAGTCATCCTAGGTAGTTATATGAATATATACAGTTATACGTTTCTATCAAGTGCTGGTATATATATATATATATATACAGGACAGTTTCCTGAATTGAAACATGAGAAAAACCATGTTACACCTTGAGAGGCTGCCCTGCAAATTGAATCTAGGCCGGGTGAAATAGAGTTCCCACAACACACATTCCTACGCGAGAACCCATTGGATCGGCCGAAAATAGATTTTGCCAAAACAAAAACCCAATAATAGAAAAAAGAAGACGTAATTAAAAGAAGATATATATATATATATATATATATACACACATATTGTGTAAGACCTTTCTTGAATGCAATAGAAGATGAGAGATTTTCATTTGCAGTGATGAAGAAAGGGCTCTATTAGGGTTTATTTGTGCCCTCAACGGAACACGAGCGGCATAGAAAGAACGCTCGGTTTCTCATAGGCAATCTTAAGCAACCCTAGACCTAATATCATCTCTACTTATAGAAGTTGGTGACTGAAACTGCAATGTCTATATTACCCTTCACTTTGTTCGGAAACCACATGGCTTCATCCATCGGATAAGAATGCACTCAACACACTAAATTATATAATCCAACACCATTATATTTTTAAAAACCTTTATTTCGAGACTTCAATACAATTATTTCCAACATTAAAATTATTATGTTAAACTATGATTTAATATTTTGAAATAAAAATTTCAATACCATTATTTCAAATTTCATCATAGGTATTTTGAACCTTAAAGTAATTGTTTAATGTGCTGGAATAAAGACTTCAACACCATTAATTTGAATTTCAAGGCCATGTGTTGAAATAAAAGTTTCAATACCATTATTTTAAATTTCAACACCATTATTTCGAGTCTCGAATTAATTATGTTGAACTACAATTTAGCATGTTGAGCGCATTTATAGTATGCTATAGCATGAAAAAAATAAATTTACAGCAGAGAGTCTACATTACACATATATAATGGTTATTTATGAATTACGATGAAATGATAAAGTAACCATAATTGTACGATACATTTTTATGCATTTTGACTACACAACATATTTAGAATTTTAGAAATTTGAGAGAATTAAAGAAAATACTTTTATCTCTCAAAGAGAATTAAAGAACAATACTTATCTCACCCCCCACTAAATGATATGATAAAATGACAAGATGACATGTGTTTATTTTAAATTTTAAATATTTTTTTCTATACATATTTTAAATTTAAAAAACAACACGTGTCATTCTGTTTTATACCACATCAAGAGTGTTGAAAATTCCTCTTCACTTTGTGTAGAGTCTAGAGACAAGTATTGTTCATAATTATTATTTTTCTCGAAATTAGTAGTGTTGTTAATTTAATAGTAACTAAAATTAGATAACATTGTTTGGCAATAACCACAAAGTACTTAAAAGATGGATGGTCACCAAACCAGAAAGTAAATTGGTGATTGGTAACAATTTGGGACTCTATTACCTAGTATATGTTTTGTACTTATTGATACAACAAACAAAATTACAGATTTCTCCTCCACCTTCAACAGTTTATAATTACAAAGACAAACCTTCATCTAAAGACTCGAACATAAGCTCCCGTGATGGTATATGTTTAGCCACAAGGCCAGGAAACTAATTACACATCATACATATACATATACATATACATATACATATATATAGGACCCAAAACAATCCAACCTGGTCGTGTTTTTATTAGATGTGTAATCTCTTCTTCTCCATTCTCTTAAACAATATCGCGTGATGTTCTCTGAACATATTCTCAGGCAAAACTACAATCACAATCTTGTTATTGCTTGTTATTCTGGCGTGATTCATAAACAAAACCTGTGCCTCTGTCTGTGTTTGATTATCTAGCTGTGATATTTGCAAGCCCTTTTATCTTTAAGTATTGCAACTTTGTGAAAAACTTCGAGGCACTAAAAAGGTGACATTGTAGTGTTACGATGTTAAGGATAGAACTGACTATTGATAGCATACCATACCATACTCAATTTGCCAAATTGGGAAAATCAATCAGTAACACTGTTGGAAAAGTTAAAACACAGAAGAGAACATGTGTTTCCAGAGGTAAACAAACCACTGCAGCCAATAGGTACATAGGCCACAAAATCCAGATTAGCTTGGTCCTTTCAGTCTGGCTAAGTAGACACAATATGTAGAATATTCTTTGCAAAGCTTCATCTGTACATAATTATTCAAAACTTCAACAACTTCAGTTTGGGGGGGAAATGACAAAACAAAATGTCAGACAATATTATGACACCGTAATGAATCAATGAGCACCTCATCATCAAGATTTGGTTTTCAAAATCAATCTCTTGCAGCCTAGACATATAGTACTTAACAAGAAAACTTTTTTTTCTCAAACACTGTCAACTAGCCCGTCTAGCTCAGTTGGTAGAGCGCAAGGCTCTTAACCTTGTGGTCGTGGGTTCGAGCCCCACGGTGGGCGGTTTAAATATTTTACCATCTTTTTTTTCTTTTTTACACCCAAAAAAAAAACAATCTCAAACTCATAATTATAATAGTTAAGGGGAGAAAATGACATGGCTTGAATGATGATCTGAGAAATGAACAAGTTTCGACTAAATACCTTAGTCTTTGTTATACTCATTGTCTCAATGATCCAAACCCATCAGGTGGCCATACCTGTAAATGAATGAACAAATTTAAAAGAAGAAGAAATTACAAATTTAAAACAGGACCTGAAAATAGGCCAAACTGAATAATGCAAATTAATTGCCACGCAAAACCACCAAAAGTTATGAGACTCTGAAATGTAAAGCTATATTTGGTACAACCATGAAAGGGCCTCAATAACCATTTTGAAAGTTGAAGTTCATAAAGAAACAATTTTTAAATCCTAAACCCATTAGAAATCCATTCATGCTATTTTTTTTTTTTTGGGAGGGACAAGAGGACTTTTACAAAAAAAAACCCCAGTAAATTAAGTGACTTATGCTAAGGGTAGAAATGCATGTGAAGGCAGAAGAAGATGCCCGATGGCATCCCTGAAGGATGCAGCCTTGGCGAACACCTCACCAATAAAGCCTGGTCAATAACAAAGAGGCTGGATGAACTAGCAGATTGTAGAACTCAGAATTGCAAAAGCAAGACGTGTGTGTCAACAGGAGATCAGCCACACCCCACTTGTACCCAAATGAATAAGAAGAATAATTATGCCTGTCCTACCACCATATTTGTTTAACTCATAAATGAACCTTCTCCATTAACTTCACTCCAGTTACTAAAGTTCCAAGAATCTCTCAAATTGTATCATATTTTCGAGTTAATCTGCTTGTTGGTGGTACATTTGAAGGTTTAACAGGTGAAAAAAAAAGTTTTAAAAAATTATTTATTAATGTCAAAGGCATAATAGAAATCAAATAACCTTAAATTAATAAATATTTCCTACGATCCTGTAGGTCCCAGTAAGTAGAAAGAACCGACTGTCTAACATGTGAATTTTATTTCCCTCGAATACTAAACTGAAATAAAATGGCAAAGGGTAGTTATTTTACAACCACTTTTGCAACAGTGGAAAAACAAATCCATTCCCACCCCCAAAGAATGAACCAATGATAAGAAGAGAGACTTACCCGGCAAAACACTTTTCCATAAATAAGCCCATAAGGAACAGGCCCAAAATGCCTTGAATCTGTAGAGGCATACGTGTTATCCCCCTGAATCCAAACGTGACCCTTTGGCACCTATACATCCAAACAAAAATTAAAATAGACAAACAAAAAAATCATTTCAATTTTAGTACATAAAAAGAACATCTAAAAAGAGGAGTTTTAAAACCCACAAAAGCTACCACCAAAAACAAAAACAAAAGAATAGAAAGAAACAACCACAATAACCCTTCGGTGGTAAAGAAAAGGCATATACAATTAAATTTTAAAAGAAAAAAACTCTTTGGTTTTTCAAGAAAAAATAGTATGTGTGATTTAATTTTAGTAGTTATAGGTTTTATTTCTGGTTCAAATTGCATTTTGTAGCTGAAGTGGTTACTGCCATAGGAGTAGTTACTGCTTCAAATTGAATAGCAATGTAGGTTTGGTTGCTTACAGAGAATAGTTACTACTATGTGACCTAAAGCTTGGGTAAAGTGAAAATAAGGCAGACATGAATATTCATGTATATTCTGCATATATAAAGCAACCATCCTGAAAGTGGGTATCTACTTTGTTCACCTCACTCAAAACCACAGGTGTATCTCACTAGTCAGTAATGGCTGTTTTGGGCATGGTCCGCTACCCAAAAATCATATATACCAAGTTTTTTCAATTTCTACCACATATATGCAGCTATATGGGGAGAAAGAAAATAAGATGCCTGGTACTGAAATTTTTAAAACAAGTGGGAGCTGGAAGCCCTAAACCATCTCATTGAAGCAAAAGTAATGATGCTTTGAGTATGTGTATTTTTTTCCCCCTAAATTTTAACTATATGTGTATGAATTATGTACCATGAACATCTTTGACAATTAATCTTGATAAGTAATTATTAACTTGCAAGGCACTCATATTTCTGGAAAGTGGATTTGCATTTGAGAGGCCATCAAATTAGGATGTGAGTGTACCTGATATCCTAACAATGGCATTTCAGATCCATGTTGATGTACCATATTTTTGTACCCCTGCTCAAAGGACATCCGAACTCCAAAGTGAATTTATAACTTGTTTCCACTCCTTTTTAAGAAAACATTTTCCAAAAAACAACTTTCTTTCATGTTTTTCCAGAAACAACTTCTCATTTTTCTTGTTTTCTCAAGATAATTCCAACAAACCACTTTTCAACACTACTACTTCTCATGAAACCATCCAACACATAGAACCATATAACTCAAAGTACGACTTATCTAAAAGGCCACTTAAAGCAACAGCTTGAGTTCCAGAAACAGCTTGTCCCAAAATCACTTGTTTTCCAAAACCTTGTTCTTCAAAACCATCCCATGTCCAAAATAGTATTATTTCTTAAACTACATATTTCACAAAATAACCTTTAAAATTATTTGCTTTCTTGTAACCACTTCTCCAAAGACACATGTTCATAACCATTTTTCTAACACCACCTTCCCAAAATCACCCTTATAAATTACTTTCTCAAGGCCATTTCCCAAATACTACTAAAATAAAACCACTTGCTTTTCCAAGATTACCCATCTTCCAACACATCCCTTGTTTTCCAATATAAGATTGAAACTGAATTTTAAAATTTTGAACCCAATTCAAACAACTAACAACTCTTTATGCTTCCTAATTGTTTGAAAAAACAGACATAATCTAATATGGTTTAAGCCATGCTCTTACAAGAGCAAACAAAGTGCAAGTACCATTTGGTCCTGTTTGGATTGGCTTTTGAAAAGCGGCTTTCAACATTTCAAGCTTAAAATTCATTTTGGAGAGTGTTTGGATTGGTAAGGCCGAAGAGTTTCGGAGTCCAAAAAGAGCGTTCAAAGGAAGCTGGTGGGTACCAGTTTTCTCGTTTAGCTTCTGCTTCTCTTTTTCTTCTGCATAAAAGACAAATCAAAAGTTTTGCCAAACATGGCCTACAAATACAATTCCCTTTCTTCTTGATTCCAAGTTTTCCAATTATCACCAGCATTATTACCATTTCCTTCAAATTTCGCGTAAAAACACAACTATTAAAATCTAATTTCATAAAGTTTATGGAAATAATATAAAAAAAATGTTATTACCATTATCATGAATATTTTGAAGTACCTAACATGTTTTCCATGCATATTCAAATTCCTATTTCGTAATCACGCTTACGTGGGATATACGTAGGATAGTCATGAGTTAATAGTGCATAAGAGCCTTTTTAATCATCATCATCATCATCATCATCCTTGTGCTTATCCCATACACACGGGGTCGGCTACATGGATTCTCTTTTTCCACTCTTTTCTATCATCGGTCATATCTTCTACTAGATTTAAATTTTTGCAATAATTTCTTATCACTTCATTCCATGTTAGTTTTGGTCAACCTATTTGTCTCTTATCCTCTATGAAATCAATCTTCCTCTTCTCACAGGAGCATCTATAGGTCGGCATTAAATGTGCCCAAACCACCTAAGTCTACTCTCTCTTATCTTCTCGCTAATAGGCGCCACTCCTAGTCTATCCCTAATTCTTTTATTATTAATCTTATCTTTCCTAGTAACTCCAAACATCCGCATTTCCGCCACATGCATGCGTTATTCGTGTTTCTTTTTCAGAACCTAACATTCTGCTCCATATAGCATAGTCGGTCTAATCACTGTCCTATATACTTTCCCTTCTAGTTTATTTGGCATTTGTTTATCACATAAAACCCAACTAATGTTCCTCCACTTTGTCCAACCTATTCCAATTCTACTAATTACATCATCATCAATCTCTCAATCCTTTTGTACAAATGATCCTAAGTATCGAAAGTAATTACTTTGAGAAATGCTTTGTTCTTAAATTTTTATTACTATATTATCATTTCCTATATCACTACTAAATTTACATTCTATGTATTCTGTTTTAGTTCTACTAATTTTTAGTCCTTTTGATTCTAGAGTCATTCTCCAAGCTTCTAATTTTATTGCATAAGAGCTTTTTTAATATGATTTTCAAATTCTAAGCCATTTTCATCAAATACCTTTTTATCTTGTTTTCTTTCAAGATCAAAACTATTTTCTTAATGGTGACCTGATACATCATAGTCGAATGTTAGGTGCTAATTAAATTTATGAAGGCCATAATATACTAAACTTTAGCCATGCCCTTTAGTCTCATTTCTTCTTTATTTTAATTTTAACCTCTTGGGAAGTAAAAATTGAGGTTGTTTGACAAACTGTATTGGCCAATGGAATACAAAAAAAGTAACCTACCAAATTCATTAATATATTAAACCAATAATATCTTAATTGAAAGAAAAGTGATAAATCTTATGTAGCATAAGTTTGACATGACATATATTAATTTAAAATCTTGTAAATTTTGTAAAATAAAATAAACATGTAAGGTTTTATTTTCTTTGCAAGAAATTGTACAAATCTTTTGTTGAATGGACGTCAAAATGAAACTTGATAACTTGTAAATAATTAATTTGTATTATTTTACAACAAGAACAATAAGAACAACAATTTTTTGGAAGATCATGATCATTACCTAAGACAAAGCAGAATCACTTTGAACTAAAGAATCATAAACAAATGAAATGAAATGAACTGAAAAATCAAAACCAATAAAAAATGATAGTAATAGAAAAATGCATACCACCAGAGTCTGAAATCTGTCACTGTTCCTGGGGTCCACTAGGAAAGTAATGCTATCACCTTCCATACCCACAATGCGTTTGGTCAGGGTCTTTCTAGGGTTTACAGGCGATCGGACCAGGACCACATCTCCTGGTCCAACTTTCCCCAACCGGACCGATATGTGTTCGGCCAAAAGCACATCACCGGTCATGTTCAAGGTTGGAAGCATACTCGGACCGTACCCCTGAGAGCACATGATACTTTCAATCTCTTGTTCTTTCTGTAATTTTGAAAAAATAATATACACGCACGCACACACACACATACATAGAAGAATTAGGAAAATGATGTTTTTTCACATACGAGTGTTGGTGTACAGACGTAAGTGTTGGTGACGTGAAGCCAGCAGAGGAACTTTGCGACGATCATCGTTCGATCCAGTGCTTCCTTTGCTATGCTCCTCCATTGCACCATCTATCTCTCTAAGCTCTCTCTCTCTCTCTCTCAAATTTTGGCGCTCTGTAGTTTTGTTGGACAGCAATTGAACCGAGCTCAATTTCAATTTTTGATTAGGATAAAAAAAGAAAAAATAAGAAAAAGAGGAAACAAAAAAAAAAAAAACCAACTTTTGATTATCCAACTCCAAACTCAAGCTTAAACGGAATTAAGGTATTTGACAATACTTAGCTACTCAACCCAATAGTTTAGCATTTCACATAATTGTAACTTGACACAGCTGTTGACTGTTGTGATAGATGTAAGACATTCTAGGAGGTGTCTTCAAATCTGAAAGTTTACGTCAAGATCAAACACTAGTCAGTTAAAGTGTGAGATCAAGTTTGGCATGGAAGAGAATGATTCTAAATCATATCACACCCTTACAAAGTGAATCATATCGTTTCTTAATTATTTATTGACAATGGGAATGACTTATTCATCTCTGGACTAGTGTTCTAGTCAATTGTGACTGCATGACTATCCATGACTGAGTGATAGAGTTCCCATATACATACGTCCTATGCTAAGACTCACCTATGTACATCACGGCCTCATGTTTCACCCATATTAGGACCACTTCATCCAACACACAACATTGGACCATCACAACTATCCATAACACTGTCAATGCAGCATTTCAACTGAAACATTCGCGTTTCAAAATGACTTTTGAAGTGTTTCTAGCTGATCAGCAAGAAAATATTAAAAAGCAAAACATATATATACACACACACACACACACACATATCAAAAAGTAAAAGCACATATACACTGTACACAGGCCGCGTGAACAATCATGGAATGTTATTTTGCTTTAGATCAGTGCCAGTGAAGGCTACAATATAATACAACATATTGGAAGCACCATTTGATTCATAGCACTTATTGGTGTGTAGAAGCGATTGTTATGGTGATAGAGGCTTCAATTCATAGCCCCTCTCCTTGTGCTGAAACGAATTCATGTCAAGAATGGCTTATCTCAAGCATTATCTTTTACTGTAGAAATGTTTCCCATCTAATCAATCCGCTCAAGATTGAACAACACCATTTCCTCGAGTGCTATTCGGAAGGCACCCTGAGGAAGGCATTGCAGATTCTTGATAGCAAGATCAGCTTTCTCTTTTGCTAGATCTTGCGCTCTCTCGATGCCCCCACAACTCTTAACTAGTTCAATGGCTTCATCAAGGGAACCATTCTCACAAAACTCAGATTCAATCATCTCTCTCAGTTTTGGTTCTTTCTCTAGTGCAAAAATCACCGGTGCAGTCAGGTTCCCTTTTGCTAGGTCACTCCCAGCTGGCTTTCCCAGCTGCTCTGCTGACTGGGTGAAATCCAATATGTCATCAACAACTTGGAATGATAGACCAAGATTCTTACCATATTGATACATTTGCTCGCTCACACTACTGTCAACCCCACTAAAAATGGCAGCTCCTTTGGTGCTAGCGGCAATCAAAGAGGCTGTTTTGTAGTAGCTCTTGATCAAATACTCCTCAAGTTCAACATCGCAATCAAACAAACTGGACGCCTGCTTTATTTCACCACTTGCAAAATCTTTAATAACCTGCCACCATTAAAAATTAATGTTAACAAGCTAGTATTGATATCAGAAAGGATTCTGGAATTTGGAAATTGCCAGACAGCTTCTAACATATACCTGGCTAATGAGCTTTATGACTTCAAGGTTTTCAAGATTAGCAAGGTACCATGATGACTGTGCAAACATGAAATCCCCAGCCAGCACTGCCACTCTTGTACCATAAATTTGATGAACAGTCTCCTTCCCTGCAAATAAGTAGTCATTGTTATGTCTGGGAGGGTTGATGGAAGACAGGAAGAGTACTAAGGAAAGGGAGGGAAAAACGCAACAAAAAAAACACACAAATTACAGAGAATAAGGACATCAGTATGGAGCGTGGATGCCTAGATGAGACGAAAGCATCTTGCAAGTCATTGAAAGAGATCAATTTCAATGATCTACTTCAAGTTCAAATAATGAACAATCAAAATCTTGTTTCACTTTTGAAAAACTGGCCCCTAGCTCATCAATGTATGAGGGTGCGTCCCTGGGATAGCTCTGCCTAGCTTTCAAATATAAAAAAATATTGAACTTAAAATCATAGAAGCTTGAATTTTCCATAATCTCCTGATTTCCTCAAAAGGAAACTTTAAACACACTAAATTACACATCCAACTTTAACTAAAGACCTCATTATAACCATTAATAATGCTAGGATAGGCTGGAGTGACATGTCTCCACATAATTCTCACTCAATTACTGTTTCTTACATGAAACTAAAATAACTTTACGGGGTTTTCAAATGGGTGTCAGCTTTATTTTGTAGCTTGGTCATGAGCCACCAGGATCTCAAAGTTCAGTTCACTTTTCTCCAGGCTCAAGCTTTCTTGGTCCTCCGAAGGGGGCTGCGGTCCACAGATTTCAAACCCTAGGAATCTCTTCCAGCAAAGAATCAGAGTGACCTTGTTCTTTGGAGCTCTCCACAAAAATATTTCACCACAGTTGACAAAGGATCCAGCCAACTGACACCAGAGGTTGGGCTGCCAATGTCAGCATCAATAGGGACCGGGAGCATAAAATGGTACCTTTCGATGCATTCACTGTTTCTTGGTGACTTTTTACCACATTCAGTAGGAATTTTTAAGAATCCAAATTGCTCCTTTGTAATGATAAGTCAAAACCTCCATCATATGTTGTGTTACTCTTGGACTCTCCTCTCCCACCCCCACCCCCCCCCCCCCCCCCCCCCCCAAGCCAAAAAGAAAAGGGATGTGTGTATGGATATATCTTCCACAAAAGAACCAAAATTGGACAAGTTGATCTTCTACACAGAAGAAAAGAGGGTTTCATACTTCTCATGGAGAGAGATGAAAATCCATTTTTTTGATCAATTTAAATTCCAATTAAGTACAACCTTAAACAACAATGATATTGTACTTTATAATATTAAATAACATATAATGTATTTAAATGTGCATAGAATGTCTATATACCTGTACCCAACTTTTGGACACATTTCATGTCAAATGCAAACTCGTTTTTATACACATACTGGAGTCTATATAACATGGATGATATGCGAGGCACTTATGCTAGAAGGAGCTAGGTTAAACTTTAAAAAGTAGAGGTAATAATCCTAAAAGAATAGGCACACACAGACCTCAGTAAGCGGTTATGAATCTGGTATGGAGGTCTACATGTTTAGATAGATATAAGTGCCACATTTGATGTTTTACAACTGTTGTAGAGCTTTTCTTCTAGTTGTTATATGCAGAGTCGGTGTTCATCTTTGGAAATGACTCAAGTGAGTAACTCAAGTGACTTATCTTTTGTCTCATGCATGTGAAAGGTGGAACTGTGGTCGTATCTTTCTCACCAATGAATAACAGAAGCCAGCTTTGGCACAAGCAAACCCCATTGTGGTCAATGGTCAGTACAGGTGATATTGTTGCGGGAATTTAGAGTGCAACTCATAACAATGAAGTTGGTCAAATCAAATACTTTTTGTGAAAGATTTACACAGCATTTGAGTCGAGGAATATAAAAGATAAGTAAAGAAATAGCACGAGATAGTTGATGGCTTTTAAAAAAAATTATTGTTAAAATTGAAGACTCAGATGATATAATCATGTGGAAAAATGCTCCCAACAAATTTCACTTAGTACTATTAGCTCCACAATCATTTAAAAAACAGTAATCATCTATATTAACAATGAAATGCCCCCAACAAATTTCACTTAGTACTATTAGCTCCACAATCATTTAAAAAACAGTAATCATCTTTATTAACAATGACAGCGTGGATGCATGACATGAATATAAGATTTTTGAAATGACAACCGACAAATTACAACAACTGCAATATGGGTGCCAGACACAAAGCAATGTCCAATGAGCACACCTGTCAATGAGCCCAACACTGAAATACCTGCTAAAATTGGGTTTTAATGTAAGTGTTACAAATGCGGAGACACTTTTTATAAGACGCAAAGATGCATAATATTTTGATAAAGTCAGAGAGCAGCATCAAGGATATTTCAGTAGGATCTTATGCAAAGGTCTAAAGTCCTACCTCTCCGCATGTCACTTTCATCTAATACATCATCATGTATCAAGCTTGCAGTATGGATCATCTCAATGATCTCTGCCAAACGCCTATGCTCTCTGGTAAGTTCCCTGGATAATTTAAAGCATCAGATGAATTTTCCATATTGTTAAATTTACATAGGAAATTGACAAAGAAGATTAAAGTGATCACTTCAAGCCCACAGTTTCTGCCGTGGCTCTTGACACGAGGAACACCAAAGCTGGTCTCATCCTCTTCCCACCAGCACCAAAGATCTGCTCCGCAGCAGACATTAAGACTGGGTTTTCTGCACCAACAATCTAGCAGATGATCTTCATCAGACACAACTTTTAATCAGAAAATGAAGATTACAGGAGATTCAGATTCAAACATTACAAAATCATGCCCTTTGCATCTAAGGTAATTGCATGCACGAAGCAATATATAAGGTGTTGAGAATGACATAAAACTAAAAAGTACAGCAACATTGTGTTGTCATTGGCAACATTTTTCTAAGTGAAGAATTTTCTCAAGGAGTTCCATGCACATGAACAACATCCTTTACAATAACATTGTCAATGAAATGGAAATGAAGTACTAGAAATTAATTTGAATCTAACAGTACCATTTTGAACTAGGGAGTAATTTTTTTTAGCTGAGCAACAAAAAAGGTAACTAAAATTTCTGAATTAACATATTTTAAAAGGAATTACCGTTAAAGAGGATCTCATTTCCATTAATGCAGTGACATCACAAAAAAAAAATTATGCTTTTAAACAAATGAATTTGGTTTATCAATCTTGATAACATACAAAGATTTGTAAATAACAGAGTGGCACTATAGTCCAGTTGAAATGAATGTCAATGAAGATATTAACTATTTGGGCTTTATTATTTATTTTTATTTTTATTTTCTTTTTGAGGAAGACATCAACTATTAGGCTTATCTCTCCATGATTCTTGATCCCAAGTTTATCTAACACAAAAATCCATCTAAGCGCATAACAGTAACAAACAAAAATATTCAGCATCACATGGTCAAATATGAGAGATTACGTAAAAGAGGTCTTTTAATGAGGTATTTCTTTGAGGCAAATACTGAGCACATGCTAGAGTTCAAAAATGATGCAAAGTATAATTAATAATGAGTACATAAAAATGATGCAAAGTATAATGAACAAAACTGACTGGCTTTTTGGTTATTAGTGCTAAAAATGTGAGTACATATAATTAATCATGTTCTTACAGAACCATCATAGACCAAAAAGAAAAATACCCAATGAATGACAATTTCGTATTATATTTAAGTTTCCAGAAAAGTGAGAAAGGAAAAAGATGTTACTGTTGATGGGCACAAGATGATGATGCAAAGTATTCTAATAAGCCTTGCAGGGTGGGGATCAGCCTCCCAAGCTCTAATATGGCCAGCATCACATCTCCTAAGGGGAGGAAACTACTTCTAAGGGGATAATGTGGCCGAGTTCAAGACTAACACTTCTCGAGCCAAGGATACCAAGCCCGACGATCATCAAGGGAATGAAGGAAGTGCTACAAGCGTACAAAGGACAACAATACGGAAGTCTTGGGCTTAAGGAAACATGAGAAAAAATCAATCACAAGTAAGCCCCAAAAAACCAACATAAAAGCCTCCAATTCCTTCAAGCCAAACAATGGGAAGGATGATTATAGCCCTCCACAGTCTTTGGTGCCGACTCTTGCTTTGAGCATTCCTCCTTAAATTATCTATTTATCTTGAGTTGTGAGAGGTCATTGGGTTTGTTGCCTTTAGGCAGGTGTGACCTATCCTTTCGAGTTGTGGAGTTTGTCCTCTTTGTTGCTTACGAGGTTGTTTTGAGGTTTTTGTATATTTTCTTTTTGATAATAAAATTTAATCATACCTATCAAAAGAAAAAGAAAAAAAAAAGTTTCCAGAGTTTGATGTTCCCAACAGTTGTATTCTTAACACCTCTTTGATGTCATTTGTGAAAAAAATAAATAAATAGATAAAATAATGACATCCCTTTCAAGTAAAGAAAAATGAAAAAGGTCAAGAAGGCTACTGATTCCACTAATCCACTCTATCCCATCGCCCCACCCCTAGCTGCACACACGCACACAAAGGGGAGTGGAGAGATAAAGAAGGGTTTACAAGAAGAAAAAAGAAATAAACATCATATAGATGACCCTAGTTTACTCATACCAAGTTAAGAAAAAAAATGAATTTAAAGAATGAAGAACTTCATAATTTTACATGGATAATTTTTTGTCGACTTTGTAGTAAAGTTCAAGGACTAATTCAAAAGAATGATGGAAGGGTTGTACAATCTGCCGCTCTAATTATACACATAAACCATGAAGAATGATATTTGAAACGGATAAACTATCACAGATCTGAAAATCTATGCAGGCTAGACAAAAGGGTGAGAACCAATGACATACATGTATATATAACCTACATTAGACCAAGAAGCTAAGCAAATTTTTTAGTGAGCATAATGGAAACAGACTGATATACCAATGAGATAAACTTCAAATAATAATTTCAAAAGAACATTGATTAAGTCATTAAAAAACATATATATATGTATATATGGCAGTCTAAACAGGGACAGAATCTCAGATTAAAATCATATAGACAGGAAAATGCAGGACATTATCAGCATCACCAACCCCAATAGTTGGGGTATTACACTGTAAATGTGTGATGGCTCAGAAACGTTCAACTGGACAATGGAGAGGAGTTGAATGAATATAGCAAGAAATATTTCTAGTCAATAGATCTAAAGTTTTAATGGATACCTACTTGACATTAAGGTATAAATATTAGAGTTTCATCACTGGTTTGTGAAAGATATTCTTAGCCTGCTATATTCTCTAATTTTTGTCTAAAAGATCCAGTGTCAGAGAACTATATATCATCTGAACCTTTCAACACTTGAAAACTCAAGAGTGTTTAACATCTTACAACTTCACCAGACAGGGAAGGTAAAATAAGGCCTATAATGTAGGTCATTTTGCCCCATAAACAATTAGCTTGCTTGATATTCATTAAGATGATAACACCATTTCTGCTATTACCTCCATTGTAGGCTTGTAGCAACATCCCTAGCAACACTACATTAGAAATGCTTCCAGCACCTCTTCCTTCCCACACAACCAGTGCATTACCACCACTGTCATTGCTACTCTAGTTCCAACCCCTACTCCCAATGTAACTGATCTACCACGACTTTTGTCATGATCACTGCTGATGCCACCAAAATTGTGAACACTTTTACACATACTTTGTCATGTTTTTACATCACTTTTCATAAAGCAACTTATGAAACATACCTTTCCTTTATACAGTTCGTGGCAAAAAGCAGGGAAGGAAAAGGAAAATAAATAGCTTTCCTTGCTTCCAAGAGTAATTTTAGAACGCAAAATCACCTGGAACCTAAACAATGAAGTAAAAGATTAGGAATACAGTACTCAACAGCCTTGTCCTGACTACCTGGATCATCAATAACAATCTTGTTCTGCCATTCTGCTCAAACCAAGGCCAGAATTTTTTATTAAACCATATGCTATGTTGGCCTTCCCTACCACCTCAAACCATGTCAATTTTAGTCTTCACTACAACATCCTCAATGTGGATCATGTCACTCTTCCTTACCGGTGCACTTGTTGCACATTGTCAAACAATCTTAGTCGGTTTAATGCTACAGCATCTTCACCGTGACAATTTGATAGAGAAAAGTATACTACAAAATTGCTAGGGAAAAGTATATATCAACAATTTCAAAGCATATAAGCAACAACAGAACATCCAGTGGAGTACTCACCGACTGTAGATTTTTGTTCAATGTTAGAAGGTCATCAGCCACCACTTCAAACAAATTTGCAAGGGAAATGGGACTTCTCAACTCTTTCTTCAAATCCAATATTGGTGGACCTGTTGTAACCCCTATATTGAGGCCATAACAAAAAAAAATTCAAAAAAATATAATGTTTAAATAGAAAACAAAAAAGATAAACTGGTTGGATGAATTAAACTAAAAAACTGAAACACATTCGAAACTATATATGGTGAGCGGGATTAGAGGAAATACCATTTAGCAAAGTCTCTGGGCTCTTTGTCGAAAACACGCGACACCGAGCTGTGTCACGCCGGCAAGTCACCAATTTCCGAGCCCCATGGCCTCTACTACCACTCATAAACATCCCCTTTGCATAGTTTCTTACTGAAGATCGGCCAAACGAAGCATTGGAAGAACACCCACAAGAAACCAAATCGAACCCAGTTCGACCAAATTCAAGATTATGGCATGTCATTGACATCATCCTCAATAATAGGAGTAATCTCCAGATAGAGAAAACACCAAAATCTTCACTCTAACTGAAAACCCACCTCAGAAACTTGCTCAATTTTCCATAGAAATAGAGGTCAGGAAGTGAGCACTAGTAATATCAAAGAAACGGTGAAATAACTGAATGTTTCAAATGGGTCAATGGGTCTTCGGCTGAGAGAAGCTATTAGCTACCAAAAGAAAGAATATACAAGAGAAGTTGAAGTTCAATCCAAAGAGAGGTATGCTATGGATGTGTGTTGTGAACAAATACGTGGTATTGAGTGGATCCAAGTAGCCCACATGATTTTCGCTTTGTTTTTCTAATTCGGTTTTGTAAGTAAAGGGACAGTCACGTTTTAGGACACGGTGTGCATGGACTATGGAGATACAAAAGAGCCAAACGAAACGGCCTTACCTCGCAATCGAGTGGTATATACCATATATGTCCTCTTCCCACCACATATATATATATATATATATATATACACACACACACACTTGTAAATTAACACTACACAAACCTACTCCCAAATGCAACAATTACAATTATGCAACATATTTACATTAAACACACGACACTCGTATCAAATTGCTACAATATAACATTATTAAATTAAAAATGTTTTGATATTTGGCCTTAAAAAATAAATATATCTCATTTACAATTTTTTAAACCTTTTAAATAAAATTAAGAGAGTCTTTAGATTTGATTCCATTTCATTCAGATTGTACCAATCTTAGGCAATAATATTTCGATATTTGAGCTTTAAAAATAAATATATCCATTTTACATTTTTCGAAACCTTTTAAATAAAATTAAGAGGATCTTTTGATTTGATTCAGATTTTAGTATTGACTTTATTGTTAAAGTGTTATCATCGTTATCATTGGACCAGGATCACCAAATGTAAGTACATATCTATGCGTCATGTGGCCCATCCATGTTAGAAGATATATATATATAATTATGCTTATGGGTATTTAATGTCTTGAACTAACAGGCTGTTGGGAAAAAAATATATGTACATATCTGACCTTTGTCACATTACTTCAATTTTAAAAATCATTGATCCATGCAATACAATTTTCAATCTAATTTAATACTAGCCATTATAAATAAACCTCTAGATGTTTTCGATAACCAGCCCGTAATGTTTTTTCTAATTTTTATGACAATATATATATATATATATATATATATCAAAAAAGAATAAAGAAACATTGGCACATGTCAATGCTACATAATCCTCTCCCTCGTCATCTTTAGCCTTTTTCAATTCAATTAAAAAATTATTTTCCCACGTGATAAACGGATCCCACCTAGATTTCTGACCCCACAGAATTTGATCAGATCCTCACACGAAAAATAAAGGGTAAATTACACTTATCTTTTTTTATATTTGGCCTAATTACACTCGGCATCAAACTAATGGATTTTGTTACAATGATCTCTCCTGAAATTTGCTCTGTCACGACAAAAAACCCCTCTGTCCAAAATTTCATTAGTTTTGTCAAAAAATTTAGGATAAATTACACTAACCTCCCTTGATATTTGGCCTAATTATACTCGGCATCAAATTAATTGATTTTGTTACAATGACCTCCCTTGTAACATAAATGAACTAATCGGCATTAACTTTTGGATGAAATGTCTATTATACCTTTTAATATTATATTGATATAAAAATTAAAATATTTATATATATAAAATGACACTTTTGCCATCTAATATAATAATATTTATTATATTATACATATAGTAAATATTATTATTATTATTATTATTATTATTATTATTATATGTGTGTATGTGTATGCGCGTGTGCACACACGCTCGCACAACCTCAACTGCCATCATTACCCTCATTTACACCACACCAAGACCATCGCCATGCCACAAATCAGACCCACCATTCACGGTTGTCATGCCATAAACCACCATTAGCCAAGCCATCATGAGCCATCACAACCATCGTACACAACCCCAGCTATCATGGCTACCACCATGGTGAGGTTAATGAAGCCGAATGTGAGAGGTTCGAATGTGGTAGCGTGGTGGTGGCCATGGCAGCTGGGGTTGTGCACGATGTTTGTGGTGACTCGGCTAGTGGTAGTTCACGGTATGACAGACGTGAGTGGTGGGTTTAATTTGTGACATGACAATGGTCTTGGTGTAGTGTCGATGTAAATGATGATGACAGCTGGGGTTGTGCGTTCGCACACATATATATATTATATAAATAATATAATAAATATTATTATATTAGATAGACAAAAATGTTATTTTATATATATAAATATTTTAATTTTTAATATTATTATATTCAGAGTTGAGTTTGAATTGTGCCTAGTCTGCTCGAATTACAGCCCTAACATGAAACCTATTACTAGAAATAAATGTTGAGGGTAGATGGATCAATAATTGGCAACCATGGTGGTGGTGGTGGTGGTAGATGCGTTCTTGAATTGAAGCTTTACAACATCACACGTTCACGTTCAAAATGTACTATACTACAGTCTACACTTGCGACCATTCAGGAGCAACTTGGTACGTAAAGCTCACATATACAGTACCTAGTAGTTGATGTGGCACAAAACATCCACTACTACAGACAAAAAAAGCCTAGCCAACATTCTAGAAATCACACAAACAATAATACACTGTAAAATTTTCTTAAGTCCTGTTTAACTTTGAAATCATGTGATACGATTATCTACATCAACACTTGTTGGGCTAAAAGTTTAAGCTGCTTAATTTGGTAAAAATAAATAACTAACCAAATCTATAAGAAGCTGTAAATTTTGAGGTTTACGGTATGCTCCATTTCTGGCCGGGTCAACCATTTCCATGTCCAAGAGTGGACATGACGTAGTTGGAGATCCGGAAATTAAATTTGATGGGACATGAGATCGTCCTCGCTGACATGATTAGTCAAGAGCCTATAATGATTAATTTGTTGACAATTAATTTTGAAACATTTGTTGGTGGCTTGTGTTTTTACTTTTTCCGGCTGATGCCGATTTAAAGGGGTTCATGACCCGGGAATCCACCACTCTTGTCGGAATACCTATATCTGAGAGTACGGTGTACTTTCTCAATTATAAACTATATAAAATAAATTATTCTAATTTTTTTTATTATTTTACTTGATTTCTTTTTAATTAAAATTTTTAAAATACAGTGCACAACTCCTTTTGAGATTTAGTTAACTATATTCTAAGTACTTTTGCTATTGATTGACAGCCAACTTGGTTAAAATCAATTAACAGAAGAAAAAAAAATGCTAACACTATTTTCGATGATGGTAATAGTGGTGTAACATTGATGGAGAAAATATATATATAAAATATGTTTATCTCAATTAAAAGATTAGAAATTAAAATTATTTTTTTGTTAAAAAAAATTTTTTAACTTAATAATATTTTTGTAATTGTATAATATATGTGATTTGTTTAAGGAATCATTAACATAAGGGTTGTCAAAATAACTTTACAAAAACTTTTTGCAAATGTAAACACAAACCAACAAACAGGGCCGAAGTGTATGTGGGACAACTTACAAGCCTAAAAAAAGCTGTCCACTTTATACCAGCTTTGTAAGGGCATCATGAAAGATCAAATGAGACAAAAAAAAAATTAACAGTTAGGAAACACATTTGTCATCTTTTAGACAATTGATACTGGTGTAAACTGACAGGACATCCTCCACCAATATTAGATGATCAATACATTGTCTTTCATTCACTAGAGTCTCGTAAAATAATCAGTCTAATGTTTTAACTTTTTTTAAAGTGTAAATAATTTTTTAGAAACCATGCTCATAACGTAATTGTGCTTTATTCAATCTGTGTGAAAGGGGTGCAAGAATTAGTCGGAGCAAAACTCTAGACACTCCGATTATCGAAAAAAAAAAAATGATTTTAAGAGGATATAAACATGATGGTTTAAGCCACTAAGAACACTAGTTAGAATTTGAGTCACGTGCTCTATATTGAGAAAAATGTTAAGGGAAGGAAAAACAAATCAAAGTTATCGTGCATGGATGAGTAAACAATCATGGAACTAAGTAATGTTGAAGAATTTTTTTATTTATATTACAATCCTAATAGTTTGTCAAAATTCTAATAAAGCTCCCACTAAATTTTTTAAAAAATCATTCCCATTCATGAAGCCCAAGTCTTGCCCCTGCTTTGCAGTCAAGTTGAGTAAAAATCTAACTTATTATTAAAAAGCTAAGATTGACTTATAATTTTTTCTTTTGAATTAGTAGTGTTGCACTTATCAAATTGTCTTATATTTGTAAACAGAGAGGGCACTGTGCTTTTATAAAAAAAATCTCAATGAAGTTTTATCATAACTATATATAGTCCTAAATATATATGTACATGGAGGAGATTAGGGCTTATAACTTGTTTACTTTTCTCAAAAACTGTTTATTGTTTCTCTAATCTACTAAATTTTTAAGGATATGGAAAGCTTATTGTATGTGTTGACCACAAATTTTCTAAGATTTTTTTTTATTTATCATCTTGGTTTACCAAACAAAATCTAAGTATTTACCCAAAAAATAATCAAAATGAAAGTATGATCATTTTTAAATGAAAATATCTATTAAATTATATAAAAAATTATTTATTACAGTAGTTGGAATTTTTTTTATCTTATTATTGTTCAAGGCCGCCTCCCCTCTCAAATCTCCATGACTGAGAATTAGCAAGGAAAGATGTAGTAACATGTACTCCCTCCGTCTCATAATTTTAGTCCAAAATTTTATTTTGGAATGTCCCAAAATACATGTCTATTTCCTAAAATGGATGTACTATCTTTTATATGATTCCCAAACTACCCTTTTCAAACTCCACTATCCTAAAAATTGATCCCACCATATAATAATAATATTAACCTTTAAACAAGGACTAATGTGTAAATTCATTCATTACCACTATAAAAAGTTAGTCCCCACCATAAAAGGTTGAATTCTCCAAACAAGAATACAATGTTCAAAGCAAATTGGAAGTTTGTGAGAATCTGCAATGAAGTGCTGATTTAGGAGGGGCAAGTTACTGTCAGGATAGCTGTCATAGGAGTCTACGTCTAATTATTATATATATATATTTATAATTGCTTTGCATTCCAATAGAGCAAATAATAATCAATGGGTATGAACTGCATATATAATAAAAATTATATAGCCACTTCTTTGCAGCAAAATATATTCACACAAGGTAGCAAATGGTAGAGCATTACATGCGAAATACCGAAAACAACTAAAAATGCATTATTGGCCGTATTAGAATTGCATATGCAGCTTCTTACACCAGTCATCAAGTCATTATTCATAGACACAGCTAGCATAACCTGCAATTTGTTACAAATATTTTGCTCTTTCAGCACTAACACAATATAATGTAACTTACTTTGATGATTTTTTGTGTGTGTGTGTGTGTATATATATATATATAGTAATTGAAATGTGACTTACTTGGATCAGTGAGGACGACGAGAGCAGAATTCTTGAAATCACAGTTCCAGCGGTTCCTTCCCCGGCATTGGTAGTAGAGGTTCATGGCTATGGAGGCATGGTTGATGAGATTATCTGGGGAGAAGCATGGGCAACCCTTTTGCAGGACCCTGCAGTCCACCTGAGAGCATGCATAATTGATGTTTGCTACTAGAGTTGCTGCATCTGATGAAGGCTTAGCCACACACCATGTTTTCTGCAACCCGGTCCCAATTAGAAAATTCACACACAAAAAAATTACACAAATTTAGTTGGGAAAATCCTCTGTTGTTAGTAGTGATTCTCTGCTGTATTGGTGTCGTAAATTTTTCACACATTAAATCTGTTTTTCAACACATTTGTTCTGTTTTCTCACATAGCAATTTTTTCATACATTCAATATGCCTGAAATAGGTAAATTTAATATGTGTAAAACCGATTTAATTGTATTGTGTTGAAAATTTCTACAATTAGGTGTTGTAGAGCAGAGGATTCGGGCTCATGGGGATGATGTGAGGAACTTCAAATTACCTGTCCATGCACCAAATGCAAAGTCCCAACTGCAGAAATTGATAGGGTTCAAAATTAGAGGTTTGAATCCCAAGTTGCAAAGACTCAGCTAAAAATTAAATGGAATTGAAGAAATAACAATATATTATTATTATTATTATTATTATTATTATTATGAGAGTGAACTTAAGAATATGCAGTACAATTACTAGAATGTTTGTTCCAATTACTTCATTGTTGATGCATATCTATCCATTTGCAAAACCCATTAGAAATCTAGATTCAAGAATGGACAATTCAATATTAAGTGAATTTTAGTATTCAATTTGAGGAACAGATCAGAAAAAGGAAAACAAGCAACTTAATTGACTTGAGAGAGAGCCTAGTTTAGATCTCTTCCCCACCTCCTCTCTCTCTCTCTCTCTCTCTCTCTCTCTATATATATATATATATATATATAAGCGATTTGTGACAATTAGAGTAATTGGCAATAGGAATCTAGCAATTTCAGAAAACCCAGTTCAGATCTGAAAAGATCAAGTATGATGGTACCACTTAAGAACAAAAAATAACATATGAATAAAATAATGATTATTTTGACTTTAAATTGGTTACAGTACTAAAGAGAAGGAAAACAAGTTCAAATGGTGATTTGAAGTAAAATGGAGTAATTGCCACAATCAACAGCTCCAGTTAAAGTAACGCTGCCCAAACTAGTGAATTCACATGATAATTAAGCAATCACCCACATGAAAATGAACAACATTGTAAGGTAAATTAAATCCAACAAACTGCAATGTAGTGAGTGCAAAATCAGCTTCAATTTCAAGGTACTGACAGACAACTGATGGCTCGTAGATATATATATATATACCTGAAATGAAGGACAGTAGGAGGACGAAGAGAGACAAAGTTGCTTTAGCCATTGTGATGTAACTCTACTTTGCTGTGAACTGATGATTTTGGGAGTTTCAACGAAGAAAGGTATTCTATTTTTAAGTGGCAGTGAGAGGATAAGACAGCTAAAGAGGTAGTCCAACGGCTATATTCATTACTCAGCCGTTATTGGAATCTTTTTGTCAACGAAAGGAGCGGAGAGGACAGACATGTGATGTCTCTTCACTCAATCACTGATTTTTTATTTGTTTTTTTATTTTTTACCAATCATTCATTTAAAAAATTTACCCAATTATTGGGTAGGCAATTAACTAGTCATTGGTTGTATAATTGATGACAATAATAGATTCATAATGTTATCATCTATGTTAGGTGAAGTCAGAAACAAACTTTCGAATGTATCAAATTTTAAGTAGTCTGACACATAAACACGGTTAAATATTTATTTTATTTAAATTTTTTTGTATAAAATATGTAGATAATAATACAGCTGTGAATGGATCAAATTTGTCTGCTCCCTAACAAAAGGCAACCCCACCATGAAATAAATCATGTGAAACACATATCTGTTTTGATCATTTGTACTAGTGTTGATTAATTGGTTTATTTGGATTTTTCTTTGGAGAGACAGGCAGTCATCGATTTGATTGCTTTTCCCAATAACTCTTTCAATAATTGGCTTGAAATACTTTACTTCTCCTTTTGGCTATACAAAGTCAGGATCAATTTGTGTTAAAAAAGGTAATGCTATACACAATGAATAAAACTTATACCATTTTGTTATTTTACCAATTGTAAGGGTCAACTTTTTCTTCTTTCAATCTTTCAAAGTAAAAGATTGAGTTAGTGTGAAATTTTCAAAATGATAAAACTCCTTTTAGTATGTATTGCTTTGCCATAAACCTAAACTCAAGTCATGTTAATAGTAATATATACATCTAACTTTCACCCAAATCAATTTGTGAACCCATTTTTCACTAAACACAAACACAATGACACATACATACCTAGATAAGTCAACTTTCATGGATATGTTTGAAATTTTTGTTTTATAAAAGACTGACATTTACAGCACAGAATGTACACATTAGATTAGAACAACTTAACCCACATCCAAAATAAGCTATAGTTCTTCTGAACTATTCTTTACCAAATTTCATTTCTGGGAATAGCCCTAAGCAGATTCTTTTTCGGTCGTTTTTGGCGGATGATCATCAAGAAAATTCTGGTACAGGTAAGAAGTGAATCCCCAGATAGCCAACAGCATAGCCACTACCTTCACTCCATCCATCTTTTCATGGTAAAACATAGCAGCAAAGACAGGAACAAGTGGCAAAGACAATATACTAATGACATTAGAGAAGAGTGAAGACACCACAAAAATCAACCCCACAACCCCAACATAGCTAACTTGCCAAGCCAGAGCTGCCCCTACCAGAGTCATAACATAAGACACACTCCCCCTTCCAAACCCCTCCATTTCCTTCCTCAGGCCCCTCCATTCCCCACTGCTAAACAAGCCGATAACGCAGATACAGGAAGCGACAAGGGATGTATAAATCTGCATGCTCAAGACCACTGCAAATGTTTCCTTTTTTACAATTTTTTCAAAGGAAAATTGCATGAGACAAAGCAATAGGGAGTAAGCTGCTGATGCTCCCAGAGTGCATAAAAAGCCAATTGTGTTCTTCCCTTTGATCTTCTCTTTAGCATTGGAGTCCGTGGGATCAAAATGGAGTGCAACGAGGCATGACGATAAGCTTAGAAGGATTACAGAGTTGAGTATTAACATGGTAAACTTCTGGGAATTAATGAAGAAGGAAAATATCGCATTAAAAGCCAATTGCGACGCACAAATCAAAGAGTAGGTAGAGAGAGGAAGGTAGAGAAGTCCAATTGAATACAACATGTTATCCCCAGCAAGAAGAGCACCGAGAAACAAATAAACTAAGGAGAGGGTACGAAAGGAAGGTGAAGTAGAGATAGTGGTGGTAGAGGGATGATTTTCATGGAAGGAAAAGAAGAAGAGAGGGAGGAAGAGAACTGGAAAGGCGGCGCTCTGGATGAGTGTCGCCATCCATATACTTTTTCCACCTTCGTCATAGTAGAGTCTACTGAGTATAACCGCACCAGATTGGCCTATAAGAAGGAAGGCAATGTTGAGCACCACCAATAGCCACCATTGCCAACGTTTGAGTCCCAAAAGTGGCAGTTGATCAGTAGTAGGACCAGTGGTTGAGTTCGGTTCTGGGACGTCTTTAAAATACATAGAACAAGAAATACCCCTCACATACAAATTAAACAACTTTTCAGGCATGATATATATATATAATTGAACTGCATAATAATCTACATGCGAGGGAGAGAGAGACCTAGAATTCCCCCTGGTAAAAATGATTTGATCATCAACATGTCAGTTTCAGCATCACCGGCCACTAATTGGATTTATATGCATTGTCTAACCTTTGTTCTTAACGAATACTGTTTGTATGAACTCTAATGTTTCACATCATTTCCTTTTGGCCTGCAAGATTTGATTCCTTTTGGACGGTCTTAACAGTTTGATCAATGCAAACGAGATATCCTTTGGGAATGCACTTCATCAAGTCACTTAACACCATAACTTTCATATTTCCTAAAACACCATCTTCTAATTAGTCCTAGCGAAACTGAAACTGTTTTAAATTCAACATGACCAAATATTGGTAGGTCTCCACTCGAGCAAACTTACAGCAAACATGAGCTGAACATCCTGCCTATGGCCAATCCGAACCTCCAATGATGCTGTTCTGAATCATGATTAACATATGATCTCCCAAGGATTTAGGCTTCACACATAAAATTCTCCAAAACAAACACAAACATGTGGGCACACTATTACGAATTCATGATGGGCCAGTTCCACACTCAAAAAGAACTAATCACTTGTGGGGTTCCCCCTACGTATTTAAGAAGCCCAAGACACAACCAATGTGAGACTTAGAACACGTCTATGCATCCGTGACAACGAGCACACCAATCAGTTAAGTATGATATCTGAAATCAGTGTTCCTCGGCTGTAAAAAAAGGCTAATTTGATAAATATAACTACAATCAGAGGGGAAAAGGCTACCATTGCATTTCAAGCCGTCTGTAACAGGTATTGGGAGGAAAGTCCTCAGATTTACATCATAGATAAACAGAAGGAAACAGAAAGGAAAAGGAGAAGATAACAATGCTCATCACCCTTTAAGTAAAGGAGGATATGTAGGTTAATTCTCAACCAAGCTAGTGACTTCTAATAATCCTGCATTTTGAAGACATTAAAGAATTATTAACAATGCTATAAACAACAAATTTGGTTCAATCAATACGAAGAAAATGCAAGGTGTAGCTAAAGATTACTTGCCTTCCCAACCGTGAGAGCTCAGGCTCTGCAAGTAGCATATCTTGTAGTGGTCTCATAGTCATTTCCTTTTCACCAGAACTACATAGGCAGAAAGCAGAGGTTTCTAAATCAAGTCATTCTTAAAAGGAAGACTGTCTTTCTACATGACTACTAATATGCATATCCTCCATTTGGTCGGGACATGAAGGAAAAAGAAAGAAAACCTGGAAACTTATATATCATAAGTACCTTTTTATCAAGACATGAAAAATGTGTGTCTGTGTGTACGAGAGAGAGAGAGTGCTTCACTAGTGTGCAAACTTTCTACATTCATGCTCGTTGAATTACCAGGCAAAGAAACCATATCATTTAGAAACCACAACATAAGATCAAGAACATCCATGATAGTTTCATGTATTGATTATTAAAAACTGTGCACCTCGTGATCTCATTGCTACTGTACACGCTTATCACCAAATCTGATTCCACTGTATTCTATACTTGGAACAGTCTCTAACTACACGAATCCATCTAAAGTGATCTGACACAACATATCCCTGAGGCATTATGGCATTTCCCTGTTAAAATGGCAACCATAAAGTGACAACGAAATGAAAAACAATTACTACATGTACTAACTATTGTTAGGACATAACAGTCAGCGTGTTTAATAAATGTTAAGAAAACTTTATATCCTTTGTCCATTGTGGGGATCAACCTTGCTTCTTACAATAAGCTTTTGTATACTTGCTATTATGGTGAAAATAACAACTGTGCGAAGCCAGTAGGAGTGCTCAAACTCCCAATCAATATATCTGATTAGGGAATAAGGAGATCTATAACCTAGGAAGCACGGATACTTCTATAATTGTGGCGTACCCGTATTGTATCCGTATCGGATACCGATACTCCTCGGATACTCACAGATACATGTCCGATACTTCCTAAACATATCCATAATTTTAAATTTTTTTTTATTTATTTCTAACACGTATCCAATATTTCTCAAAAACTTCGACCATGCATTCAATGCTTCTTAGGTATTTCAGAACATATTTTTAACAAGTTTTGAACATTAAAATATAACTTTTCTAACAAAAATATCACAGTGTAATTGTTAAGAAAATTTTAAAATTTATTTAAAAAAGAAGTATTGAGATATATATCATGCTTTAGTACAAAATTTATCCATGCAAATTATGCAATATATCTCTTAACTCTTATTTTATTTGTTAATAATAATATTTTATAAAGAAATGTAGATAACAATATATTTAACATAATTAACTATTATTTAAATTTATCCATAGATACATATATAATGATTTTTATACGTATCTACGTTTATAAATATATTTATATTGTCATGTCCTTGCATATCTGTATCTTATTCTTTAAGAATTTGTTGTATCATCAAGTATTGTTCATATCCATGCTTCATAGGTGGAGGTTTATTTGGTGATGCTTGTTTTATGTGTTGTGAAACGGACTCCTATGTTATATTTAATTGTTTCTTTATTTACAACATATTAATGATTGCATTTAGATTCATAATATTATAAAAAAATTATCAAAAATTAAAATTTTGTTTATATAAAGATATAATTTATTATTTTTTCATTGTCGTATCCTACTGTAACTATATCTTGTTTTTTTGAAATTTGTTGTATCGCCGTACCTGTATTGTGTCGTATCCTTATCCCGTATCCGTATCCATGCTTCCTAATCTATAACTATATTATTCCTAATCTATATATCTGATTGGGGAATAAGGAGATCTATAACTATATTAGTCCTTAGCAAATTGTCAAAATCAACAAATGGAAGAGTTTCCAAGCTTATGAGACTCCCTACAGAATCCATGACAATGTTTAGGTGGATCAACTAGCCAAATGTGTTTTACATGTTTACATAGATCAACCTCAGCCCAAGACTTTCTTTTAATGGCCGAGTGATTTTTATGTCTGTATCGGATTTTCTAGATGTAAGAGGAATTCAGGCTTTATTATGTAGCCTGTCCATTTTCTGTCACCTTTGCCTTTTGCTCAGCTTGGTTAAGTATATACCAAGACCGGGAAATTGCTTGGCTTGAGTTACATCAGAAACTAGTAGGAACTCAGACTCTCACTCACCAACTGGCAAAGCCAATTAAAAAGATATCCTTCATGACACAAATGACACACAACTTTAACTATAAAATTTGCCAAAAGTATTAAACATTTTTGTGTACATTATTCGGCCTAAGTGTCTCAAAACTCCTTTGTTGTGGGCACTTTCTTTATGAGGATCTTAATGAATGAAAACTTAATAAAATTTCCTCCTAACCAGGGGGAAAAAATTTCCTAACACATTTCATCATTTCCTGTCTTTGTGGTTCTTTAGTTCAGCTACTTCTGTTCAGAAAATTTTAAGTTCTTCCCCAAAATCTTTGGTAATCGTAACAACTGTCCACATCAAATAATGAATGAAGGCTTTTAATAAACTCAAAGTTTTATAAATATTATAACAAATTTCTTCTCCCTTTGGCAAACTGTCATGATCCAGTATTTTTGTGCATGCCACCCAGGGTTGAGAATCAATAATACTGGTCCACTTCACCAAAATTTCTTCTTTTCCCTTTTTATTCTCTTCCGCATTTGGGAAAACTCCATTAGAAGGAGTTGTAGGTTTTTTTCCTCTCTCATTTCCCCCATTCACTGTTTGATTCCCCCTTAGCACTCTGCCCCAGAACATATGTAAGCCAAAGCAAGAATATTTTCAACAGATTCTCCCCTAATAAAGATATATCGCTATCATGTAATTTTGCAAGGAAAATAGAGAGGAAACAAAATATACACACCTATAAAAGAAATCCAGGGACAGCAGCCTGTTGTGGATAATGTAATCACTACCAACGTAAGTAACAATTAAGTTACCAGCATCAGGGTGGGGCCAGCTCCTTGAAGTAGGAAACCGCAGTACAAATGTCCCAGGATCTTGAAGGCCCCTGGGACCTTGAAGTGAAGACTCTGCTTCTTCCTTTGTAATGAATCCTTCTATCCACTTGGGTGATTCAGAATCCCAGACTGCATTTATCCAACCTCTTGACAACGTAAAAGCTACTGGATATAGCCAACACCACATCTTCTCAAAGTTTTCTCGGGCCAGTAATTCCTGGCATCCAGCAATTCTCCTTAGAAGTTTGAAGTCCTGAAAAATCAACAATTCACAAATAATTTTTACTGAACATATTTTTCAACTTGTGTCTATAAATTATACTATGGACACTAAGTAAAACTGTACACGCAGAAGTTAGTTACAATATATTGCAGTGGCTAGGCCAGTGCTTCAAGGTGTAGAGTCATCCCTCAGCCATCCCCCAAGGATTTACCCAAGTACTCAATGCATGTGGGAAAGGAAAGTGCATTCTCCGGGAGGGTTAGTCAGGTGCTCAATAATACCTCCTAGTTAGTCAAGAAAAAAAAAAGTTCTAACGAAGAATCATAATGCCACTGGTCTACCTCTGTCTCGGTGGCTTTGGTCTTGATTTCCAAACCACAAGTCAAGATTTCAAGACTGGTAGAGAGAAGAAAGAATCATAATGCTAAGATGAAGAAGAATTTTGTCACAAGGAAATTTTCCAAATGGACCTATAAATCTTGCCGTTTCATTGTTTTTATAAATTTTTGTTTCCAATTATTATTTATTCTCCATGCACCTTCTATCCTGAAATATAATGAATTTCTTCAACCACCCATTCTTGTCGATTTGTTATACAATTTATCAACCATCAAATAATAAAACTATAAGGCAGGCTACAAATAGATATTGGAGATAGTGATGACCTTTCAATTATAAGGCACCAATTACAAAGGATTTATGGTTCATCAGTCATAAACATGCTTCACTTCTTCATGAAATCTGCAACCTTATACAAGATTTAATCAGGTAGACCAAGATCAGAGCTAGAGATATGTTACACATAAACAGACTTTGTTAGAAATAGGACTTGTGTTGACAAATTTCATACAAAAATAAAGTCTCTATTTTATTAGCTTCTGTATTGGGCTCAAAAGTTGGGTTGATTAGTTGAGTTAGCTCTGTCTAAAGGGAAAAAAGGAATTAAAAGCTTCAAGCAAGGACACAAAGGAATGTTTAACTCTCAAATTATGCACTCACCAAAATTAGGGTTCAAATGCATTCATCTATAGAAGTAAACATGTTGGGGTTTTCCATTTTCATGTTCTAGTACATATTGATATGTTTTGGATGGCATAAAACTGTTTTAGAAAGTCAAATCCTAATTGAACTAGGATAGGGGATTCCAATCAATCAAAGGATGAACCAAAACATACTGGACTAGGTTCGATCAATCAAATCCGAGTCTCGATCAATCAAATAGGCGGGAAAACAGTTTTCAAAAGTAAAATTTTAGAACAGCTTACTCAATTGAGGAGCCTGCATCTATATTTATATACATTGAGAATATTACATGGAAGGAAAGAAATAAAATTAAATAAAGGAATAACTATAGTCAAACCAATAATTATAGGATCGAAATTGATGCAATCCTATAATTATGTATCGGGTAAAATATGATCTCCAACAATCTTCTATATTGGGTAAAATATGATCTCCAACACTCCCCCTTAAGCTGGAACGAAGATGTTAATCAAGCCGAGCTTGACTATGGAGGCATCAAGACTGATGGACCAACAGACTTCGTGAACATATCCGCTCTCTGTTCTAAAGACGAAACAAATGAAGGAATAATAATACCAGCTCGAACTTTCTCTCGAATAAAGTGGATATCCACTTCAATGTGTTTCGTTCTTTCATGGAGAACTGAGTCAAAAGCAAGCATTATGGCAGACTTTTTATCACAAAACAAGTTAGAAGAATCCATCTGAGTAAATCTCAACTCAGCAAGCATAGATCAAATCCAGAGAAGCTCACATATGCCTTGTGCCATAGCACAATATTCTGCCTCAGCAGAGAACCGGGAAACAACAATTTGCTTCTTACTTTTCCATGATAAAAGATGTTTACCATAGAAAGTACAGAAGCTAGAAGTAGATTGTTTATCCGTCTTAGCCCCAGCATAGTTGGCATCTGTAAAACAAGGAGAGTCCAGACTGGTTACCTGAAACATAGAATAATCCAAGGCCTAGGCATGCCTTAAGGTACCGCAGAATGTGATAAACTACATCCAAGTGAGCTGTCCGCAAAACATGCATGAATTAACTCATACTAACTGCAAAATCTAAATCTGGTCTAGTGTTGGTCAAATATATAAGGCGACCTACCAAGCGTTGATATGAAGTAGGATCATCCAATAAATTCCCTGACTTTGCAAAGAGCTTCTGATTTGGATCCATTGGAGAGGAGGCCGGTCTGCATCCTAGCATCCCTATATCTGTCAAAAGATCCAAAGTATACTTCCTTTGAGAGAGAGATATCCCGGGATCTGGCAACCTCTATTCCAAGGAAGTAACGGAGAAGATCCAAATCTTTAACATCAAAGAAGCATCCAAGATCCTTCTTAACCTGAGAAATACCGGTTGAGTTATCTCTAGTGATGATAATATCTTCAACATACATAGAGAGAATAATACAACGTCCATCAGATTGTCGATGAACGAAGCACGTGTGGTTAGAGTGACAACGCACGAAGCCCATGGATAAAACCACATCACTAAATCAACTGAACCATGCCCGAGGAGACTGTTTCAACCCATAAAGAGATTTTCGAAGACGACAAACCTTCCCAGCATGCTCCCCCTCAGCCCGAAATCCCGGAGGTAGATCCATATAAATAGTCTCAAGCAAGTCACCATTTAAAAAGGCATTCTTGACATCGAGTTGCTAAAGAGGCCAAGAATGGGAAGCTACTAGTGACACAAGGAGGCGAATTGTAGTCAACTTCGCCACAGGGGCAAAAGTAGCACTAAAATCCTTCCTTGGAACCTGAGTGAATCCTTTAGCAACCAGGCAAGCTTTGTATCGATCAATAGAACCATCAAGCAAATACATACTTCAAGCTGAAAACCCACTTACAACCCACAGTTTTTTTACTAGAAGGAAGAGGCACAAGATCCCATGTGTGATTATGCTAAAGAGCATCCATCTCTGCCCGCATAGCAGTGACCCACTGTGGATGCTGAAACGCCTAGAGTGGGAAATGGAAACAGAATCAAGTTTACTCAAGAATGCCTGAAAGAGAATCATAAGAAACAAACTGGGAGATCGGATGGTGTGTGCTGTTAGAGAAACCATACCAATTAGGGGTTTACGGTTACGAGAGGAATAATGAGAAGTAACAGTATGATCAAGAATAGGAGAGGGAGAAGAAGGTATACCTAAATCCAAGGGAGCTTCTGGCAGAGGAAAAATTGATAACTCACCAGTCATGTGATCATTGGCTCCAGAACCCAAGGAGGTGTCCCAGTCCTAACATGGAAAGCAGAGGGAGTACCTATAGCAACTGTGGCAGTAGGAGTCACACTAGTACCAGAAGGGCGATGGAGAAGAGATCTTAGCTGACTTTGAAGAAGACTAATTTGCGACTGAAGCTGGCTCACATCTGTCAAAGGAGGGGCTGGTTCAAAAGTAGTCTCGGCAATAGCAACAGAGAAAGAAGATCCTCTGGTTCTGTTCCTCGAAAATTTCTATTTCAACTCGAGATGAAGTTTGAAGCAACGAGCCTTAAAATGACCAGTTGCCCCACAATGACTGTATATCAGAGTGTTCCCAGCAGGACGGGAGCCAGAGTGAGCAACAAAAGTCATCTGATTAGAAACAATAACTGACTCAGGGGCAAGAGTAGGAGGAAAGGCATCTAAAATAAGCGAAGTCTACGCTCATCACTCTCAATAGTAGCAAAGGCCTTATACAGAGATGGCATAGGTGATGTGTTGAGGATCTGAGCATAAAGAGGCTCGAACTCAGGCTTCAATCCCATCAAGAACTAGTACGTGTGCTGACGGTTAAGTCGCTTGAACACTATAGTGGTCACCTCTAAAGAAAACTCACTCAAGGGCTCATATTGGGCCAACTCCTCCCACCTGGTCTACAAATATCCAACATAATCGGCTACTGATAACTGCAAGGTAGCTTGAGAAGCCCGAGAGATATCTCAGTAAAGCTCAAAAATTCTCGCTTCATTGCGAGCATGAGCATACATCTGTGTTAGATCAGATCACTCCAACACCCATAGACAGTATCATGGGACATAAACATATTGTATATCCTAGGCTCCATAGAATTAAATAGCCAACCAAGAATAGTACAATTTTTCATATCCCATTGGGCAAATTTGGAATCTCCCACATCAGTTTTTTCTCGGTGCCAAGGATCCAACCTGTTTTTCCTTTTTTACCTAAGTACAGACGAAATGATCGAGACCACGAAGCAAAGTTTGTACCATTTAACAGCACACTAGTCACACGTTAATCAGGTGTATGTTGTGTAGGAATGATATCAACAGATTTTGCACTAGGATCCCCCATAACAAAGAATAGGACTTCGCAATAAATAGAAGAAGATTATCACAAAATCAGCCCACAAATAAATATTTGGAAAGCAGTCTACAAATCTACCGGAGGAAAAAAATCGGCGAAGAATGATCCGGAAAGTTGCTGCTGAACACACCGGCAGCCCCACAAAGTTGAAATTTTCAAATGACCCTTAGTTCACAGTGAACTAAGGGAATGCCCCTAACCAGGGGTCAAAAAGAGGGCTAAAACCCTCCCCTTGCTCTGTCGTTGGCTGCGACAGGAAGAAAGAGAAGAGACGGGTTGCGCCAAGAGAGAGAGAGAGGACTGGGGGTTTGTATTGAGAGAGGGAGAAGGGCTGGGAGGCTGCACCAAGAGAGGAAAAGAGAAAGGGTCGCAGAGATGCGGTGGGGCTGAAGAGGCTACGGTGGCTTTGATACCAAGTAGAATTTTAGAATGGTTTAATCAATTGAGGAGCCTGCATCTATATTTTATACATTAAGAATATTACATGGAAGGAAAGAAATAAAATTAAATAAAGGAAAAATTGAAAGTCAAACCAATACCTTAATTATAGGATCGTTATTGATGCGATCCTATAATTATGTATCAGGTAAAATATGATCTCCAACAATCTTCTATATTGGGTAAAATATGATCTCCAACAATCATCTATATTGGGTAAAATATGATCTCCAACAAGTTTGGAACTCTCTCAACCTAATCCTTCCTGCTTCTATATTTTACATGAACACCCTAAGTTTTCAGAAAACCTTGGCAAACAAAAAAAGAAAAGCACATAAAACCATACATAAAGCATCATAAAGCTTTTGAGTGCAATCTAGCAAATCAATGGTTTGGGTTCTCATTAATTTTCATTTATCATCATACACTTAGATGGTGAGTCATTTCTCATCAATTTCAAAGAGCTCTAATGGATTTCAACACATAAGCGATTTCACACAACTAAAGTAGATTGGACGTTACTAGTTATGGAGATCAAAGTGTTGTAGATTCATTGACTGACAGTAGCAAAGTTCAAGAAGAGTGTCTAAGGGGATTCTTGGCTTGGATTAGAGCTTGGTTAACCTAATTGGTCCCATGGTTTTTTTTTCATTTTTCATGTAAAAAATATACGTTCATGCGTGAAAGTTATTTTGTATTCCTATGCTTTATAGTTTATATTCTACAACATGATAATTTTTACATGCTTTCAAAATTCAGAGCCTTTGGTTATGATCCTCAGCCTTCAAGCTTAAAATTCAATATCTAACTACCTTCAAATATAATCACTACCTCTTCAAGTAAGCAAAGTCACTTGCCTATAGGCCCGCCTTATTGCCACCGACTACTGAACAGAGCATAAAAAGCAATTTCCAAAAGACTTGTTCCACATCTGGTAAATTAATTCCACATACTTTACAAAGAATCATGTGATAGTCTTCTATGTATGTGCTAATGGGAGAGAGAGAGAGAGAGACCTGTTGTGTTAAAGATCTGGTACCGCAGCAGGCAATCTTCATGAAATAGTCCGTAATCTCGGAAACCACATTCTCCCAAAGAACATGATGGTTGTTCGGTGAGATCAAATTCCAGACTTTTGTTCCCTCCTCTATCAATCTCTTTGCAATTGTTATTTGGTGCCTGAAAATAAAAATAAATAAAAAGCGTAAAATCTCCTTAGAAGTAGGATGACAAAATATATGACATTCATGGACAGATCGCATTTATTTACTGGTGCTGTAACATAAAAAATTTACAGTGTGCATTGAAGCAACCACATCAGCAATCCAAGCGTCAATGAATGACATTACATAGTGGCAACCAAAAAAAAAAAAGGAAATGTAAAGAGAGAGTAAAAAAATAAGGAACGAAAAAAACTTTTCATTATCAAAAGACCGGGGGGGGGGGGGGGGGGGGGGTGGAATTCTTGTACATAGGTGCTGACTAAAACTAAAAAAAAAAAATTGCATTCACTAATATTAATAATATTTAGGAAATGTAAAAGCCTTGTAGATTACCTGTGATGGGAACATCCAGAGTATAGGGAAACCTGCTGTGCAAAGTCTGCAAGTTCTTGTTCAGAAACTGATATTGCAATCTCCTTGAGTAGACAAGACCTCTCAGTTAAGCCTCCTAGGCAGTATTTGAAGACAGTCAAATCTGATACTGGGTTTCTATTACTTGGCATACACTTAAAAACGGAATTTCTTGCTTCAATACTTTCAGAATCAGATGGGGAGTTGTCTGTTTCTTCATCATTTTCTGGTCTCCCCTCCAAACTTGTCCCATATGCATTATCGTCCTAATTAACAACAATAATAAAGTGAGACCCACAAGTAAAAATATAATAATCATACCATAAGATTTCTTACGTAATAATCAAAGAGAACATTCTAAAGTAATCATCTTAAGGGTTTTTGCAAAACAACAGGCATGAATAGCGTATATGAATGAGTAGGGGCATTACATGAACGAGTTTTAAGTAGTCTCCACTTGTATTTAGGGTTTGAGAAGCCTATAAACTGTTCTCATTGGTGTAAAAGGGGATAGCCCAAAAATGAATAATAATCTGAGAAATTTGAAAGAGCTTGGCACTCTTTCACCCTCCCTTTTCTTCTTTCCATCACCACCATCTCTGGTTATTTTGCTCCCACCCTCCTCTTCTCTTCGCTATCTTGTTTCTTCTACTATACGTCCTCTCTCTCCCTCTTCATGGAATTCATTGTCCTTTTCTCATGTCTTATATCGCTTCTCTTCTCTTATCTCTCTCTCAATTTCTCTCATCTTCTGACTTATTTTCTTTTGATCTCTTTTCCTATAGTAAAAATACGACATCATTTTAAAAATCCTAGTAGAGGCTACATCAACAATTGAGAGATAAATAATATCATAATTTATAAACCATGTCTTGTCCTTATCGCATCTGTACTCTCTAGTTTTTCTAGACAGCAACAGAGCTGGTTTCATTATATTAGGAGTGACAACAGACCAAATTTTGAACAAGACTGCCTCAACATGGACATAGTTACCGTTACAAATCCAATTGAGAATGGATGACAGATGGCCCAACCCCACTGTAAAAGTGCAAGCAGATTGCTGAACAAAATAAGCTTTGTGCCTATCCATAGGTATGCTACATTAATAAACCACTCGCATACAAGACCAAACAGGTGAACTACCCCAAAAACATCAAGAAAAAATTAACATAATAAGAAAAAATTGAACATGACAAAACATGAATAGGGAAAAAAATAGCATCTGGGCAAATAACTCACACACACACTTTGATCCTATGGGGATTTGAATCACCTCCACTTTGGGAGGTAGAGGAGACACTATTGGACTACATCCCTTGGTGGAAAAAAATTAAATATTGAATAATGACTGAAAGAAAATCATATCGAGAACCTAGCATAAACAAGTAGCTTTGACGATTCATCTAACCAGAAAAGGAAAACTTAAGCAGCACAATAAAGAAACTTTCTGGATCACCAACATTGGAGTTCTTCGAAGTAAGGTACTGAATTCTGGTACATGAAATCAGGATAAAAAAAGCACACAGTTACCATATTTGTTATCAAGTTAGGCCAAAATTTATCCGATTTCAAGATATATCAATACACTTAAAAACATAATTCAAGCATACATAATACAGATAAATGTGTATACATGTCACAATAGGTGTAATTCTAAAGGAGGATACCACCCAAACTTTTTCCATGATAGACACTATCATGTAGTACACAGAGTGCTTCAATGCTATATAAGTACTTCATGAATGAAAATAATTATGCAAAAACAAAACAGCATAATAGATACCTCATTAGCAGTCCATACACGAGAGTTGCATTCCTCATCAGCTCGCTCCAAGGTGATACCGGGCTTAATGGTTGCAAATAAATTTTCTTGACTTAATTTGGCCCGCTTAGATGACGGGCTTGGTTTTGCATCACGTATAACATTTTGCAGAAGTTCTGTAGATCCATCATCCAACCCAGAAGATTGAGATCCATTGACTAAATGACTGGCAGAAGTTGATTTTGTCCACATCACAGAAGATATCCGCGTATTACGATTCCGCGAAATACAACGAATAGGAGCGGAGAATGCATCAAGAAAAGGATATCTTCCCATTTTTGGAATGTCAAACCTAATCCGGAACAGCCTGTTATCGCACTTTGATGAAAGCTGAAATGGGGAAATAAATTTAAGTCATTTGTCAGTTCTGTTAGAAATCAAATAATGATACCGAATGCTAAAACTTAAGAAAATCCAGAGACTATTTCTGAGCATTATATCACAAAATAGGACCTTCCCAATTGTTGGCAGGACAACCAGATGCTGCATGAGGGGGAGCACATCGATTGAATTCTAAAGAATCATCCATTTAAAAAGTGCCTAACATTGAGCTGTTAGAATGACACATGGGCCTTTATGGTAATGACACAATGCCATGTGACGTATTGAAGTGCCTTGTAGACTGCGACAGGGTGGCATATAGAGAGGTGGGTCAAATACCCACCAGTAGGTTATCTGACACAAAACTAAACCTGTAAACAGATCGGAGCCTGATCCAATCCGAATCCGATAAGGTCACTTTTTTATCCAATCTGATATGATAATGATTTGTTACAAATCAGATATATGATAACCCAATTTGTTAAAGGTGTACTTTTTTGTTTAAAAAAAATATAATATCAAAAGAGATCGCAAACAATGATTAGAAAAAAGAGAGAGAGAGAGAGAGAGAAAAGCCGGAGAAGACAAATGAAAATTAACAAAAAAGAGAAGAAAATTAGGTATTTGACTCTTAAGTTAAAGGGGAAAAAAATAGTGTAAGACAGAATAGAGGGAAGGAAGAAAATAATAATAATGCTAAAAACATTTCAATACTATGTAACATAGTTGTTAAAGGCACACCTAGGCTCCAAAAAAGTCCCAGGCTGGTCAAGGCTCAGCTAGAGCACCTCTCAACCTAGTACAGCCAGGCCCCTTCAATCAGGCTCACATAAAGCCCTCAGGCTCGTACTTTTTAGTAGACTTCAGGCTCAAAAAAGACGCACCTTTTATTTTTTAATCATTTATTCATATCACTTTCTTTTTCATTTAATGACTACTAAAGTAAAATGTTCTATATCATATTGTTTAACCTTATGAAATATTTGACAAAATTCATAGAATTTATGGTTCACTGCTTGCATTAATTGCAGTCAGTGATTGATTATGAATATATATGATGATACATGTTTAAAAATTGCATGATCATAGTTTTTTATTGTTTCAGATTTTATAATCACATTTAATTTTGTTAATGTATATGCATAGAAAAGAATTTTTGAGCATTAATTTACCAGATACTCTTAGTTGATATATCAAAAATACCATTTTTAGAGAATTTTATATTATTTGTGTCACATATCTTGAATTGTTCCAATTGTGTATTTATTGAATTCATATGCAAATAGAAAAGATAAATGTATGTTCATTTAGCTAATCCATTGAATTGATATGCTGAAAAAATCCTTATTTTGATATTGAAAAGTTTGTGTTGCATACTTATAATTAATATACATTATTATTACACATGCGCCTTACTTCAATCAGGCTCGCACCTTGCACTTAGGGTCTAGAAAGCCTTTGGTGCCTTAGTGCACTAAGCTTGTAACAACTATGCTATGTTAAAAGTTTATATTATAGAATTAGATAATATATTTATAACATATTATATATACTATATTATGTCAGATCAGACTATTATATGATCGAATCAACCTAATTCATATCTGGTTTGTTTAGTTAATGGATTATCGGATTTGGATCGTTAACAAATTATCACATTAATTTTTCACTCTATATCCGAGTTATCGAATAGAATTCAGATAAAAAATTGATCCATTGACAGGTCTAGACATAACACATAGTAAACAAGAAAAACTACAAATAGAATGATAGTAAACTTATTATATCAGTTTATGGTAGGCTGAATTGATTATAAAGAAAGTCTTGCCAGCAACACTATATTGCAAGCTTCACCTTACACAAGACAAGCCAATCACATTTTGATGCTTCGCTTGATACAATCAGCTTGTCCATAACGAATAACAACTTGCATCATTTATGAGGTAATTTTTTTTTTTGAAAAATAGACTTCTGAAAGAACAGATAATGAGATAGCCACTATCGTCTATCAAGTATCTTTTGAAATAAATATATTCTAGTGGGAACCGTTGAGTGATGATGCCAATTCCTTGTTAATATGCATGCATAAATGCCTGTTACTTGTGCAGCTTTTCACTAACATATATGGAAGTATCCTGCCACACGCTCATTAATGCAAGTAAATAATTTTCCACAAGCTATTGATTCACAACGATATTAGCACCTGAGATATCTTGAGCTTAAAGGAAGCACGACCATTGACTAGTTTACTTGGTCTATCAAAACAAGCAAATTCGATTCCATCATAACTTGTTAGAAGGGGAGCTTCTGCATCGTAAGGTTTTTCTACAGGTGCCGAATTGTCATCATACAAAAGTGAAGCAGCCACCTAAACAAGACAAACAATGTGTATAAATAAGCATAATACTTAAAAATTTGATAAGTAAACATCACTAATCTGTATAAATATGTGATCTGGAAACACAAACCTCCATTTCCTTGTTTACAGGCTGCCCAAACGCATCGAATAAAACAACATCCAAAGAAAAATTCCTGCGGCAAGATGCCTATGTTCCCACCAAAAGAAAAACAGAACATATATTATAAAAAGTCTCATACCAGTACCATCTTGCCTATGTTCCCACCAAAAGAAAAACAGAACATATATTATAAAAAGTCTCATACCAGTACCGTTTAGCTTGAGCAACGACTACAACTTGTAAAACATTCGGTTAGTTGGCATCTAATATATTCTACCCATAGGCAATAAGATTAGTGTTAGGTTAAGAAGACTTAGGTTGGCATATTTCGAGAATCAAAATTAGAGTATGTATTTTTGTTTTTATTGTTGGCTTAGCTTGATTTTTAAAAGTTAGTGTCAAGTTAGTTACCTCTTGGTCATGGTCAAAGATGGAATTCAAGCTTCAACTGAAGGCAAAAGCGTAATCTTAAACACCAAGGTAGCTTCCTTTTCAGCTTTAAACACTAAAAACCTTATTCTCTGTAGAAAACTTATTTGTCTACCAATAGACTATCATAGGGAAAATTCAAAGACATACAAAATTATACAGAAAGACTAATATGTTTTAGAGATTTTAAGCAAAATTGAGTCCATTTATATTTTTCTTTTAACATTCATCAATTACATTAGATAGGTGAGTGTTATATGAGTGTGTGAACATCATAATCATTGTGGAGCTGATTTGCACGAGTTCAACACCAATGATTGTCAAACTGAGATTAGATTAGATGACTACTCATTGGAGATCACATCATTGGTTGGAGAAGCGGATCGAGTGAGAAGCGGATTTGTTAACAAGCAGACTGTATTCCTGGAGACTCAAGTGCAGAGCTTAGTGGATCAGATTGTGTCAAGAGGTAACTAGAGGTTTTGAGGCCTGGAAACTGAGTGTAAATCTCCTTATCATAGTGGTTTTGGTTTGCCTGGGCTATGTCTTGTGGTTTTTTCCATTTGGGTTTTTACATAAAAATCTTGGTGTCCATTATTTATGTTTTTTACTACTTTATTTTATTAATTTTTTAATAGTATATTGATTAGCACAATGGACTTGTTGGATTTCAATTTTTAGTTTCAATTTATATTTAAAATTTTAATTATTTAGTTAAAAGTTTAAAAAGTTGTAAAATTAGTTACAGCTACCAACAAAACCTGTTCACCCCCCTTAAGGTTTAGATCATGGGCATTGCACTCTCTACATCAGAGCTTAGGGTTCCGGTCCTTACCCCATCAATTGGTATCAAAATTTCTGTTACATGGACTCTGCTATTTCCCTTTACATACTCGTGTCGACACAATACATTGGTTGGGTATAAGATGTGTCCAACACACGAACCCAAATTGGACACTCTGATCCCTTCATACAGCATGATTGATAAAGAAGTAAAAATACCAAGGGTTGTAGCCTAGCAGTACTTCCTCACCTCCAAGGTGGAAGGTTGACGGTTCAAGTCCCCATAAGATAAAATGGGTGTGTAACTTTTAACTAGGGGAAAAAAACTCAAATTTAATAGCAGACATTCCTTTCCTATCTATGACCATTTTCTTTTACCACATCCCATATAATTTGAGTAATAATTGAGTATATTATTATAAAACAACAATAATAAACATATAGTGTATTTAAATGAATGGTACATGTCTACATACTCGTATCCAACTTTTGGACACATATCCCCGTATCCTAAAATTTAGATTTGAGTAGGTCCAGCACTTAGACACACCCGCACCTGGTACACTTACCTGAGTCTGGTACACTAAGGAGATGTAGGTCACAAGCTGGACATGACAACTATTGCAAACATGTGACAATGGTGTCCAGTTGAGAACAGCTGAAAAAGAGGAGGAGGAGGAGCCTCTCATTCAGATCCAACTGATAAAGGAAAATGAACTCTGATCCTGATCTAGTTGCTTGGAAGGAGCTGGGACACCTAACTGGTTAGGTGGGCCTATGATTCTAGACAAATCCAAGGGTTGCATCATTTGGGAAAGAAAAAAATATGCCAGGATTTGCAGATAAAATTTTGTCAAATTGCGGATTTGGCTACTTTGACTGCTAATTTAACTTTTCTAACAAGGACTCGTTATAACTTGTGTTTAGGTGAGTGGCCTGTCTCAAATGACATGTTTTGTACTTCTGTTTTGTTTGGGCGCCAAACCCTGTCCTTATATGATCAGTTCAAAATTTTAATAGCATTAGTGAGGAGACTCAAACCTAGTCAAAGAATCTTGTAACCAAGAGGTAACACCCACTAGATTTTCAAAAATTTACAGATATATAAATAAATAAATTATTTTTCAAATGTACATATATCATCACTACAGACACACTCACACTCTTGCTCCTGTTCTAGCTCTTGCTCTCATTCCACTCCAGTATCTGGTAACCAAGAGGTAACACTAACACCCACTAGATTTTAAAAAAATTACAGATATATAAATAAAAAAATTATTTTTCAAATGTAAATATATCATCACTATAGACACGCTCACACTCTTGCTCTCATTCCACTCCAGTATCCCTAAGGAAGGAGTTGCCTCAAGGGCACCTTCAGATCAAAGCCTAGACTTTAGTACTTCAGTCGGTTTTGACAAAAAACCTGGGATGCAGTGGCAAGTAGTCCCCTCTGTTTCTTATAGTTTCAAATGACCCGCATACTTATAAAATACCCCATTTTTCACAAATCCCCATAGAAATAAATGTTGCAAATTTATCCTTTAAGAAAATCAACTTTTGAGATGTACTCTCTCTCTCTCTCTCTCTCCTTAGACTTTAATTGGGTTCAGATATCCTAAAATTTAAAGATTTGACGTAACAATGTCTAGACAGTACGCACGCAACCAAACCCAACCCTGTACCCAAGTTAATCTAAAATAGCTAAGGGATCATGACACAAGAGTTGTTAAATCAGCAACACTAAGGCTCAACTTTTCAGCAAGTGGAAGTTACAAGTTCTCTTGAATGTTATAATACTATATGCAACATGCGTCTAAGCAACGGGTCCAAAAACATATAAATCGTAAAATTTATATGGATAAGATTTTAAAGACAAATGAGTTGAAACATTTAAAACATGACGTGGATTATGACATATCAGTCACCATATGTAAATCTCAAATGAACTTTAATATTTATTTCATATTTACAATAACATTTCATTCATTTCTTACCCCTGGAAGAAGAAGAAGAAGAAAGAAAAAAAAAACATACAAAGAGACTGCAAGAGACTTTTTAACCTACCACCGAATATTCAAGATGCATTTGCATTTCACAGATAATACTGCAAAATGATAGCGAAAACGTAATTCATTTCAAATATAAGAAATCAATACTGATAACTGACTTCTAAGAAATCAGTCATACTATACCTTGCCACCAACAATGCTCCAAACACCTTCGTTGTCTTCTTCAATCTCAGAAGCACTTGACCTATCAATAGACAACTGAACAGGCGGGTCCTAGCATCAGGAAAAAATATTTCTTAGCAATCTGAGTGACTTTATATTTTTCAGAAATATGAGAAATCACTGGAAGAAAATTTAAGAATGACCATCAGTATGCACCTTAGCATAGTGATCCTTGATAGATGACGTTAGAGGCAAAACTTCTACACCGTGCACATAACCCTGTAAACAACCTTCATCTACAATACTAGCCAAATACACTCTCCTCAAAATATTGGAGTGGTCATTCGATGAGGAAGTTAAAGGCTTCTCTCCCACAATCTCTCCACCAATGTGAAGCCGCACAAAATTAATAGAAACCTAACATGAACGTACCAAGAATAAGATTATTATGAACAGCTTCATAGAAGACCACAAACATCACCCAAGACTAATATGGCTGTCAAATGAGTTACTTAAATTAGTCCATCAGAACCTTGACATGTCAGGTTTCACTTGAACTTCATAGAAATGTAATCTAGTCTAGACTAATAATTGTTCATTGAATGTCTCAGTTGAACAAAAATGCAAGGATTTAACATATAAAATTTGAAACTAATTCTGAAGCAAATTTCAGTTTGTCAAAAATTATTTTTAGTTATAAAATATTTTTAAAGTTCATCCACTCTTTCAGCATCACTTCCTCACCATAATCTCCTCTTTAACGGCAGAACCATGTCAACTAGTTAGGCTATCTAAATTAGCATGAACGTGTGCTACTAATCTTAACTAGTTTACCAAGAGCTGCATTTTCTAAGTATCTCTAAGGCAGCTATTTAGAAGCATTTTTGTATAATAATAATACGTTTATCTCACACAACTTACCAGGCAAAAAAAAAAAATCTGTCTTTAAATACCAATAGAAAATAAAAAATATCAAGTAGCACTCACGTAGTAGCTCCTTAGAGTGCTTATCCACGGTCTATACCTCGCAGCAAAATCAACATTCTTTGTACAAGACACCAAAATAAGCCACAAACTTAAGTTTGTTGTCAAATTCTTGAGTTTGACTAGTCAAACTCACACCATAGATTTCGATCTGATCCACTTAATTCACAAATTAGACAAAAATCGGCTCACCACTTGGATGGATTAAGGGTATCCTAGATCTTAATTTTTCGAGTCTTTTGGTCAAGAAATATAAAAATGAAGAGAGAAATAAAGATTGAACAACACAAGAATATAACGTGGTTCGGCCACTACGACCTACATCCACGACACACAAAGCCCAAAAGGCTACATCTCTTTCATTATATTCTCTATTAAATTTTGCTTACAATGACCGCCTCTATTTATAGGTGAAAGAATACGAACATGTGATAAATATGAAAAATATATTGATGAAGGATTCCCAAAATCACTCTCATGAATCACTTCAACCAATATTCTATCAAAGGCTTAAATCACTCCTATAGTGATATTCTCCAACACCCCAACTCAAGTTGGTTCACGGAGATTTTAAATCTTAAGTGTCCAACTTGAAACTAATACGAAGTTGTCAAGAGTCCTTGGTTTCAGGTTTGTCGGCCATGATATCCAAGAGGAGTAGATCCGATCACAAAATTCAAATGAGACGAGGAGAGCCAAACGAGTCTAGAGTAGAGTACGTCTGATACCATGTCAAGAAATATAACATTGAAGAGATAAATAAAGTTCGAAAAACACAAGTATATAACGTGGTTCAGCCACTACGGCCTACATCCACAGTACACAAAGCCCAAAAGGCTACATTTCTTTCATAATATTCTCTCTTAAATTTTGTTTGCAATGACCACCTCTATTTATAGGTGAAAGAATACAAACATGTGATAAATATGAAAAAAATATTGATGGAGGATTCCCAAAATCACTCCCATGAATCACTCCAATCAATATTCTACCAAAGGCATAAATCACTCCTATAATGATATTCTCCAACACCCCCCCTCAAGTTGGTACACGGAAATTTTAACTCTAAGTGTCCAACTTGAAACTAATACAAAGTTGTCAAGAGCCATTGGCTTCAGGTTTGTCAACCATGATATCCAAGATGAGTAGATCTGATCATAAAATTCAAACGAGACGAGGAGAGCCGAACGAGTCTAGAGTAGAGTATGATTAACTTGCTCTGATACCATGTCAAGAAATATAAAATTGAAGAGATAAATAAAGTTCAAAAAACACAAGAATATAACGTGGTTAGGCCACTACGCCCACATCCACGGCACACAAAGCCCAAAAGGCTACATTTCTTTCATAATATTCTCTCTTAAATTTTGTTTACAATGACAACCTCTATTTATAGGTTAAAGAATACAAACATGTGACTAATATGAAAAAGATATTGATGGAGGATTCCTAAAATCACTCCAATCAATATTCTATCAAAGGCTTAAATCACTCCTATAATGATATTCTCCAACACTTTCCATTTATGGGTTCAAAATTTCATAAATTTCTTATATGTCTAGCTATTTTTGGTTGCCTAACTTTAAACTTCTTAAGCATAATTCGTTTTTTTTCCCTGGTTAAATCATCAAAAACTCTTCTCTTCTCAAACAGGATGCAACAACAGCATACATAAATTACATCTCCACCTATCAATCCAACTCTAGCCCCCTGACTTAGATCTTTACTGCACATGAACGCTTAAGTTGAGAAACCATAAATTATCATTTCAAGTTATCGGTTATCCATTGACGACCAATCATAAACATTACCCCATGGAAATTCATGTAACTAAAGCATTGGATATATGTACTTCAATTTTATCACCAAGTCTTAGTTGGGTAGCCATAAGTTCCAAGGATTCCCTCCCTAATCATAGATTTTGAACATTAGCTAACATTGCCTAACAACATGTAAACTATTATTAGTATCAATGAATCATCCACCAAAACTAATCACCAAGGAAGCCATATGTAAATAAAACAACCAATTTATCCATAACTACGAAAAAGGAAATAAAGCTACCCATTGTTATGGACATGTATAAGCTATAGCACAATGTCTTTAATGCTACGTCACATCATCTGATATTTCCTTAGTATTTGAAGAAGATTTGCTCAAAAGCTTCTTTAAAAAACTTACTAATCAAATTTTTGAAAATCAGACTTAATTGTTTCTTCTCTCTATAAGCTCTGTATGTCCAACATATAGATCAACTCAGCTAGACATTTCCAAGTCACCTTACATGAAGTCAAGTATATTTCATGAAAATAGAACTCCATTCCTAATTCCAACTACTTAGAGGAAATGAGAAATCTAACTAATAACAAGAAAAAAATAAAAAAAATTAATCAGGTTCAGTATAGGTTTCTGTTTTAGTACTATGTATAAAGAAATAGGGCACTCCCTGATAATTCTTTTACACAAAACTCAATAAATATATTCTCTCCTATGTATGACAAATGGATAATTAGCACTCATGCGCAATACACAATGGCAAAAAATATTTTACCTAGTGAAAGTTGTTCATTACAATATATTTCCACTTTATGGAGATTAATCCACTAAATGCTTGCTCCTATTAGGAGTTTCCTTATATTTTTGCTATTTAATGGAGCATAATACGTGTTCCTTAGTTTCCTTGCAATCTATGAAAAATAAAAAATAAATATCTACCAACCCATTTTTCTTTCTAGATTTCAACCATAGTGACTGACCAATAATGCTTTGGTATACATTCAAGTTTCCAAACAAAAATAGGGAATAATAAAGTTAGTTCTAAACCCAAAGCCAGATGAAGGAAATCGTAAGGATAAACAGTATGTCCTTAAATGCTGTGTCCCAAATCCCTTATAAACTTTAGGAAATTCAGTCACCCTTAAGTGCAGCACATGGAAGAAAAATCACATATGCATAAAGCCCAAGATTTGCACAATGCTAACATCTGAGTCCAAGCAAACTGATTCTTTGAAAGTCAAATAAAAACTTACAATTTCAAACATATGGATGCAAAAAGCACAAAATCCAGTCTCAGTCATTGACAGAACCATGATACCGTTAAAGAAAATTCTATATAAATCAATTCATGGAGTCAATGCAAAAGTTGACAACGAAGAATAACTCAACATATTGATCAACTCTTTTATATATTTAGTTTGACTTTTAGGTTGTTTATACTTTATAACAAACCTCGCATCCAACATGAACCCATTTCTTCAGAGGGAACTCAATATTGGCAGTTGCATGTGGAGCTTCTATCCATGGAGTAGAATTGCCAGGAGTAGGAGCTTCTTCGTGTAGAAATAGCAATGGTAAAATCATCAGTCTTTTCTTTTCATTCAACACAAGAAAAGGGACACTGTGCGCGGTATCTGAGTTCACCTGCATACCCAAGAAAGAATTTAATTATGCCTCCTTTCAAACAATAGAACATAAATTAGAAACAGATAGAAAATGCAAGTGAAATGATATTTTGACAATTGCAGTGTCATTGAAATACCATAGGTGAACAATGGTTATAAAGAATCTTTATCCCTTGTGTTAAATGCATCCTATAATGTAGGATATATGTATTGTTTCATTTATTTTGCAAGCTGAGTCACACGTTGATGCAGATTTCTCCGGCATGATCCACACAGTCCTTTTTTCTTTTTCTTTTTGTAGTGTTTTTAGACGAGGATTATAGGACTGCAAAAAAAAGGTGGTCAAAGTTGGTGGTCCTGAATCTCCTGATGAAATTGTGTAGCCTATTTAAGGCAATAATTGATAACTAATTCAAACCACTATAAAGATTATAAGATTGGTTTGGTAAACTTCTCAAAACAATACAATCAGGTCTTTCTAGCTATCTGAAATCAGAAACCTGTCCATTCTGAAAGACTTCGTCAGATAAAATGGGAGTTAGAAGGGGGGGAATCAAATACAGAAACCAGAATTGGGCATTTCTCTTTACAATGAACACAATGTTAGTATAGAGTGAAATGGGCTTCTGAATAAATTTGGGTACCTAAAATCTCTGAAGTTATGGTCTCTCAACTTGTCCACGATTAACATAAAAAATATATATATAAAAAAATAAAAGTAAGCAAGCATTAACAATTGCTAAATAAATGAATTCAAAAAAAAAATTGAACAAATCCATAAAAACAAAGAAATGAGAAGTGGCTATGAATTCAAAAAGATATCAAATGTTCAATAAGGAATGAAACAAGATTTCCCTATGTAGCGTGCGCATAGAAAGCGAAAAAGATATAGGTATATGTTATAAATAGAGATGTATAAGAGTATAAAGGATTATATAGATTATACATATATAGAGAGAGAGAGGAGGCAGTTAGAGACCTGACGAATGATTGTAGCGGGCAATGGAGTGAAGTTGGTGAGGTATAGCCAGAAACAGAGAGAGAAAGTGCCATTGTCGCCGTCGATTTCCAACATAAGATCCTTCAACGACGAGTAATCGTCGTCCTCTGCCACATTAGTCCCCATAATTGTTGCCTTTTTTTTTCACACAACCTAAAACCCCTCTCTCTGCTCTACTTTCTGTTACCTCTCTCTGTCTTTCTCAAGCGCGTGACGGCTGTTAATTAACGGTTGGTGTTGTCTTCGGCGGTTCATGCTCTTTCCCTTTAATTGGAATAAATCAGGTGCTTTGCAGCTGCGATGAAACCCTGACTTGTCCAATAATCAGTCGACAAGTCAGTGACATGAAGAAGCCTTTTTGTAAAATAAGAAAAGCAAAAATGATTATTCATATTGTAATAAGGACTTCTACTCATTTATTTTTTTGAAAAGGATTAATGCTGCAATATCCGAAACGATTTTTCTAGCAACTTCAACAAGCAGGGTGTCTGTACACAATGATACACATGGCCGATGCGTTATTACAACTTAATAAATGTATCACATGGCTAATAAAACATGACTCACTTGTATCATATTATCAATAAATACAAATCAAGTTCTTATCTTATATTATTTTAATTAATGTTTGACACATCAATTAGTTTTAAAAAAAAAATTCATAAATGATTATTTTGAATGCACTGCTCATACAAGCGTGACCTCGAAATTACAAATGAAACAATTTCACCTTTAGGTCAAAGATCACTAACAATTATTCATTTCACTTTAAAAAAAACATTTTTTTAACCTAAAAAAAAAATCAAATATTCTCTTATTTACAAATTCAATATCCCTTCGCACTATTTTTCTTTCAAAAGATGATATGACTTTTATTTTCTTCATGCTATGTTAAGTCCTTTTTATTAAAAATTTAAGTTATTAAGTAGTGTTACATACTGACTCATTTATATCCATTCTCTTTTTTATTCGGATTTGATGTGAGATAATGAAAACTCCTGTAACGGTTATCTAATAACAAGTTGGGGTTTTACTGCTAAGGACGAAACTAGTTTCATTTTGTATATATAAAAATTTAAAATTCAAAAATTGACCCCTAAAGTTTTTCATTTTTTTATATAAGTATAATTCTAAATCTGCCCCTCTCAATTTTTTTTGTAATTTCATTTTGTAAAAAATTATAAAACTGGACTTTCAATTTTTTTATATTTTCATTTTATACACATAATTTTAAATTTCTAAAACTATCGCCTAGTTCTAATCTTTAGCCCCCATTCTATTCTATTCTAATCTCTCTCTCTCTCTCTCTGATCACTCTATATCTTCATCCGTCTTTAATCCTCTCTTAACTTATGTTATTCGACACTCTTTTAGTTATTTTTTATTTACTCTCTCTTTATTGTATATGATACATAAAAATCATGAATATATACACCTGTAGCACCAATTACAAAAATGTGAAAACTCATTGCAAAGCACAATTGCCTTATTTATTTTATTTTATTACCAATTATTTTTTATTTGAAGAACCTACAAGTTCTTAATACAAAGACAAGTTTTGTCCATTAATTTTTAGTAATTGCAAGTAAGGATGTTCTTGATTTGTAGAGTATCACACAAACATTTGAATTTGTTTTCTTTTGTATTATTGTTTTACGTAGTTTTCCTCTTTAAGTTGTATGAAAATCTTACTTAATATAAAAATTAATCGAGGAAAATTGTAAATGTTATAAACAAAAATAATATCAATCAATAATGAGTTCTTATATTTATTATTTTGTTAAAAAAAATTATATTATTATTCTCCAACATCGCCCCTTTGAAATGAAATCCGGCTTCCTCCCTATTTACTGGCACCTTGTAAACATTATACCATTTGTTTTTAGAAAAATGGAGATAGATATTGCCTCAAAAGAAAATGGTTGGATAATTGCTGCATTGCATTCTAAATTTTTTTAATTTTTTCAGGAAAAAAAAAAAGAAAGAGAGGCAGCTTACTAATTTGCTGGAAGCTTCTAATTTTCTTCCTTCAAGCACCAACTTTGATAATGATGAAGAGTTTTTTGGTTGATAAAGACTGCAAAATTGATTCATTTGGTTGATCATCATCAACCACCAGCCCATCTTTCTGTAATAGTCCAACTTTTTATACTAGCAACTACATTATCAAATGCACAGAAAGGATCTAAACAGCCCTTTTTTGTTTCTTGCTACCTCAATCTCTACAAGACTTTAATTGAGAAATAACAGAAGCAAATCAAAAGCAAGAAACAGTTCGCTTGTGACAACTGCAACCAATATCTCTAACAGTATTGGTCTTTCTACATAAGACTCTACATGGCTTGTATGTTCCATGAGTTATGATTGGGATAGTTATGACTTTGTGCAAAATAATAACAAAAGTTAAATCTACACGAGTCATGCAGTTGAGATTTCCAGTCACATCTTCTCGTAACCTGTAGTTCCCTGGCTTTACCCTTTCCCTTTTGGCTTTGTAACCATCCGAGATATATATATATATATATATATATATATATATATATATATACACCATTTGCATGTCACAGTCTCCAGATAAATTGATAGTCAGTTTATGTTCGACTAGGGAGATGCAACCTACTGAGAACAAATTAACCCGACCAATGCAACTAGGCGTAAAGCTAGCAGCAGAGAATGGTCTCATAAGCAGATTTAGGTGTATCCATACACTACCTTGATCAGAATTATCTGTATGAAGAACCAGTGGACCTGCTCAGGAATCAGGTCTGCTCAGTAGTGAGAAGACATAGCAAGAGCAGGGGACAGATGATGGATATTCAACATGCATGTTCCTTGCAAAAATTATCAGAAAATGAGATCAAACACGTAAGCAAAGATACACAAATTTACAAGGTTCACTCAAAATCTAGGACTACGTCTTTGGTGTTGCAGGATTTTCACTATGATAAGAAAAACTTAATACAATTACAAAGAGTTCAGAATGTATATATAAGCATCTCCTACGGCTACATAACAAGTGTGAAAATACCAAAATACCCTTCCAAAAAATTCGGATTGGGGGCAAGCCCCCGAACCCCCACCTTCGGGCAAGGGGGCGCTGCCTCTTGCAACCCCCGCCAACTTACAGCGAAGTTGGATGTGCAAAGTTGGGCCAAGATATACAGTATAATCAGGTTTCACACTTCCTATTACATGTGTGAGTGAGTTGCTTGCCAACTGAATGGTCTCGTGAGATTCATGAGAGGAATAATAAAAAGGTGTACAAATAAATAAAGTAGTAAACAAAAGAATCAGAAAACAAGTAGAGTAAATTTTAACCATGTTCTTCAGTATGATAGATTGATCCATTATAAAGAAGAAAAATAATTATCCATTTAATTCATTAGGAACTCAACTCAACAAAGCCATTTAATTCATTACCACTTTCTGAATTTACCTGGCCACATTTTATGCAAAATTTCCACTATAATAAACATTTGCAATTCTATGGTAGGCATTTATTGATTGTATTCAACATTTCGCTACAAGTATGGTCACTCTGGTCATATGCTCAAACTCAATTAGGAGCATTTGACAAATAATCAGCATAGCCAATACTATTCGAGTATTTCAGTCTCAAGTAAGAGCTTAAAGAACAACTGGTCCAAAAATAAGCAAAAATACATACAAGTTTCACATCAAACTTTGTCATAAGATCATATTCTTCTGGTGTGCTTGCGTGACTTTGGCCTCTTAATTCGATTTCAATTTCAGGGAAGCACTGCAGATATAGCCATATTTGACATTAAGATCATTAAAGAATGAACTCCGGAAGGGAAGGAGGGGGGAATCCCCAAAACTGGAGGAATGTACATACCTATTGATACAATAACGCTTTCCTGTGGGTGGGGGGCCATCATCAAAGACATGACCAAGATGAGCATTGCAAACAGCGCAAACAACTTCCTGGCGAGGCATGAAAATAATTGACAAGTCTAATTTTGACTTCACATTGTTTCCTATGGGCTGATAATAAGATGGCCAACCAGTTCCACTGTCAAATTTGGTTGATGATCTAGAGGACAGAATAGTGTTCCATCAATTTCACAAAAAGTTGAATGAGATTCATCGTTCTTATAGCAAAAAACTTAGTATAATTCTTACTCAAATAGAGGAGTTTCACAACAAATGCAGTGGTAAGTTCCAGGGGTTTTGGTGTTCCAATATTCCCTGAACAAGAGATAAAATAGCAGATGATAAAGATATATGGTAAAACCAATGTTATTTAATTTTAAATATTAGGTAGAGTTACTTAAGTTTCAGGCATAAGAATTTTTTCCTAATTTCAATGCATTAAAGCCTGTCATTCTTACACACAGTGCCCAGATGGTACTGACTCTTGATGGGCATGTAAGCCTGAGCATGCATCAGGATGTACAGGAGCAAGATACACCCAGAATGCTGTATACATGCTATCCTGATGCATGCAGTGGGTGAAGGTAAACCACCTCTCATATCCACACAATTTGGCCAACTCTTTTTCTGCTTTTGTTTGGGGGGAGAGGAGGTACATAAAAAGAAAGTCCGCATCTATCAACTTACTAAGAAACACACTTTGTGAGGCTTGAACATTAGAACCTGTTTGCAGGACCCACTTGGGCTACAAGACCTGTGGTACCCTAGCCAAGTCTCGACATCAAATGCCAGCCCGAAAGATGCATTGAGGCTAGCTGTTGACTCTATCCCTTTTAGCTCAAACATGGTAGCTATAGTGACTTCTGAGTGCAAAGTTATGGAAACAATATTTTGAGAGCAAAAAATGAAAAAAGAAAGTGATTAGGGAACAAAAACAGACTGATAGAGGCTCGATTCCACTTTGTTCATATTCTTAATACAGAAAGCAACAAAGAAGTGGAGTACCCAGGTGGTGCTAAAGACCCCAGCATCCGCCTCAAAAATTATTTGTTGCCTACTACATGAGGAAATGATGAAACTAATTCTTTAAGTCAACAGACAGGTTCAGCAATATACGAGCGTCAATCTTGAAAATGGTTAGCAGGTCCAGATTAACAATGGAAGCCCATTAAAATTCTGGGAGTGCTTTATTGAATTGTGACTTGTAACCAAGGCTTTAGCTTAAGTGGTATCTCCTCCTCTTCCCACATGGGAGGTCGAGGGTTCAAGTCCCCATTAGGCTAATAGTTGGTGTCTATGCTTACCTACCTAAGAAAATGGTGATATGTGAGAATGATATTGTTGCCCGATGAAGGCATTAATTTTTTTGTCTTGGCAGCATTCTCAAAATTCATTATACAAGATAATGTAAGCTCCTTGAATCAATAAAAGTCAAGCCAGTAATATACTAGAGACTAGAGTCAACTTAAAATTGGTCACATTTCTACAATGCTTCATTGATTTGTGAGATTATTCCCCAATGGATGCATAAAAAATTAAAAATATCTAAAATTGCAAGCATTCTAAGAACTTTTGTAAGTTATGATAATTTCAGCCTCCAATGTTTGAGGAACACTCTTGGGTGCTGTCAAACACATTCAAATATTTAAATTCCAGTCAGTTAGACAAAGAAGATCTTTTGCACAAAAATAAAATTTAAAGGAAACAAAGCAATGACTAATAATAGTTGGACGAATAAAATGTAAAAGGTATCATACCCAGTAAAAGCCCTCTCGGTCCCCTTTTGCCGGGTTATGTAAAATTGTTCTCCTGTGAGCCGCTTCTTCCATTCTTCATCACTTACAGAAGTATAATTTACCTTGCTCGTCTCTAGACAACATAGAGCAATTAATATTAGACTTTTAATGAAGATGAGTAGAAGAATGATAAAGAAATTTCTAGGAAGCATGTGATTCTTTGAAAGCATATATATATCACCTATGACCTAACCAGAATATGAAGAACACTTGAAGCCTCTAAGACCAAAATATGAAGCTATATCCTTAAACTCGTGGTTGCACAAATTGGGTAGATACCATTTTCATTAATTTAAAGGTATATCTTTTAAATTGGAGTTGATAAAAGGATTGCTTAAATTCGGATCATTTCAACCATTTTGGCTTGAATATTTGAGCAAGAAACAGTTAGAATGATCTAATCTAAGGTCTTAACAATTTTTTAAAAACCAAATTCTACAAGCTTCCACTTCATCAAGACCTAGATTCCTGTTGCAATTCGATATTTTACAAAACTAGACCACCAATTCAGAAGATAAATATACTACCAAGTGAAAGAGAAACAGATTCTTCATATCATAAGTTGTTTATGATTAATATATATATATATATATGTTTATATAAATCGTTCATAAGATGAAGCCAGAAAAATCAAGAGACATACCATAAACGTTTTCGGGTTTCTGAGAAGAAGCAGAAGAGCCCATAGCAAGAACTGAGGAGGAAACTCTTCTTCTAGATCTGCTCAACAGTCGAAATGGTAAAGCAAACTTTGTTTTGGAACGAAAATTGAAATGGGGTTGTGAGGATAAGTTAGTAGGAAAGTTCAAACTGCTTATTATGGCATAAGAAGCCATTGACGATCCCAAACTAATACTCTAATACTATCTGGAAATATGCATATATTTTACGTTTCGTGTTTCATTAACTTGATTGGTCGTTATCAATTATCTTCGTGGTCTGATAAGTAGCTGATTTCTGACCCTTACAAGTGGCTTTCTGAGGTCCACGCCTAAGAGAGATGAACAGTACAGCCACGTCTAGCATGTTACTCGAAGAATCGCTTCAGCAACGTATCAGCCACGTATACAGCGAATGCGCCGAGGAGATCTGCAGTACATATTGGATAAATATATCGAGTGAATTTAAATTTTTAAATTTTGCATCTTGTACACGTACGTACGATAAGATTTACACTATGTATTATATACACAATTTAAATTCATCAAATGCATTTACATCGAATATATTACAATCTTTGCAAACGTACTCATAAACAAAATGCAACACATTTACAAATTAAGGAGAGGTTTAAATTCACTAAATATATTACAGTCTTTGCAAACGTACTCATAAACACAAATGCAACACGTTTACAAATTAAGGATGGTGTATTTAATTAGGATTTTAAAGTATTTTGAAAGACATTTTTTAAGTAACAAACTTTCATGATTTTTTGTAGATTTAAGTAGAATTTATGAATTTCTATAGTCTTTTATTACAGACTTTCATGAATATTTATAAATTTTATTAGAAACTTTGATAGATTTTTATAGACTTGTAATGATTTTTTCAATATATTTTATTTATTTGTATGTTTGAATTATATTTTTCCGTACTAGTAAATCAATTATTCAAGAGGCAAGTATAATGCAAAATGGATAAACTATTATTTATGGTTTCTGCTATTTGTATTATTCAATAAAATTATTAACAACCTATACAAAGTTACATATATCTGTCCTTATAACAATGCGAATAATGATTAAGCAATATATGTCAAAATGAAATTTGAAAGTATAATTTAGATTAAGTGAACCATGTTCCTTCTTTTGTTATTCTATTCATATTATATGTTAAGCTAATGACAAAAAAGTTATACTCATGCTAAATGAAATATTTTCATATTTTTTAATTTTTGTTTCATTGAATTAGATAGATAGGATATATAGACTTTTTTTTATATATATATAAAAAGGAAAAAAAATTATACTACTGCGGCGCGCACTATAATTTTTACGAAAAACAAAAGTTATAATAAACGCAAAATAATTTGCATTCACAAAAGTATAGTGACAAGTTTATAACAAGTTTGAAAGCAAAATTTAAAGAAAATATTTAACATTCATTACTCAATATCCTTAGTTCTCATTATTATAATATTATCATTGTGCTTGACATCTCTTCACATATTCAAAGCTATATTAACTCTCCATTCATTAGCATTATCTCATTGTTGCTCTTGTGTTTTAAAAAAATATTTTTAAAAAATAATAAAAGATAGTTCTCTACAAATAATTTTTTCTGTAACTGAATTTTTAAAAAACAATTTTCATAAAACTTACAACTTTCTGGTTTTTATTTATTTGAAACATAAAACTGTTTTTAAAAAATTAAACCAAACAGATTCTAAATACCTACTTTTGATGTCCCATAAAATATTTTTCATATGAAATTTTTTTATAAAAAAATTATTTTTCTTTTTATTTTATATATTTAAAAGGTATATATACATTTGTTTTATTGTATGTATGTCTTGTTAAATGAGTGTACTTATGAGTATAAATATGTACAAGTGTATCTAAACATTGTAGCATGTTAAATGACTCCATATGAGAGTAAATTCGTACAAGTGTATATGCAATGAAATATAATAAACTGTAAATTCGTGTAACTTTTGAATAAAATGTTTGCATATTAAAGACTGTATGGACTATGGGTATGGAAAGTACATATTTTCATTGGACCATTATTTTCAACGACAAGGTAATACCACCCTCACAAACCCCTATTTTTTGTGTGTGTATATATATATATATTATTTTAAGAATTGATATATTTGTTTATAGATCAAATATCCACTGCGCCCTCAGAAATTCGGTTCTTGGTTTTGGTGGTGCGGTACAAATTAGATTATGCACCGAACTAGGTTTTGGCATTGATGATCTTTGATATATTGATTGTCTTGTTTGTACAATTCGTTTGGTTTTATTTGTGACTTTTTTAAAATCATAATTATTAAATAAAAAAAGAGAATTTGAGAAAAGAGAAAAAGGAGTGTATCTTGAAATAGAGAAAAGTTGTTCGTATTCTGCAGAAAAAAAAAAAAATCACCAAAATCTGTGAAGGAAAGATTGGATTTGTTATGGGTCCGGTATTTATAACTTCTACCCTCAAATTCATCACTTAATGAAATCCTTCAAAATCTTTGACTTTTTGAATACACATAAACTTTTTTAGACTTTTTTAAAATCTTAATTGAATATCGCTCGATTTGTATGAACTCTTTAAAAGTCTATAAAAGTCTGGATTGAACACCGTCAAATTTGTATGAATTCTTAAAAGTCTATAAAAGTCAGAATTAAATAATTTTTTAAATTCTTCTAAAATTCTAATTAAAAACACCCTCCTAAAATACAATACACTACGTCGTGATACAAAATTAAAATACCATTGAATCCATGCATTTTTATTGTTATTGCATTCTCAGTTTACATCACAAGCATGTACCAGAGATGCTCCGGTTAGTAATTTGAACAAGATTAGAGGGATCATTAATCGAGTTTGCCTCCTTATTCAACTCACATTACAAATTTTGAGTTCCAGGTTAGAAAAATTAGGTAGCAAAAATGAGTTGATCTCAAATTTATTACTCTTGCTAATGATAAATTCTAAAAATCAAACTTAAATATATACACATATATATATATAAATATATAGCAAAATTCTTAAGAAATCAACTCTTTAAAGGATTAATATACAATAAATTAGGATAAGAAGAATGAAGTGATCAAAAGTTGATTCAGATTATAAATATATAATATATTTATAACTATAAATATAAAAAAATTGGCTAAAATTTAAGTTGGGGTCAAGTTTTTTTAAGTTCAAATTAAGTGTCTCTAAACAAAAATTGAGTTTGAGTTAGGCCGTACAAGTTGCACTCCTGACCACGTGGAGTTAGAACTCCGGGCTACGCCTAAATTATGAAAAGCAACTCTAATCTGAAGGCCGTCGCAGGTATTGTTCATTCAAAATGTTCGGTGAATATTATCTATTACCACTCTCCATTAAAGCGCGTGAAACCCAATAGAGTTCAGGAAGGTAGAGATTGCTAACCACTTGTCTCAAAAAGCGCGTAACCTAGTGATTTTCTCTTTATGCGTCAAACTCCAAGAAAAAAGTACAAAGAGAGAGAGACGGCGGGGGAGATGAGAGATTGAGAGGCATGGCAGCATTCTCACCATCAAAAGTCAAAATTGAGAGGCATGGCAGCATTCTCACCATCAAAAATCAAAACACTGGCAACCCACAACCCAAATCAACCCAACAAAACAATCTAGCAGAAACCTCAACAAGAACCCAAATCAATTCATCAGCAACAATCACCACCTCGTTTTTATGACAAACAGAATAACCTCAATTCCCTCGTTTGCCATAAACTCCTCCAAAACCCCAATTCAACCAATCCACAACACCATTCCACCATTGGTAGTTGTTGGATCAGCCAATGCAGACATATATGTGGAGATTGATAGACTACCAAAAGAAGGTGAGACCATCTCAGCCAAGACTGGCCAGACCCTTGCTGGTGGCAAAGGGGCTAACCAGGCTGTATGTGGTGGGAAACTATCATACCCAACTTATTTTGTGGGATAGGTTGGTGAGGATGCTCATGGGAATTTGATTGCTGAGGCACTTGAGGGTGGTGGCGTTCACCTTGACCACCTCAACACTGTCTCTGCTGCCCCTACTGGGCATGCTGTGGTGATGCTCCAATCTGATGGCCAAAACTCCATCATCATTGTTGGAGGTGCCAACATGAGTTGTTGGCCTCACTCTCTCAGAGGAGGACCTGGAGACTGTGAGGAATGCTGGGATTGTTCTGCTTCAGAGGGAAATCCCAGATTTTGTTAACATTCAAGTTGCAAAGGTCAGGCTTTGATTCTATTTTCCTTCTTGCAATGCGCGCACACACACACACACACACACATATATATATAATGTATGCGTGTATTTGTTCAGAAATATTGGCAAGAACCAAGAAAAGGAATCTAAATATATTTGGATGGATTTTCATTACCTTCTATGGATAATTTTGTTATGGTCTTTGGGTTCATTTTACAGAAAGATATTTAGTTTTTAATGCAAGATTGAAAGTTCTTTACTTACTGGGATTCATTGTAGTAACATTGTAATAGTGGATACAGAGCAAAATGAGGTGATTTCTATAATTCTATTGAATTGAATCAATAGTCTCAAGTTTAAATTATCAGGTTCTGTGGATACTCAGAAAACTTTGTACAAGTAGAAGAGACCGGTAAGTTATTGTGCCTAGGATCGCATGAACATTCTGATTAGTTTGGGGGAAGATGGAAGGCAGAGAAACACTAGTCAGATTAAGGGACATTGTTACTTATCAAAAGATAAATAGAATATGTTTATATATTTATTAGTGCTTGCAGCACTATAATTAGGATAAATTAAATCGCAAAAGAATGTAGGTTTGATATTAACCGGACAATGTACTATGATAAACCTATGAAGCACCTTTACTTTATGTAAGGGGGACATATTCATGTTGGATACTGGCATTCCTCAGTTACTGTTTTGTGGAGTGTCATGAAGTGAGCCGATATAAATTGAAACACAATGCTTCTTGAAGTGGTTGATTCGTGGATAAGGAGAGAAAACGGTGAGCTTCACTTTTTATGATGGAAAGACAAGCTTATTCTTTGTAAAATGTTAAAAGTGCTTGAACTAGAGATGGTGATGAAATCATGATTGTTTGTAAAGTTTTAAAGTCAATTTGCAGTTCTTGGAGGATTTCAAGAAATTATTTTCCTTTTAGTGGGGTGGGGATCTTACAAGCAACTATATATATATTTATTCGTTTTTTGGTCTGTTTGATTTTGATAAATTCTTGCATAACTTGTGTATTTTCAGGCTGCAAGAAGTGCTGGTGTCCGAGTCATTTTGGATGCGGGAGGAGTGGATGCACCCATCCCACCAGAACTACTGAGTTTTGTTGATATTCTGAGCCCAAATGAATCTGAACTTGATCGTTTAACAGGAATGCCAACTGAAAGTTTTGATCAGATTAGTCAAGCTGTGCTAAAATGCCATAAAATGGTGAGCTTCGGTAAACCTAAATAATTATGATTGTCCAAGATCTGTGTCTTACCAGATCTAAGGTTTTGGGGCACACTCGGATGTCCCATTTTGAACAGTTCCGTCTCATGAATTCCTTACACTGATTGATGCCATCAGTTGCTCTGGCAGCTCCCATTTTCTTTTGCCCCATTCCAATGATGGATTTCTACCTTAGATGCTAGGTGAAGAACAACCTGGCCTTCAAATATTTTGTCCTTTTCTAATAGTAAGTGATATGATATCTGTTTTGTTATGTACAATCATTTGAAAATTTATTAATTCTGTGTTATGTGTATTATCATCTGTAGGGGTTCAAAATATGACATAATATCTAGGATTCAAAGATTTATGGCTTCGAATGCTACCTTGGGGATGATCAATAATTTGTTTTTGTGGGGCATTCGAACTGCCTTAAATTTATCTGATAAAATTTATATTCTGTAGTTAGATCAGATGTACCATATAGATTCAAAAGCAATAAGGAATTTTTTGTGTCTCTCTCACCTCCGCTAAAGTGAAGGTGCAGGATTCAAGTGGTATCTTTAATAAGTGGGTGTTTTGTACTTGTCTTCCGCCTGTATTTTTTTTTCAAGAGTATTAGTTCTTCTAGGTGTGAAAATCATGTATCAGATATATTAGTATAATTACATTCTAGATAGCAAATGTGTCAAATTTTACTTGTTTAAATATATTCAGAATGTAGGTGTGTTTGCTCACAGGGTGTCACACAAATCCTTGTGAAACTTGGGTCCAAAGGATCTGCTCTATTCATGGAAGGAGAAGAACCCATTAAGCAACCCATCATATCAGCTGCAAGAGTCCTTGATACAACCGGAGCCGGTGATACTTTTACCGCTGTTTTTGCTGTGGCACTCGTCGAGGGGAAGTCCAAGAAGGAATGCCTGAGATTTGCCGGTATGCATAGCGGTCCTTTTTCTGATTTTTTTTTCCGTCATTTATACTGTTCACATGACTAAGTTCCTTGTGCCATTTCTAACAGCTGCTGCAGCCTCTCTTTGTGTTCAAGTGAAGGGAGCAATTCCAAGCATTCCTGACAGAAAATCAGTTTTAGATCTTCTTCAGTCACTAGCTTTGAACATTTTTTTTCTATGTTGGTTCAATATGTACATAAGTAGAAGATAAAGGTGACAAATTTTTATTTTTCAGACCTTATGTACCATTGAATGAATTATTATTTTTGGAATTACTCAATAAATTGGATTTGTCACGATCCGCCCATACCTTTGCACACTATCCTCTAGGTGCTTACAGTTTTCATCAAAACACGTCTACAAGATTAGGAAGTTTTCACACATAACTCTCAAAAACCTCTTCCCGGCAACGTGAGACGTGACATGAATGTACCTCCTCAACTAAATTATAACGTAGTTTTTCCAAGTTGCACCTTCTTTGTATGAAAAGCTGATGTGACATTTTAAATTTTGTTAAAGATTTATCCGAGAACAAACTGCACAACCTAGTGTAGAAATATATAATCTTGATTAACCAGCTCTTATACCAAATTTATCTGTCCGGTTAGGAAATCCTTAATCACTCTATAGATTATATTACGATTTCAAAAAAACTATGCTATCAAATTATGTGATCTTAAATTTTGCACAATTAAAATATGGTTCTAAAACACTGGGTGAGCAATTTGTTTGGACTTTTAATAGTTTTTCCAGCACTACCCAAGTTGGACCTTCTTGTAGACAATATAATCGCGCTTGTAAGACACAAGTGGTCGGCCCATTTTCAAGCAATATTAATCACATTTAGGCTAATGGGACCCAAAAACGATTCAATAATATTGTATTAATGTAGTCATTTTTGTTGTTATATTGACCCCCTTTCTCTGCATCACTAGATTGTCAAGATTTTTTTTCTCTAAAAAAATCAATTATTATTTTTGGTCATACCCTAGAGAACTTACAATTAATGCAAACTGGATGTGTGGCATTAAAGACAATAAAATTTCCTTTTCAATTTTCAGCAATTAAAGATGATAGGAATGGCATGCTTTTGCCTAGGTGGTACTATAACCTTGGAGGTGGAGGTGGAGGTGGAGGTTCAAATCCTAGATGAAAAAAATGTTTATTTATATAAATAAATAAAATAGTGACAGAGATGGACATAAGTACATGTTACACCATGCATTAAACAAACAGTTTGGAAAAAAAATTATTGGCACACCATAATATCAAAAGAGTTAGTTGGAGATCGTTATCTCACAGCATAACATGCCGGCTCAAACCTCTCACGAGCTAGTTGGAGATCGTTATCTCACACCACATTCTGCTAGCTCAAACTTCTCACCTCTCATTTGGAGAAGAATATCAAATCTTAGATGAAAAAAATGCTTATTTATATAAAATAAATAAATAAAATAGTTATAGAGATGGACATAAGTACATAACCACCATGCATTAAATAAACCGTTTGAATAAGAAATTGTTGGCACACTATAATATTAAAAGAGTTAGTTGGAGATCATTATCTCACACCACATTTACCTCTCATTTGGAGAAGAATATCAATGGCACTCGTTGTGTTTTCACATCCATTGTCATGATTTATCAAATGATTATCAATATATATATATATATATATATATATAACAACTTAAACCATAAAAAATTCGAATGATATCAAGATGGCTGGGGGTTGGGACTTTCTCCAAACGGGGTGGGTATAGATAGGAGCTTCTTCCTAATACAAGGTTGGATTGGGACTTTCTCCATACTTGTTTTGCTGGCATTTCTAATCATACTTGATGAAACAAACAAACGTTACGTTTCACAATCAAATTATTCATTCCATTTTACCGAATGGGGAATATTACTAGATTTAAGATTTTGATAGATGAGTGAATAATTTAAGGAAACTAGTTGCAAAGTTGAATGGTACTGCAGGAGCTTTTACAATTCACCATATTTATAAAAACTGCTTTCTTTACGTTCTCTCATGTTCGTTTGGTTAGACAGAATTATGATAGAAAGTGACAGTGAAAGAAAAGTGAAGTGAAGGAAAATAAAATTTTATTTCCCGCATGCATTTGGTTAGCATGAAATTTTTTCAAAAAAGTTATAGGAAAATCTTATTTTGTTAGTTTGGATAGCAGGAAAGTGAAAAAAAAAAAGATTCTATTTGCCAAAATTATCCATGATTTCAAATACTAAAAAAATAAAAAAATTTGTGTTTGATTAATCATCTTCATACCCCATTGTTTAGATTCATTTTTAAATAATTTATATTTGAAAAAAGGCTTCATAATATATATATATATATATATATTATGCACAACAAAAGAAGGAATTTTATTGAGAAAAATTTATCAAAATACATATCAATTTACCAAAAATACTTCTAATCTTGTCAAAAAAACTATTCTCCATAAACCTCTTCTAATCTAACATTAATAGTCACACTGGAGAAACAATTTTTGTTGCGTGCTTTGTAAAAAAAAAATTGCTACATGTCCAGCATAGGCTGGTTAACAAATTGAAAAACAATTAAATTAATAGGGGCATAATAGGAAAATAAAACATAAAATAATAACTTTCAGAAGAAACTGAAATTTTTCTGTGTTTTATATGGGGAAATGTTTTGAGGAAAACAAACCGGTACGAGAATCCTGCAAATTTTCTGTTTCATGCTATCCAAACTCTTAAAAAGTTCTAAAAAAATTAGTTTCTTTTCCTTTTCTACTACTTCTGGCTAACCAAACTCAGCCTTAGGGCTCATTTGGCAATTGTTTTTATTGTAGCGGTAGCGAAGCAAAATATCAAAACGCGTTTGGTAACTTTTATTGTGATTTGAATAGTACTATGTTTGTTGTTGAAAGAGGCCCGAAGTTGAAACAAAAAATTAGTGTTTCCTCCAATGTTTTCGCACAGTAGCTAAAATACTGTAGCAATGAATAGTAGTACCCAAAAAAACAAAAAAACTCTAGGTGACAATTTTTAACTAGCCAATTTGTTTTTCAATCTTGCAACATTTTTTTACCAAATATGTTTTCATATTTTTGTTTTCAAAAATCTTGCAACAAATTTTACGTTATCAAACACGCTTCCAATTAGTATTGAACACATTTCACAACAAAAATGTTATTTCTGTCTCGAATAAAACATAAACCTAATACTTTTTCCATTGGCAAACCTTAGGGCTCCGTTTGGTTAGATAGAATCAAAGTACAAAGGAAATGAAAAATGAAAAGAAAAGTGAAGTGAATGAAAAGAAAACTAACTTTCCTACCTGCATTTGATTAGCATAAAAGTGAAAAGAAAATTATTTCACCTACCAAAACTACCCTTATGATTTCAAATACTAAATAAATAAATAAATTTCTATTAGATAATCCTCTTTATGCACAATTATTTATATTCATTTTTAGCAAAGAAATAGTAAAATGATGATTTATTAAAAATAATAAATATAATTATTTGTATTTATTTTTAAATTTGTTTATTTTTAAAATAAAACTTCATAATATTTTTCTTAGGTGGAAGTCATTGGTGACTTAAACTTTATTTTTTTTGTTAGATGTAATTAAGCAAAGGAAATTTCAAGTTCATGTCATAAAAATTATGGATATATATAATTCAGTGATAGACCAGTTAGTTGGGTACCACAGATGAAGAGTGAAAAAAGAAAAAAAAAAGAAAAGGAAAAAAGACAATATATATATATATATATATATATATATATATATATATAAAGTAATGATCTCTTCCTCACCGGTGAGCAAGAAATTATCTACACACCAAGCATGGTAACCGTTTGATATGATCTAAGTGTAAAAAAGGTAATTTTTCAAAATCATTGCAATCATATCTAATGGTTACCATACATGGTGAGTAAGAGATCATTTCTATATATATATACACCATAATTAAATAAAAATAAAGTAGAAACAAAAAAAGAGAGTTCGTCAAATAATAAAAGAAGAAAGACTGCCTCCCCTACAACATAAAATGAGCATTGAATTTCAAAACATATTATTATTTTTCACATTATATTATATCACTATAATTTTTAAGTGAGAGAGAATGTGTTATACTAGGAAAGTTGTACTGAAAAAGAAGAAGAGTGAAGAGGAATAACTAATACGGCATAATAGGAAACATGAGTATAATAGTAATTTAGAATATAACCACACCAATTTCGCTAGAAATCAAAATTTTAAGGTGTTTTTTACTGGAATTGTTTGGGAAAACTTGACTACATGCTAGAAAATTTTAGTTTCCTAAAAAATTTCTCTTTTTTGTTGTTTCCCACTAAACAAACTCATAAAAATTTTAAATTTTTTCTTTTCTTTTCCTTTCTTGCTAATTCCCACTAACCAAACGTAGCTTAGAGGAATTCAACGCTTGGCTCTAAATAAAATAAGTATTTTATTTAATTAGATGTGTTTCATAAGATAAGTTATCTTAGCTGTGACCCGAGAATTGTCCGTGGGGGGGGGGGTGAATATGGACTTTAAGCAAACAATTGAACTTTTTTGGTTTAGTATATTTTGAAAAAAATTAGTTTGAATTGACTTTTGTTAAACACTTGATAAATTTATGTATTCAACGAGTGGGAATGAGAATGCTCTATATTAGAAAGCTATTATACACTTAAATGATCTAATTGATACAATAACAAGTGTAAGTGCAACATATTATGCATGTAGTGTGTGAAAATGTTAATAGCGCATTTCATCAAACACATAGTATACAAATTGATTGACAATTAGATAATCAAATAAAAACTCATTCAATTAACAATTAGTTAATTCCACAACTCAACCAACATTTTTCAAGCATTCATCCCATCTTCCTCGTGTGAATTAAAGTATATAAACTTGTAGCATTTATATATAAAGCATATGAAATTTAAATAAATGAAATACTATCAAATAAAAGAGTTTAAGGACAGAGAAATGTAAACCAAGTGACATTATGATTTTTACATGGTTCAGCCCCTCTTGCCTACATTTATGCCTCAAGAGTATTTCTTGAGGTTTCCACTGTAAAGCTTCCCTTAAGGGTGGAAAGCAAACTGTACAATTGCTAAGTAAACCACCTTGGGTTCTTTGCTCCGTAAACACCTCACTGAGACTTCCTTGCCAAGCTCATGACTTGGACTTCTTTGCTCAATAAAAACCTCACAAAGACTTCTTTGCCAAGCTTATAATTTGGACTTCTCTTGCCAAGTGCACCACTTGGTCTTCCTCTCAAATAGGATGAATAAGAGTTTAGATAATATGGATAATATCCCTCAATGGATAGATACACAAATAATAGCTCAATAGAGAATATCCCTCAATGGATAGATACATAAATTATAGCTCATATACCTAGAGTTAGCAATGAAATACTCAATTGAAAGCTTTTCACTAGGATTTTACCACTATAAATGATATACAAGTATTTGGTTCAATAGTGGTGGCTACCTATGGATGAATGATATGAAGATTTAAGTTTTAAGATAGCATCTACCAAAAATATATGATCATGGAGGGCTATGGTAGTCTTTCTCATTTGTATAATTCATATACAATGTGTATTTATAGTCCAAGAAAGAATTCTGACCATTTGGAAGTGGTTGGGAAATATTAAGTGCAGAAACTAGCCGTTGGACACAAAATCCGACAGTATCGGCCAACTGATGACATTGTTTCGATTAGCTGGAGGTACTCTGGTTAAAATAATGTTTCAGCTTCTCCTGTTTTGCACACCTTACTGGAATGAATTTCAACTTCTACCAGTTAGCTAATGGATTCCATCATGAGACCGAAAGTCCTCTATCAGCCGACTGATGGGGGGCTCCATCAGGCGATCGAAAGTCCCCAGGTCAGAATCTGTTATCAGACTCAGCCAATTTTTCTTGCACAGTGCATTGATACACTGTACACTTAATTATATTGAAAACATTTAAGTAAATTCACTTTAAGTTATTCAATGTAATTAAGCAAAGTACCCCATATTTGGATTCAATAAAAATAGTTTTAAAATCAAATTCCAATTGAATCAAAATTTGATTTTTCAATTTTAGTACAAAACGAATTTTCACAGCTTTGAGATAAAAATTTATCATGCAAAATGAATGACCAAATTAAGTCATTTGGGTCTAAGAAAATTAATTTAATAATGATAAATCATGGGGTACAATTACTGAGACTCTTTATATCAAGATTCATTGAAAAACTCATATTTACGTTTTTGCCTCTAGAATCCAGCACTTAGTCAAATTTCTACGTTAAGTCTCCGAAACAGCAACTATGCATGACAAGGCTATATAAAGTGAGTCAATTGAATTTAAAGCCTAAGTCAATGTATCTAAGAACTATAAATGATATGATTGAAAAACATGGTCCTAGTTATGACTTAATAGTTGAATTCTTCTAAAGCTTATGGTAGATTGAACTAACTCAATCATAGTAATGGCCTCATGATGTTATAAATAAAGTTTATCGTCTATCGCTTATGGTATAAGGACTTATGAATGATATGCATGTTCTTATAGTTAACTAAGTCAAGAGACAAGCTTTCAAATGAAGTTATTTGAAAATAACTTTACATTAAATCTAACACTCACTCAAGATTAACCTACCCAAGTCTTTTGATCTACAATTCTTTAAGTTCTTGGATTCCTTCATCATATGACTTAGATTCACTTCAATTTCGTCTTTGATCTTGATTATTGATTTTTGAGTTCTATGATCATGTGACTTCATATATCTTCTTGTAATTCCTTTTGAAGTCCAATGCCGTTAAGATACTTGATACCTGTAAATTGTCCACTCAAGTAAACTTATTAAATTTATACTACAATAGGTTGTTATCATCAAAATTACCTAAATAACATTAGGTTGAAACTTTGAAGAAAAAATAATAATTTTTATTTAAAGTTTTAAGTGAATGGTATTTCTCACTTGTATCTGAACACTTAAAATTTAGACACTCTTGACAAAAATACCAATTGGTTTAACTTGTTGGTCATTGACTAATGATCTTATTTAACCCCGAATAACGCTTGCTATCACATTATATATTTTGTATGCAAGGCTGTCCACAGTGCACTTGGCCTACTAGTATTCCTCAAACATTGGTTTAAAATAATTTGGTAGCTAAGCTATCACAATCCCTAAACATCCCTTTTTAATTTTATTCCCCTTTCTCTCCAAATGATTGAAACAAAACAACCACTCGGGCAATGATTGATGATCTAACTTTGATTAGGAAAAAGTTGTTCTATGTACTAATCCTGATTTATTGGGGATCAATTGGTATATACGATTTAAGAATATTCTTTTATATGATATATTTTGATAAAGTGAAAAGTTTTATTTTACTGAAAAAGTAAAAAAGTTTATCATACCATTAGTTGTTCTTCGGGACGTTATACCAATAAATATTAAAGAAAGTAAATATAAAATTATTTATTTATTAAAATGTATATTAATTAATTAATGTGTATATGCATACATATATATTAACTTTCAATTAAAATAGGAATGTGGACGGATGAGTACATGTGAAAAATATATCATGAATTAATTTTGATTGATGTATATAAACTAAGTAGTATATATATTAGCTTTCAAATAGAATAGGAATATAGATGAAGACAGGTTAATGAAGTGAAAAGTTGATCAAATTTTGATTTTAGTTGATTTATTTTTTAATAAAAAACCTTATATAAATATGATTATACTTGAAATAATATTAAAAAAGGAAGAAGAGTTACATTATTGGCCAACGGACTATGCATGTAGTCCGTACATACATACGTAGATATATAAAAGTGGGTATACATATATACGGACTATATAATTATATATATACACTCCATAGTCCATAAAGGAAGGAGAGAGAGAGAATACATTTCCCCCACACAGGCACGCCACGCCAAGCCAAGCCAAGGTCTTTTTCTCACCTCTGAACTCTGATCTATCTTTTCTTGCGTCAGATATTTCAAAACCTAGGGTTTCTGATCTCTCTTTCCTTCAATTCCTTTTGGTTTCTGGAATTTTCTTGGGGCTTGAGTCGTCGTATGGAGATAGATCTGTATTTATGAGTTGAGCTTGTACGGTTCAGGGGTCGTTTGGAGAATTGGATGAGTAAGGTGGTTGTGGTTGTTGGGTTGTATAGTATAGGCTTTGCCAGAAAAGAGATTTTGAAGAGAACAGGAAGGGATTGTGGGTTGGTGATTCGGAGTTGGTGTAAGTGGGGCAAATGCGGCTGATTTTGCGATTCGCTACCAAATTTGTTTAGTTTTGAATTGTCAGTGAATTTTTTGTTTTTGATCTGATTAGAAGAACAAGAAAACGAAGAAGAAATTTGTGGTGGTGTTGGATTAGGACGTTGTTGAAACATGCAGCAAGATCCGCGTAAGAAGGTTAGTTTTTCCCGCATCTCTTTCTCTCTCTAGAATTCTCTTTGTTGAAATTTATATTTGTTCTTATTAAATATGCGATATTTCTCTTGAATTCTCTCTCTCCTGAACTTCATATTTGTTTGAAGAAAGACGAGATCGTGTTTAAACTTTTTGAAGCCAGATAACAGCTGGGTGTGTATACAATTCGATTAGTTATTGAGAAAGTTTAGGCAAGTGAAAGTTTGAATATTTGATTAAAGGATGGGCAAGACAGAACTTTACTCGGCTGACCTTAATGCATTGAGTTGTTTTATTTACTTGTTATTTCATTCTGGAGCGTGAGTAGAGAGAAAATTAAGGTTAAATTGTTTTGCGTTTCATTCTGTTTTATTGGCTATCAAACATAGGAATTTGTATGATATCTGAGAAGTATGGGATCTGGTTTAAGTGAATGCTGCTCTTGGTTTCTGGGAAGTGTAGGAGAAACAAAAGAATTGAAAACATTGCCTTGTTTGTAGTCCAAGAAATACTTTTCAACTTATACGAGCTTGATAATGCTAATTGCCAATTAAGATTGATTTATTGGTGTCAAGATGTTCATTTGTGGTTTGTTACTGTAATTGGCCGAACCAAGATTATTGGGTCGGCTGTTGGCATGTATTCTTGTCCCTATTCCTGAATTCTTTTTGATATCTTTTGTGGATTTGGTTATGTTTCTCCAATTCATGGTTTAGTATAATTTTCTACTCTGGGGATTCCAGTAAGGGCTTACAATCGTATTTTGGTTACTTTATCACGTGGGTTTCTTTGCCAAAAATGTGGAGTTTAGTCCTTTTGGTTCAAACCCAAATTGAATCTCTAGATTACATCAACTTCATTATTATAAACTGTCACCTTTGACTGCTAGTTGAGAATCATATTCTGTTCTTAGGTGATAAGTCTATTTGAATATATTTTTTTGCTTCTTGTTCCAAGTGGATCTTGGTCCTTTGTAGGGTCTGAAAGAGAGAGTTTATATTCTCTGGTCTTCTGGACATTACTAGGCTCTTATTCTCGATTCTGTATAATTATTATATTAACATGAGTTGGCTGGTATTTGCACAAATGATTCTCATGTGTTCTTGTTGCGACGTGATTAAACAAACTTATTATGTATGCACATATATGTTTGTATGCATATATCATTTAGCTTGTTAAGATACCAAGTATTTCTTATTAGTTGTGAGTTGTTTTCAATTTTGGTTGACCCTTAGTGTGTTATTAGCATGCATGGATCTGACTCCTTTTTAATCATTAATCAGAGTCTAAAAGAGATGGACTTCTTCACTGAATATGGGGATGCCAATAGATACAAAATTTTGGAAATTATTGGAAAGGGAAGTTATGGAGTTGTTTGTGCAGCCATTGACACACATACTGGTGAAAAAGTGGCAATAAAGAAAATAAATGACATTTTTGAGCACATCTCTGATGCTGTTCGAATTTTGCGTGAGATCAAGTTGCTCAGGCTTTTACGGCATCCAGATATTGTTGAAATCAAGCGTATCATGATGCCACCATCGAGACAGGAATTCAAAGATATTTATGTTGTTTTTGAGCTCATGGAGTCTGACCTTCATCAAGTCATCAAAGCCAATGATGACTTGACGCATGATCACCATCGTTTTTTCCTCTATCAGATGCTACGCGCATTAAAATATATGCATACAGGTAAACATTTTCTTGGTATACTTGAGGTAATGATCTAGAATTTTCATTGCAAATATAATAAAAATAAAAAGATTTACTATCTTTGTTAGCAACACCATTGTTGGTTATTTTTCATGAATGGTGAGGGATTTCTTTGTTGTATCGATCCTCATGCAAAGGTGTTTGGTTGCAGCAAATGTTTATCATCGAGATCTTAAACCGAAGAATATATTGGCAAATGCGAATTGCAAACTCAAAATATGTGATTTCGGCCTTGCAAGAGTTGCATTTAGTGACACTCCAACAACAATATTTTGGACGGTATCTATTCATATAAACTTTGATATCAATAAATGTGATTATATCATAGCAGTTAGGAATTGATTTCTATGGTATAAAAATATATGTACTTTTTCAACGCTCATTTTTCAGAAAGTGAATCTATATCCTTTCTGCTGCTTATGATACATCTTGCAGGACTATGTTGCTACAAGATGGTATAGGGCTCCTGAGCTGTGTGGATCATTCTTCTCTAAGGTATAGCTTACTTACCATGTCCTCCCTGTTTTCTACAATCCAATGGCAAATGCTTGGAGCATGGTCTATGGATTCATAGATGGAAAGAGTGGTACACCTTCTCTCTTGGTCCATTTGCTACATGCACCTATTTGAGGAAGATGGACCTTCATAGGTTCCCCTGGTGTTACATAACGTTCATTAATAAGGATGTATTTTAGAAATTTTAGGAACTTGGTAGCTATTATCAATTTCATGCAATGGGTAAATAGTTCAGAATTCAAATGTATATTGTAGGCTATGTTTTTTTTAATGTCTTTGAGCTTTGTGTGGGTTAAAATTATTGAATAAAGGAATTAAGCACTTCAAATTGAAATTAATGACCATGCACCATTAAAGTCCTGTAGTTGCACTACTTCTAACTTTTGTTGTCCATTGGTTTATGAATGTGTTGAACTTTTAAGTCGAATCTTTTCTCTCATTCTACCCTCAATTGTGTTCCATCCGGTTATTAATGGAAGTATAGATGTCAGATTTTATTCTTCTTGTGTTGCCACCCATCTCATTGTTTCATTTGTGATATAGATTATCTGGACATGTTTCTGGACTACTTTGTACCTTGCACCATAACCACAGTGGTCTTACAGACATCTTGTATAAATATCGATTTTGACATGTATGGGTTGATTACTCAACTTATTACCCAGTAGATCATTCCACTCCTTTTTCTAGAATGTTTTTAGGGATTTTATGTGGGCATTGAGGATTATTTAATCGTTTAAGCAACCTCAGGTGATTTTGAGTGTTTATTTTATTTTTTATTTTATTATTATTATTTTATCTATAGACACTTCACCTTTGTTCTTATTTCTCTGTATTTGGTTCACTATGTCACGAAATGAACAAGTCTCTACGGGGAAATAAAGGAAAAGATGAACGGGTGTTTCACTTGCCTTGACATTATTTGACATTGTTACCATTTGTGTCACTGTTATGAGTATGGCTTGAATACCAGATTTATGCATCTATTTCTGTATAGAATGTGTTGAGTGCCTAATAGTAAATAGTAATCCCTAGATTAAAATAATTCTTGTTCAGGGAGGACTATTGAACTTTCCTGGAAGTTGAAATAGCTGTCCTTCAGGTAACTGTGTCAGGTCTATCTCCATTTCTCTGGAGAGGTTTGATTACTTTGTGATTTTTTAATTTTGAAAAATAGTCTGATGTATTTTGGTTCTCCTGGATTGCAGTATACACCTGCTATTGATATCTGGAGTATTGGCTGCATTTTTGCGGAGGTATTGACAGGAAAGCCGTTGTTTCCTGGTAAAAGTGTTGTCCATCAGTTAGAATTGATCACAGATCTTCTTGGGACACCTTCAGCGGATACTATTTCTGGAGTATGGTGCATTGCTCTGATTTATGTTGGCTCACTTGCTAGTTATGAAACTCCCTGACACCCTTCCCCTCAAAAAAGATAAAAAATAAAAGTAATAATAAATAAAAGAACAGAAAAAAACATTGGTGTTAAAGCATTCTATTACAATTAATGCAGGTTCGAAATGAGAAGGCTAGGAAGTACTTGATGGATATGCGGAAAAAGCATCCTGTTCGTTTTACAGAGAAATTTCCTAATTCAGATCCTTTAGGACTTCGACTATTGCAAAAGCTGTTAGCATTTGATCCGAAGGATCGGCCAACTGCTGAAGAGGTTTGTTTTTTGGTGTACCTCTATTGCTTGTCTCCTGAATTTTATCTTCAAGATTTGCTTGGCTGTAGTTTGTTCCAAATCTTTCTATTTAAATTTCTTTTGTAACAAAGAGCTTTGCTGTTAGCTGCTTCGTCACAATAATTTGAGTTCTATTTGGATGTATTAGGCGCTGTCAGATCCTTACTTCAAGGGCCTGGCCAAAGTTGAGAGGGAACCTTCTTGTCAGCATATTTCAAAGTTAGAGTTTGAATTTGAGAGGCGAAGAGTGACAAGGGAGGACATTAGGGAAATAATATTTCGTGAGATACTAGAATACCATCCTCAATTGCTCAAAGATTACATGGGGGGAAATGAAGGCGCAAATTTTCTTTATCCCAGGTTCTAATTTTATTTTCTATCTAATCCATTTATAATTGATGTCTTATTAGTTGTCCTGTTATATGATTCAAGTATCTCAATTTTATGCAGTGCTATTGGTCAATTCAGAAAGCAATTTGCATATCTCGAGGAAAATGGTGGTAAAAGTGGGCCAGTAATACCTCCGGAGAGAAAACATGTCTCCCTCCCTCGGTAAGACTACTTGGTCTGTTTTTAACGCCATCTGTTACTGGAAAAGAAGCAAATGCAGTTACTACAAGTAGAATCATTTGATGCTTTTTGCGTGCTAGAGTTTGATACTATTACTGCTGCAAGAAAGCTGAGTCAACCTGAAATTTTGCTAACTTTAAAAAAAAATTGTGAAGTTTTAAGCCCTCTTGAAAAAATATAGGGGTGTGGGTGTTCGAGACTAGCTCAATCTTGCGACAAGCTGTAGAATCTCCGTTCGAGCTTGATTCTTGTCATGAGCTGCTCCTGAACAAGTGCATTTATTCCATTGATTAAATTTTCGCTAACCACTTTTCATATCCTGATCAATTTGCCACTATAGAGATATGATTCACAATTTAAGAAGTTAACACTGGAGAAGCAAAAAGCTGAGTATTATGTCTATTTCAGCAAGTGTATAGTCTAAAACTCCAGGAGTGTAGTACTTTGTTACAGGCAACTAGTTTTCTTTAATATACAGTGAATGCTTGCAACTACCTCTTTTGGAAGACTAATAAATAGTCATTAAAGTTCAGTAGAATTACAACTTCACCATCTCACCTTGTTCACGCACCCACAGGAGCCAAGCTTGAGATTAATTCACATTGACTCTTCAATTGAAAGAGTTTCGGATGACAGGCTTGAGATTAATTCACGTTCCAATCAAATGAGGTTGATGAGTTAACGAGCAGAGTTTTCAGCTTGGTTCATTGCAGCCCTAGAACTTTTTTTCCCCACCCCTCTTCTTTTTCCTGTTTCTTTATAGAAAAGCACGAAATAGTTCTCCAACTTCCTTTTTCTGTTTGTAGGTCTACAGTAAACTCAAGTACAATCCCTCCCAGAGCACATCAAAATATGGGGTCATTTGGTAATCAGCAAATTACAGAAGGTGTTTGTAATAACACTAGAGTTACAGATGCAATTTCTGGAAATTCACTGAAGCCTTCACAGCCTCCACCTAGGGTGCCTGCAGGTAAGAATATTTACTGTCGATTTTCTTTAGTATTCTTCTAGACTTGTACTCAAAGTGGTTATTGGCACACATGATGAGTTACTTGGAGAATTCATGCCTTTCAAAATGTTGTATATCCCATGTGTGGTTTGCTAGTTGAGCATCGGGAGTTAGGCTCCCTTAAAGATTTTTCCATTGTTATATATCTGGATTTTCAGAAGATAGGAATAGGCTAGGAAGCATTGGTACAGATATGGGACACGGGTACGATACGGGTATGACAATATGACAAATCTTAAAAAACAAGATAAGGGAATGACAGGATACGACAATATAAAAATAACATGACATCATATTTTTATATATACAAAAAATAGAGTTATTAACATTTCCTTATAAGCCATCGTGATTAACTAACAAAATAAAAGCTGAGAATCATATTGCATAATTTGCATGGATAAATTTTGTACTAAATTATAATATACATCTCATCACTTCTTTTTAAAATAAATTGAAACTTTTTTTAATAATTATACTATGATTATACTTGTTAGAAATGTGTTCCGAAGTATCTGAGAAGTCTCGGGTACATGATCGAAGTATCTAAAAAGTATCGGATACGTGTTAAAAATAAAAAATATATTTTAAAATTATGGATACGTTTAGGAAGTATTGGACACTCGTCCGCTAGTATCCGAGGAGTATCGATATTCGATATGCACTGTTGTAGAAGTATTTGTGCTTCCCAAGGAATAGGGGATTGCATGATTTTACTTTGCAGTGGAAAATTACTGATTTAGTATGACATGTCAATTAGCTTCTTAGTTATCGTTATATGGTTATGATCTGTGTGGCGTTAGAAGCTCTCTTTGGGAACTGGTACTGGATGTATTCCAATTGCAATACTATAGAACACCCATGTATTATCTGAATTTCATCAGTAGATAAGCTTCCTTGATAGTAGGCTTGGATTGTTAATTGATTAACCTGTTTTGCTAGTCTATGAATTTGTTTTTATTATTTTATTCTAGTAATTTAGTTAAGTTCTGTTGGTTTTCTTCTAATCCAACTTGTATGAATGAACTATTGTCTACAAGTATGGTTGTGTATAATAACTCCATTTGCTGTTCAGCCAAACCAGGAAGAGTTGTGGGGCCTGTTCTACCGTATGAGAGTGGTAGAAATATCAGTAATGCCTATGATGCGAGGGTAGCAGTCCGGAACACAGTTCTCCCGCCTCAGGCCATCTCTCCCAATTATTTTTTAAGAACTAACTCTGTGAATCAAAAGAAGTCGGGGGCAGAATCTGAGAGGGATTCTGCACAAATCAAACAGCAGCCCCCACAAGGCAACTTAGCAGTCAAACTGGCCACTGGCATGACCATTGACAATAACACTAACACACGTTACCAACCATCAAGGAAAACAGGTCAATTTAATGATCAAATCATGATTGATGCAAAATTAGTGCAGGCCCAGTCTCAGTTTGGTGCAATTAGTGCTACAGCTGTTGCTGTTGCTGCTCACAGAGAGGTTGGATCTGTTCGGTTTGGAATGTCTTAGTGGGGATTATTGTGGGTGGTCTTGAATGAATTCAGCATTAACTCCTGCAAATTGGTGAGCAATGAGGGGTGGTTGGGGTTCTCTTCTCCGGGAGGCAGGTCTGTCTTGTTTTAGTCCGCATTTGTTAGTTACAAATTGTTCCTTGTAAAATTATGAGTAGCATCATTGAATTATAATGAGACGTAATTGTTTTTCAGCCTTTCAATTATATCCATGGCTTGGTAGCGCGTCCATGTGATCTTTTAATTCAGGCTCATATTCATGTATACAGATATTGACTTGTACAGAAAAATATTGATTTTAGAACTATGGTTGGTCGGACACAAAGGCAAAATCAGTATATCAGTGACTAATGAAATTCAAATATTTAACAATCATATATCAGTGTTTTGACCCCAAAATGCATAAAAGATTTTATCTACTAATGAAATTCAAATATTTAACAATCATATATCAGTGTTTTAACCCCAAAATGAAAAGATTTTATCTTATGATTAATTCCAATAAAATTGTCATTTATCATCTTTTGGAACAATAATGTCAAAATCACTGACTGTCCACTCGGCAACTTCATTTTCGCTGATGTATATTTCGGTTCCCAAGTCAATTGAAGGCCAGTACCTCTCCACAGGTTTGGTACCTGGATCCTGCAATACAATGAAGCTACCAATTACTCTTAGACCACATTCAAATGCAACAAAATTCAACCATGTATGCAGAGATCTTAGGACATAAAAAGTTGAACATGCCTGGTAGAAGTATAGTGCCTGAGAAAGTCTCCCAACGTCTAGTTCCCAAGTCCTTGGATCTCCAATCCAACCCTCACCCTTCTTTGTCGGGTACCCGTATTCTCCCCAAGCTGGATGAGGGAGAATTTGCAGTATTTCCTGCGGTTGGGGATTGCTGTATGGATCACAAAAGTTATAGGGCTCCTCAGGATGCTGAGCATTGCCTGGAGAGCAATAGAGGTGATAAGCCCCATAGGGATAGTTGTTCTTGTCCTTCCGATGGATACGAGTACCATTTGGGAGGGTGTGATATGGTGGGCAGGAACTGAGGCTGTCCGGTTTGCACCATGAGTCCGTGCTAGGGTTTATGATCATCTCGCTGTATCTAGTAACGTCCGTTGTCACGTCCCCATCGCAAGGCTGCCCATTGTTCTTCCAACAGCTTCCAATGTCCATGAGGTAGAATTGGCTTCTTGGACCCCCTCCTTGCTTTATATCTAGTGTGAATCTCACTTTGAAATTTGGTGCCTTTGGAACCTTCGAGATTTAGGATTATGGAAAAATTATATCAATATAAGTTGTTCCCAGTTGATAAAATTTCCATAAAGAAAGATCTTTAAGAAAAGAAAGCTTTTGCACTACCTCATATGAGCTAAAGAGGGAGCAATTCTGTACACACTTTTTTTCTTGGGGGGGGGGGGGGGGGGGGGGGGGGGGTGTGTTGTCTATTAATTAGAAGATATATATATATATATATGTTAGTAATAAGCTGGATACAATACACTTACAATTTTTGACATCCCTCTTGTGGGATAATGATACCCTCCAGAGAGCCCAGTTGTGGCATCTGACCTCAAGTATAGCATCAACCATGGGTATTTGGAGGAGGTCTTCAAGACATGGTGAAAAACCCAACTCCCCTTTCCAATTTCCTTCTCCCAAATCACTGAATAATAGGAAGTATTGTTTTCAGTTGGTGCCTTTGCAACATCAACATCGAAATCCCATGTCCCATAGAAACTTCCCCTAAGAGCACACTTTCCTTGGTTTTCTTGTACACTTGTATAGTTATGATATATCAATGGCATGTTCATGCACCCTTTGCCAAAGCATGGAAACCTAGGTGTTGGAGGAAAGGGTTCCGCTTTCTTGCCATTTTCTGGGCATATAGCTGCTAGTGTGTCCATGTTGCCGCTTTTGAGCATGATCATCCAAAACTGCCACGGTCTCGGCATGTCCTCCACTTGGCATTTGTCGCCCAAGTATATCTCCTTCCACGCTGCATATTGATTGACATCGATCTTACCTAAGGTTATCGAGGAAGCATTCTGTATGCCAAGCTTATTGTCTTCTTCATTCACCCTGTGAACTAACTTGACTTCTTCCAAGAGTCCAACAAAGAATACATAGTTAGCAAACATGAAAAAGAAGACACCTACTCAAATCATCAAAGCCAATGCCTAGAAATCTATCCCGAAACAGTATGGTTGCTCCATTGTAACTTAGAGGTCACGGGTTTGAATCAAGGAAACAATCTCTCCACATATGGAAAGGTAAGGTTGCGTACATCTGATCCTCCTAGACTCCGCTTACAATAGTGGGAGTTTCGTGCACTCGGACTAGCTCTTTGTAGTTCTTAAAAGTCTGTCCAACATGGTATGGTTGCTTCTAGAAATATAATTCTAATTGACTTTTAACAAAGGGAGAAACCTCCTAATTAGATATTAGGATTGAGAAGTAGTGTAATTTAATCAGACAATATAAGAACAATAATTTGAAATAAATCATATATGATCAACTTTTACATGTTTAGTTAGATCTGGAGTTCCAAGTGCCTTTCTCAATCAGGCTTAGTGGCATATATATCTGTCCAAAGTTGGGCAAATTGTTCCTATATGGTGCTTTGCCAACAGACAGGATCACAAGGGAGAATAGGGACTGCTTTGGACAGTTGCCCATAAGCCCTGTGGAGCACTGTCCACCAACCATTAGGGTCCAACTCATTCAACGGTGGAAAAAATGGAGGTCATCTTTAAGAACTCACCGGGCAATGTAGAGTTATGAATGTCGAAGCAATCTGCAATTCTTGGACTTCCCATACCAGGAGCTTCATCATCTACCTCATTGCACTGATTCCATGCCTCAAGTGCCACTCTGAGACCATCCCTTCTCATCCCAGGATCACCTATGGCCGATACATATACTTCCTCGGCCAAGACAAGCTGTAGCTGTACAGTAAGGGAATATGCAAGCACAAAATAAGAATACCATAGTGCCATAGCTACGGTTATGTGAGTCTTCCTGATAACAGCTTAGAGATGAGATTGAAAATTGAAAACTAGCAGGCTGGTTAAATAAGCACATAAATATAAAACAAGTTGTAGCATGACAAGTCTTCTTTTTGGTGGTTATAGAGCTTGGTCATGGTGTCATTGAAAGGATTATATTAATCATCTTCTGCATAATGCAAATAAAAAAGGGGTCTCCCACAATTAAAAGCTTTGAGGAGTTATGGTTGGTGAGAGAATTGGTACAACATTCATACATCTCTTCAGTTTTTCACAACTCAACATAGATATGATAATATTAAGAATAGTGATATACCCATTTGTCTTGATATGTGGATCACCAATGTCAAAGTTGCTATTAAAAAGTCATTGATATCATAATATTATTATGCCTAACAAAACAAGTTATTTCTTGCCTTTGCCACAAGAAGAACTTCTCTGGTTGCTACTATTATATAGTTTTGTTTGAATTGATTTTTGAAAATAGTTTTTGAAAAAATTAAAAAATTTCAAAATTCAAAAAAAATATTTAAAGCACATCTACCAACTTTTTCGTTTAACTTCTCCTACTCTATTTCTTCGATATAAAAGATTCTGTCGCCTAATAAATGGCAGACCCCACCACTTTCAACTATGGTCCTGGAGAAACTTTGGGACAAAATGGGGCAAAGAAGAGTGAAAACGTAGAGGGCACAAAAGAGGTGGGCCCATTGCCATTGGTGGGTTGCATGGCTCCATCATTGAGCATCAAGAGGAGGAGAAATTATTCGATAACACCTGGCCCACAAGGGATACCCTTAGTAAGTAAGTGCACAACTGTGTAGCAGGTGGATGACAGACAACACACCCGTGACACCAGAAATCATTTGGTATCCCTTGGATGTAATGTAACAGTAATACTCTCTCTCTCTCTCTCACACATATAATGTCAACAAATTGCCTTCCAGTGACATGCGTTGTGTAGTTTGATCTGAACCTTCACTGTGCAACAGACAATATGGTTCCACTTCAGTGACATTTATTAGTTTTGGAACATCCTTGCATTCCAGTGACGCGCGTGTGAGATTTGATCTGACCCGTACATTTCTCCATTTTTAGTAATATTCACATTTGGAACATCCTTACCTTCCCAGTGACTCATTTTTTTGGGTCAAATGATAGGCTTATATTGGAGCAAAAACCATCCATCCAAACCCTCGTTTTTAAAAACCTCCCCGGTGGAAATTGCAAATTTTAGCCCAGAAAAGAAAATAATTAAATCATGCACAAATTACTGAAATCAAACCAACTCAAGAAATACAAGTTTTCGTTTAGTTCTATTATGAGAATGTTTAATAATTTGAAACTTCAAAAATATCCATCAGAAACTTCAACATTCTCCAATTGAACCAAATCGAGACGGCCGGTAACTGATTGAACAAAAACACAAGTAGGGCCAGTTCCGTTCTTGGGTTAGCCAGCCTAAGTTGCAACCTTACCACCAATGCAATGCAGACTCGAGTCCATCGAAGCACCAGCAGCATTCAGAAGTGCATGAGACTCGGATTTCAGCATTGCAGTACTGTATTTTAGCACCAATAGTTGTCTATTAAGGCTCTTCTCCTATGTTTCTGAAGAGAAGCAGCAACCAAGTTAGGACCTCTTAGGTGACTCCAATGCCTTGACCACTATTAGATTGAAACTGCAAAAACTGAATGCATCATAATAACTAGCCTGAAAACATGCAGTGGAATTTCTTCACACCATTGAGTTAGAACAAGAAGAAAATAAACAACTCAAATTATATTTACAGCTTGTGTAAAGTTGAGTTTTTGACATCTTAATCCTGCATTTTGTTGGGAACAGTGCGTCTCCAGATTCCGGCCAATAAACTACCAAAGATCGAGTGACAGACGCTGGAAACTGCACATGGTACATCAGTCAATGGATTTCCAAAGTGCTGAGTAGCAAGAACCACACCAAGCACTGAGTTCTGAAACAAAAATGTGGAAATAAGAATTTTTAGTCCGACCAAGATCAAGCAGTGGGGTTCAGCTCCTGTATAGTTAGCAATCCAACTACTTCATCGAGATATTATCCATATAAGTTCAAACTAAGGCACAAAGTAGACATGTCATCAAATTTTTTAAATCAGTGAATGCTAAGATATCTATGTGGTAAAATGTTGTTTCAGAAATCTTGATATTCATAATAGAATTGCCCACCTGCATGCCAACTTCAATAGAAATCGTTCGTGAGGATGACACGTCCAGCCCAAGCATCCTTGAAAGTACATAACCAAAGAAAAATCCAGATGCATGAAGAAGAGCTACAGCTAGCACCACTTGTCGACCAGACATAAGGATTGCAGAAGCACTCTGGGCAATTGCATTTCCACATAGAACAGCTACAGTTGCCACAGCAATAGGTGGCATCAAAGGAGAAACAAATTTGACAAGGCTTTGGAAATACTGATTAAGAAAAGCACCAGCCAATACTGGAAGAAGCACGACCTGTGAGATTGATACGAGTTATATTATATAATGACAATAAAAAGAAATAAATATATTGATATTTAAATCGCTGAAATGGGAGAATTACCTGCAGTGTGGACATAAGAAGCCCAGCCGCATCTACAGCAACAAATTGCCTAGCAAGCTTGGCAGTAAGAAAGGGGGTCATGACCTGAAACATGAAATTGAGATGTACAACATACAGCTTGTTCGCTCCATGGCATAGAATATGGCTCCTGATAAGGTGTTTAGATGCACACAATTCTTTAACAAATAGTGCCCCAGTACAAGTTGTCAATTTGAAATGTTTGCTTTTCCAAAATGTCACTCAAGTAATAAAGATTTTGCAGGTCATGGATCATCTACACAAATTACACATTTTTTCAAGGACAATATGTGTTAATGGAAACAGAGCACCAATTTTTATGACCGATTTTGCATTTACGCAAATGTATTCAAAATTATATAATCCATACACCACCTAGGAGAAGAGAACATATCGGAAGACAGTTATGTTGGTTTACAAACCACGGCTGATAGGGTGCTTGCCGCTGTCATCAACACTGAAAGGGCCACATTTCCACTGAAACAGAGTAAGATAATCAGACTCCTGCACAGGTTATTAATTGAGAAAATTGATGACATTATTTTTTTTAAATCTTACATACCGTGCAATATACGTGACAATGTTACTTGCTGTCCCTGTAACCATTAAACGAGAAAACCTTTTAAAAGAGATGAAAATAGGAGCATAAAAGGTATATGTGCACAAACTAAGAAGTATACATACCACCAGGGCAGCAGCCAACTAGTATCAAGCCGGCTGCATAATGGGCAGGCAACTTTAAGAGCTTGCTCACAAAATAACCTGATAATGGCATCACCTGCCACCAATTACACAGCTTACCCTCTTTTATAAGTAATTAACACAAAACTTCATAACACACTGTGACCCATAGTTAAGTTAGAATATTGCAGGAGAGTCCACCTAGGGGTGCCTGCTATGTTCCCTTCAATATAATTTGAGGTCTTAAAGCGAAAAATCAAAAAGCCATTTTTAATGTTTAAGGAGTTTTAATAGAAAAGGATAGGAAAGTGAAGCAAAACTAGAAGTAGATGAAAAGTTCACAGGATTTTTAAAAAAAAAATGAAAAAGACAAAAGTAGAAGTTTTAATAGGAAAGTAGAAAAAACCTAAAAGCAGAAGAAAAGTTTTATCGTTTCCAATACTAAGCAGTCTTAGAATTATGAAAGTACTACTTAAGTCTCTATCCTTTCCCTACCAATCTTCTCATTTTTTGGAGGATAGGATATGAGGGATTAGGAGGGATAACTTTCCCTTCCAATTCTCTCCTTTCTCTTCATTTAAAGTACCCAAATACAAAACACACTATCTTCTCATTTCTTTTCTCTCCTTATCCCTCCAAATCCTTCAATCCAAACGATGCCTAATCATTCGTTAAATAGGAATGAATTATGTAGGGGGCGATATTAATATTAATATATGCCATTGGGTGGGGTTAGGAATATAGATGAATTAAATTTTAGGGAGCCACTAAGTCGACTGCTTAGGATCCAACCAGCCCTGGTCCACACTGATGAGATGTAAAGCAATTAGTCCAAAGCATTTATATTTGGATGTACTTACCAATGTCAACTAATATCTATGATATCTGGACTCGAGTACGTACGTCCGGTGCCGGTATCTATCCAAATGTCCAACATATCAAATCACCAAATAGAGGACATGGACGCTAAATAATTATCAACTAATATTTTTATTTAATTTTATAAAATAAAATAATTTATTTATATTACATAGTGTTTAATATAGCTATTTCACACAAAATCAATAATATATTAAAATTAAATAGTTAGATATATTTTTTAAATGCATGTCCAATCAAAAATTTTGGACATATATCTCATACTCATGTCAGAGTATCGCATCCATCAAGGATATTTAACTACTTTGAAGATTTATGTAACATAGACTAGTATTACATGCTTTAAGCCATCTATGTATTCATTGCTGTTATTTACATATAATGTGTGTCCTTTCATTGATGAGATCTAATAACGACAAAAGATCCTCAAAGGAAAAAGAAGAGGCGAACAGGTGTTTCAAGATGGATAATAGAATGTAGAATGCAGTGGCAATGAATAACTGGATTTATTATGGTTAATAAGTAATTTCCTATCAATGAATAGAAGTTGTAAACAGAATCTAATATGCTAAAGGAAGGCAAAACTAAATCTATCAAAATTAATAATGCAGCCTTGTATATAAACGAAGAACGTCCCAAACAAATAACCCAAAAACATAGGAGAGAATAGAATGGAGCAGAACAGACTGAGTACTGGAGTACGAAACCGGAGATTAACTCCTTGGGCATAGCCAAAGCGCCGCGAAGATCATCGAGAGTGAGAGTCACGCCCGTGCCAAGCATGGTCAAGGTAATGCCCACAATGGTCATTTTGGGTTGTACCCAGTTGAAGGAACTTGGGTTGGTGATCCCCAGCAAGCAACCCAATGCCACCCACAATGGAAATGCCGTCGATAGAGCCTCGCCAACCGTTTCAATCCAATACCGAATACCCCTACCACTGCCACTTGCACCAACAACGTTCGATGAATTGCCGCACAGAAGCGGAGAGAGTGTTCGGATTTTGTGATATGTTGCTCTTGAAACGAGCTTACTCGTTGAGGACCAAATGGTCCTTCCAATGGTGTTTGACACTGATAGTGAGGTGTTAATTTGATCTGATGACTAGATGCTGAAATTGATGAACAAGAAGGTGAATGGGAAGACAATAAATTTAGCGATTTAGATCTTGGAGGGTCGATCTTAAAGCTAGGGTTTATGTTTGATATAAAGCTAAAAGTATAATAGCTTCTTCCATGAATAGATGAAAGTGAAGACAGCATTTTCTCTCTCTTCCTCCCCCTCTCTCTCAAACCTGTAGTGTGAGAGACAGTTCCCCGCTTTCAGCTCAGTCACTCACTGATCACTAGTTGACTAGTGCTGCGTGGAAACAGGGTGCGAATAGTAGTGGAATAACAAGACTCACTGCTAAGCAAGCACTTTATTCATGACAAACACAGAACCGTTGAATGTGATTTTTATATATTTTTTGTAATTATTTTTTTTATATTAATCATGTCCAATAGTTACTTGTTTGATGTGAATAAAATTCTTGTCCATAACGAGTGAGAGATCATTACTCATTCCTTACAAGTAATAAGTCTTACTTTTTGGTTGTAAAGAACAATAGGTCGTAAAAACATTTGTTAAGATAATTAAAGTCATTGTTTTAGCTAATATTTCTAATTAAATTCATAATTTCACTTACATTGTTTTCTTTCAATAGTGCCCTTTTTTTTATGGAAATATCATTCTTAAATAAAATTATTTATACCATCTTGATAAACTTTAAATATATATATATATATATATATATATAACATAGTCTTAAATTTACATAAAATTACCTTTAATTCTTAAAATTACATATTTGTAAAACAAAATAAATAGAAAAAAATTAAATAATTCATTAATTATACATAAATACACCTCATTGAAAAAAAATTGTGAAACTTTTTAGCTTGGTTTAATATTTATTCTTATTACAATTGGTCGAAATTAAATAACTTGTTAAATATTTTTAAAAAATTGCTAATTTTGGTGGCAATTAAAACTATGTGCTTTATTATTATTATTGTTAATTTATACTAATTATAAAAATTAGAGATAAAAGTTATATTTAGTATGTTAATTAAAAAAACATTTAAGACATTTATCAGAAAGGGCAGTGTTGGAAAAATATTATTGTTAATAAAATTGTGAAAATATTTGTTAAAAAGTATGACTCAGTTGTCCTCATAAAATTTCTTAAGACTTATTAGTCCTTATAATTGAAAAATAGGAGTTACAAGAAATTTTTCCGAATAATAAAAGCATAAAGCATCAAACCCGAAATCAAGAGCAAGTTTAGTGGACTGAACCCTGGGCCTAGTTTTAATTTGTGGGCTTCTAAGTATGTGAAACAATGAAATGAAATGGGCTTGACCATTCTCAAACCAAGTCCGATTCTGGACCAGCCTAAGAAACTTCCGAATAAGCCCCCAACTGAAAAAACAATCATGCTTTTCGGCTATATAAAATTGGGATGAAAAGAAGACTTTACCTTCCAAATTCCAATTAACGGCCCTAACCTATTGTGTCCTCTAATTCAAGCATGCTTAATCTCATTTAGCAAGTAGGAGAATTCTAGTAGATAAATTACGTACTCCATCCATCCCATTTCAAATGTTTTGTCTCTTTTGTAGGTTTCAAAAAGGAACATTTAAAATGGAACCGAGAGAGCACTAGTACTAGTTACTGAACAAACTTTTTTTAACCCATTAGTCAATCTATTTGATATATGCAGGTTTTCAAGCTCATTCAAAATATAGAGGGAGGGCTGTTTATATACCTAGGTGTGTAAGAAATCTGCAGTTCAAATGCAAGTCACTTGTAGAATACTAATGCAGTGTTAGTTTAGGAGCAAGAATGTAGGGAAGGGGAATAGGGAGAGGGAATGAGGATCTTACAAAATATTATTTACCTCACCTTAGGAAGAGAAGGGTAACCCGTTTGAGCTTCATATATAAATTTGTATATATATATCTATATTATATATGTGAATATATAATATAGATATGTTCTTTTTAAATCTCTTACAAGGACACCCTTTTAATGTTGGCATACATCCCTTAATTCATTTTCTTCCTATTCAACCCAAAAGCTCCTCTCCAGTAGCAAGAATCAAATAACAATAATAATAGTAATCATTCAATGCTATAAAGACCTAGTGACCCACCTCAAAGTTCAAAATATCAAGAATTTTTACCATTATTATCACCATCAACGACAAAATATCTCAAGAACTTGACATCAAATATGGGATATTATTTGGTCAATTTGCATTCTCATATACAAATCTGCCAAAAAATAAGTTAACTTATGCACAAAACTGCTTTAAAAGGTTTCCTTAAAATAAATAAATTTAAAAAAACAAAAAAAACAGAAATGGTGAACATCAAATAAGTCCCCACAGATTGTCCCACCAACAAGTGCTGCTGCCATCAGAAGAAGGGGGGGGGGGAATTAATACTAATACGGCCAGCCAGAAACAAGGAATGAAAAAGAAGCCATACACTTTATGCATCACATATCATCTTCAGTTCCGGGAAACATAAAGTGGTTTTATCTTTGATGGGATGGCACAGCAACGCAGTATTACAGGTTCCGGTTCATGCATACTCTTAGGCATTGCCCACTGCAAACAATAAAGACAAAGTCAGTTATTTCTTGGATTGATAATGGAACAAAATTGAACTCCTCATTAGGACAACTAGCTCAAAACTAATATAATATTATCCATGAAATAAGTAAAGTTTATGGTCACCTTCCAAAGCCTAGTCAAGATAACATTGCAAATTGAGATTCTACCAGACCACAAATTAAGACAACACGGTAGTATAAAGGTCCCACTTACAATACATATCAAGAAAACAAGTCAATCAAAGGTGGCATGTCAAAGGAAAATCGTATTATGCACACCAAGATAAGAATCTATTTAAAGGTATACGAGGCGATATTGGACTCAACGTCAAGAAGCTTTCCAAATTACTATTTCATGTAGATCAGAGACCAAGCAAATCACATAGAGTAAGGCAGCCATGCAACATGGCAGCAATATATATTTAAGGTGCTGCACCAAAGCTTTATATCAAGGCAATATAGAAACTTGAGGTCCCAAAAAGCATAAAATCAAGGCAACCACGGATCAAGACAACATTGTGGTTCATGTTTCTACCAGGTAAACCATATAACAAGGAAACAAGCTTGCAGAGCAACTAATTATGAGCTAACACATACTTATGAATACTCTTAGCATAAGTATAAACACAATTATAAACCAGTATAAGTGTTCATCTCTATTTTGTTAGTAAGCATTCTTTTTCCAACTTCATTAACATTTAGAGATAATCACTGCAAAAAAAAGAAAACCCCTTATCTATTCTTGATTGGCAAAAAACACCACTCATCTATTTTTTTGGCATAAAACCCCCTTCAACTAATGAAAATCTCATGAGGGGGTTATTATGACCAAAATGTCCCCCTCATCTATTTATTTTCATTTTTATTTTTCTTTAAATAAATTCTATTTATTCTCTAATATTGTAATATTATTTTTTTGATTTGATAAAAAACATTGAATAACTTCTTAGAGGATAATCGTAAATTTCTGTTCATTGCTTCAAATAAATAAAAGTTATAAAGGAATGTCAAAAAGGGAGATAAAAACTACATTGAAAATTGCGATTAACATGAGAGATAAAATGATAAAACAATGACAAAGAAATAAAATTACTCACAAACCACAATTTCTCATATTATATACAATTACAAATTACAAAAAATATACAATTATAAAGGATAAAGTTTTGCAAAAATATACAATTCCTCATATTTATCAAAATGTATGATTTTAATAGTATTATTGAAATAATAGCATGGTCATTCAAAGAAAAAAAAAAAGGATTTATTGATATTTTTTTATTGTAAAGAGATTGGTCCACTTGTATCTCGGATTCCAAAATAAAAAAATAATATTACAATATTAGAGGATAATAAAATTTCTTTAAAAAAATAAAAATGAAAATAAATAGATGAGGACATTTTGGTCATAATAATCCCCCTCATGAGGTTTTCATTAGTTGGAGGGGGTTTTATGCCAAAAAAATAGATGAGGGGTGTTTTTTGCCAATCAAGAATAGATAGGGAAATAATTTGCTCTAATTAGTTTACCAACCAATTTGACATGTGAAATTTTCAAATATTAGCTATGCCTCCAGGTTTTAGATTTCCATATTATTACACATTCAAATGGGGGAGACGAGTCAAAGTTCAGGATACTCACACGAGGCTAGGAAATTCTTCTCAGCTAATCACAAGGCCAATAGGCCAATTATATATATTTCTATCCACCCAAATGATCTTATACCAGCAAGGCATCCATCTGTATGCTTGATGCTGGGAAATTGCATTCCTCATTATCTATAGCTCAAGTATCAAATAGTGGCTCAGCCCTTCAATACATATCAACACATGACCTTCAAAATGAAACCACATCAATCATGAATGAGTAAGTTGTATAACCATGACACATACTTGCCATCAAGAGATAATGATAAACAGATACAAGCATATAAATAACTACACACTATTTATTTGTTTTATGCCTGACATATAGTGGGAATAACATGACATAACAAAAACACCTAAACAAATAGAATAGTTATAATAAATGGTAAAAACAAATGATCAAGTGCACGAACCTCTTTAATTTTAGATGTGGGAGCACAAAGGCAGAGCAGGTCATTCATTAGAGCACTCTATTACTATCTAGAAACCAGAAATTCAAACATACATGAGAAAATAATAGACATTAACTAAGAGTAAATTCTTGAGAAAAATAAAAGATAAGTAATATGAAAAGAAAATCTTCTAGTAGTTTTTACTCATCAAAAATATATATATTCTAATAGTTTAGTAATCAACCTAAGAGTTCATAAAAACTTAATCACAACTCTGAAGTTTGATCCGTCTGATATGATATACGAATACTCAACCATAGAAAGTAATAGAAAATTGAGTTCATGATAGCTATTAAAATTGCTTGAACAAAGAGCCGGTTAGCCATATAATAAAGTACAAAGATGCTTCACCATTCACATTCAGACATGTGTACATGCAAGCATGAAAATTCTCAACAGAAAAAGATGACAACAATTTAATATACAAAGAATATCAAGATTGACTTATATGAGTAAAAACGAACAGCAAAAGCCCTATAATTAATGTACCAGATGAGTTCTAAGTGCCAGAATTGGTAAGAGTCTAACACTGACACTAAGGTTCTTTAAATTACCATTGGCTTAGGGCAATGCATAGCAAATGACTCCCAAGAAATGAGCAAAATGGAACAAAAATATGAAATGAACTCTACTAATTAGATTAGGCAAACGGATAAAGTACAACATTAACTTAAGCCATCAACCTAAAAAGGAAACCTACAAGGAAAACAATTGACACTTAGACAGAAGATACAAGCACCCCAAGGGGTTGGCTCAAGTGGATAGAGAACTTGGCCCTAATGCCTAGCAAGCATTAGGTCTAAGGATCAAGTCCTCTTGAGTGCAAACAATTCTTTGGGGTGGGTGTGTGTACCAACTAGGAAAAAAAAAAGGAACATTAGTAGTCAGATGCTCCATCACCAAAAGATGTGTGCACAAAACTCTCAACAAAAAGAGCTGTAGTACACCTACCAAAAAATGATGACAATTCACTCATATGAGCAAAAGTGGGTAGTAAAGGCTCTAGACAGTGTAGCAGATGAGATCTAAGTGCCGATATTCTACTAAAGTCCACACTTAAAGTCCTCGTGTAAAAGCAATGTAAATGAATTGACACCCAAGAAATATTAGTCCATACAAGCTAGTTTGGGTTTGGAGCTAATTTGTACTCCAACCCTTTGGACAGGGTTCGAGGACTGGTATCCTACATGTTGATGAATTGACACCCAAGAAATGAGAAAATTGGCACACACATCCTTTAAATAAAATAAACTGATATACAGAATACACGCACATACACATATATCTTTTGGTTCTATAGATAAAGTCCACAAAGGCATCTGACAGTTTTCAAGACAAACATGTGACTCTAAACTAAACCTCCATACAAACAATAAAACCAATATTGAGAAACAATGCAAACAACTGTAATTCTCAAACCAGCATATTACTAATATGGAGAAATTAAGTTCATTACACAAATCATTGCCTCAATTAGAACGCAAAAGGAATCCTATACACCAACCATTGTGAGAAAATGGGAATGACCATCATTCCGCCGGACTATGTGCATATAAAAAATTCAAAGAGATTCTTGAATGGGCAAGACCAATAGAAGGGAAGAAAAAATGTGGAAAAGGGCAATCTCCACAGAGTTCAGTCACTTACTTGAAAACTCAATCTGCCACTCAACTGTCATCTGTCGAACATGTCTTCCCAATGGGCAGCATATCACATGCAATCACTAAGATTTCCCCAATAATTGACTGCTGTACTTCTATAGGAAATGAGACTGATTGAATTTGTTTCATACAATAAGCCTCCACCTTAAACCCAACAATGATAATAAACTACAAAGATAAGGCATTTTCATCCCTTACAATAACTGTATGCACTGGTAACAATTCACTTGCCTAAATTGTTTCACTGCTGACATCTTCCAGTGGCCCGAGTACCTAATCCGATGGAGAATTTGCATCTGGCAACTAAGCCTACTACTGCCCTAGCACTCCTACACGGAGGAATCCTTAACTGAAGTCTTGCATTCAAAGAAAGAAAACAAACACTCTCCTAACCAAAACATGCATATTGAGAGAGAGAGAGAGAGAGAGATGGCATAACCATCCAATTAAACTAAATTTTGCAGCCAAGCCAAGAAATTTCCCTTGAGTGGGTTGGTGGTTAGAATAAAACAGATAACAGCCACTTGGAAATATAGTTGGGTTTAACATCTCAAACTAAATGATAGTAGGAAACAGAGTCAAAACAATTCAGCCATTCTTAAAACATCCTTGCTCAGCAGGCAGCAGCAGAACAAAATTTAGACACCAGACACATTCATTAACTTCTTGCTTGAAAGCCCTTATGACGCTACACATACTACTTAAAACAACCAGAAAATGTATAGACCCAATAAGCTCCAAACCATAAATAGAAAGTTCATAGTCTAGCTGCTGGACATAGGAGACAGATATTAACCAAATCGACCTGAGAGTAGTCACCGGGACCACGACAATAAAGGTTCACTAGGAATAAAGAGTTATTTCACCTTGATGCAGACTCCCTACTTCCGCATAATATTCAACATTCATAAATACCACATCTGCAAGTGAAAACAAAATACATGCATAACTTGAATGGCAAAAAAGGATTTATGTCGCAGAGCCAAGTAGTTGATGTGATGGGTTGCTTGATGCCAATAAATCAGTCTCATTTCTAGTATCACCAGCTCCGGTTGTATCAAGGACTCTTGCAGCTGATATGATGTGCTGCTTAATGGGTTCTTCTCCTTCCACGAATAGTGCAGATCCTTTGGACTCAAGTTTCATAAGGATTTGTTTGACACCATGAGAGTAACACACCTATATTCTGAATATATTTAAACAAGTAAAATTTGGCACATTTTCTGTCTAGAATGTAATTATCCTAATATATCTGATACATGATTGTCACACCTAGAAGAAATAATCCTCTTGAATAAACCAAAATGCAGGCAGAAGACAAGTACAAAACACCCACTTATTATAGATACGACTTGAATCCTGCAAAGGGGAGGTAGGAGACACCAAAAATTTCATATTGCTTTTGAATTTATATGGTATATCTTATCTAATTAGAGAAGATAAATTTTACCAGATAAATCTAAGGCAGTTCGGATGCCGCACAAAAACAAATCATTGATCATCCCCAAGGTAGCAACTGAAGCCATAAATCTTTGAATCCTAGATATTATGTCATATTTTGAACCCCTATAAATGGTATTACACATAACACAGAATTAATAAAATTTCAAATGATTGTACATAACAAAACGAATATCACTTACTATTAGATATTTCTCTATTAACAAAAGTTAGTTTTATACCTTTTCATCTCTCCCCCCCCCCCTTCTCTCTCTCTCTCTCTCTCTCTCTCTCTCTCTCTCTATATATATATATATATATATATATATCATCACCTCAAAATTTCATCCTTTCCTACTAGAAATAAAAGACTTTGCTTGGAATAACAATGCAATATGATAGCGTTGATGCCTTGATGATACTCCCAAGTAAATTATGGTCCATTAAAAAATTCAAATAGTTGAGATTAGGCTTTGTCAATTTTGATATCTTGCATTATCTTGACCAACAAAAAATACATATATATATATATCACCCTACCATGAAATGTAATTCTTCATTTTAAAACCAACAGGGTTGTTACCTTAACATCACCTTATAATAAAGCTAAATTTATGAGTGAACATTTTTATTTAGAGAAATCCATTTTCAAGATATCATTAAATATTCACATAAAAAGAAAATTAGTTAGTGCATGAATGGATCAATCTGGAGGCAATAGCATACAATGTTCCATGCAAAATATATAATGTACTCAAGAACTGCAATATAAGATAACATCGAGAGGCAAGCGAGGATGGCAATGTGCAAGCTTTTTTTTGGGTAAGCAATAGTAATCCCAAGTTAAAAGCTACAGATTGCCAACAATTTTTCACTAAGGAGGGAAGAAATAAGAAAGAAAAGGGGAAGGAGGGAAGGAATGAAGAAGATGATGTCGACCATTACAGTTATGAGAATGAGATGAGACTTTTGCCGCTGGGAGTAGGAGGGCAAAGGGGGCTTATAACTGTATTATGTAACATGGCATGAACGTTTTAATATAAAATTTGCAAACCATATATAGAACTGATATTATAAGAATCCAAAGGACATCTTTTATGAACAGTTCATCTACCTCCTCGGCAGCAAAATACCAGTCAAAACCCACACTGAAGCAACAAACACTGAATTCTGAATAAGATGTTTCACTCTCTACCTATGGTACTGTACTCTCATGCTGTTTGACTGATAGATATCAATGATCTGCCTCCAAAAATGCCCTGAACATGCCACCCAAAAGTAGAATTGATGGTAATTTGAGACGTAGAAAGCTAAATAGCCTATGAAAAATGATAATATCTGGCAAGTTGCCAATAAAGATTTAGAACTCTATAATTGAAATGTTTCATAATTTTCATGCTACTTGCAGATTAACCATAGAAAATTTTCAGAAAGGACTCAAAGGAGTAAGAATCCAGAACCTGCTGACCCCAGCCACATTTTATAATTTATGTGGGGAGAAATATTGAGTCCTGGGAGAAATATTGAGTCCTAGAGAAGCAGAATTTTGAATTATATTTTATGATCAACCTAAATACAAAACCAAGCTCAATCAAAAAGGTACAATAATGTTCCCCAACAGAAGCCAAATCTCTGCCATACTAAAAAATCTATGAACCATCTTTGAATTCCTTGAAACTAAATAATGTTTAACAAGGTTGGCAGGCAAAACGATTGAAAGGGGATTGAAAGGGGAGCTCTATCGAATAGCTATTAGACCAGTCATACTTTATGGTACCAAATGTTGGGCAGCTAGGAAACAACATTTGCATAAAGTGAGTGTGACAAAAATGCGAATGTTGAGATGGATGTGCGGTAAGACTAGAAATGATAGAATTAGAAATGATCACATTCAAGAGATGATTGGAGTAGAACCAATTGGAGATAAAATGAGAGAATCGGTTAAGATAGTTTGGACATGTGAAAAGAAGACCTTTAAGTGCACCGGTCAGGAAAAGTGACCCAGTCCACATTAAGGGTAATATTTGGGGAAGAGGAAGACCAAAGTTAATATGGGTAGAGTTAGTAAAGAAAAATATCATAGCATGTGAATTAACTGAGGCTATAGCCTTAAATAGAGCGGAATGAAAACATAGGATTCATGTAGCCTATCCCAAGTAATTGGAAAGAAAGCTTGGTTGTTGTTGTTGCAACGTTAGCAGGAAAGAAACTAATGATAGAAGATTAACCTCACAAGGGGGCAATTATTAAGACAGAAACAACACGAGGGATCTCAATGAGGATCTCGAGGAATACTAAAGTAAACAACAAAAATTTTGTTCTTTGGCCTTGGGGTGTTCTCTTTGTACTTTCTTGTTTTGTGTCAATAAAATAAACCACATTCAGCAAAAAAAAAAAGTAAACAACAAAAGTTACTTTTAGGTGTTTGCAGTTAAACAACACAACACACTTTCACACAATCAAAGCTCAAATGCCCAACTCTATACTTCAAGAACTCACACTAGTAAGCATAAAAACTTGTTTCACAACATAGAAATTTTACAAAAGTAGCTGGTATAACAAACAAACATCTCGAATCTGCTGTCTTTTCATACACATGTAAACATAAAGAAATCATGACAACAAAATGACTAGAAGATATGAGAAATTGGTGCAAATATTTGTGTTTGATAATATCTAAAAAACAACATTATACCGCGGCAACAAGATAATACGAACTGCCAATATTTGAAGCAGGGACTATAATTCTCCAGAACAAATGAGCATATCCTTCAAATGACTCTCATGAGAAAACACTTGAAACACATATCTAAGCATCCAACAATTTCCAGCACAATTACCAGCAAGCCCAAGTGAAACATGAAACCACATTGTAGCCTGATAGGCATACTAGTTTATCTGTGTCCTTGAGATCGCTGCATATCATAAGCACCCCAAGAACCAGGTCCAGGTCCATATTGAGGGAAGTTCTCTGCAGCAGCCTGTACCTAAGAAGTGACGAACAGAATAGGAGGTTCAAATGTCTCCGCGGTAGCAGCTATACCAGATGAACTTTTACATACAAGACCTACAGCTATTCGTTATAGTGCATGTGGCCATTGAAGACATTGAGCCAAAATCAAGAGAATAAAACTTACAGGATTTATGCCATAACCCGAAGGATATGAATTTCCTGCATATCCAGCTTCAGGATTGCCATAATTTCCATTATAACCTGCACTTGCATGAACAGAAATCAACACAAAGTTCAGCATAGGATAAAGTAAAAACTTATGCCGACAAATTTGATTCAAGTATTAAAGAAATCAACACATGATTTCTTTCAAATGTCTTCCATTATAGCATTCACGCCATACTTGTCTCTATGTGAATTGATTTTGTTCATGTAATAAAGACATTTGAAAGAAATCTTTTAAAAGGAAAAGTTATGCTAAAATTAAAACTTAAATAGTTTGCAATGCCAACTGCTTAACCGATGATGTAAAGGAATAGAATAAACAAGCAGAAACTTAAATTATTGAGCAATCAAGATGCGTTATGTCTGCATGTCACAAAATCAAGAGGCATAATTCTCAGCCAATGTGGGTTCCACTCCACATCCTCCTACTAAATTTTATTTTCTATATATACATATATATATATATTTTTTGTATCCACCATCCACTAACAAGACCAACCATAAGAGCATGCTGAGGTGGATATGAGTGGAATATAGGTTATAATTAAAATTTTATTTATAACAAGTGTAGATTATAACTCATAAATACAAATAAAACTAAGTGACAGTTAAAAAATTAGCAACAATTGGCTAAAAGAGACAATAAAGATGATTGGTTATATGCACAATACAGCTAGCGACCAAACCAAAAAGGACCATGGTTAAAGTACAACATTCTAAAAAGTTGATGCAAAGTGGCCATTGTTATTAAAATAAATGGTCCATTCGTACGAGGATTAGAAAGTTGGGAGGAATGAAAAATATACAGTGTGAAAGAAAAGGAACCCTTTCTCCTTCTGTTTGGTTGAGTTTGAAGGGCGAGAGAGGAATGAAGGAAAATGTTGATACAAGTTTTTACCATTATACCCCTCCATTCAAGGATGTTGTTTGTTGAAGCACAAAAATGTAAAAAAATAGAGGGCTTCCCCCTCTTATCGGTCCATTTTTTGAGAGGAATAATTTGGTAGATCCCAAGGGACTTTCCCTCCTCTTCATTCCCCTTCTTTCTTTCCTATCAAAATTTGGAAATCCATTCTCTCTTTTCCTTCTTCCCACTATTCCCTCCTACCAAACAGACCAGAAAAGATATGAACAGGATGGACAGAAAGGCTCCCTCGACACATAAATATGAAAAGGATGTACCAGTAGCAGCCTCTTTTGAAGTGGAACCCTCCTTCCCTTGTGTAGTTGTACATTCTTATTCTTCTAAAATTTATTTTTGATTTCATTTGAGAGGGAAAGAAACAATCAATCAAACAAAAATTACACCTCATTGAATCCAAACCAACCATTTGCCAGTAGATAAACCTAAGGGACATACCCGGGTTCCCACCAGCAGCAGCAGCAACACGTGCTCTGTTGTCCGCATTAGCCATCTCTGCACGAAGTTTTTCCAACTCCCGAGCCATCGAGATCAATTTTTTCTCCATCATCTGCCCATGCTCATAGTTCTCCGCATAGCCCTTCTTTTCATACTCAATGGCAGCCCTATACGCCGATAAAAGAACCAAATGCTAATCACAATTTAGACCCAAAATCTAAGTGAAAAGTTAAGCACAATATTACCTAGCTCGCTGCAACTCCTGTTTCAGACCTTCAATTTCTGCCTTCAAGGCTGGAGCCTGTTGTAAATCTGCAGTAGCTCTGGCCAGATTCTGAGTCATTGCCTGAGCCTGAGCAGTCAGCTCTTCCCTTGCAGAAGTTAATTCCTTCGTATCAGCATGAACTTGCACAAGTTCAGCCCTCATAGCCTCCACACCACGAAAATCTCTTTCTATTTCAACAGACTTTTCATATATTTCCCTCATCTGTAAATCCTTCTCTGTGTGCAACGAATTGGCAAAGTGAGCTGTTCGTTGAAGCTCATGCTGGACAGATTCTAATTCCTGCTTAAGTGCCACATGGGTTGCAGCCAGTCTCTGATTATCAATCAAAAGCCCTTGAATATCCTGATGCTGAGCTGCAAGCCGTTCCTCAATAATAGCGGGGTGAGGAGGGAATTGCCTGGAACCCATTCTGAACTGGGATTCCCTCATTTCTTCAAGCAATGAAGGGTGGGGCATTTGGCCAAGTCCTCTACCGAAGGGATGTTCATGAACAGAGGGTAGTCCAGCGTGTGGAACACCCATCATCGAAAATGGAGGCCCTTGATTTTTTCCAGACATTTTTTTCTCCCAAAATTCAATAAAAGAGGGAAAAAATGTGATTCTTGCCTATTGGTGAAGAAACTTCCCTAATCAACACACCTGAAGAAAATGAAATTATCAAAAGTGAAGTCAACAACTAAGCTCTCTTGAAACAATAAATGATGAATATCAAAAGTTCCGCTGCTGAAAAATTAATCGTATAATCTAATAAATGGCACTATGAAGACACAGACAATTCGCAAAGAATACCGGTCAAACTTGCCAAAGCAATGAACCTTAACAGAATGCAAGTTCAATAAACAGGAAGAGAAAGAAAACCCATGACACCAGATCAATCAGATCCTGAAATTGAATTGAAAGCGGCGACCGCATTGGAAAAAAAAACTTTTCTTGAGTATCACTATAAATATTTTATTTTATCATTACAACCCATGAACATAAACATTCAACCAAAATGAAGAAACAACCTGAAAGTGTAAACCCTAAAAAATGAAATTTTGCGTTAACAATATTGTGAAAAAAAAAAAAAAGGCGCTAAATTGAACCCCATAGCTGCACGGACCATCGACATACTACAAATAGCGAATCTGTAGGAAAATGAGTATAGATTCAAAACACTAACCTTTGCGAATTGTGAAGCTGTGGAGCACGGTGGAACAAATTTCCTGTTACAATTAGCACCATAAACCCTAACTATACTATATATAAGTAGAAAACATTCGAACGTACTACGTTGCGTGAAATAGTCTCTCTTGAAGGAATCATGATTGATATTGATGATACTTGGCTTCATGCATTTAAATGATCTGTCACGCGATGATTTGAGGATGGTAGAAAAGAAAAGAAAAGATAACATTACTACTTTTGTAGTATTTGGTTGATTAATGAGGCTATGTTAGGGAGAACGAAAAAAAAAGAAGATAACATTAATAACGAGATAAAAGAAAAGAAAATGATAGTGTTAAATTTTATTGTGTTTCGTTGATTAGTAAAGGGAAAGAAAAAGAAATGATAATTAACATGTTTGGAAAAAAAAAGAAATGAAACAATTTAAAAATTTTATCATTATACCCTTTTATATTTAAAAGAACAAATTTTAATTTTTATCAAAACAAAGGCAAAGTTGGTATTAATAAAGTTTCATTAAAAAAAATTGTCTTTTCTTTCCTTTCCTTCCATTTCTTTCCATTTTTGAAAAGATAACAAAACATACTATTCACCCTTAATTTATCCCTCCAAATCCTTTCAGTTCTTTTAAAAATTCATACCAAACACACAAAATTTGTTCTATTTCTTTCCTACCAAACTGACACTAAAAGAAAAAAAAAGACAGGTAACACGTTTGGAGAAAGAAATAAATAAAATAATTTAAAATTTTTACTATTTTATCCTTTTATATTTAAAAAAATAAAATTTATTTTTTATCAAAATAAGAGTAAAATTGGTATTAACAAAATTTCATTAAAAAAAGTAATCTTTCATTTCTTTTCCTTCCATTTCTTTCCATTTTTTGAACGATAACAAAAGTTACTATTCATCCTTAATTTATCCCTCCAAATCTTTCTATTTCATTTCCTTTCTATTAAAAATTTCATACCAAACACATAAAACCATATCCCCATCATCTTTCTTTTCTTTTCCTTCTATTTCTTTTCTACCAAACTGACCCTAAATAAAAAAATACGATAATTTTAAATTGACAATGATCTGTCACGCGATGATTTAAATAAAAAAAATACAATAATTTTAAATTGACAATGCAATAATATTATTGTAGAAGAGTTAATTTTTAGTTTAATACTATTGCGGTATTGCAACATTATATAATATAAATTTGCAATTTTGTACAGGTGAGTCAAGATAAGCGATTTGATTTTTACAAAAATAAAAAACGCTTTAGTGTGGATGATTTGAGAGTCATTGCTAGGGATGACAATGGGGCGGGGCGAGGCGGGTTTTGACTTCCCCGCCCCCGCAACCGTTTGACTTTTTCCGTCCCGTCCCGCAACCGTTTACAAAATCATCCCCAAACTCCATCCCCGAATCCGTTTAATTTTTCTCGCTCCGTTTATACTTCTTTTTTTAATGCAAATTTTTTTTATAATAATAAATATAATACTTAGATACATATACACCAAGTAATTTCAAACATTGTTACACCACTGTGTTCTTAATTCTTAGTCTCTTACTTGTCCATAATAATCCATAATATAGTAAAAAAAAAATAGTGGTACAAATTCCAAGTATTGTAACGTAAAATGGAATTAAAATTGTAAAGTTTAAACTAAAATAGTTCACAAATTCAAAAGTATATATAAATTTCAAGTACTGTGACATAGAATGTTTTCTTTATATTATATTATATATATATATATACTTAAATGGGGCGGGCAGGTATCCGTCGGGGTATGGTCTTACCCCGCTCCGTTTAAGTGCGGGTTATTTTTCCTAACTCCATCCCCACCCTGTTTCCTTAAACGGTTCCGTAAACGGGTTTTAAACTGGGGGAGGGGGGCGAATACCCGACGGGACAGGGCAAATTGCCATCCCTAGTCATTGCCCACGCTATTTACCTTTTAGTCATAAATTTAAGGGTAAATTACTCTGACCTCACCTGAGGTTTGATCTAATTACACCCAGCATCAAACTATTGAATTTTGTTACAATGACCTCCCTTGAGGTTTGCTCCGTTATGATACAGACCCCCTCCGTCCAAAATTCTGTTAATTTGGTCAAAAACTTTAGTTGAAAAGACCAAAATGCCCATCAACTTATATATATATATATATATATATATATATATATATGCACATATATATATTTCAGATTATAATATATATACATACTAGGGTATTACCCGTGCCTACGGCACTATAAAACAAAAAATTATTAGACTGCAATAGAAGTTAATTTCATATAATCAATGTGTCAATAAACAAATATTCCCAAAACACCAGTTGCATTAAATGAAACTCTTATACGTGTCTTACGCACATCTTTTACAGTACATATGTACAGGGTCTTACAGACCCAGAATATACCCAAAAGGAATGGACTCTTGATCCTCATTGTTAGGTAGTTGATTCCACTGTTCATCGTCTCCTAACAGTTCTGACCAATCGAATGATAATGGATCGTATGCATCTATACCAGTAAAACACCCTTTTGGATTTTCAAAGTTATCCAATTCGACTGAATCTCCTAGCTGTTCATCCTCTTCTAGATTCACAAAATTCATGTTCTCTTCTCCATATTGAACCCATCGCTGCTCCGATGGATTCAGAAGAGAAGATGAATAACAGAAGGAAGGCTTAGGGTTTTGTCGCAACGAAGAAGAAAGCAGAATAAGAATTCTCGCGTATGTACGTATACACCTATATAAGTATATCGGCGCCCCGAGAAATTCGAATCCCTGTCAACCCAACAGTCCTGAAAAACACGGCTAACATCCCAAAAAGTACGATCTCTTTTTCCCAACAACTTTTTGACTTTTTCAAAAAAGTTTTAAATTAAATTTTCTTTTTTTGCCTGATAAATATGTATATACATGTATATTTATATACATCTCTTGCACGTCATTTTCAATGTCCACTCTCTATTTCTTTTTCATTATTGGACCGACACAACATTCAATTGTCATTGAGGTTGGAGTGATTTTAGGTGTAGGAAGTGATTGTTTAAATTTAAATTTAAGTTGGAGTGATTTTGAATTTGATTTAGATTCAAGTGTAAAAAAATTGAATTTGAATTTGATGTAAATATTTAAAAGTAAAGAAATGATTGATTTGATAAAAAGTAAAAGTAAAAAAATAAAATAAAAGCCAAAAAAAATAAAATAATTCAGGTGAGAGTGAATTTATCAAATCTTAATAAATATTTTTATTAATTAGAATAGAGCTTGTATCAAATCTCTTGTATCAATTATTCAAATTAATTCAGGTGAGAGTGAATTTAAATTTCAATTTAAATTACAACTTTTTTTTGTCGCCGATATTTACATTTTTTACAGTTTGAATTTGAATTCAGGTGTAAAAAATTTGAAAGTATGTGATGTGAAAAATTTTAAAATAAACTAAAAGTAAAGACTCAATCCTTACAGAATAAAACTTCATATGTGATTTTGTTCATTATAAGACTCTATCCTCACATAATAAAAAGCATCAGAACTTTCGGTCATGGAATTTTAACATGTAAGGAGCTACAACAATTGTTCATTGGGTGTGTGTGTGTGTGTGTGAGAGAGAGAGAAAGAGAGAGTTGTTTTCCATTACATGTGCAGGTTCTACTCCAATGTATAAATAATATATAAATAGTATACATCTCCAAGTAGTATCCTATGTTAACAACAAAAGACCCTATTACGTGTCCAACAGCAACCCATTCTTCCTGGTCACAAAGGATGGCCATAATGCTTGAAATAGTCCCTCCAATGGAGAACATGCTTCTTTGATGTACTGAGGCTTGTTCCATACCTCACCGGATTCATCACATCGTCTGAAGCATATTTCATCTTCTCTTCCAAAGACAAATTGAAAAATCCTTCTAAGGCCTCCAGCATTTCCTCCATTAAAGAGACCTTCATCCCGTGATTAAGAATCTGTTCATTTTTATTTTGGTAAATTATTGAAGTAATATTAACAAATTTAAGAAACAATTATTAAAAAAATCTAAAACAAATTAAAACAAAATTACTTAGTTTAAGAATAATATATATATAGTTTCAAAAAATCACCTTGAAGAATCCCCAGTTGGCATAGGCAGAAGCGATGGCCTGAATAGTGATGAATCTAGACTCAGTGGCCTGAATGACTGATTGTTAATGGACTTTTCGTTAATGGCAAAGCATAATCTGAAGGCAGTGTGCGCAAGTTAGGCATAATGAGAAGACATTGAGCCAAGAACTAAGAGCCATGAAAATTGTTAATTACTAATTCCAAAAAATATTTACAACTTCTATAAAACTTAGTTCATCATAAGTAACAAATGAAGAGGCAAAAAAACAGAGCAGATCTGAAACAAAAAAATAACAAAATTTTCAACATATTAAAAAATTAAAATAATCAATATAACAAAAGTCTAAATTGTCCCAAAAGCCCCCTTCGTTCACACCACCACTACCTGCCATCTCCTTTTTCCACCCCTCTCTCTCTCTCTCTCTCTTAGGTATATCCCTCATCTCTCTATAATTTAGAGATATAGATAACATGTATATCGTTCTGTTATTGCTAATCTATGTAATGATTTGTTTGATTACTTGACAGATTTGCTAATCTTCCCAAAATCCATAGAGATCTACAGATCCCCTTTTCATTTCACGACATCGATTCATTATCAACCACCATCTATTCGCATCCATTGCAGAGCTCTGCTTCCACTCTCCACAACCGTAACTAAATCATTCAACAACAAATCACAATAGTTATAACAACGATTGAGATTCTAGGATTGAAACTCACCTTTACAATGGGAGATCTTGAGCAACCACTCGATCACCTTTCGATCGACGCCGATCCTCTACTTGCCGCCGTTGCTTAGGGTGCTGGTGGTTGGCTTCTTCTTCCAGCTCGTCAGGTTCAACGGGTTCGGCCGGATCTAGCAAGTTGGGTTTGGCCGGAGTGGAGCAAGTTGGGGTCGGCCTGATCTAGTCATTCAGGTCGTCGCCGGACCAGAGTGGAGCACGTGGTGAAGGTTTCGCCGCCATTGATGGTGTGTTCGAATGAGGTCATGGAGAGAGAGAGAGTGAGATGGGGGGGGGAGAGAATGATGGTGTCTGAAATGAGAGAGAGAGATATTTACGGATATAATGATGGGAATGTTATTTTAGGGGTAATTGATAAATGTTTAAATTTGAATTTAGGTGGGAATAAATCATGACCGTTGATTGAAAATAGGAAGAGTAATTTTAGACCGTAGATAAGGATATATATTTTGAACCGTTAGATGAAATTTTTAAGCATTTGTGACCATTAGATGGTAAATTTATTTTGGGGGGAAATTCAAAGTCAATGCTGAAATGTTATATAAATATATGCACTATTCCGGTCATCTTCTTCGGCGATGTGCACTATTCCGGTCATCTTCTCCGACGAATTTTCGGCGACTTTCATGGGTTCCGGTCATCTTCTCCGGTGAGCTGCACGGTTCCGGTCATCTTCTCCGGCGTATTTCCGGCGAGATACACTGTTCCGGTCATCTTCTCCGGGGAATTTTCGGCGAGTTGCTCTGTTCCGGTCATCTTCTCCGGCGAATTTCCGGCGAGATGCACTGTTCCGGTCATCTTCTCCGGCGAATTTTCAGTCACCTTCATTTTTCCAGCGAACTTTTCGGGAAGTCAATTTTGGTCATTTTTTACCAACTCAAACTAGTTCCTAGCTAAATGGACCATTCCGAACGCAACTGTGAAGTCTGTTTTTTAGAATTCAGCTTCGATTTGTCAGATTTAGCATCCAAGTGTTGTGATATTAATAAAATATATTAATATAATATTAATAAGGGTATAATAGACATTTCACCCAAAAATTAACCTCTGTTAGTCAATTTCTGTTAGAGGGGAGGTCATTGTAACAAATTTCTTTAGTTTAATGTTGGCTGTAATTAGGGCAAACCTCAGGGGAGGTCAGTGTAATTTACCCTAAATTTAAATCATTCATGATTTACTGCAATACAAGGTAATTTTGTAAATTCAACTTTTGAAAATTAAACAATTTTGAATTTGATAATAACAATAATAACAAAGAAACAAAAAAAAAATCAACTTTTCTTTTAAAAACATAATCAACTTATTTGTTTTAGGGTAAATTACAATTAGCTACCCTCTAGATTGAGTTTATTATACAGTTTACACTCGTCTCTCTTGTATTTTGTTATATTACACTTACCCCTGTCGGTGACCGACGTCAATGTTTGTTTACAAAAATTATGAAATTACGTTTATGCCCTTATCATTATATATATAATTTTAACACAAAAATATTTTCATTACAATTACATTATACACTTGCATAGATTCTCATAAATTCTAAAGACTGAAATGTTCCAAAGCTCGAAGTGTTTGTGAAACACTTGGAACAAAAGAGACACTCCAAAACCTATTAGGTTTCATTGTTCGTCATCATCATTCGAAAATAAGTTAGGATTTCATCGTTCATCATCATCATTGTCCGAATCAATAATCGATATAATTGAAGGCCAACAAGGACTAAAACTAAAAGATATATTGACGGATAAATAGATATAAACTTGGTAATAAATTTAGAGAGAGAAAGAGAAGATGGAAGGCAAATATGTAGAATAAAATGATTTATGTATTTTTTTTAGTTAGGGTTAGATTTGTCTTTTCGCACAAGCAGCATAGGACAAAAGTTTTCCTACAAAGATTTGAAGGATATTTTTGACATATAAGTCTTCAAATTTGGTCACGTCAATATTGAGTCTATTGGCCATTGTTGATCATTAGTGTCACTAACATTAAGGGAGTATTTGTTATAAATGTGTAAACTAGAGATGAGTAAGTGTAATATGCCAAAACACAGGAGAGACCAGTGTAATAAACTTAATCTAGGGGGTAGGTAAGTGTAAAGAGCATAAACGTAATTTCACATTTTTCATTAACAACCATTAACGAGTCATCTAGGAAGCACAGATACTTCTATAAGAGTAAAGTACCCGTATCGAATACTTATCGGATACTGATACTTTTCTGATACTCGTGGATACTTGTCCAATACTTCCTAAAATTATTCATAATTTTTAAAATATATTTTTTATTTATAACACATATCCGATACTTCGACCATGCATTCGATACTTCTCAAATATTTCAGAACACACTTCTAACAAATTTTGAACATTAAAATATAGTTTTTCAAATAATAATATCATAGTATAATTGTTAAAAAAAGTTTAAATTTATTTTTAAAAAAAGTGTTGAGATATATATCATAATTTAGTACAAAATTTATCCATATAAATTATGTAGTATGATTCTTAACTCTTATTTTGTTTGTTAATCATAAAAATTTATTAAAAAAAATGTTAATAACTCTATTTTTTGCATATATAAAAGTATAATTTGTTATTTTTATATTGTTGTATCTTGCCGTACTCGAATTCTTTTTTTTGAGATTTGTCGTATCGATGTACCCGTATCGTATCGTAGCCATGTCCCATATCCGTATTCATGCTTTCTAGCGTATCATTGAGAGGGTGCAAGCAGTGTAATATGCCTAAATACAAGACTAACAAGTGTAATAAATCTAATTTAGAGAGGAGGTATTTCTTTGTTTTATTCTATGAGCTCAAATTTTGATCAAATAGATAAAACATTCAAATGTAATTGATTCGATTAAAATTTTCAGAAAACTTGACTCTTTCATATTAAGTGAAAAGTCAAGAAATAGAAAATGTAAAAATATATTCGAACCAAAAAATCAATTATTATAAATTTGTATCTTTAAAAACTTAATTGAATAGAGGCTGACAATCTTATCAAATAGATAAAACATTCAAATGTAATGGATTCGATTAAAATTTTAAAAAAAATTGACTCTTTCATATTAAGTGAAAAGCCAAGAAATAAAATTTGTAAAAATATATTCGAACCAAAAAATCAATTATTATAAATTTGTATCTTTAAAAACTTAATTGAACAAAGGCTTACAATCTTCTTTCATATTCCTTTTTCTGCCCCTCCTAACACCTTCAATAAACAAGACCACACTGGATAATGATTCTTACTCCTATTTCTTTTTATGTTGTTTCTATAAAAAACAAAAAAACAAAAACAAAAACAAAAACAAAAAACTGAAAGTTTAGATCAATTAAAAAATATGAATTTAAGTTTTAAGAAGAAAATTGTGAATTCATTGAATTCAAATTAACCAACAGATATCTTGATGTGCGTCCAAATGATATCATCTTTTTAATCACCATTTGTTAGTTTGAATTCACATTACTTAGTCGATTAAGTATTTCATTTTAAAAATAATAAAGAGAGAAACAAAAAAATAGGAAAATTATTCTATGAAAAAAAAAGAAAGAAATTTGAGAGGAGGTTAAGAAAGAGACATGTCTAATTCTGAGTTTTTTTTATAAAAAAATACTAAGTAATTTTCTTTCTTTTATCCATATAGGAATTGATGACTTACTCATTTTCAGATACTTCCATATTGTTCAAATAGGTATTATCATATTAATTAAATTCAATAATAGATTCTTGGAAAAATCTTAAACAAAATTATTCTAAAGTAATGATAAAGTCTAAAAAAGATAAATAGTCCAAATTGAAACTTAATTGCTGATGAGTGGTCATTTGAGGATAATTTGGTAAAAAATACTTCGTATTTATTAAACACTTTAAAAATAATTTTTAGATGATGAAATTACCATTCAATATAAAATTAACTCTTTGAATTCACCCTCCTCTCTCTCTTCCTCGTCCATCTTTAAAATTTTTTAGGCAAAAACGCATAATACCCCCCTAGGGTTTCACGGAATGAGCAAAAAAACCCCTGTACTATATAATTGATTAGATCAGTCCTACTAGTTTAAAAAATGAACAAGTTGCCCCCTACTTTTGACCGGAGACTAAATTCCGGCGGATGATTTTATATAAATCCTAAAATATCCCTAATATGACCACTATACCCCTCACCTTATAAAACCAACATATTCTATCAACCAAACCTATTTATTTTCCTCTATGCTCTCTCTCTCTCATTTATGAGATATAATCTTATTTTTTGAATTTACTTTTTTTTCAAGAATTTTGTGCATTATTGTTACTGTAGATGGATGAAATATCATATTCTTCCAATAATTCAAAAATAAGAGAAAAAGAACTACCAATATAATTTTGTCGTGCATAATTTTTTTTTTCTTTCTTTGGAAGATTAAGAGTTACAGTAATATCCTATTTTTTATAATGAATTTCTTTTGACGAGTAGCATAAAGGAACATCCTAATATGGTGAACTCTGCAAGCTTAGTTCATATCACTTAAAGAGCCACCACCATTTCAAGCTTGACATGAACCTTAGGAGAAAAATACTTCCCTCTTAAAACACACCAGATTAATAACTGACCTCGAATATTACAAAAAATATTTCGACATAAATAGTCACCTCTATGTTACATGACAATCGTTTTGTTGATCAATATATAAAACTAGTATAAAAAACATCGATAATGAAGATTGATACAAACATCATTCAGAGGTAAATTGCTATGCAAAACTAATATTGATTTAGTTTGCCGATGATAGCACATTTGCAACATTTCACAACTTAAACAACCTGTCATAAGCCAAAGCATTGGTACCATAACTGTCATAAGCTATTGTTTGCATTAAAAAATCAAACCATTGGTACTATAACTGGCATAAGCCATTGTTTGCATAAAAAAATCAAACCATTAGTACCATTACTGTCATAAGCCATTGCTTGTACAAAAAACTAAACCATCGTATGAAACATTTACAAAAAACAGAATATAAAACACCACAAAAATGTTTCCTCCCATCAGCTGCAACAAAAGTTGTACCATTGGTGCAACAACAAAAAATGTTTCCTCCCATCAAATGCAATGCCTATGAATGGGCCTGCATAAAAAAAAATGATGAAGACTGTTATAATTACACAAGTCATTTGAATCATAACATGACCATTTCACTTGATTTTTCTGAAATTTCATATACCTTGATGAAAATGATGTTTGATTACTCCACAGAACATTCAAATCAACTGATGAAGACTGAGATAGGTTACTCTAACATATTTCCATACCTTGGCGGTATTGTAATCACCTATGTAAGAAAATGATATATATGGTTAATTGTTATAAAATATGAAAATATAATGATAAAAAAAATTATTTTACCTCTTGTAGTTGCCTTTTATTTCCTCCCCCTCTAGCAGCCATTCCATCAACTCTTATTCTTCCACTCACAACCCTTCCATCTCCTCTTCCTATTGCAGCACTTCCATTAATGTTTGGTACTCCACCAAGTAGACCAGAAGTAACATGCAACTTTATTCTACCTCCTTGACCTCTTACCCCTAGGTCTAAGTGTAGTCTTCGTTGCTTTGCAAGTTCGAGTGTTGTGGCTCATTTTCCCACACCTGCCACATCTAATATGTGACCTTTTTCTGCTAAGTACCCCAGGTTTACTAACCTCATCAACTGCCTTTTTCCTTAACTTTTTAGGCCTGCCAGTTGTAACCCTGACAATGGGTAGGTGTGTGGGATCAGTTCCAACTTCACATTCTAAGCGTCTAAGGGGAATAAGAAATATGATAAGCATATATATCCTCAAATATATCTCCCTATGATAACAACTGTCAACATACTCCTCACATTTCCCCCTTTCTGAAATAATACATACAATTGCATGGATGCAATGTATCCCTCTTACATCCCATTCACAACAACTACACGTTCTAGCTTCCAAATTGACACCCTCATTCACTCCTTTGTAGTAAACCTCATATATATGTGGACTTTATTTTTTAGTACTACAATGTTTGGAGTCATCCATCTTTTTTTGCAACTCATCTACTATGTTAGCACACAATAATCCATTCTTTTTATGAATTCACTCTCTTTTTGATTGAAAGCGATACATCAAATAACCTTAGATCCACTCCAACATAGTAATTAATGGTTTATCCTTAGCCTCACGAATGTTGTCATTCCATGTCTCACACATGTTGTTAATAACCAAATCACACTTGGAATTATCGTTGAACTTAGACCTTGACCATAACCTATGAGGCACATTTATAAGCCATGTATATGCATCCTTATCAATCTTCTTGATAATCTGCATGTAATACTCAAATGCATTAGTAGTAAGTGCCCTTATTGCATTCCACATCTCATTTCTTAACTTCACTCCCTTAAACTTCTTCTTGAAATTCTCATACATATGTTTTATACAATATTTATGGTCAGCCCCATACAACATGTCTTCAAAAGTTTCCACTAAACCCTATGAAACAAACAAACATTAATTAAACTAAAATTCAAACAAATATGGTTTAAACTAATATAAATTAATAGTATTTTAAATTTATACCTTACGTCTATCAGACATAAATGTAAATCGATGTAGTGGACCTAATGCACTTTGTAGTTGATCCATAAACCACTTCCAAGATTCTTTTGTTTCAGCTCTAACCACAACAATGACAATTGAAAAAAATTCCATTGTCACCATCCCTCCCAATTGCACTTAATAATTGACCTTTGTAGGGACCCTTCAAGAAACAACCATCCAACCCAATGAATAGCCTACACCCTTCCAAGAAACCTCTTTTCATTGCTTCAAAGCAAATGAATAACCCTCAAGTCTTGCAGGTGATCAAGTGTTGGCCTGTTGACACTGGTTACAACAATGCTACTAGGGTTAGTCTTGTGAGATATATAATTGTAATTGGCAAATTTCGATGTCAAAACTTGTTGATCGAGTTGTAATTTTTGTTTAATCTTGTGTCTCGATATTCAGAACTGAACGGAAGGTGTCTCGATACTGTGGATTTGATGAGGATATCACTTAGAACAGATATGTGAGTGAGGACATTATGTTTTGAAGTTTGGTGGGCTTAGGACTTGGAAAATATGCTTTAAATGTTACATTGAATTTTTGCTAAGTCCCACCGGTCCCCAAATATGAGGACCGGTCCAACTTCTCTCTGGATTTTCAAAATTCAACATGTCTGAAAAGTCCCACCGGTCCCCAAATATTAGGACCGGTCAGTCTTTTCTCAGGACTTGGAAATTTCCAAGTGTCTGCAAAAGTCCCACCGGTTCTCAATTTTTAGGACCGGTCTGACTAGGTTGACATGCGCGAAAATTTCCTTTTTGATCCGAATTGATTTCCTAGTCAACCAAAACTTCTCTAAAACTTTCCGTAGGTGTTTTAAACTTGTTTTCCAAGTAGACTAAGGATTCAAAACCTTATAAATACCTCTTTATGCTTCAATCAAAAAGAGAGAGATGAGGAACTCAATGATTTAATATTCAGAGCCAGGAATATATTTTTGGGAACTAAAAGAGGAATTTATGAGAGAAAATCTTCATTGATTTTTATTTTTGAGAGCACACACACACTGAGTGTTTAAGTTGTGATGTTCTTCTTCATCTGATCAACGGAATCTTCAAGACATCATCAGTCTACAAAGGTTGATCAAGAGCAGCAGAGGTGGTTCCTTCAAACTACAAGATTTTATCTGAAGAGGAAGAGAAACGATCACTACGAAGGGAACAAAATATTTTCTGAGTATTGTTGTTCTTTCAGCTACCTTTCTGTAAGGATTGTGACGTTAGCCGGAAGTCTGCAGCAGTTGAACATGTTGTCGCAATCATAAGCCTAAGGTGTTCCGCATCAGATCCTTGACAGAGTGAAGAGGAGTGTGAGTCTGGGACAGAGTCTGATGTACTTTGCTTCGAGATAGTGGATTGGTTTCTCTGGGGTTTTTGCCTCACCCCCGTGGTTTTTCCCATCTTGGGTTTCCACGTAAAATTCCTGGTGTCATCTCTAACTTTTCCTTACTTGCTTTATTTATTTTGTGATTGGTTTGGATGCTTAATTGATAATAATTGTGGGTAATTAATCAATCATAAAAATTAGGCAAGAAGACCTATTCACCCCCCTCTAGGTCTAAGGATTAGCATGCATCTCACTCTAAATTAACTAAACTGCTTCCGCACCGCGCAACTCACAAGTCTTTTGAATTAAATGGCAATAATCTCTTGCTCTACTGAATTGCATCTCATGGTCCCTGTCAATATCCTTCAATGCCATCTTTTTTGCTCTATAAACCTTAGATTTTGTAACAAACACATCAAGATCCCTTAAGGTTGCCTTCTTCATTGCACTGGTCTTCCATTTAGGTTCATCCCTCAAGTTCATGTATTTGTTTGCCAACATACATGTGGATGTTTGTTTAGATATTTTATTCCAAGTGTAACAATAAGTTGGATTTAATGTCTTAATTTGGAAACTGCCATATACATTGTTAGAGGATGCATGAATCCTCCACCCACAACTAGAATATCATACAACAGTAACTCTATTGCCCTAATCTTCACAAATCTGAAGTCATATTTGTCACTAAAAGAATGAGCCCTCAAGTTCTCTCTAAACTTTGTTGCTGATTTATATTTCTTACTAACTTCCAAACTCGTAATCATACTTCTTGGAGCATGCAGGCCACCATCACCATCCTCATCCTTAGAAGAGTTGTTTAAGCTTTGTAGGTCATCACTTGGTGCATATGTTGAGTCAATATTAGAATAATTATATTCTCTTACATGCAGATCAAGCTCCACAACATCAAACCCATTATCCACTTCATATTCATGAGCCTCAGCATCTATATTGTTCACTGTTAGCTCAACATTATCATCTTCTATCTCAGCATTTCTATTTGGCACCTCATTGTTCACTGCCAACTCAACATTACCATTAGCCACCTCACACGCCCACTCTAATATTTCATCTTCCTACACTGCATGTTCTGCTATTTCTACCACGATGTCAACATCATCGTCAACCAATACAGTCCGGGGGTAATCTAACATGTTCATTATCTGTAAACACATGAAAAATTAACAAAAGCACGAGACGTCATAAAATATGCAGCAGCTAATTAAGTTTAGAAACAAAGAAAATATGCAGCAACTAATTAGGTTCCTAAATAAAGTGACCTCATAGCTACCATTTTTAGTACCTATGACTTAATTTTTAGTAGAAGATCAATTGTTAATCTCTTGAAGTAAAACTTCTCAACCCTCTTCCATCAGTTGGCAAGTGGTTTTTTATACACTATTACACTGGTGATCTCCAGGAACAGAGTATGATAAAATCTCGAGGTACAGAGAGATAATCTTACTCATCTCTCTCTTTTATAATGTCAGTTATTCATTTCTTTGGTATTTTTACAAGAATTATTGTATTTTACATAAAGCCATATATATATATATATATAAAGGAAAACCCATTTAGTAGTTTTTCCTCATGCTCTGTTTTCAACCCAAAACATTAAAAAACAAGAACAGGCCATAAAATCTAATTGTCTACCCATCACCCCAATAGACTTCTAGTTGCACAAGCAGGTAAGTCAAAAAAGAAAGAAAAAAATAGTATAGTTAGAAAGTGCTAGAAGGTAAAAAGCTAATTTAACTTCAAAAAAAATATAATGACCATATATAATGAAATTTTTTTTAATAGAAAACAAAAAATAAAAATGGAAAAAATTCATAGAACTTTAGCAAAAGCTCTATAATAGCATCATCACCTATTTATCTATTCCCATTATCGTCTGTTGATGACTCAGAGGAAGTGTCATCTATTGTTGAGTTTGAAGTTGTCTCGGATTGGCTTCCACTCTCGTTATCTAAAGTCCCACGTGGTTTGTCCTCAACAAGTTGTTTCAGGAACTATATAAGTACTATATAACTTAGAAGAGAGTGAGTTGGTGGCAGTGGTGGTCATGGGTGGCTGTGGCAGTGATGGTATAAGATGGCAACAGTGGTAGTTGTGGGTAGAGAAGGGGACGATGGTGGAAAGAGATCTAAAAATGAAAAAAAAAAACACAGATAGAAAAGTGACAAATGTAATAGAGAAGTATAGAGAACTCAACTATTCGAACTTTAGATCCAAAATCGCACTGGTCTAAAGCCCTAGATCGCGTTTAATCGCACTGGTTTGAAGCCCTAAATCGCGTTTTCCCTCTTTTCTCTCTCTTAGCACTGAACAAACCACCACACAAACACGTCTCAAACACTTTTGTTTTGGGATATGGATCGGTTTACACATTGAGGTTAGCTTCGGTATTTTAAATTTTTTAATTTTTTAAAAAGTTAATTATAAGGGACAGTTTGGTAAATGCACTTCATTATTTATTGGAATTTGGTTTCCGGTCAAATGTAGGAGGGCAACTTGCTCATTTTTTAAACTAGTAGGACTGAACTGTCCAGTTATATAGTACAGGGGATTTTTTGTTCATTTTGTGAAACCCTAGGGAGTTATTATGCACTTTTGCCAATTTTTTATTTTAATTTGTTAGTCTGCTAATTAAAAAGATAGGATTTCTTTATCATCCTTGTCTATTTTCTCATTCTCTTTACCATGGTCTCAAAACATACTACATAACTGAGAGGATAAAAAGTTACATAACAAATTTGAGACACAATAAAAGTTTCTTAAATTTGCTTACGAAGTGTTTGAGAGAACGAAAAATGAGAAAAAAATTTTTCTCTCCCAAAGAGATCAAAAATTTTATTAGATCAACAAGACAAATATCATAAACATCATTTGTATTCAATTCATAATAACTCTGTGTACAAGTCCACGACACTCCCAGTTTATAGCCTTAAAGTTTATACTTGTCATATATTGGTAACCTCAATTATGTCTATTTCTATACCACACACACACACTTGTTTCTCAATTTTCATGCTAACAAAGAGGAAGAGAAAATTCATTGCAAAAACTCAAACCAGATGCTTCTGCAATGCTAATATTGCTCCAATTTGAAGAAGATTAAACAACCTTAACACCATTCACTGCCACACCATTACTTGCAAAAAACTAGAAGTTCGATTTACTTTATCAAATGATTTTTTTTTTAACATATGCTATCAAATATCCAAAACCAATAAAAAGAAATTCATTTTCAATATTGTTTTAATTATTGTCGCTTTAAATTATTGTTTCTTATTCTAGTTGCTAATCCAGTATTCTTGTTGCCATCACCAAATAACAACTTCTAGCATCACTTACAAATAAACAATAAAAATCATGAATTATATAAGAATATAAATAATACAATATATGAAAATAAAAATAAATAATTATTACTTAAAAGTTATTTCTAGATGTTTATTAGGCAACTTGAAAGAGTCAATGCTTATTAGGCAACTTGAAGCAAAATATTTAATTGAGATTAATGTGAAGGGTACACTTGTACAATTATAAAAAAATTATAATAGGAAGGATATTTATGTAATAAGTGATCAAATAGTCACTCATCAGCAATTAAGTTTCAATTTTGGTGACTATTCTTCTTTTCCGAACTTTATGGTCACTTTAGAGAAATTTTGTTTAGGATTGGTCACCAAAATATAATTTTCCCTAGATTCTTATTAGCCCTCCAACCTCTGTGTGTGTGTGTGTGTGTGTGTGTGTAAGGATGAAGCCAGTATAGGTTTAGGGGAGATTTTTTTCTTACTTTTATTTATGCATATTTGTAAAATTTTACAAAATATCCCCTAAAATTTTCACTTTCTAAAAATATCTCTAATTCTTTCTTTCTTTTCTCTTTTACTCTTCAAATTCATTTGATTTCCTCCCAAAAAAAAGAAAAAAAACATTATTTTTCTTCAATCAAACCCCTTTTCTTTTTTACCCTTCAAAGTTCTCTCATTTTCTTCTCCTTCTTCTTCTTTCCCCCAAAAGGAGAATGGATATATTAAAGAATCATCTGTGATCAGCAACTAAATTCTTCTTCATTTTCTTCTTTTGTTTTTTCCTCCCTTCTCGGACTCATGAAGGACTCATGAATGATATATGTGCTGTAAATTTTTTTTTTCTCTTCTTATCCTCTCTCTTTCTTTTCTCCATCTTCTTCTTATTTAAATTGATTACTGCAATTTTATGAACTTAATATTTGTATTTTATATTTTTGAAAATTTCTTTATTGTATTTTTTTACAAATAATGACATACTTTTTCAATGTACTATTACTGCATTTTTATTTTTCTATCTTGTTGCACTGTTAATTGTCATATTAATTGGGAAAAAAAATACTTTATCAATTATCATGTTCAATATGCCCTGAAAAAACTTCTAGACTCAATTTTAAACTTGTCTATTATCAGCTTCAATTTTAGGAGATTAGTGTTGAAGTTCGCTGGTTAGCTTAGTTATATATATACACACACTAGTGCATACTCGTGCCTACTGCACTATTATGCACTTAAAATTGTGGCTGTTAAATTGAGTTATTTTGAACTGAAGATAGACAAAGATATTTTGATCCACATGAATGATTTTTTTAACAACTTTTGACCGCTAAATTGACTTTTTTGTCTTATTATTTCAAGCTTAAATGTAATATAGATATATATGCAAAATGTGCACAAAACACCGTGCTACACGAAAAAATATGAACAAAACACTCTTCCATTTATGTACGTGTATATAACTAGAAAATATTTGAAAATTATGTGCAAATACCCCCTCCATTGACGGCCTATTTTGACCAAAACAAAATTGCTAAAAACTCCAAAATACTCGTTTTAAATGACATGAATGCCCCTCAGAGCCTTTGTCACCCTTGTGCCATGTTTAAGGTTTTGGACATTTTGCTTCTTTTTTGTTTTTTAAACGAAGTTTTTGTACATTTTATGTATATTAGATAATTTTTTTTTAATACTTTATCCTAAAAAGAGAGATTATACACGCACCAAGTATCTCTAGATGAGATGCTTTTGTTTCGATAAAAAAAAATTAAAAACAAAATTTTTATATTATTTGCTCTCCTACAAATTCTATAGTTTTGACTACCACACGACCTATCCCTATTAAATCGTCTCATTGAAGGTTTATCATTTATGACATCCTTGAAACCCCCGTGAGATGTTACACAAAAAAAAAAAAAAAACCGTGAGTGCCTTCATTGGCTTCAATCAAGCCTTGAATCGGTGAGAGAGATTAATTGCCAACGGCTAATACACAAGGAGGCCCACTAATCAACGTCTCGGCCCAACCGACGGTGACCCTCACATGAAGCCTACGGACCCTACAATATTGCAACGTACACTAATCCCCAACCTTCCAAATATATCCATACAATAATTCTCCTCATTTACCCATACTTTCTATACATGTATACTATACACACACACACACACACACACAAATATATACCATATCTAGCTTTGTTGAAACAAAGATTGTTAGTATATTAGAAAGAATTCATGGAAGCTCTGTGGAACTTAGAAGACAAATGGAAGCTATCAACCCAAGAAGCAATTATTCTATTTGTTGGCACTGCATTTTTAGTCATTGGAGTTTGCACTGTGACGGCTCTAAAGAAGAGGACTAGAAGAAAGCAACTTGTTAACCAAGAACCTGATGAGGAGGAGGATGAATCAGTTGATACAAATTGGTTCGAGCCACGGCCTGGTTGGTGCTCGATGAAGAAGGTGTTGATGAGCTCAGTGCAGTGGAACAGAGCGAACAAGTGGGAGGACAGAATAAGTGGGATTGGGAGAGAGAGCCCATCACCACTCCTCGTTAAAGGAGGGTGTGAAGCCGACGTGGGGTGGCAGAGTCATAACTCTTTGTCACCGGTGTGGCAGAGGCCCATCCTCATGGGTGAGAAGTGTGAGCTACCGAGGTTCAGTGGGCTAATTCTCTACGACGAGAGAGGCACACCACTTCATCATTCAGACAAAGGAACTACCCATCTGCAGGTAAATAACTATGGTTGATTGATTTGAAAGCTAAATTCTCTGTTTTTGTTACTTCTATGGCCTCTTACTTCACAGTTCTTGTATATCTGTAGCCAATAACACAGTTGTAATACAACTTCTATTAAAGAGCATACCATATATATAAACATGGTGAATAGTGCAATAAACACCTCATGTACATAATGAGGATGGCTAGATCGATTCAGGTTTTTCCGATCGCACCATTCCCAAACCAAATTCACAAGCCAGTTCCTACCCCCATAACTATGGATCATCCATATTTACTTCTCCAAAACTAACTTGTTTTCTGTGTTGCTGTTTTTAGGAAAATATGGCTACTGTCAAGAGAACAAGTCTGAGAGATTTGCTGTGATTCATGAGAAGCAATGGCCTTACATACAGTATGACGGCGAAAGAAGATTCGCGCAGACGACAGAACCCAAATAATTGAAACAAGATTTTGTTGAGCTTAGTTGTATGTATGAAAAGAGATTGAGAGTGAGTAGTAGACTGTAGATCAGTTCTTTTCTGCAATTATATAGTAAAGCATTGCTGAAACAGATTTCCCTGCTTCCATTTTTCCTTTGTATGGCAAGTTATGACATGCTTTTGACACATTTAAGTAAGCAAGTTCAGTCCCATCTGATTTTTAATTTGGAACAATCAAGTGCAAAGTGATAAAAAGAAAATAAAAAGGGAAAGGAAGTGCACAAGATCGGACATAACAGCAACATCCAGCTCGAGTTTATAAATTCTTCAACATATGGCTTAACACAAACACAGAATCAATAACCCACAGCCTAATCTATCAGCATGAATGCACTTCTTTTTCCCCATTGTGTTTTCCTCTTAAACAAACAGCCTAAAGGTTAGAAAATTAATGACTTCAAAATGGGAAAAATAATGTACGGAGTTCTCCCAAAAGTAAAGATAACACAGGAAAGTAGACAAGTCTTCAGGTTTCATATTGTTTAAGTAGAGATAACACAGGAAAGTAGACAAGTCTTCAGGTTTCATATTGTTTGACCACAAAATATGCACTCTGATCATTTCCCAATGATTTGTACACTTTCATTTCTTTTGGCTGCTGCGCAGGCTTCTCTTTGAATTTTCTTTTCTGATGAACTATATTTTAGTTTACAGCATATAATGAGAGCTTATGGGGAAAAATAAGACTTCAAATTTCCCACTGCCATTTAACCATGGAAGCAATCTTTGAATATGACACCAATATACCTGACTAATAGACACATCCAGCATGAGAGATTGCTGCCGGAAAAGAGAGAGAAATACATTACAGAATTATAATTTTTTTCACCAAGGAATTGCCATTAGCACGCAGCACATGGCAGTCAAGATTGTGGCATCAAACTTGCATTTACTGTGAAATTTCAGATCTCCAAATCCTGATGGAGCCATTCTATTGCATTTTTATCTAAATTTTAGCACCTTCAGCCCAACAACCTAAATCTTCCAACAAGTTTCATCACTCTTCACCATACAACATAACCACCTTCCCAACTGCTCATTTTTTTAATAGTCATCTATGGAGACAATCCTATTCTTTCCCAAATGCCTTCTCTTTTCATTTTATGGAAATGAACTTCTGAATCTGCCATCTTCTTCACTCTCAATTGTATCTTTTATTGATTAAATGGCTTTTTGCCCCTTAAAAGCATAGGAATCTTATGCTTACAAAGATTTTATGCTTACCTTACGGGGGGAAAAAAGAAAAATTTTATGCTTTGGTTAATTTGAATACTATGGTCATGGAACTTGCATCAGTAAAAATCTCTCTTTCAAGTAAATACCCATGTTGACTGACATGATTCAATTGGCAAATTCATATAATCACTCCCCCGAACTGAACAAGCTGAGACACTAAAAATAATTCTCCAACCCAGGTTACACTGGCTCTCCACGATCATACTCGGTGCATTCAATGCATTCTTTTCAGGTTGACTTTAAACCAATACAATCTAAACCATTCCTTTACCATGCATCCACCACTTTGGAGTTTGTCAACAACACCTTGACCATACACCGAGGAACTTTAACTTGGTTTACGCTATTCTCATATCCAGTCCAAACACCGAAAACAAAAATTCAGCTAGACAATTGCAACTAGAAACCTTTTGTTTCACTAACAACTGCTCAGTCACCAATAAATATATATATATATATGTATGTATAAGGATATCCACCATATTCCTGTTGTAAGTTAGTGAAGACCAGGTGTACCGATGCACGATTTAAGTAAAAAGAGATCTCATTGGAAGACTTACTAAAGCTAATGTGAATTGCCTTAATCTAGTTACAAAAGCTAATGTATGAGTAATATTTTATCCGAGAGGTAGCAAGTACAGATTTCCAGACAACTCCATAATTAATGAATATAAGTACCATCCTTTTTCTGGTACAAGCACCTGATATTTTCCTAGCATAAAGTATTTTATTAAACTACAAGGCTAATTAACCAGTCTACTTTTTCTCATGCATCTCACATTTCTTTCAGTTTACTTGGAGCAAGAGCAGTTGCTCTCTTCATTGAAGCAAATTTCTTACTTCATTAATTTTACTCGAACTGCTCCTCCACTAGTGCAACACGTATTAAGTGATTCCTGGTAAATGCCAATCAGTAGGTCAGCACCTCTCAGTCTTGAAGCTAATTAGCAGGATCATTTTATCATCCCTAATTCATATGATACAATCACTGCTCGTCAATCTTATGTTTCACTGAGGGGTAAAAAATCATTTTCATCTATCTTTGGGTTTATCCTTGACTGTTGCTTTCTTTGTTTCCTTTTCACATTAATGTGTCTTTACCATTTCACCACCTCCATCCCACATCAAAATCTTTGAGAGAATTGTTTTTTACCCATGACCTTATCAAACTCCCAACATTCCACCACAGTGTTTCTCAAGGTAGTTGGCCTTCAGATTCTCCAAATACTTCACTTTGTGCACTTCTATTGTGATAGGCTATTTCAATACAGATTTGTGCTATTTCAAAATTTCCATGTGCATTCCACAATCAACTCATCTCTAAATTTATTTCTCATCTAACTTACCCTACCTTCAATGTGGTCCTTTTTAGTTCTCAGCCTTTCTGCAATATGAAGCAAAACTGAACTCTACCAAAATTAAGACCTTAAACAAAGCAATTAATTGATAAGATATACATCATACACTATAAAAAAACGTGCTTCAAGAAATAGGTGCACTTGTTTATTTTGATATGTAGAAATATGGATATGCAGTGAGAGGTTAGAAACAATATATTAAAGAGATGTTTAGTGAATAGCTATTTGAAAATAAAAACTGTTCAGCGGATAAGAAACTAGCAAAAATAATTTAATGTACTCAAATAGCACTAATTCAATTGAAATTGATAAAATATTCACCTGTGGAGAGGAGTTCGACGTATAGGAATATGACTTTCTTCCTCTGTGTGATACGTGTCTCATAATATGGTGACAGTAATCAATCATAGACGATTCTAAACATATATTGGAAAATCAATTGCAAAGAAACTCTATTTACAGAAAAGCAAGGATATCCAGAGCCTAAAAACATAATTTGGAATATGGAAAAGAAAAGCCATGTGGTTAATCTTCGTGATTTAATAACTCGCAGGCAGGTATTTTTTACTACAATTTACATGTCATTCATACCCCAGACTGAAAAAACAGAGAGGAATCTGATAACACTCAACTGAGTACATAAATAATTGGCAAATAGGACGGAGAAAGCCTGGCAAGTGCATTCTTAAACCCAAAATTTATGCTATATAGAGTGTTGGGTGTCTATATGTGTCCAAGCATCATATTTATCAATTCCATAAATCCACGGACACAAAAACATGCCTAATTATTGATATTTTTAAATATTCTTCTTTCATTCTTACGGAAAAATGATACTTTTATATAGCATAGAGTGTTCAACATGAGTATTTTAGTTTTTTTTTAAACTAATTATGTAACAAAAGAAATATAAAGAGAGTTTTGGACAATGTTTGTTGGAGCACTAAACATGTCGGACACACATCCCATATGTCCATAGCCATATTCATGTGTAGCATATCCGATAAAGGTTGCTACGTTTAGAAGAGTTCATTAAGGTCATTACTATTATTGGTCCCACCTATGTGGCTGCTAGGAGGGGAAGATGAAAGGGTAGAGACAAACCTAACTTTTAGAATTATTTTGCAGAAATTGGTCCCTCTTAAACTCAATTCCATGTCCTGACACTATGTGCCAAAATTTAAGCATTGCACCAAGCAATGGATCCAAATCAACAATACAAACTGATAAAAACATAGTGCAGAATCACTCTGCTGATTTTGTTTTGTTGCTTGGGTCCAATTTCTTCAATCACTACTCACTAGTATATTTGAATCCATTATGTAACATTAAAGAGAATATAAAGGACAACAAAAAATTCTTCAGATATATACATGCCTTTACTCCTATAACCTGCATGTGCATGCATTAACATATGCACAAAGGTGCATTGTGTGGAGGGAGGGAGGGAGGAGAGAGAGAGAGTCAAAAGATTGGGAGTGAATGAATGAAGAACAAGCTTTTGGTACCGAGTTTGCAATTTAAATCATTTCTCACTTCCAGCTCTTTTAGCCTTCTCCTTTCATGTAGAAATTCAATTCTCACCTAACAAAACAACAAAGATAGTCCAAGCAATGCCATTTATGAAAACAGAAGGTACAAAGAACAGTTTATATGGGCAAGAATTCCAGCACCCAAACAGATTATGGCATTTAACAAAATGGGACAAAACATAATCTCGTGTAGATACACCCGGCCAGCTTCTGAACTCTCCACTAAAAAAGTAGAGGAACCTCAAAATATAACAACAAAAGAATTGAACAACACAGAGGGCAACTGGTAGGCCTAAGCAGCTAACTTATTTTTTTTCCTAAGCAAGAATTTATTAACAAACAAACAAAAATACAAACAACAGAGGAGCAAACCTCTCTAAAAAACAAAGACTAGGCTTACTAAAAAATCCCATTTCCATAAATTGGCTAAAAAAACAGAGGCCAAAGCAGCTAACTTAATCAGCATACCCTTTCATCGGTATGACACTAACAAGGGTTCTCTGGAGCCTTCTCTGGATGTATTTTTATAGTAAGAGAACAAAGCCAGTTGTACAATCCCCAGAATAGTTCCTATCCCATTTGGGACCTGAAATTCAAATGAAGAAGTATAATTTGCATGTGAGATCATATTGAAGAATACAACACGTGGTTTTGAAAATACGATACAAGGCAGAACAGGAGCTTTTAAAAGAAGGAAAATGAATGCAACTAAAGAAGCTTACATATACGAAGGGATCAGAATTAAAAATTCCATACAAGAAGAAAGAGGTACTCATCAAGAACGTGGAAAGGGAAAGAGAAAATGGCATGAATTCAACACTCCTTGTTCGGATCACCAGATTCTGGTAAAATTACATAATCAATATAAGTAAGAGTGCTGTGAAATATTAAACAATTAAAGGATATGAACCCTCCTAAGAGAAAAGAATGGGAAATGGATAAACATACGATTATAAACAATGGGGAAGCAAACATTGATATGAGAGAAGCACCACTGAGAAACCCAACGAACATACGTCGCGTGTCAGTATCAATTATTTGCATGCTCCCAGCTACTATGATGGAAAATAGGACAAAAACTGCCAGCAGCAATCCAACCATTCTCAGCTGCTTGCAACATCCAAGAGTCAAAGAATGAGAAGCCAAGGAAACAACATGAGTGCCTTTCAAGGGATCCTTGCAATAAGAAATACAAAAAAAAAAATGCAAGGATAACAAACCTTTTTAGCTTTCTCAGCACGTGTTATAAAGATAATTATATAGGTTATTTGGAAAACTGCACCAAGCGAATTGACCGTTGTAACCAATATGTTATCAGAAGATATGCAAGGTGTGCCATACCAGGCACAGAGCAAACAATTCAAGAGGGCATATATATACGGCAACCCTGAGAACTGTTCTGTCGACTGATTTCTGATTATTCTCCTGAATGTGGGTCTGAAAAAAAATTAAAAGAAAAGATGAAAAATAGTAAGGGGATGATATGCTATTCCTTGTTTATTCCTCCTCTTTCATGTTTAGAAGTCGTACCAAACAAAATAGAACATTCAGAAGTGGAACTTACATCGGTGACACAAACAACCCGAAAGCAAAGATGTTCCCTGCAATACACATGCAAATATGAGCATCGCCATAAGTCTTGAATCATGCTTGAAATGTTCATCTTTTTAGTGAGGCGAATATTGCTCAAATTAAACCCCTCTTTTTCATTCCAAATTTCTGTAAATTGTTTCATAGATATTCACATCTAAAGTTCCAAATTCTGAAATACTTCCAAGGACAAGAAATTCCCAGTTAGTTATGAGACGGATTAGGAAGCATATTGCCTCAGGATAGACTTATTGCACACGAACGTGTAAAATAAAGAATATTTCTGAGTGTAGAAGTGCTTCTGCTTAATCTTATGGTGCTTCTTATGGTTATCATGTGAATTGACCACACTTGTAAATTTTATCAGCTGCTTCACATGGGTGATGGGCCAACAATATTACTTATTCAAAAGTTAAATAACCAAATAGTAAGTTTACAAAAACCCAACAATTCAATCAAATTACAGTCAAATACAGTATTCTGCTGGTTCGACACTTTTTAGCAACTCATTCAAGAAATTATCAGTCCATCTATTAAGAAAACCCAAGAACCATTAAGTTTCTCAAAAATAAAATGTACAGAAAAGAAGTTGCTAAAATTACAGAGAAATCCATGATAATCTTCTATATTGCACCTCTCATTTTCAATGTGAAAGTCAATCTAAGCCATTAAGTGAGAAGTTGCCAAATTCAAGTAGTCACATGAGTCAATACATCCTGTTACATATATATATGTCTACAAGGGGGGAGAGAGAGAAAAAAAAAAACGTACCGGCTATTCCAGCTGCAACCTTGCAGATTGTAAGCGTTTCATTCAAACCCAGAGAAACCATCAATTCATTCAGAGTGAACTTCCAAAGCCACAGGCAATTTATATCGGTACCACACAAAAGCCCTCTCTCTCTGTCTCTCTCTCTCTCTCTATAAAACCTTCTGTTTACAATATATATATCTCTCTGCTCTCCACGTTTGAAAATTTCCAAATATCGGGTGAGCTACTGTCAGGCATTCTATATAAACATTATAAATGTGTGTGTGTGTGTGTAATATGTACATGTAATCGCTCTTGTTTTTACATTTTGGAGCTTTTAGGCTTCGTTTGGATGGAGGGATTTGGAAGGATAAGGAGAGAAAAGAAAGGAGAGGATAGGGGATATTGTGTTTGGGTGAGTATTTTTAAAAGAAAAGAAAGGATAAGGAGGGATAAGGAGGGATAGCAATCCTTCCTTATCCCTCAATTGCAATCCTCCCAAAAATGAGAAGATTGGGAGGGAAAGGATTGAAACTTAAGTATAAGTTTTATAATATCAAAATTGACCTCAATATTTTAACACATAAAATTCTTATACTCTTCCATAAACTTAAGTAAAAGGGTATGTTAGTAATTTGATTGTTATCCTTTCTTTTCTTTTCTCTATCCAAACAAAATTACTATCTTTTCCTTTCTTTTCTCTCCTGTTTATCCAAACATAAATAGAGGTTATTGCTATCCTCTCCTCTCCTCTCCTTTCTCTCATAACTAATGTTATCCTCTCCTTTCTTTTCTCCCCACTTTATCCAAACGGACCCTTAGGAAGAAGAGGGTCTCTTCTGACACGATTGACTAAGCTTAGCTGAGTGGTGGTGGGTTCCATGTGTGTGGAAGAAACAGAAACCAAGTTGTTAAATCTCAACCGTTGATTTTCCTCTCACTTTCGGCAGTCAACTTCCTCGAATAAATCCCTAATGATTCAATTATAAACGCAGTATTTTGATTACTTGACGTGTAAATGTCCAATGACGTGTAATTGAATAAAACGTGTTAGGTAGTGTCCTTGTCAAAAATAAATAAAACAAAAAAGTGCCCACAACACTATTATAAATATGGTGAAAAATACTACCAATAAAAAAATTTGTGTTATCAAAATTCAATCTTGTCCACTAAATAACGTGAATTTAATGTGTTTTGAAAAAAAGATTGTTAGAATTGTTTGTTGAAAAAAATAAATAAATTTTATGTTTACGAAGCAAGACTATTACAGGCTGGCTGGAGCAACCTCCCCCGTATCATTTCTGATATCTATATATTATCAGATAAAATATATTACCGGTGTACACTGGTTTTAGCTTGTTGATTGAGGGCCTAATTTAAAAATGTCAAATCATATACGGTATGAAAAGTCAAAAAGAGGCTGGTTGTTAGCTTAACGTAACTTCAAGCTTAATTTTTCCACAATTTAAAAAATGGCTCTTAAGCTTAATTATTCAACTTGCTATTAATTTAAACTTAAGAAAGCTTAGTCAATATTCATGAAACTATCATTTCATTAAAAAAATAGAGATATTGAAGTTTGCATTGATTCGTGTTATCAAATAAGAAGTGAAGAAAAACCTTTTACCGTTAAAAAAAACCTTTTAGACCAAGGTAACTAGTTTCATTGTATTTTTTCTATTTTTCAAATGCTGCAATGATCATAGACATCATGAAATAGTTTTTATGATTTTAATCTTGACTAATAAAATTATATCGCATATTATGTTTTTTTTTTTTTTAATCAAATATTAACTTTCTTAAATCAAGAAAATAGTGGGCCTACCATCACCTTAATTACTTGTTTATTTGAGTTACTTCATGAAAACTATTTCAAATGTATGGTTGAGAGTCAAAATTATATAAAAACAAGTGTATGTTACTCCACAAGACAAAAATAAAATAAAATGAAACAAGAAGCACCTTTTAGAGTTTTTTATAGAGTTTTTTAAAATATCTTGGTATCTCATCTCATTTCAAATTAAAAGGTAAAGTGTTCTGATCCCCTCATGATCATTTTGAAATTTCATTGTCAGTGAACAAAAATAAATAAAATAAAATAATCAATCATATTCTTAAAGTAATAAATTATTAAAGGGTAAAATACATTGACCTCCTTTTCTTGAGGTTTAGTTTAATTACATACGGTACCAATACATTTATTACACCATGTTTTTTAAGGTTAGACCCGTGTCATTAACGACCTCTTCCGTAATGAAATTTCAAAAATTAACTTAATTTCTCTTGTTTGCAATTATATGACAAAAATACTATTAAAACATTGACAAAATTACCCTTGACATATATATAAAATACTCCACATGCTTATATATAAGTATTTCATATTAATTTTTTTTAAAAAAGTATTAAAATATTAAGAGTAAAAATAACATTTTATAACATCTGAAAATATTTGATGTACGTTAAACATGATTTTCGTGCAAAAAAGAGAGAGAAAATCAGTCTATTTCATTCATTTTGTAAAGCCTGGGGGGGGGGGGGGGGGCGGGGGGTGTCAATTATCAACAGCACATGGGGGGGTTAACACTTTTTAGGGATGCAATATAATGTAACATTATTAAATTGAGTATGAAACAATTATTAAAAAGGGTTGCATTCTCAACTTAATTTTATTACAATATTGTATCTCGATGTAAGAATTGGGTACCTGGGGTACCATGCAAATAAGAATTTTACCAATACAAAGTTTGCATTTCTCATTTTTTTTTCTTATTATCATGAGTGTTAGAATAAGAGGAAAATAGACTAAATTGTCTCTGAATTGTATTAATGAATGGTATATGAAACAATAGACTGGGTGACGAGTGTAGAATAATTGATGTTTGTCGTTACTTTTCTACACTTCGTACAAAAAATAATAAAACCTGCAAAAACTTTACTAAAAACTGTATAGTAGTAAGCAGGGTCGAACCACTCTCAAGTGAGAATCAATAACAAGTCTAAACTTCAAAACCTAAATCTCTTGAGATGAAAAATGAATATTTAAAAAAAATAAAATTCTGATTTTTTTATTTAATAATAAAAACTAATATTAAATGTCTTAGATCAAATGATGGGAAAAATCTCAAGGAATGAGAATTCACCACCATGGATCCATATAAATAAATTTTTTTTTTATATTCTTATCTAGTTTTTCCTCCAATAACCAATACAATTCACCAATCCAATTAGAACTTGGAAAGATGAAGGAAAATATGGAATAAAAAAAAGAATGACTTGATTATATATAAGAGAGACATTCTTTACTTAATCTGATACACATTGGCTAGGTAAACAGAGGTAGGCATTCTTCGAATTACCATTATTTGGCAAACACGAAAAATCCTTCCTCTAATTTTAGAAAATAAAATCCAGAATACAAGAGTAGAAGAATGCTCTTGGGAGGAAAAAGTAGACAAGAAAATAAAACAACTTACCTATACTTCAGTCATGGTGGCTTCATCACTCCCTTGAGAAGGATGTTTACGCTTGCATATTAATAGAAAACAAACAAATAGAAATGAAACTACTACTCCTCATTGAATCAATAAAATAAATACACTATTTTTTTCTATAATTTCTCTACAATTTCTAACCCACTTCACCATCCCCTAAGACCCCCTATTTATAGAGTTAGAGGGGAATGGTTTAGGTGGGAAAATTTTAAAATACAAAATTCAAAATACAAATTTGAAATACAAAATTCAAAATTCAAAAACAAAAATTCAAAATACAAAATTTTGAATTTAAATATCTAATATTTGATCTCCATATCTTTAATTTGAATTCTGGACTACAGACGTAAAAAGTATTTTGCAAAGTTTTGAACTTGAGACCTCTTGTAAAGTAGATTACATAGAATACCATCTCTTCTACAATTCTTCTGATGTTTATCTTTGGCTATATATATCCTTTTTAGGCCTTTTCTGCTACTTTTCTTCTTATTTGGAAATCAACCCTTATAAAACACAAAATGCAAAGATAAGAATATTTAAATAAAGTAAAAGAGTAATTAAAGACTTATTTTAGGATATAAAATAGCAAGTTTTGTGCACTTATCACTGGGAGAGTATATATATTGTCACGCCTCGAATTTTCGAGACGTGATAAAATAAAATAGACATATTAGTTAATTGAAACCTTATGCACTTAATATTTCAACTACAAACTTTCTCACTTAATATTTCATCTCAATAAAATAATATCTTACAACTGCAATCAAAGTCTTTCTTTCCGATTACAAAAGATATTATAATAAAATAACCTCCATTTAAACTCTTTATGACAAAACACGCTCTCAAGTAATCTCTGATAAATTCTTCGCTACTCCATACTTTAGCCAGACCTGAAATATTTTTAGGGTGAGCACAACAATCGCCCAATAGGAAAAACAACTCTACTTCCATATATACACGAAACAGCATACAAAAGAATATATAACTTAAATATACATAAATTTACGCATAAATAAAATAATAATGATAAACCAATTACTACTGCAAAATGCAACCACCATTCAAGATTTTAGCATAAAGTCAAATCCGAGCATATTCAATAAACCATTATAACCTCATCATATATACTATACAAATAATTGTTCAATAAATAACTAGTGCAAGTATAAATCAATTAATGATAAATTAACCATAATATAACCTCTCGACATGTATACCACACACACACACCGCGAATTTTCGGTCATTCTCACGGCGGGCCGTTGAACCCAACTATAGTTCTGAACAAGTTCTCGTTTTTTCAACCGAAGGGATTACAACCCTGCTTATTTTCATTCGGTTATACATGTATGAGCACACACAATCAAATTTCATTCACAGTCATATACTGAACATAATTCGTGTACCATTTCTCAAACCAAATACTTATATACCACCAAATTCAGAAGATAGAACTTCTCTATTAAAAACGCTATTCATTTACAAAATTTCACTTGATCAATAATTAATTAAATAATAAATAAAACTCCCAAAAGCAACAATGGCTTATTCCTTATAACTATAAATTTAGCTAAACCTAATTCAGAACAAGTAATTTCAAATTATAAAATTAAAACATAACAAAAGTGAGTTTACAATCTTAAAGAAAATATAATATATATATATATATATATATTAAGTTACCTTTGCCCACAATTTGGGCCCATTGATTCCATGCAAACAATACACATGTGTATATATATAAACAACTAGTAATACCAATGTAATATATATACCATTTTAATTATATACTAAGAACCAAATAAAATACATATATAAAATAAAAAGTCAACAACTTACAAACCGTTTATAATATGTATACCACCCACTGTTATACTAACAAGTTATTCCAAAATTCACATCGACAATTATATAGATCCGTTAGCAAGTGAATTCCATATATAAGAACATATATAACAAAACAAAATATAAAATAAAAATTATTTCTTTTGTAACTTCTATTTACTAACATATATAAAGATAGAGTACCCTTTAAATCTCCTACCTGTTGTAGCTCTTTTCCTCTGTCGATCAGCATTTTATCTCATTCCATCTTCTCTCTCTAATTTCTAAATGAGTGAATGTTATATCGAAAGTAAAAGAGATCTGTTGTTATATATATATACATAGTCTTTTTGTAGCTGACGAGAAATGAAAAGTCTGACATTTAATTTAAGTAATAATTAAATATAAATTTTGTGTCAGTTGAGAACTTGAGAAGCTGTGAAGTCTCCTATTAATTGGTGCTTTACTTTCCATTAATAACACAATAAGTAACACATCTTGCAATAAATAACTTATCATTACTTTCATATCCCCACATTACTATTTTTCACACTCACCTATATATATATATATATATATATATATATATACACTTTTATATCACTGTCTCATAACAAATTTGTAACAATATTTTTTTTAAAAAATAATAATTTCGTAATAATAAAACAAATTACAAGTCATCACAAACTATCATGTGATCATGTGGGTCTTCTCACCCATTTATATAGAATGTTAAACTTGTTAGAATAATACAAATCAACTATGCAGTAATTTAGTCAATGAAGAGACTGTAATATAAGTGCTAATCATTACTCAAGTAAGATGAAAGGTTGTATCCCAAGCTCTAATCATTATTCAAGTAAGATGAAAGGTTGTAACCTAAGCTTTAATAATTACTCAAGAAGATCAAAGGTTGTAACATATGACCTTATCATTACTCTAGTAAGAGGAAATAATTGTAATCTAAAGAACATTAGTGGCATCTGTTGGAGAACCCCAAGAGTCATGAGTTTAATTTTTCTCATTAAGTGCAATCATTGAGTTTCTATGCACATAGCAATACGTATAATTTTATATATATCTATACATTTATAGAATTATCTTATAAAATAAATTTGTAAAAAATATTTTAATAATAATAAAAATAACAATAAAAATATGAATTCCATTAAGTTAAAACATATGCAACATTATACTCATTCGACTCACCTTCACGTGGAGAATACTACCTTGACATTTGTTTGTGAATTTTCTTTTTAGAACAACATGTAATTTTTAAAAATTACAGGTCATTACATGTATAGGAAAAGGAAAAGAGGTAGATGAGTGGGAGTAAGTTATTCTATATATGGTAAGTCCTAAATCATAGGAATCCTAATTTGATATGAAAAATGTTAAATATAAAATATACTAATATATTTCAACACTCCCCCTCAAACTCAAGGTGGGTTATACGACGTCATTTGGAGTTTGGAAATAAGCTTTCTAAAGCACCTTGGTAAAAGAGATTTGGTGAAGATATTTGCTATCTGATCATGTGAAGTGATTGACCGAAATTACAAGATATTCTGAAATAGACGATGACAAACAAAATAATAATCTATCTCAATGTGTTTGATCTGCTATGAAAAATATCATTGTGTGCAATCTGAATAGCACTTTTGTTATCACAATAGATGAGAGTAGCAGTGTATGAAGAAACACCCATATCCTGAAGAAGGCATTGTAACCATAAAAGCTCAAAGTAGCATCTGCAAGTGCTCTATAATCAGCTTCAGTGTTAGATCGAGCAATACCAGACTACTTTTTACTACGTCAAGAGATTAGTGAATCACCAAAAAAGAAACAATAACCTGTAGTGAAACGAAGATCTGTTGGGTCTCTATCCCAATCTGTATCAGAATAAGCACGAAGCACCAGTGAAGATTGATGCGAGAAAAAGAGCTCACGAAATATAGTACCCTTGACATAGCGGAGAATATGAAGAATAGTAACAAAGTGAACTAATCTCAGGGAAGTCATGAATTGACGATATGAACAACATGAGAAATATCTGGACGAGTGACGATAAGATATGCTAGACTACCAACCAATTGACAATACAGAGTACCATCACGAAGAAGTTCACCATCATGTGGAGTGAGTCTCATATTAGGCTCAAGTGGAGTATCAACAATCTTCTTGTCTGTAATGCCAACTTTGGAAAGAATATCAGAACAGTACTTTACTTGAGTAAGGTAGTAGCCATCAGTAGTTCTAGTAATTTTCAGCCCAAGAAAATAACTGAGAGGTTAAAGATCTTTCATTTCAAACTAATGATTGATAAACTGCTTAAGTTCTTAAATACCTTGAGTATCATCCCCGGTGATGATCATATTATCAACATAAAGTAAAAGAAGAATAACACCATTTTGCAATACGCTGAATAAATAAAGTTGAATCATATGTATTGGTAGAATAGCTAATGTGAGAAATAGTGGAACCAAACTTGGCAAACAAGGCTTGGCGTGCTCTATATGGTCTTATACATGCACCTCAAAATATGATGCTCATATTTTTTTTTGGCATACTAAACCGAAAAGTTACCTAAGCACATTTGAAAAATCTATTTCATTCCCATCCAGATATAGTTGATGTGTTGTGATACCACAAGTGTATCCACTTGCATTAATCTAAAAGGGAAAAGAAATTGGTTGCCATTTAGGCCATATCAGGCAGTCCAATTTTGACTACTTTACGACATAATAGCATGCCCACAAATGCTTGCATGACGTATATTTTGCTTTACTTTATGAATTTGTTCACTTTTACTAGATTATTTTTATTTTTTTGCAATTTTTTAGAAACTTAACGATGTTTCAAATATTTTCTTAATTTCATGAGTGAAGGAGTTATTTGATTTAAGAAGGATAATTTTATATTTTGGAATAAGAGATTGAAGGGCATTTTGGACCTGAATAATTATTTTCAATGCATATATAATTATTTCGCTTAATTCAACCAAAGTGAAAAATAAAGTTTTAAAATAGACTATGACGAATACTTTTGTAATTGACAATCTTCGGTGTCAAAATCAAACATGATCGAGTTGTATTATTTGAGTTATATTTTTATCATTGATCATGTAATTGAAGTCTTAGAATGAGCATGAAGTTCTGCACCAACCATGCAAGGGTTTGTCAAAGGATGAAGCTTAAATTTTCAAAAAAAGTCATCAAGGGTCTACACAAGGATTTGATTGTTTGAAGTTTCGAGATGGTTTCGAATGCATAAGGACATCGTTAATCACATATGAGTCACCTAGTCTAGGTAAAGTGGTGAGAAATCGTATTTTTGAAACCGGGAGATTCCGACCTTGAAAAGAAGGGCTTTTAAGCAATTTTATGAAAATATCAAGGTTGGACCGGTCCAAGGAAAGCTTGGAACGGTCTAACTTTTCTGGTCTGCGAAATTTGACTAGATTTATCCTGTTTTGACCCAGGATGAACCCAGAATTTTCTAAAATCGTGGGGACTTGTTTCTTACTTGATTTTAACTTATTTTCTAAGAAAATTAGAATTTCTAATCTCTATAAAAACCTCATATGGTTTATCTCTCAAAACACGTTTTCAATATACAATAAGATATATATTCTAGAGAGAAAATATTGAGATATTTTTCTAAGCAGAGAATTTTTTTCTTAAATTATTTGTTCATATTTTTGAGAGCACACACATATTTCATTGAGTAATTTTAAGGTGATCTCTATTTGCTTGGTCAGCTGTTCGAAGATTGCATTGAAGATTTATTTGTGATCAAGTTACTGAATTGATATCTTTTACAACTATTTGTTGGTGAGGAAAGAGAAAAAGATCATGCTACGAAGGGGATATAATACTGGCTGAGTGTTTATGTTCTTCCATATACCCTTTTGAAAGGATTTTGACGTTAGCCGAGAATCTGTAGTAGTTGGACGAGGCAGTCGCAATTGTAAGTCTAAGGTGTTCCGCATCAGAGTTCTTGTTAGAGTGGAGTGGGTGTGATCCTGAGACAGTCTATTATACTTTGCTTCGACGATAGTGAATTTGCTTCTCCGGGTCTACAAAGCTTCACCCATGATTTTTTCCCATCTTGGATTTTCCATGTATATTTGGTGCATTCGTATACTTTATTTTACTGCACTTTATTTACTTGCTTTGTAGGATTGCTTTAATTATTAATTGGACTTAAAATTGAATAAATTGAATAATTAAGCAAAAAATGAGTAAACCTAATAACCCCCGCTTAGGTTTTTTAATTACTTTTGTAACCGCTTCCGCACCATGCAACTCACATAGACCACTTTGTAATTTTGGCCTCCTAACTTTATTTAAGTGTAGTTTTTCCTAGATATAATTCTATATGCATGGAATATTAAATATATTTTTGTTTATATATGATCTTATTTAAATTTTTTTTTTCATATTTAAAAGATATAGAATACTTTTATGTATAAAGAAAAATAAATTATTATTTGATTATATATATATTTTAAAAAAAATTATGCACTGAGTTTGCCCCCCCCCCCCCCAATTATTAGGTTCTGGGTCTGCCCTTGTCCAAGATTATGTGCCTATAAATAGGCTTTTATATATTAGTCACAATAAAATATATGCACTAGGTAAGAATTAATTAGAATTATAATATGGTAGATTAAGAATTATACTGTAATTATAATTCAAAGACAATTCAGTCTCTTTTCCTCTTATTCTAACATGGTATCAGAGTTAGAGTTTTCAATACTTTTATTTTCTTCTTCCACTTAATTGTTCTCATCATCCAAAGAGAACTTTTTTCAATTTGGTGCCGAAAATCGATCTTCTGGAACTCTTTTTTATCTTCTAAATATATCAGAATGAAACCTCGACTAGACGATCAAGACGACGCAAAATTCAACCCGAACGAAGCCTCCACGCACTCTCATGCGTCGCCAGAGTCTTTCGTTTCTTTTTTCGTGACACACGTACAACCACGCGCCTTCTACGCACCGTCACACGAGCCAAGTCAGCGCTGACTTAGCTTCCAATGCCACGTCATGGCCATGTTTGCATCAGGTGTCACAGTATTTGCCACATCATCAGACACGTAAGCGCCACTTCAGCAAGTGCCACGTCAATTTTTTTTTACCATGTAGACTGCCATGTCACCCTAAAATAATGTTTGTATTGGGTGTGATTCCACAATTCTTGACATTCCGTGGTAATGGATAATTTTCGCTCTCTCTTTCCCCTTCTCTATCTTGTGCTCATATCTAGAAAAACACAGAAAAAGATAAGGAACAAGACTGAAATCAATTCAGTTTCTTCTAATTTTTAAGAAAAAATATATATCTCAGTATCCTCTCTCCACTAAAATTGAAATCAAAATAAGTAGAAAACAACTACTAATATATATAATTGTGCCTATAATATTGGGTAAAGTGCATAAAACTCCACTCTAATTTAAAAAATGTGCAAAAAATACCCTTTCATGTTCACTTTGCACATTTGTAGTTTGTATTTTGTGCAAATCAACCATTCTGAGCTAAAAACATTTTTTAAGTTCTAATTTTACCTTAAATCAAATTTTTTAATAATGAAGATTTTTTTTTTGGCTCGGCCACGAAATGATAATAAAATAAGAATAATTATTTTATAATTAAATTAATATTTTTTAAAAAGAAAAATTAGATTTTAATGACTAACATTGAAAAAAATTTGCTTTTTGGTGACCTTAAATTTAATAAAAGCTAGATAATAACCAAACTTAAAAACTAATTGCTAATGAGTGACCATTTAATCTTAATGCTCAAAATACCATTCATTCTCTCCATAGAGCCACATCCTTTCTTCAATCTACTTCAACCCTCAAATATCATAAAGTTTAAATAATCCGATGACTTGTGTAGAACATATACATATTCTAAAGAAGATATAATAATATATATAAATGTATTCCTATATATTAATATCTCATTAACAAAAAAAAGATAATAATTTGGGTGTAATTAATTACAAACCTCACATTTAGTATTACTCATCATTTTTTTCCCGTTTCTTGAACACCCATGATAGATTGAAAAATGTAATGTAGATTGAAGAAGTTTATTCATTTTTTAAATTAGAATTATGATTAAGTTAATAAACTTGGACATACTAGCGACAATAAGGAAAAATAAATAATAAAAACCTGGAACAAATTGAAAATAGCACATGCATTAATTGTAAAACCAACATATATATATATATATATATATATATATATATATATATATATATAAAGAGAGAGAGAGAGAAAGAGAGAGAAATAAAGAAGCTCCTCTTCAAAGTCACAACTATTCTCTCTCCCTATATATATATATATATATATATATCAATTTCTTTCCTAGAATTCTTTTATGCCTTTTTGAAGATTTGATATTTGGGGTGCGATCGGAGAAGACCAAAAATGGACAAAAGAGAAGGTATTTTAGACAAGTTAAATGGTTACTCATGCATTGACAATTATTTTTCAAGATTGGTCCTTATTTACCTTATATTGAGTTTAAGGTCAGTGTAAAGATTTTTTTTTATTTTAATTTTGGTCATAAAAATCTAATTTTTCCTTTAAAAAAATATATAAAATGAATAAAATTGCTATTATTGAAAATATTAATAAATTTGGTAAAATGATAAAATTGAAACTTAAAAAGTATTTTTAGTTCAGAATGATTGATTTGCACAAAATACAAATTACAGAGGTGCAAAGTAAATTTAAAAGGAATTTTTTTTACACATTTTTAAAATTAGAGCGGAGTTTTATACACTTACCCCTATAAGTACATACTATTATGCAGAACGGAGAGGGAAAAAATGAGCACCAATGAGTGTATATATATTATGTAAGTGGCCAGCAAAATAAACTTCCAAAACCTACATCCGTTGTATAGTCACACATATTCGAAAATCATAACACTCACTCGTAGACTTCTGAAGTTTAGCATTTTGAAAAAAGAAATTACGGCTCTAAAATTTTGAAATGATAAAAAGAAAAATTTAGGGAGAGAGAGAGAGAGTGAGAAATTCTAAGGTTTTGAAATCGTGAAGCATAATTCGAATCAAATAAAGAAGAGAAGGAGAGCGTAAAGGGAGAAGAGAAGAGAGAGGGAGGGAGGAAAGATGATCCGAAGATAAATAATAAATAAATAAATAAAAGGCGTGCATGATACTTGATTGGTGGGGATCCCAACATTAAACATATTGATTAACGATAATGCTTGGTCCTTCCTCAGCTGGACAAACTTTTTTCTCCCTGACATGCCCAATTAAATTTTAACACACAATCTAAAAAATTAAATAATAATTAAAACAAAATCAAACCCATTATTAGGGTTACCTGGCTGAAAGAAGAGGGTTTTAACCACCTCCACCACCACTTCCTACCCCCCCCTCTCTCTCCCCACCACCCCCTCTTCTTATTCTCTCTCTCTAGATTTCTCATTTTCTCTCTCACATTTGAAAACCTAAAAAACTTCAAACTACTTCTCTTCAAATTTAATCAAAATATCTTTTCAAAAGTAAAATTGTGGAAGAAAATTTGTGTCTGATCAGAAATGTGGACTACGGATCAGAAACCGCTAACAGAATGGGCTCTTCGAGTGGGACCAGTCTCCCTCTTTCCGGCCATAACCACCGCCGGTGTACTATTCACGCTCCGCCTGTGCACGTGGGAACGGGTTTTGCCTATTGGAGAAGTCATTCTTCCCCCCAAAAAAATACCCAGTGCACGTCTGTAGTGCTCTGTTCGTGACCTACTGTCCGACCCACTTTCAACTATTAAATCAATCATCTTCTCCATCTATTCAACCCAATATATACGTCCATTTAATACCCAACTTTCAATATATAAATATAGGATTCAAAAATCATGAAAAATAACGTCTTATATCAATCTCCCCCATCACAACACAGTTCTAAGGGAAGTACTCGATGGGCAAAACAATACAAGGGTAGATGAGGTCTCTGGCGCCAACGATGGAGGCGGTGGTTGTGGAGATAAGGGCAAGGGCAAGAAAAAAGAGCGGTGATGGTCCATGAGTTTCCTGGATAGAGAGAGAAGCGCAAAAGAAGTGTGATGAGTTTTGCTGGAGAGGCAGGGGTAGTGAGCGAGATAGATGAGAACTTGGATTTGGATCATATGTTTTTAACCTGTTTGATTATTTTTAAATTTAAGATAGGTGATAAATGTTGGTTGGACCAGGTCACATGCAAGAACGAAGTTCGTCCTCACCAGGCAGGACTCAAGTATTGTTTATTAATTAATGGAGAGACGACTACTAATATACTAAGAAGCATAGATACGGGACAGATATGAATACGGCAATATAAAAAATCTCAAAAAGCAAGATATGTACACAATAAATAAGAATATGTCAAATACATATTATACATAAAAAATAACTTTTAATTTTCAACCATATAATAAATATACTTATAAAAATTATGCAAACTATATGAAGTTTAAATCTAAAAATCTCATCTCTTTTCTAATATTCTTTACAATTATACACTTGTTTGGGGTTTTAAAAAAAAAAATTATTATAATTTGACTCTCATTTTTTAACCTATAAAGTTTTTAATTGTAGAATTTGAACCCCACTTTATAGAATAAAAAAATACAAATTTGTTCCAAAAAGTATCCTGAACGTATCTCAGACGTATCCTAAACGTATATCTGCGTATTCTAAAAGTATCATCTTGTATCCTAGACGTATCTGACTTTCAAAAAATAATTTAAAAAAAAGAGATGTTTTTCAAGAGTATTGAACACGTGTTCGGGCATATCCGTATCGGATACGTGTCCAATACGGCCATAAGAGCGTTTTTGAAGCATCCGTGCTTCCTAGCTAATAGAAACCAAGTACTTAAGTTTGCTGCACTTTTCTGTATAAATAAATTGATACGAACTACAATATTATACAATATCATTAAATAAAGTATGTAATAATGATTTAAAATGATAACATTCTCGATTTAATGTTGTTATAATATTGCATCTTGATTTAATACCTTGAATGAGTATTGTTGCATCCTTATATTAAGTGCCTTTTTTTTATGTAAGGGCCGGTAGTAAGTGTGATACATGTGTGTTTACATTGATATAGCAATCTCGAGATTGAGTGTTACATCATCGATTTAGAGCGCATTGGACCATCCAATATAGTAGTGAGGATCTTGATTGGAGATTGTTATTTGATGTGGAAGCTTACCTATACTTCGTGTGTGTATTATATATATATATAACTTTTTTTATATTTCAAAATAGTGGTATACCTAAAAAAAAAAACCAAGGATAAGATTGCATTATAGAAAGAGTAGCTTCTGCTTCTTCCATTCTTAGGCCCTGTTTGGATTGGCTTTTGAAAAGTGGCTTTCGGCTTTTGAAGTTCAAAAGCTGTTTTGGAGAGTGTTTAGATTGGTAAGGCGAAAGAGCTTCGGATTCTAAAAAGAGCGTTTAAAGGAAGCTGGAGGTACCAGCTTCCTGATTTAGCTTCTGCTTCTTTTTTTCTTCTACGTAAAAGCCGAAGCAAAAGTTCTGCTAAACAGGGCCTTACTGCCATTATCCTTCGGTGAGAAGCTCCCTTCCGTTTTCTGGCCTACTCAGCAAGCATTAAAAGTGGAGTTGCCTATTATTTTGCTGACCCTTTTTCTCCAATTTGGGTTGTGTTGACCCAAAATTAAAATAAAAAGGAATGGAATAACTCGAGAGTTGTCTATAGTTCACACTTGGACAACCACGACTGATTTACTCGACTAGCACTCACATTAATTTATTGAACAATTATTCCTTTGATACAGTGAAACCCTTTCGACTATAGTTTGATAAATCGGTTTAAAAATTAGCTCTCTCTCTCTAGTTCTTTCATTTTGTAGATAAGCAATACACATTTAATTCACACCACACTACTCTATTTGAAGCTTGAACTAGGGGGTCATACAATTCGGTTCAGTAGCTGAATCAAAATCAGAATCGATCTTAACGGTTCTTTAATTTTGAAATCGAAATTAGAACCGTAAAACCTAGAACCGAATCATGAAATTCGGTTCAATTCTAAATCACAGTTCTCTTTTGATAATACTGCGGCATCAAGCTGACAAACTCACGGTCACATAGATTTGGCTTACCAAAGCAAAACATCTCCCAACAATTCTTTCATTCTTGAATATATATATATATATATATATAGATATATATAATTTCATCATTAATACACTTGACAGCACGAAATGAATGAATGATACTTTTTTTTTAGGGTTATGGTAACTATTTATACATTATATTATATATATTTATTAATCAGTTCAGTTTTAATGGATATGGAACCCGAACTGAAAACTAACAATTCCTTAATTTTAGAACTGGAATTGAATGATTTTACAAAGAGGATAGCTCACACATTGCATTTAAAGAGGATAGCTCACACAACTTTGTGCACGCCTACACTCACATTGCATTTAAAGAGGATAGCTCACACAACTTGTTAACCAAAAACCTGATGAGGAGGAGGATGAATCAGTTGATACAAAGGTGTTGACGAGCTCAGTGCAGTGGAACAGAGCGAACAAGTGGGAGAACAGAATAAGCGGGAGTGGGAGAGAGAGACCATCACCACTCCTCGTTAAAGGAGAGTGTGAAGCCGATGTGGTGTGGCAGAGTCATAACTCTGTCAGCGGTGTGGCAGAGGCCCATCCTCATGGTGAATTGTCCAATAAACACCTCATGTACATAATGCACCATTCCCAAACCAAATTCACAAGCCAGTTACTACCCCCATAACTATGGATCATCCATATTTCTTCTCCAAAACTAACTTGTTTTTCTGTGTTGCTGTTTTCAGGAAAATATGGCTGCTGTCAAGAGAACAAGTCTGAGAGATTTGCTGTGATTCATTAGAAGCAATGGCCTTACATACAGTATGATGGCGAAACAAGATTCACGCAGACGACGAACCCAAATAATTGGTACAAGATTTTGTTGAGCTTAGTTGTATGTATGAAAAGAGATTGAGAGTGAGTAGTAGACTGTAGATCAGTTGTTTTCTGCAATTATATAGTAAAGCATTGCTGAAACAGATTTCCCTGCTTCCATTTTTCCTTTTGTATGGCAAGTTATGACCTGCATTTAAGTAAGCAAGTTCAGTCCCATCTGATTTTTAATTTGGAAAAATCAAATGCACTTAATTCTAAACTGATACTGTAAAAAGAAAATAAAAAGGGAACGGAATTAAGTTCACAAGATTATATGTTTCCAAGCATCATATTTATCAATTCCATAAATCCACTGACACAAAAACATGCCTAATTATTGATATTTTAAAATATTCTTCATTCATTCTTAGGACAAAATGATACTCTTTTATATAGCATAGAGTGTTCAACATGAGTATTTTAGTCTTTTTTTCAAACTAACTATGTAACAAAAGAAATATAAAGAGAGTTTTGGACAATGTTTGTTGGAGCACTAAACATGTCGAACACACATCCCATATGTCCATAGCCATATTCATGTGTAGCATATCCGATAAAGGTTACTACGTTTAGAAGAGTTCATGAAGGTTATTACTAGTGTAGGTCTCACCTATGTGCTGCCAGGAGGGGAAGATGAAAGGGTAGAGACAAACCTAACTTCTGGAATTATTTTGCAGAAATTGGCTGCTCTTAAACTCAATTCCATGTCCTGACACTATGTGCTGCTCTTAAACTCAATTCCATGTCCTGGCACTATGTGCCAAAATTTAAGCATTGCACCAAGCAATGGATCCAAATCAACAATACAAACTGATAAAAACATAGTGCAGAATCACTCTGTTGATTTTGTTTTGTTGCTTGGGTCCAATTTCTTCAATCACTCGTATATTTGAATCCATTATGTAACATTAAAGAGAATAATAAAGGATAACAAAAAATTCTTCAGATATATACATGCCTTTACTCCTATGACCTGCATGTGCATGCATTAACATATGCACAAAGGTGCATTGTGTGTGGAGAGAGAGAGAGAGAGAGAGAGAGTCAAGAGATTGTGAGTGAATGAATGAAGAACAAACTTTTGGTACCCAGTTTGCAATTTAAATCATTTGTCACTTCCAGCTCTGTTAGGCTTCTCCTTTCATGTAAAAATTCGATACTCACCTAACAAAACAACAAAGATAGTCCAAGCAATGCCATTTATGAAAACAGAAGGTACAAAGAAGAGTTTATATGGGCAAGAATTCCAGCACCCAAACAGATTATGGCATTTAGGAAAATGGGACAAAACGTAATCTTGTGTAGATACACCCGGCCAGCTTCTCAACTCTCCACTAAAAAATGAAAGGAGCCTGAGAATATAACAACAAAAGAATTGAACAAAACAGAGGGCAACTGGTAGGCCTAAGCAGCTAACAAGGGTTCTCGATCCGGAGTCTTCTCTAGATGTATTTTTATAGCAACAGAACAAAGCCAGTTGTACAATCCCTAGAATAGTTCCTATCCCATTTGGGACCTGAAATTCAAATGAAGAAGTATAATTTGCATGTGAGAGATAATATTTCAGAATACAACAAGTGGTTTTGAAAACAAACATGATACAAAGGAGCTTTTAAAAGAAGGAAAATGATTGCAACTAAAGAAGCTTACATATACGAAGGGATCAGAATTAAAAATTCCATACACGGAGAAAGAGATGCTCATCAAGAACGTGGAAAGGGAAAGAGAGAATGGCATGAATTCAACACTCCTTGTTCGGATCACCAAATTCTGGTAAAATTACATAATCAGTATAAGTAAAAGTACGTGCTGTGAAATATTAAGCAATTAAATTAAGGATATATATATATATATATATATATATATATATGAACCCTAGCTCCTAAGAGAAAAGAATGGGAAATGGATAAACACATACAATTATAAACAATGGGGAAGCAAACATTGATATGAGAGAAGCACCACTGAGAAACCCAATGACCATACGTCTCGTGTCAGTATCAATTATTTGCAAGCTCCCAGCTACTATGATGGCAAATAGGCCAAAAACTGCCAGCAGCAATCCAAACATCCTCAGCTGCTTGCACCATCCAAGAGTGTTAAAGAATGAGAAGCCAAGGAAACAACATCTGTGCTTTTCAAAGAATCCTTCCAATGAGAAATACAAAAAAATAAATGCAAGGATAACAAACCTTTTTAGCTTTCTCAGCATATGTTATGAAGAGAATTATATAGATTATTTGGAAAACTGCACCAATCGAATTGACCGTCATAACCAATATATTACCAGAAGATATGAGAGGTGTGCCATACCAGGCACAGACCAAGCAATTCAAGAGGGCATATACATATGGCAACCCTGAGAACTGTTCCGTCCACTGATTACTGATTATTCTCCTAAACGTCGGTCTGCAAAAAAATTTCAATGAAAAGATGAAAAATAAAAGTCCTACCAAACAAAATACAACATTAATTAAGAAGTGGAACTTACATCGGTGACACAAACAGCCCGAAAGCAAAGATGTTCCCTGCAAAACACATGCAAGTCTTTGAATCATGCTTCAAATTTTCTTCTTTTTAGTGAGCCGAATATTTTGCTCAAATTAAACCCTGGCCCTCTTTTTCATTCCAAATTTCTGTAAATTGTTTCATACATGTTCACATCTAAACTTCCAAATTCTCAAATACTTCCAAGGACAAGCTAGAATTCCCACTTACTTAATTATGAGATGGATTAGGGAGCATCTTGCCTCAGGATAGACTTATTGCATACCAATTAACGTGTAAAATAAAGAATATTTTTGAGTGTACAAGTGCGTGCTTCTGTTTAATCTTATGGTTATCATGTGAATTGACCACACTCGCAAATTTTATCAGCTGCTTCACATGGGTGATGGGCCAACAATATTACTTATTCAAAAGTTCAATAACCAAAGAGTAAGTTTACAAAAACCCAACAATTCAGTCAAATTACTGTCAAATACAGTATAATGCTGGTTCGACACTTTTTAGCAACTCATTCAAGAAATTATCAGTATTAAGAAAACCCTAGAACCATTAAGTTTCTCAAAAATAAAATGTACAGAAAAGAAGTTACTGAAATCACAGAGAAATCCATGATAATCTTCTAAGCCATTATGAAAGAGAATTGTATTTTATTAAATTAATTGGTATATTATGAACAATCCATAAATGCCTATTTATAGGCAAGAAATCCTAACCCTAGATTGTTTAAAAAATGGTATAAGAAATTTTATATGATTTAGGATAAAATTAAAATAGTAAGTAAGGAACATAATATTAAATATATTATCTAACAACTATTCAAATTCAAAGTGAGTTATATAAAACTAACTTGGAGCAAAATCTTGAATGCATGTGGTTTGACGGAAATCAAACGATTTGAATTTTTTCGGTGAGTACGAAAACAAAAGATGATAACAACACGGTCCAACCCACGACAACAATCATTCAATGCAGTTTAGAACAAATAACAAGAGAGCAATCGATTCATGATGGCAAATGAAGAACTTGTCAAAGAAAAGTGTCATGGCATCATATGTCAAAAAAGGGCCAAAAATTCTTCAGAGAACAAAATTACTGAAGAACAAATCGACGGACAACAATAGTCTTGTTACAAAAAAACAAAATTTTTTCGTGACTCACAGTGGACTGGTGATGATGCGTGTGGTGTTGGAGAAGTCGCATCAGACTAGTCGGAGAACATACATCAGAATTGGCAGATTGACGAAACGACCTTGTCTTGGACAAAACCACCGAGAAATAACTAGATAATTAAGTTGGTGAATCTGAAATGCAGATGCAAACTTGTATATATGTATATATATAAGTCGAAAGCTATTTTCTATGATTTACCGGGATCGGCGAGAATGAAGCTAATGGTGTCATCGTGACAGTAAGGACGATGGACAATGAAGACTACTAGGAATTGGGAGGAAAATATTGCTAATAGAAAGATAATTGTATTTTATTGAATTAATTGATATATTATGAACAATACACAAATGCTTATTTATAAACACATAATCTTGAAAGCTGAATAAACTTAAAAATAAGAAATAGAACTAGGTGATTTAAGATATAAGTTATATAATTAAAATAGTACGTAAATAACATAATATTAAATATATTATCTAACAATGCACACTCTGACACACACACACACACGAGAGGGAGAGAAAAAAACCCAGAGAAACCATCAATTGATTCAGAGTGAACTTCCAAGCCACAAGGAATTTATATCGGTACCACACAAAAGCCCCCTCTGCCTCTCTCTCTCTCTCTAAAACCTTCTGTTTACTATATATATATATATATATATATATGTGAGCTACTGTCAGGCATTCTTTACGAACATTATATATATACAAGTGTAATATGTACGTGTAAAGCGAAGCAAGTGGCCAAAATGTCAAACAACATCTTGGCTAAATTTGAGGGGCTCACATGGACTTGGCGGATTAGGCGAAGCACATGTTCAAGTTCAAAATTTTATATTATTTTTATTTTTTGACATTGCATCGCCTTTGTGCCATATATATATATATATTATTTTTTAAAAATTCAATAATTTTTGTTACAAATTGAATTTTTTGATAGAAACTATTTCTGTTAAAAAAATAATTTATCGCTTTAATTTGAGTACTATTTAGACTATTTTTGACTTAAAATAAAAAAATTATAAATTTTTCAAGTTAAAAAACATAAAAAAAACTTTAACATATATATATCAAATTTTAAATTAATTTAATTGTGTAAGTAATAAAAATTTGAAAACACTATTGTGAGGTTAAGATGTGATTCGTTAAAATACTGACGTGAATGTGAGTGGCTAGAAGCAAGAGAAGCTATCGTAGATGGCCTTGGGAAGACGAGGGTCTCTTCTGACACGAGAAGCTAAGCTAAGCTGGTGGTGGGTTCCATGTGTGTGGAAGAAACAGAAACCAAGTTGTCAAATCTCAACCGTTGATTTTCCTCTCACTTTCATCGGTCAACTTCCTTCAATAAATCCCTAATGATTCAATTATAAACACAGCATTTGGATTACTTGTCGTGTAATTGTCCAATGACGTGTAATTGAATAAAACGTGTTACATAGTGTCCATGTGAAAAATAAATAACACAAGTGCGTGCCCTCTATTGGAATATTTTAAATAAATAAAATATTTTTTGTGATTTTATGCATTATTTCTAAAATTAGATTGCAATGTAATTATTGTTACTTGATGGGTTGAGGTTATACTTGTCAATTGTGGTCTAATTGACAGTATAATATTTATACCGTTGAATTGTGGTTTTCCAACTTTATTTGGTGGGATTTAATTCTAACCATTGATATCTAGGTCTCCATGATAGGAAGGGAGACTTAGGTATTTTATTTGTAGAGAAGCCGTCCCCCCCTGTTGTTATTATAAATAAAGGTTTCACAACCCTTATTCAGCCCTATCGAAGAACAACTCTCAGAAAGGGGGTAGAGCTCTCTAAGGATTTCTTACAGGAACACAAAGGTATTCTACAGTTTAATCTTCATTCAGGTATGTCAATTAAAATCTCCTCTTTAATTAATTGCAGTATTCTTGATTTCTACAAGTTAAGTATGGATTTAATTCCAACAATTGGTATCAGAGCCATTGTTAGAGGTGGAGTTTTTTCTTGTAGGAATCTAGAAAAATTGATTTCCCTCCAATTTCGTGTAAATTGTCTATATCTATAATTGGACACATGAACAGACTCATGTATAGATATAATATATATATATATATATTTTTCCTGTGATCGCGTTGTACAAAGGCACACGTTTACATATACATTTAAAGTTTGTTAATTTGGAATCTCAGATTTCATGGTCACCTTTTTACATGTATAGAATCCTCGAAATTTGTGCATAGTTATATGGCATGTTTAAAGCATATATTTTTTTTTATTACATGTTTAAGTTGATCTATTGAGTAATTAATGATTCAAGCTTTTATATATATATATATATATATATGAAAATCATGACTGGAGCATGTGTACATGGGTAAACAAAGCTATGGCAGCTTTGTTTTTTATTTTATTATTGGAATCGTGTGTGTGTGTGTATATATATATATATATATATATATATAAAAGTAAAACGATTTTGTTATATCCCGGCTGAATGTGTATATGTTATATATGTCACTTTTGTTTGGTTATATGTGATAATGGCTTGTTTGAAATTTATTTATTTTTAACTAGCCAAGTAATCTGGGTCTATTGTTTTTTTATGGTCCTGTTGTATACATTGTTGATATAATGGACCCCAATTATAGTTAACCACCATATATGTGTGTGTCAAGCAACTATGTATACAACAGCATATATATGTGTGTCAAAATTTAAAGTTTCCTGATATCTATATACATGCATATGACATATGTATGCTTTTGTATTATTTATTAGAATATAATGTTCTAATAGAAATATACGATAATATACAGTGCATACACATGAATTGACCTTGAGTAAATTGTTATTTATTTATTTTTATATCCATTATAATTGGGCTTGGAGGCCACTAATGCGTATCTTATAAAGATCAAATTAAGCATTTGCTGTTTATTGGAGTTTTCAAATTAAACATTCAAATTTCAAAAAGTTATAAACAGTGGATTTTATGTGCATGGATTATTATAAATATATTTCTTTTATTTATATTTAAGTTATTTTGATCCATGTTCAAATATTGTTTCATAATATTTGGGTTTATTTTTATGTGCATTATAAAGAAGTTTTTGAACCTAAATAAAATGAAATCTTAAAGTTTAGGTCTTTCTCTGGAGTTTAGGAGGACCGGTAAAGTAACCGTTTCAAGGTAGTATCCAAAATGAGTGATGTCTGCCCAAAGGTGACATTCACTCATGTAGGTTATTATTTTTGAAAAATTTTACAGACAAATATTAATCTTATTAAGATCTTACAGTGCACTTACCTATATTGGGACATTAGTTCTGTCCAAAGGTGATCAGTGTCTTAATGTAGGATAAGTGAGTAGAATAGTTGAGAGTGTTTGGGTTAGAACTAAATAACCCTCTTGCCCAAAGGTAGTGGAAGTGTTTAGTAATAATTCAAACATAATCAACTAGGTCTATGTGCGATTTAATTGCAAATTTGGGGGATAAATGTATTTAAAATTCTGCCCAAAGGTAATTTTTAAATGACATCTTACCTGTTCCCGCAGGGTGGAAGGTTTTGCACATAGTAAAACACCCTGATAAATTCGGCTTAAAACTCCAAGTACGAATTAAAGTGATAATCTCTAAAGCTGTGACATATTATTTTATATGTTGATTATGTGGTGTTATTTAATATAACATGTTTTGAGGTTATTAACGCTTCCGCAATTCAGATATAGCTTACAGGAATTGAACCACTGGATGGTTCAAATTATACTTACCTAGGAGACATGTTTTGATATTATATTGGGTTTATTAGACTACGAGTCTGTACCTTTTAAGGAGAAACCCTCTATGCTGGTTGCAGAATCTTTTGAGGTAGTAAAGTTGTTACATTTTAAGTGGACTAAAGGTAATTCAATTGCCATAAGGTTGATTTGTGCTTCTATTGGTGTGACTTGTGGGGTGGTATTCTAGTATTTAATACTGCTAAGAAGCTTCTTGATCTGATCAAGAAGTAGTTCATGGCACCAAGAAGTAGTTACAATATTATTATCTGACACAACTTGTGTCAGCCAGATATGATGGCAATGGTTCAGTGAAAGAGCACATTTATACGATGTGCAAACTGGTTAATGCTTTAAGGGAGCAGAGAATCACATTTGATGATGAGTTATTAGTTCACATAGTGATATATTAATTATCTGTTTAGGTCTTTTTGAGAAATTCAAGGTGAATTATAATTCACATGAGACAAAATAAAATATTAACCAGCTATTAGCACTTTGTGTGATTGAGGAAGAGCGACTCAAGGGAATTAAAATTGAGTCAGACATCTTGTCGTAAATGATAACAGTAAGAAATTTTTTTTAGAAGAAATAAGGGTAAGAAATGAAAGGACATCAAAAGAAAGACTGTCACAATTTTAAGATTTAGTTGAAGGAAAACAAAGCATGTATGAAAATTATTGTGGTAATTTTTGAGCCCAATTAAGTAAACGTGCCTGAATATATTTGAGGATTGATCATACATGCCTCTTGTTTATCTATGGACTCGATACCTTCCGGATAAAATCGTGCTTTCGTTGGAGAGAATTCATCTATGCTTTAGAATATGAGATTGGGGTATATCTCTTGAAAGAGACATGAACGCTTGGTTAAGGATGAGATTATTGGACTACTAATTATTCAGATTGTAATTTATGTGTTGACTGTGTCATGGGGAAGATGTAGAAGAAATACAAATTTTTTAAGGTTATAGATATGGAAGGTGTGAATCGTAGTATTTTAGTACATATCTCAATGTTTTGAATGGGCCATAAGCCCAGTCTCAGACATTTACATGTGTGAGGATGTCTTATAGAGGTGAAATTATATAATCCAAATATTAAGAAACTTGATCGTTACACTGTCACTTGTCATTTTATTGAATATCTTGAGAGACCTTTCGGTTATAATTTTTATTATCCCTCTAAACCTATGAAAATTGTTGAAACATGTCATTGCAAAATTTATTGAAGATGTGTAAATTCAGTGGGAGTCTAGAACTTTGTGATTTCTTTTATACTTAATAATTTTGAGGTGTATCATAGATATAAGAGGTGATGATTTCTCTGAAATGTTTCCCTAGTTTCATCATAGGACTCTTTGAGAGTCATTTTGCGATTGTCATGGATTATGATATTAAATTGCATTAGATGGATGTCTAGACATTGTTTCTCAATGGAGAAATTAAGGAAATGATATACATGTCTCAACCTGAAGAATATCGTGATCTAATGCATATACCTCAAGTTCAGTGGGAGTTAATTTGTTATCTTTGTATTATATGTTGATGATATTTTGTTAGTTAGTAATGACATTCATGTAATACACGCACTACAGAAAAATTTGGACTTTCTCAAAAGGCATGTATTGACCAAATATTGAAAACTTTTGAGATGAAGATATTGTGTACCAAGTGAGGTTCAAGGTGTTAAATGAAATATGTTGTCAGAATAAAAGTGTTTCGATAATGATTTTGTGAGAAATCAAATTGATTTTAGCAAAATCTGCACATTGTTTATTCGAAGGTGGTGAAGAAAGTTTTGAGGTATCTCCAGAGAACTAAAGAGTTCATGTTGATTTACAGGAAATTAGACTACTTTGAGATAGTTGGTTATTCCGATGCTGACTCTGCAGATTGCTCGAGTAGTAGAAAATCTACTTCTGAATTTATTTTTTATGATTAGCTCAAGGAACTGTTTCATGGAAAAGCTATAAGAAATCTATTATCACATATTTCACTATGTATGCAGAGTTGGTTAGTTGTTGTGAAACAACCAATCATGCCATGTGACTGAGAAATTTTTATTGTGGATTTGAAAGTTGTGGACTCCATACACAAGCCTATGACATTTTCTGTGACAATGAAGTTGTTACAAAGTATGTGAAAGATGAAAAGTTGACCAAGCGTAATAGGCACATTGACATAAAGTACCTTTTCGTGTGTAAGAAGGTTAAAGAATGTTCTATTGAGGTTTCCCACATAAAATACTATTATAGATCCTCTCATTAAAGGTATTTAGCTGCAAATTGTTTAAGGAGCACGTGATCCGGATAGGTGTTCGAGAGTCATTGTGTTATGACGTCTGATATTTGTTTTATATCATGTTACATTGCAGTTAGCTTTCAGCTTATTTACACCTTATGGTGATAGTTATTTTTCTTCAGTTTATTTACGCCTTTTGGTGACAGTTATTTGCATGCAAAATGAAGTTATGATGCATCATTATTATTATCTTCATTTATATATAGTTTATGCACGTGCTATTATGTTTGCTTGGGAGTGATGTTACACTCATGAGGGTGTTTGGATTAGATGTGGGATTGACACCACATTGATAAATTCAAATATAATTATTAAAGTGCCTGTGGGAGTGTTTCACACTCCATGAGGATGGCTTGGGCTAGATATGGGATTGGCTCTATATCGGTAAACCCTCACACTGGACAGAAGGTTGGCAGTTTGCTGTAATATGTTCAGGTGACATACCGTGATGGTATGAAGCAGGACGGATAGTGAGGTGTGCGTTTAGATCTCATGCAGTTTGCGCATCTCATGAAATGCAGTAAAACCACTATATTTGCTCAAATCCTAGATGGAATCAGTTTTGAGATTATGGAACTATTTAGACTAATATATTACTTGTCTACGCATCCATGATCCACTATTGAGGAAGTCTATGGAAGACAGTGTTTTAAAGTTTCAACCCATCTGTTTCGATAATTGTATTTTTCTAAAAAAATAAAATGAGTGGCCACTCGACTTTTCTAAAGTGTTGCGATCCACCGTGTCATTTTTACAAAACTTAAAGTGCATGAACCAAGTGGGAGATTGTTGGAATATTTTAAATAAATAAAATATTTTTTGTGATTCTATGCATTATTTCTAAAATTGGATTGCAATGTAATTATTGTTACTTGATGGGTTGGGGTTATATTTGTCAATTGTGGTCTAATTGACAGTATAATATTTACACCGTTGGATTGTGGTTTTTCAACTTTATTTGGTAGGATTTAATCCTAACCATTGATATCTAGGTCTCCATGATAGGAAGGGAGACTTAGGTATTTTATTTGTAGAGAAGCCGTCCCCCCCTGTTGTTGTTATAAATAAAGGTTTCACAACCCTTATTCAGCCCTATCGAAGAACAACTCTCAGAAAGGGGGTAGAGTTTTCTAAGGATTTCTTACAGGAACACAAAGGTATTCTACAGTTTAATCTTCATTCAGGTATGTCAATTAAAATCTCCTCTTTAATTAATTGCAGTATTCTTGATTTCTACAAGTTGAGTATGGATTAAATTCCAACACCCTCAACACTATTCTACGTATGGTGAAAAATACTGCAAATAAAAAAATTTGTCATCAGAATTCAATCTTGTCCACTAAATAAGATGAATTTAATGTCTTTCGAAAAAGAGTGTGAGCATTGTTTTTTGAAAAAAAAAGAAAGATGAATTTTATGTCTTTCAAGAATATTGTTGGAATTGTTTGTCAAAATAAAATAAATAAATAAAAAAGGTGAATTTTATAAAGTGACTAGAGATAAAAAGAAAAGAAAAAGTAAATTTCAAACAACTACTGAATTGCTATTCCCTGCAATGAAATGATAAAAATTAAATTTCTTGGTTGCAATGAAATGACAAAAATAATATTAAAAAATTGACAAAATTAATTTTGACACATATATAAAATAATTCACATACTTATATATAGGTATTTGATATTAACATTTTTTTTCTTTAAAAGTATTAAAATATTAAAGGTAAAAATAACATTTTATAAGATCTAGGAATATTTGATGTAATAAACAATAAACATGATTGTTGTGTACAATTGATGAAATATGAGAAAAAATCGATTTATTTTATTCATTTTGTAGAGTTCTTCCAAAATTGATAGAGAGAGAGGGTCCATGGGAGAGAGAGTCAACACATATGTCACATGTGAGAGAGAGATGGGGGTGGTCCATATCGAGAGAGACAGGAGAGAGAGAGTGGAGGGGGTGTCCATATCGAGAGAGAGACGAGAGAGAGAAAGTGGGGGGGAGGGGGTGTCCATATTGAGAGAGAGAGTGGGGGGCGTCCACATCGTGAGAATGACGAGAGAGAGAGAGAGAGAGTCGGGGGAGGGGGTGTCCATATCGAGAGAGAGACGAGAGAGAGAGATTCTGGGTCAATTATCAACACGTAGACACACATGTGTATATAATATCAAGATAGAGACGGGTTCTTGCAAATGGAAAAAGTCTGAAAAGATTAGAGGGGAACATATTATAATGCACACCATAGTGTAAGTCGTATATATGTTAATTTTTCTTTCAAATTGTAGATATCAACATCTGACTCTCCACATTTAGAATTATGACTTTTGTGTACCGTATTTATTCGTAAAAATAAATTAAGGATGTAATATAATGTAACATTGTTAAATAGAGTATGAAACAATGATTAAAAAGGGTTTCATTTTCGTCTTAATGTTATTACAATATTGTATCTTGATGTAACATGTTGAATGAATATTATTGCATTCTTATTGTAGGACTCGACTCTTCTATGGAGCGGACCTAAAGCGAACAGACAACCATACTAAACTTTCAAACACCACACCCGTCTATATACACGCACATATCCAAAAACCATAACACTTACTCGTAGACTTCTGAAATTTAGGATTTTGAAAAAAAGAAATTAGGCGTGGATGATGCTGTATTGGTGGGGGTCTAATATTCAACATATTAATTAATCGAGAGACTGTTACTCATAGAACTCAATAAGTTTACTGCACTTTTCTGTACAAATAAATTGATACAATATTATACAGTATTATTAAACAGCATGTAATAACAATATAAAAGGATAGCATTCTCGATTTAATGGTGTTATAATATTGCATATTGATTTAATATACTAAATGAGTATTGTTGTATCTTACCGTAAGTGTCTATTTTTTGTCGAAGCTCATAGTAGGTGTGATGCATGAGTGTTTACATTGATATAGCATGAATGTTGCGTTCTTGATGTTGAGTGTTGCATCCTCGGTTGACCACGCATGTGACCATCAAAGCCAATAAGGATCTTGATTACAAATTGTTATTTGAGGTGGAAGTTTAACTATGCTTCGTGTGTGTGTGTGTATAAACTTTTTTATTTTTTCAAAATAGTGGTATGCCTAAAAAAAATCAAGGATAAGATTGCATTCTAGAATCTGCCTCCTCAATTCATCCTGCCATTATCCTTCTGTGAGAAGCTCCCTTCGGTTTTCTGATATACTCAGCAAGCGTACAAAGTGGAGTTGCCCATTATTTTGCTGACCCTCTTTATCCAATTCGAGTTGTGTTGACCCAAAATTAAAATAAAAGGGATGAAATCACTCCAGAGTTGTCTATGGTTCACACTTGGACAACGACGACTGATTTAACAATTATTCCTTTGATGCAGTGAAATCCTTTCGACTATAGTTTCAGAAATCGGTTTAAATCGTGTTTTTGTGTCGAGTACTCGTGTCGTGTTAATTTATAAGTATTTTGCTAGACACTTAACTCTAATCCGACTCATTTAATAATCGTGAGAGACCTTCAACAGTAACTCAACCCATTTATTAAATCTGTTACACGTGTTCACCCATGTAACTCGTTTAATAAACATGTCATATAATAACATGACTCGTTTGTTTAACTTATATGATATGAATTTCTCCACCACTAAAAATTTATCTAAAAGTCATATAAAAAATAAGAGCAGCGCTACACATCTCGAATATGTATCTCGAAAATGACATGACAATATAAAACGACATAAATATCCTTTATTTTGATACATATTACATTTTTCATAATTTTTAATATTTTATCAAACTAAATGAATCTTATTAAAGAAGGAAGTAAGAACCATAATTAAATTGGGTTTCTCTCTCTAATTTATTTTATTTTATTTTATATATATATATTCTCTTTTGCACTCCCTCCACTTCTCTCTATATTTACTAAATTTTTCTTTATAATTTAACTTTGATCGAAAATACCAAATCAAAATAAAATTGTAAGAAACTTTAAGTATATTGTGTGTTTATTTAATTATTCACACATGTAGATAATAGAGAAAATTAGAGTTTTTATTCAAGAGAAATAGTTCTAAGCTTATGTTAAAGAAATTATGAAATTTTTTTTGTACTTTCTTGTCTCAGTTATTTAAAAATTTAATAGAAATGATCTTTCAAAGAAGATGTGACCATAAAATTTAATTTGAATTCTCTGTCATTGAGTTATTTTAGGATTTAGATTCTATAATGATAAGTTTTACCATTTTTTCTCCTTTTCCTTCCTATATTTTTCCTATATTCTCTCAAAATAATTACTTTTAAAATATAGAAAGTTGTCAAATAATCAGCCACCTAATTCGAGATACTAATTCATAAATTATATTCATGATATCTAGCATTTTTTAAAAAATAAAGTACATATTTATATATTAACTCTAAAATCAAACTATGTTATAAATTTTGTATCTATATATAAAGTTTAAAAACATAGGAAGGTAATTCAACAACTAGAAAGACACCATAGCAATCCTATCCTCGCATTTTATACCTACATCATCAATCCTGTAGAGAAACAAATAGATTACAAACAATTGCAATATATATAACTATGTATATATAAGTTTGAATAAAATCAGAATATATGAATAATTTATGTTGTAATCATATCGTGAGTTAGACAGCTTAAACCTAACCCCAACATAATTTTTGTGTGTCGTGCTAGTGTCGATTTGTTTATTAAACGTATCGGTTTATCTCAAACTCAAACCTGCTTAACTTGTTTCGCGTTCGTATCGTGTTATCGTGTACAATTTTTGTCACCCCTAACAACACACTTATCTCACACCACACTACTCTATTTGAGCCTTGAACTAGGGGTCATACAATTTGGTTTGGTACAGTTCCAAATTGAATTGGAATCAAAATCAATCTCAACGATTCTTTAATTATGAAATTGGAATTGAAACCATTGAAATCTAAAACCGAATCATGAAACGATTCTAAATCTAAGTTCTCTTTTGATAATACTGTGGCATCAAACTGAAAAACTAACTTGTCAATCACACAGATTTGGCTTACCAAAGCAGAATATCTCCCAACAAGTCTTTCATTCTCCAGTAAACACACACACATATATATACAAATTTTCATTATTAATACACTTGACAAAAAGAAATGAATGAATGATGTCTTTTGTTAAAATATCCACTGATTCAGTATAACTAGTAACCAAAAAAATGAATATAACACAAGAATGCAAAAATAAAACAGCAGCTCAAGGCCTCAACCATCAATATTTAGTTTTAGGGTTATGGTAAACTATTTATACATTATATATTATATATATTTATTAATTCAGTTTGGTCTTAATGAATATGGAACATGAATCCAACCAAAAACTAACGGTTCTTTAATTTTGGTACTAAAATTAAACGATTCGATTCAACTACTATTTTATTCCATCCGGATCAGTTTAGTGTTTTCAAATGTTCTTTGTGCACCCTAACTCGAACCGGTCACATTACATTTATTGAGGATAGCTCACACAACTTTGGCCGATGGTCCAAATGTACCCACTCTTCCTCGTGTCAGAATAAGATGTGCCATTAATTAACATGTAAAGTTCTTTTTCTTTCTGCAAGAAAACAGACTGGGGACTAGCAACTTGACCTTGATCTGCATATTAAAAAGACTAGGCTTACTAAAAAAAGCCCATTTATAGAAATTGGGTAACAAAGACTTAACCAGCATACTCATTCATCCGTACGACATTAGCAAGGGTTCTCTGGAGTCTTCTCTATATGTATTTCTATAATAAAACAACAAAGGCAGTCGTACAATCCCCAGAATAGTTCCTATCCCATTTGGGACCTGAAATTCAAATGAAGAAGAATCAAATTGCATGTGAGATAATGTTGCAGAATACAACACATTGTTTTGAAAACATGATACAAGAAGTAAAATGAATGCAATGCAACTAAAGAAGCTTACATATACGAAGGGATCAGAATAAAAAAATCCATACGAGAAGAAAGAGGTGGTCATCAAGAACTCGTCGAAAGGGAAAGACAAAATGGCATGAATTCAACACTCCTTGTTCGGATCACCAAATTCTGGTAAAATTACATGATCAACATAAGTAAAACTGCTGTCAAATATTAAGCAATTAAAGGGGATATGAACCCTCCTTAGAGAAAACAATGGGAAATAGATAGATAAACATACGATTATAAACAATGGGGAAGCAAACATTGATATGAGAGAAGCACCACTGAGAAATCCAATGACGATACGTCGCGTGTCACTTCCAATTATTTGCAAGCTCCCAGCTACTATGACTGCAAATAGGCCAAAAACTGCCAGCAGCAATCCAAGCATCCTCGGCTGTTTGCAACATCCAAGAGTGTCAAAGAATGAGAAGCCAAGGCATAACAACATGAGTGCTTTTCAAATAATGAGAAGCTAAGGCATAACAAACCTTTTTAGCTCTCTCAGCATATGTTATGAAGAGAATTATATAGGCTATTTGGAAAACTGCACCAAGCGAATTGACCGTGGTAACCAAAATATTATCAGAAGATATGAGAGGTGTGCCTTACAGGCATAGCGTAGCCAAGAATTTGTACAAGTAGGTACGAACGCAAGAGGTCGGACCATAATTTATTTTTTATAAAACTAAGTGGGTACATCACTCGAGATTTAATAACTCCTCCTAATTCTAAACTCTCAAAAAATTGTATTTACTATATGTAAAAAAAAAAATTATAAAATTAAGTGGATACATTAGTACCCACTAGTGCCTCTATGCATCCGCCATCACCAGGCACAGACCAAGCAATTCAAGAGGGCATAATATACATATGGCAACTCTGAGAACTGTTTCGTCAACTGATTCTGATGATTCTCCTAAATGTCAGGTCTGAAAAAAAAATCAATGAAAAGATGAAAAAATAAAAGTCCTACCAAACAAAATAGAACATTCGGAAGTGGAACTTACATAGTTGACACAAACAGCCCGCAAGCAAAGATGTTCCCTGCAATACACATGCAAGTCTTTGAATCATGCTTCAAATGTTCATCTTTTAAGCGAGGCGAGTATTGCTCAAATTAAACCCTCTCTTTTTCATTCCAAATTTCGGTAAATTGTTTCATAGATGATCACATCTAGTCTTCCAAATTCTGAAATGCTTCCAAGGACAAGACATTCCCACTTAATTATGAGACGGATTAGGAAGCATCTTGCCTTATGATAGACTTATTGCATACGAAACGTGTGAAATAAAGAATATTTATGTGTATAGAAGTGCTTCTGCTTAACTTATGGTGCTTCTTATGGTTATCGTGTGAATTGACCACACCCTTGCAAATTTTATTAGCTGCCTTACATGAGGCAACAAAAAGTACTTATTCAAAAGTTCAACAACCAAAGTGTGAGTTTACAAAAACCCAACAATTCAATCAAATTACTGTCAATACAGTACTCTGCTGGTTCGACACTTTTTAGCAACTCATTCATGAAATTCTCAGTTCATCTGTTAAGAAAACCCAAGAACCATTAATTTTCTCAAAAATAAATATAAAAATAAAGTACAGAAAAGGAGTTACTAAAATTACAGAGAAATCCATGATAATCTTCTATACTGCACATCTCATCAAGCCATTAAGTAAGAAGATGCAAAATTCAAGCAGTCACCAGTGTGTGTGTGTGTATATATATATATATATATAAGAAGAGAGAGAGTGAAACGTACCGGCAATTCCAGCTGCAACCTTCCAGGTTGTAAGCGTTTCATTCAAACCCAGAGAAACCATCAATTGATTCAGAGTGAACTTCCAAAGCCACAGGTAATTTATATCAGTACCACACAAAAGCCCCCTCTGCGGCCCTGTCTTTCTCTTTCTCTCTCTAAAACCTTCTGTTTACAGTACATATCTCTCTGCGCTCTAAGTTTGAAAATTGCTAAATTTCGGGTCAGCAACTGTCAGGCGTTTTAACAAACATTATATAGACGTGGAGGGGAGGAGGGAGAGGGGCTTAGAGGGGCCCATGGCCCCACAATTTTTTCTCAAAACTACTTGCTTACCATTATGAATGGTAATTTTTTATAGGAAAATTAAAGTTGCCCCTCCAAAATTTTATTAAAACTTTGTTAATGGTGAATTTGTACAGAAAAATTAAAGTTGGCTTCCCATTTTTGGTTTTTTTAATTTTTAGGATAAACTTTATTGACACTCCTGAGATTTGAGGTATTGTTACGCGACTATAACTTTATGCAATTTTGTCATCAACATCCCCTGTAGTTTGTGCCATATATTATATATACCCCCTCCTGTCAAAAGTAAATCATGTCATACCACTTTTTGATGGTGAAATGACCATGCTACTCTTTGACTTTTAATTTAATCCATTTAAATACTAAAATTACTCTTTTAACCCTATCTAATGGACCAAAATGCCCTTTTTATTTTATGTTAACATTAGTATTTATGGTAATAAATAATTATATATATAGGTTATAATTTAATGCCCCTTTTATATATATATAATTATTAATTTTCATAAATAATAATGTTAACATAAAATAAAAATAATTCAAATTTTATTTCTTTTTTGTATATATATATATACATAATAATATAACCCACATATATAATTATTTATTACCATAAATACTAATGTTAACATAAAATAAAAAAACATATTGCTTAACATAGTAAAGCACGCACTATGATCTTTCTTAACCCAGTCTTAATAGATTTCCATGTTTTGACGATGTTGGCCCGTATTGCCCTCCTCAGGTGGGGTCATACTATTAGTCAAGGTTTCTAGGACTTCTTACTTATTTAGTAAGTACTGGATTTTCCTATACCACATGTCATAGTTGGTACCTACTAGCTTTTGACCCTTTGTGAGATCAGTAATAACATTTGTAGACGCCATCTACATTCAAATTGTGCAAGGTGACTTTAAAAATACATTCTTGACTATTTATTATTTTACTTCTAGAAATTTAAGTACAAATATTTCATTGTTTAATATAATGAGATTGAAAATTTCGCCATACTCATAATCATCACCCAAACAATTTAAAAAATGGCTCTTAGCATATTTATTCCACGTGCGATTAATTTAGACTTAAGACAACTTTATTTAATATTCATGAAACTATAATTTAAGAAAATAGTGATATTGAAGATTTGCATTGATTCATGTTATCAAATAATAAAAATTGAAGAAAACCTTTTAGACTAAGGGTAACTAGTTTAGGGGTTTTTTTCCCTATTTGTGGAAGTGTAAGGTTGAGAGTCAAATTCTATAAAAATAAAGTAAGTGTGTGTTATTCCATAAGACAAAAATAAAATAAAATAAAAAGCACCTTTTAGAGTTCTTTATTTGATATTATATGCAAAAAGATGCATTATTATCAATCAAATTCCTTTGGCTTATCATCAATATAAATCACTTTTCATCGCTACAATAAAATTTTAAAAGTTCTTCCAAAATTAATCTTCCAAGATGATAGAATAAAAAAGAGAGAGATGTAGAGAGAGAGAGAGAGAGTCAATTATCAACATATAAAGACACAGACATGTGTATGGAAATGAAGCCAAATTTCTCTCGGGAACTCTAGTCTTAATCATGCTGTCCAAATTCAATCACATCATCATTTTGTTAACTTAACGGTTTTTGGTAATTTTATAACTTTACCCCTAATTAATAAATTTAATTTAATTAATAAAAACTAGTGGTGTTAAAATATTGAATTGCCCCCCCCCCCCCTCTCTCTCTCTTCGTCTCTTCCCTTCTCTCTCTTCACTGTCAATGACCCATTGAAGTACAACTAAACCTTCACCACCAAAACCCCATGGTTGTTCCTTCTCCCATAGGTGTCCATAGATAAGAAATGTAAATGTCCTCTCTTTGAACCGTGAATGGAAAAGGTAAATCAGTTGTTTAATTGATAGTTAGTTATGAGTTCAGATTCATGTTTAATTTAGTGGTAACAGTACTGGTTCACATATAATTACATGTGTATATATACTCGTTATATATGACAGTGAGAAATGGAAGGTGATGTGGGTTATGGTTCGGATTGTACCAATTGAGGTTTTTGGTGTTGTTTTAGCCATTAAATACGATTAATTGTGTTGATTTGGTGTGTTTAGTGACTGAATTAAAGGAATTTTGAATTGAATGTAAGAAACTCTAAAAGTTTGAAATTGGTGATTTTTGACCTAGGCTATGGCTGAAGGTGATTATTATTTCAAAAGATAGATTAGATGAAGGGGAGTTGAACTGTGTAAAAATTGGATCGAAAGGTGGTCAGAATTGGTTGGAAAATGAGTCAAAAATGGCTATCAACGAAACAGGTTTGACGTGTGAAAAAATGAGGAAGAAGGAGATGAACAGTGGGCCGCGCAAAGCCCAGTGAAGCTTGGTCGATGGGATAATGGTGGTGGCTGGTGAGCTTCGGTTTGTTGTGGAAGATGAAAGGTAGTCGGAATCGGTTGGAAAAGGAGCCGATCGAAAATGGCTGTCAGCAAAACAGGTTCAACGCGTGAGAAAAAGAGGAAGAAGGAGATGAACAGTGGGTCGCACAAAGCTCGGTGAAGCTTGGTCGATGGGATAATGGTGGTGCGGTAAGCTTCGGTTTGTTATGGAAGATGATGAATAGTGGGTGTGTGGCTGCATGAATATATTATAATAATAATAATAATAATAATAAACAAATATTTGTATATAGATATGAATATAAAAATATATAAACAAATTCAAAATAAATATATCAACACAGTATATAGCATAATAATATATAAGAGTATTTTTGTAATAATGCATTATTTAACGAGATCAAATATGCCATTTTATGCATGAGAAGGGCAAAAATGTCCATTTATATACTTTTCTTTTACTGACATCAGCAATTTCGTTTGTCTGCTGATCGGAAGGGGCAAATTGATACATGAATCTAGAATTGAGGGGGTGTAGTCAGGATTATTGAAAATAGATGGGGTCTAGTCAGGATATTGCCTAAATTGAAAGGGTGTAATTGGTATTTACCCTAAACTTAATGTTAAATCTTTTGTTAGAACAAAATTGATAAGTGATAAAGTTAAATAAGATGATGATGTGGTTGAATCTAGACCACAAAATTAAAACATGCAAAGTTTAGAAAAGAGATGTTGTGTGTGTATAATATCGAGATAGAGACAAGCATGGGGCATGGGGCATAGAGGCAACTCCAGCTGTATTCTAGCAAATCAAAAGTCTCAAAAGATAAGGGAGGGAAGTAATTAAAAGATATCATAGTGTAAACCCTATCTATATATGTGTTAATTTCTCTTTCAAATTGCAGGTCTCCACATTTATCAGGCTTGTCGGTTCTTCTTTGAATAATAATGGCATACAACTCTAACTCTTTTTAAGGCACACCAAGAAAGTTCCTCAAACTAGATATAATTTTCCACAAAAAGAAACAAAAGGCATGTATATATGTTGTTGGATTGGTTGGGGTGGTCCTTACATTATACATGTTATATTTATTAGTCTCACGAGACTTTTATAACTAGAACTATCACTAACAGATCTTAAGAGGAATAGTTGCTGAACAATCGTTATTTATTAAACATATTGAATGGGGTTTATATAGATTATAAACACCCCAAATGGTTACAAAAATATCCCACAAAACATGGTCAAGTCAGTTACAATGAAACAAATATTTGAAAACTAAAAAAATACACATTAGAACCAATTTGTTACAACAGAAAGCTAACAACAAAAGAATAGCTCCTATGATTGAGCTTCAATACCCCTCGCAATATGGCAATTCCATCTGAAATGCCAATCTTGGATCGAAGAGAAAAGAATCGACTTTTGGAGAGAAGTTTAGTAAAGACATCAGCCAGCTGGGAGTGAGTATTAATGTGAGAAACTTTTAGAGAACCATCAACAACTTTTTCTCGAACAAAATGGTAATCCAACACGACATGTTTCATTTGACTGTGGAAGACTAGATTAACACACAAATATGTGGCACTTAGATTATCACAATAAATGGTGGGAGATTGTTGAAGAGGGAGACCAAGCTCATAAAGGAGATGAGAAACCCAAGTGACCTCAACAGCTATAGAAGTGACAACACGATACTCTGCCTTCGTCGAAGAACGAGCTACCATTCTATGTTTCTTTGAACACGAAGAGATTGGATTGCCACCAAGAAAAAGAACAAAGGCAGTGGTAGACTTGTAATAATCCTTGTCGCCAGTCCAATCGACATCGGAATAAGCTTGAAAATGGAGAGGTTGTTGACGTCAAAAAGTGAGACCATGATATATTGTATGTTTGAGGTAACGGACCAACCTCTTAGTTGTAGTCCAATGAGTTTAAGTTGGGGCATGCATGAATTGGGTAAGTTTGTTGACGACGAAACCAATATCGGGACGAGTGAGTTGGAGATATAAAAGTGTACTAATCAAGCTTCGAAATTGAGTAGTATTAGCTGAAGGAGAACCATCATTGAGAGTTAGATAACCAGTTGAAGACATCGGGGTGGAAGAATCCTTTATGCCTTCCAAATGAAATTTTGTCAACAAGTCACGAACATACTTATGTTGAGATAAAAACATGCCATCAGAAGTGGAAATGGCCTCAACACCCAATAAGTAGCTTAAGGGACCAAGATCCTTTAGGGAAAAACGATGAGCAAGAACATCAACAAACCTCCGAATGGACAAAAAATAATTCCCTGTTACAAATGAATCATCTACATAAACTAGAAAATAAAGTGTGACAGATCGACATTGATAGTTGAATAATGAAGTATCAGATTTAGAATTAAGAAACCTAAAGTTGAGGAGAAATGTCTTTTGCTTCGTGTACCAAACTCGAGGGGCTTGTTTCAAACCTTAAAAAGCAATTTGCAAGCCATAAACATGAGTAGGATTATCCTGATCAACATACCCAACCGTGTCTAAACACTTATAAACATTATGAGTTTTGGAATATCCAATAAAGACACAAGGCTTGGAGCGTTTATCAAGTTTATGATCATAATCAGGACGCAACTAAGGAAAACATAATTAGCACCCAAAAGCTCATAACTTATCATAGTTTGGCATTTTTTGAAAGAGAAACTCAAAAGGTGTCTGATGTTTAAGAACTGGAGTGGGCAACCGATTGATTAAATATACAGCAACAAGGAAAGCATGAGACCAATATTTTAAAGGTAGAGAAGCTTTGTGGAGCATGGTCAAACCTGTCTCAACAACATGATGATGTTTGCTTTCAGCAGAGCCTACATGTTCGGGTGTGTAAGGGGGAAACACTTGATGCTGAATACCTTGTTACACAAAGTAGGATTTAAGACTTTTATATTCGGTGTCACCATCTGTGTAAAGAGTTACCAATGATGCTTTAAAGTATTTTCGACCATAGACTTATATTTTGGAAAAATTATGTATACATCAGATTTGTAAGCCATAGGAAATAACCAGACATATTTTATAAAATAATCAATGAAAATAAGATAGTGCCAAAAGCCATCAATTGTTTCAATCGGGGAGGGTTCCCATACATCAGAATAAACTAAATCAAGAGGACCACGACTTTGAAGTGAAGAAACTCCAAAAGGCAATTTGTGGCTCTTATTACATAAACATGACTCACAAAAAAAACTGTGGAATGACTCAGTAGGATAAACTAGAAGATTATGTTTGCGAATTAAAAACTAAAAAATACGAGATGATGGATGTCCTAAACGATGATGCCAATTGGCAAGTGAAGTCTTGACACTAACACATGCTTGTTTAGGAGAACATGAAGTCTTGACGCTCTTAAGTGAGACACGCCCCCGTTTTGAAATCCTTGATAACAAAATAAGAAGGAAAAAACTCAATAGAAGTATTGTTGGTTTTACAAAACTTAGAAACAAAAATTGAGTTTTGCTTTATTGAAGGAACACATAACATATTAGACAAAAAAAAGACTCAGAAGTAGCAGGGAGTTTAGAAGAACCAGTGTGAGTAATTTCGTGGTCTGAACCATCATCGAAGATAATGTCATCAGGACTTTCATAAGGCCGGTGCCTGGAAAGGTTAGTTAAATCACTAATAACATGATGGGAGGCACCAGAGTCTATAATCTAATTTGAAGATGACGAGTTCCCAAAGGAGGTGTGATGAACCTCTAGCTATTGTTGCTGGAGCCTTTTGGCTGAATTACATTGTCTAGCAGTATGCCCCTTTTTCTCATAGAATTGACATACAACATTGGGTTGAAATAGAGGGTTATGGTTACCATTGTTGTTGAACATCCTTCTTTGGTGATTTTGGTTATTAAAGAATCGAATCCTATTATTACTTTGTCCATTGCCATATTAAGGTTGCATGTTGCCAAAATTTGAGCGAGTACTATTCATAGTGACATTAGAAACACCATGTGACTCTTCTCTTTTCAAGAAAGCTTCATGTTCTGCCAGACTGTCATGAAGTTCTTCAAACGAAACAGGCATGTCTCAAGCTCTTATTGTAGCAGAAATCTCTTTAAAGTTGTAGCCAAGACCATTGACAGCAAAAATAGTAAGATCATCATCACTTAAATGAGTGTTAATGAGAGCTAGCTTGTCAGCGATTCCTTTGATGGTTTGAAGATACTCTACAACAGAACGAGTATTGCAAGTGATGTTGGTAAGCTTCTCTTTGAGATTCATTACTCGTGATATAGATTTGTTAGCATAAAGCTTGTGAAGCTTTACCCAAACATCACGAGAAGAAGTAGCAACAACAATCAAAGTCACAACTCCTTCCGAAAGAGACGCAAGGATTGCGTGAAGGAGCAATTTATCTTGCCTAGTCCAAATAGCAAAATCTGGATTTGAAATAGTTGTTCCATTTTCAACAATAATTTCCTTAGATGGGCATGTCTTATTCCCATCAAGAAATCCCATGAGGTCATAACCATATAGTAGGACATCAAATTGTGCTTTCCAAGAGGGAAAGTTGTTGCTGTACAATTTGATAGGTAGTTGGGTAGTAACATTAATGGAGATAATTCCATCAAAGCAAGGAGTGGAAGAGATAAGTGATACATTGGTTTTGCTGGTTGTGTTTTCGGCCATGTGCAGGATATTTTTCAGAGATAGAGGTTTTGGATAAAAAAAAAAATCGTTGGAGTCTTTAAGCTTTGATACCATAACAAATCTTAAAAGAAGTATTTGCTGAACAATCGTTATTTATTAAACATATTGAATGGGGTTTATATAGATTATAAACACCCCAAACGATTACAAAAATATCCCACAAACCGTGGTCAAGTTAGTTACGATGAAACAAACATTTGAAAACAAAAAAAAAATACATATCAGAACCAATTTGCTATAACAAAAAGCTAATAACAAAAGAATAGCTCTTATGATTGAGCTTCAATAATCACTTTTGTGTACTCTATGTATCTGTACAAATTAATTAATTAGGATCCAATACTATACTATACAACAATATCATTAAATAGAGTATCAAGCAATGACTAAAAAGTTTTGGATTCTCCACTTCACGCTGTTACAATATTGCATTTCAATGTAATATGTTGAATTAATATTGTTACATTTTTATAATAAGTGTGTTGCAGGAGTGTTTGAATTAATATTTAATGAATAGTACAATTTTTATATAAAATATGGCATCCTCGATTTAAAACCTACTGGACCATACATTCGGTAAATATCATTATTCAAAATGGTTAATTGTTTAAATTGTTCGGAGCAATATTCAAACTAACAAACTCACGGCCAACCACATGGATTTGGCTCACCAAACAAAACATCTCCAAACAATTCATTCATTATCCAATTAACATATATATAATTTCATATATATATATAATTATATACATTTTTTCACTAGTAATACACTTGATAGCAGAAATTGAATACACTTGATAACAAGAAATGAATGAGTGATTTGTCTTTTGTTATGATTATCCACTTTTCAGTATAACTTATAACCAATAAATAAAACAACAAAAATGAATATAACATAAGAATGCAAAAATAAAACAACAGCCCAAAGCCTCAACCAACAATATTTAGTTTTACGGTTATGATAAGTGATAAATGATAAGTGCTAAATATTGTGCATTTACGCCTCTTTAATTGCATATGTTAATTCCTTAATTGTGTGTATATTGATATTTTTATGCTATTTTCTTATTTTGATGTTTTTAGGTTTTGTCTCAAAAATGCCAATATGTCCGTCAACTATGATCCATCCAATTGCAAGTGAAAATGAAGAGTTCAAATGCACAGTCCAAGCTGGGAAGGCATTTCACATAATCGAAATGCAGGTTTCGCACAATCGAAGTGGTGAAACCTTTTGCACAATCGAAATTGACCTTTCGCATGATCAAAACTTCGATTGTGTGAAATGTCTATTTTGCACAATCAAAAATTTACAAACTGTGCAACTTGGCCACTTGTCTTCCCACTTGCCTCCAAAAAGGAACTTTACACGACCTTTTTGGGGATTTTTTGATCTTTAATAGAGATATAATGGGATTGTATACATATTGGGTAGGTTGATGTATATAGATACATGGCGGGGCCCATGGAAGACTCTCTCTTGACCATATAGACACTTGGAAAACAAAAGATGAGGGAACAAAGTTTTGGAGGTCTGGAACAACAAGGAAAATGACAATGAAGCTGAGCTTACCTCTGTCAATGGAGGATTTCTACTCCAACATGATCAACTAAACCTCTTCTCTAGGGTGTGGATGAAGCCCTAGCCATGTACTTGTCTATTTTGTAGTCATTTTGGGATTGTGTATTATGTGTAGATTACATTGCCTAGTGCTTTGTTAAACACAAGTGTAAATCTCTTTATATTCATTTAATTCATATTCTATTCTTGTCTTAGAGTTTGATGTGTTTCAATTGAATGCTCAACATTTATAACTTTCACAAGAAGTGTAAATGATAGCTTTGTAATAATTTTTAATTGAATGTGATTATTCTAGTTTTGATAGTTCATGCCAAGACAAGGTAAGTTTGATACAATTAGATAAGTGAGGAAATTAGTGTAATTAGTTAGGTAAAGAGACTATGTTTGTTAAAGATGAGTTATGCTTAGTTAGGATTCACATACTTTCTTGAAGATATCATTGTAGGCTACAAGCCAAATGAATCATTGTTACATGTAATTTCACAATTCTCATTTGCACTACAATTGGACAAGTTTATATAGCTAGAGGTGGAAACCAAACCCTAGTTCTCTCTTTACTTTAAACTCCATTAATATATTATATTTTCAATTTTCACAATAGCTACAATTCCAAACAAAAATCTATTTTTGAGTTAAATTAGAACTACTATCTCATTCCAAGCAATTTCACCCACGTAGTCTCCATGGGATTAACACCCTCTATATAGAGCCGTATCTCCAAAGATTCATTCTCTTGCAAATGGTTAAATTATATTTTGATAATCAAAAGAACACTAAAAAAGAAAACAAGTTTGACCACATCAGTAAGCTATATATATATATATATATCAGTTCTGTTCTAGTTCAAAATGTTAGGAATATAGGAAAATTACATATTGCATTATATTGATTTATTGTTAACAATACATAAAAGCCTATTTATAGGCACATAATATTGGAAACTAAGTAAACTTACGAGAGAAGAAATTAACCTATATATTTTAAGAAAATGGTATAGAAATTCTAAATGGTAGTATAATAGTAAATATATAATCTAACACAAAATATAAAACCAAAAATTAACGTTTTCTTAATTTTGAAACCAAAATTGAATGTTTGGATCAACTACGGTTTTGTTATGTTCTGTTATGTTCGTACCCATTTGCCAGTTCTGACTGTTCTTTGTGCACCCCTAGCTCCAACCACTTACATTGCATTTAAAGAGGATAGCTCACATAACTTGAGCCAATGGTCCAATGTACTCACTCTTTCTTATGTCATAATAAGGTGTGCCATTAATTACATGTAAATTTCTTTATCTTTCTACAACAAAACAAAGTGGGGACTTGGTAACTTGAACTTGATCTGCATATCTAGTATTACAATGGACAATTTTGAGACAGGCCCAACAATGGAAATAAGTCTTAAAAGTTTTTTTCATATGTTAATCTAAAATGGGCTTATGGAATAAATGGATGAGCCTAAATTATCGATTGGGTCCAAAAAGTTAGAGCTCAATACACATTAACGCTTAGCATATGTTCCACTTTTAGTATGTAATAATAATCAATACCATGAAAAAAAGAGTTTCAGTCTTGAAATAATTCATGGAAACATAAATCAAGTGGCACATTTAATTATGAAAAAATCATTACTACACAGTATAGTCTCTATTTTGATTTGAATGTAACTATCTTATGGCTATCATGGAGAAAATGGGATTTGGAGTGGGTTGGATTAAAGTTATTCAAGCTTGCTTATCAACAATCAATTTTTCTTTTATGATTAATGGTATGTCTCAAGGTATGATTCATCCTATGAGGGGGCTTCGGCAAGGGAACCCATTGTCCCCTTACTTGTTCATTTTATGTGCTAAAGGTTTGTCTAGATGTATTGGGGCAGCAATGAATACTGAGCATATCTCAAGCATCCAAGTGCGTTGAAGGTCTCCAAAGATATCTCATATTTTCTTTGCTAATGACAGTTTGTTGTTCTGTAAGGCAGAGGAGGATGAAGTTAGAAGGGTGATGGATATTTTAAAGGCTTACGAGGTTGTTTCTAGGCAAAACATAAACTTGGAAAAGTCAGCAACATTTTTTAGTAAAAACACTAAAGAGGAGGTTTGAAACTATTTAAAAGACTTGTTGGGAATTGAGAATGAAGGACTGCAGGAGAAATATCTAGGTCTGCCTTCAGTAGTGGGCCAATAAAAAAAACAAGTATTGAGGTTCATAAAGTGAAAGGTAAAAAATAAAACTCAGGGATAAAAAGCAAAATTTCTTTCGACAGGAGGTTGAGAAGTTTTGATTAAAAGTGTGCTCCAAGCTATTCCTGCATATTGCATGGCGTACTTTAAGCTTTCAGCCAATGTGTGTGATTGATATTAAGAAATCGACTTACTCTTTTTGGTAGGGCAGATATAAAGGGAAATGAAGTTTACATTGGGTGGGTTAGAAGAAGTTGGTAGAATCTAAGAGCGATGGAGATTTAGCGTTTCGAGATATGAAAGCATTTAATTTAGCTCTCCTAGCTAAACAGGGTTGGCGATTAGAGGTAGAGTGAGGGTTTGTTCTATTAAGTGTTCAAAGGGAAATATTTCCCTCACAGCTCGTTTACGAAATCTACTTCAAGAAATAACCTCTCTTGGGTTTGGCAAAGTTTTTTAGTATCCAAAGACATGATTAAGGATGGGTTGGTTTGGAGAGTGGGTAATAGGAAACAAGTGTTGTGTTGAGATGATAAATGGTTACTTGATAAAGATAACCCCTGTCTAAAAATGGTAAAGCCTGAGGATACAGATATTTTCAGAGTGGTTGATCTTATCGACACGGAAAGTAAGAGGTGGAAAATGAATCTTTTGAAACAAATTTTCATGGAGGAAGATTGGAAGAAGATTTGAATATTCCTATAAGTGTGAGTCAAAAAGAGGGTAAACGAGTTTGGCAGTGGACTTATAATGGCAAATTCACGGTGAAGTCGGCCTATCAGGTGGCTTTAAAACTACAAAGGGCTCTTCAACGCTCTGGGATTACAGTGATTGGAGAGTACAGGAGAGTTATGGAGAGAAACCAGTTATGGACAGGTGTTTGGAACTTAAAAGTGCAACAAAAAAATCGAACATTTTATTTGGCGATGCCTTCATGACTGAGTTACTGTTTTAAAGAGTTTGAAACACAAAAAGATGGTGGATTGCATGATTTGTAAAGCTTGTGGAGAATATTAAGAGTCTGTTTCCCATTGAATTTGTAAATGTCCAAGATCAACTCTTGTCTGGAAAATTCTATGGTGAGGTTGGATTGTAATAGGGAAGATAGAAAATGGGATTTGTGGTCGTCCAGTTTTTTTAATTTATGGAGCAAAGCAGCTAATAGGGATAGAGCCTTAACTATGGCTACGTGTATCTGTTGGCAGTTGTGGAAAGCTATGAATGACTGGGTCTTCAATGGTAAGTGGTGGATGAAATATGATATTGTTTCCATAGCCTCAAAACAATGTTGGGATTTTATAAATTCTATGAAGGGTATTGCTGATGTTATGTGAGAATCTGAAATTGGGTATCTTTCAATCAGAAAAAGGGATGGGATCCTCCTCTAATAGGTTTGATTAAGGTCAATTTAGATGATGCATTTTACAATAAGTCTTTGAAGGTGGGTGGTGGGATGATGGTTAGAGATGATCGTGGTAGGCCTGTAAGAGCAACTTCTTTTGTTTTTGATCATGTTCTAGATTATACACTTGAAGAGGCATTTGTGTTGTAGAATACTGTGAGTTTGATTAGGGAGTGAGAGTCCTGTTTGAATGCAATGCTAAAATGGTTATTAAGGCGTTGAAGAATTCTTTCTCTGCTTCGTCAAATATCTATGTTATGGTAGAGGACGTTAAAGAATGGGCTAGGAACTCTCAGTTTTCTTTTCAATTTGTGCACATAGAATGAAACTGGGTGGCACATAAGTTGGCTTCTTTGGCTCAACAAGAGAGAGTGGAGAGATGGTTTGAGGAAGAGTTTCCTATTTCAGTGATAAATGTGATTCAGAAGGATATTTTGGAGTTCTCTAGTTTAAATGTTTGATTCTTGTTTCTTTCTTGCTGTGAAAAAGAAAATAGTCTCTAGTTTGATAGGTTGGGCTCCATTTTGTTAATTTTTGCTAAATTAATTTTCATTTTATTTCAAAATTCTTTATGTCTTCATTATTAAAATAATAAAGGGAAAATTAGATTTTAGTGACCAAAATTGAAATTTTTTTTTTGTTTTTGGGTGACCTTAAACTTAATAAAAGTTGGATAGTGACCAAACTTAAAAATTTATTGTTAATGAGTGACCATTTAATCTTAATGCTTAAAATACCCTTCATTCTCTTCATAGATTCTCATCTTTTATTCAGTTTACTCCAACCTCCGAATATCACAAACTTCAAAGAGTTCGATGACTTGTGTAGAACATATATACATATACATTTTAAATAAGATATAATAATATGTATAAATTTATTCCTATATATTAATATCTCATTAACTAAAAAAACCTAATTTGGGTGCAATTAATTACAAACCTCACATTTAGTATTAATAACCTAACGAATCATAATTTTTTTTTCCCGTTTCTTGAACACCCGTGATAGATTGCAAAAGGTATTGTTCATTGTTTACATTAGAATTAGGATTAAGTTGCTAAACCTGGACATACTAGCGACAAAAAATAAAATAAAATTTGGATATACTTGGAACAAATTGAGAAAGGCACATGCATAAATTGTAAAACTAACATATATATATATATATATATATATATATATATATAAAGAGAGAGAGAGAAAGAGAGAGAGAGAGAGAGAGAGGCTCCTCTTCAAAGTCACATAAGTTCTCTCTCTTCCTAAATATATATTTTCTTTCCTAGAATTTTTTTATACCTTTTGAAGCTTTGATATTTGGAGGTACAATTGGAGAAGACGAAAAATGGATAAAAGAGGGGGTATTTTAGGCATTAAAGTTAAATGATAACTCATTGGCAATTATTTTTCAAGATTGGTCCCTATTTACCTTTTATTGAGTTTTAAGGTCACTGTAAAGCAATTTTTTTAAATTTTGGTCACCAAAATCTAATTTTCCACACACACACACACACACACATAAATGTATAGGAAGAGAGAGAACATATGTGACTTTGCATATATGTTGATCTTACAATTAATGCATGTGTAGTATGTCTAGGTTTAGCAACTTAATCCTAATTTCAATTTTAACCTTTTCAATCTATTTTGGGTGTTCAAGAGAAAAAAAAAAAATTATTCGTTGGGTTATTAATACTAAATGTGAGGTTTGTAATTAATTTCACCCAAATTAAAAAAAATTTGGTTAATGAGATATTAATATATAGGAATACATTTATATATATGTTCTACACAAGTCATCAGATTCTCTGAAGTTTATGATATTTGAAAATTAGAGTAAACTGAAGAAAGAATGAGGATTTATGGAGAGAATGAAGGGTATTTTGGATATTAAGATTAATTGGTCACTCATTAACAATTAGTTTTTAAGTTTGGTCACTATCCAGCTTTTATTAAGTTTGGTCACCAAAAAGCTGTGAGTTGCGCGGTGCGGAAGCGGTTGCGAAAAGTATTTTAGAACCTAGAGGGGGGGTGAATAGGATCACTTGCTCGTTTGCTTAATTTTTAATTAATTCAATTTTAAGTCCAATTAATTAAACAATTAAAGCAAGCAAATAAATAAAGTGCAAGAAAAGAAAAGAATGCACCAGATATACGTGGAAACCCAAGGCGGGAAAAACCACGGAGGGAGGCGGCACGCCTCAGGGAACCAATTCACTATGATGAAGCAAAGTACAACAGACTCTGTCTCAGTCTCACACCCCTCTTCACTCTGTCAAGGATCTGATGCGGAACACCTCAGACTTATGATTGCGACAACACGTCCAACTGCTGCAGACTTCCGGCTAACGTCACCACCCTTGCAGAAAGGTTGCTGGAAGAACCAAAATACTCAGCAAGTATTTTGTTCCCTTCGTAGTGCAATCTGGTCACCTTTCTTCCTCAGCAAGCAAGCAAGCGAAGAACTTTCAATCCAATGTTCTGGTCAGCAAATAGATTTGATGCAGTCTCTGAGCAGCTAATCAGAAGTAGAACACCATCCTAAAAATCACTCGTGTAGTATGGATGTGTGTTCTTAAAAATATATAACCCTAATTATACTGTATATACTTTCTCTCTCTCTAAAATATTAATTTTTCAGGGCTCCTTTTGTAGAGAAAATATGAATACATATATATAGGCAAGGAAGTCCTAATTCTACTTGGAAAAGAAGTTGAATACCAAAATAGAACTTTCCTAGAAGTTTCAAACCCAATAGGAATCAGAATTTCCGTCAAAAACTATTTCCTATTTGGAACAGGCTAAGTGGGACCGGTGCCAAATAAATAGGACCGGTGGAACTTTTTGAAAACCTGCAGAAACTAATTTGCCGAGAAAAGTTGTGTTGACCCAAAGGTTTCAACCTAAGGGCAATCTTGTAATTTTGATGATAACAAATCATTAATGATGTTTTGTACTAATTCCCAATTTGAGTGATTGATTTTGAAGCAATGATGTTTATTCAAGATAGCATTCACATTGAGGATGATGTCATGAAGAGGACTATGTCAAAGAAAGCATTCCATTGAAGAAGAAGGTGTTGCCCCAAGATTTAATGACAAATGCCATTTTTGAAGAAATGGGGTAGAAATAAGTTGATGAGAGCTAGGATTTCATTGTCAAAGTTATTTATGAATAACATGATTGAAGCTCAATTCTATGATAGGACCATGCATTCATTTTTATATCATTTCTTGGTCTCTAATTCTCTTGAAATTGGTCTTGATATTAATTCAATGATTTTCTAAGACCAAACAAGCTCAATGTCCTAACCTTGTCTTTGAAATTTGATTTTTTAAAGGTTAGAGGACTTTGAGGCGCCTCAAACTCAGTTTGAGCCACCTCAAAGTTACAGAAAGAAATTGAAGTTTTGAGAAGGCTTTTTGAGGCGCCTCAAACTCATTTCGAGCCACCTCAAACTCACTTTGAGCCACCTCAAACTAATTTCGAGCCACCTCAAACTCATTTCGAGCCACCTCAAAATATTTTGAGGCGCCTCAAACTGCACTTTGAGCCACCTCAAAATGCACTTTGAGCCACCTCAAAGTTTATGAGGCGCCTGAAACTCATTTTGAGTCGCCTCAAACATGCTGAATTCAAATCCAACGGATAGTTCAGTGCATTTAATGCCCTCAACTACCTTCCAACAGCTATAACTCAAAGGGGCTCTATATATATTGATGGCTCTGCATTTATTTCTTGATCTAACACTCTTGAGCATTTTTTGCTGAGCAAAATTCATTACATTCAATACTCTATCATTCTCATTTATTAGACTTGAGCTTCAACTTGAGATTCATATATAACTACTAGTCTTGTGAGCTTCATTTTGAGATTCTATCTTTGAGAGATATATTCTTTGAGCTGTAAATCTTCTCCTCATCTATTGTAAAGGGTTGGTTGAACCCAAGAAGACTAAGTGGAGGACTTCACTTAGCAAGAGAAAGGAAGAAGCTTGTTAGCTTCATTGTAAAGGTTTGCTCTCCACCCGAAAGGAGAAGCCTTAGTGGATTTGGGGAAATCTCAAGAGGGATCTTGAGTCGTGGAGTAGGGGATTCCGAACCACGCTACATCTTGCGTCACTTGTGTTTGATTCTCTCTAACTCTCTCTTTTAATTCTTGTGCATCTATTTTCCCTCATTTCACTAGTACCTTTATTTTGATTTGTTCTTGATATTTATATTTGAGAAAAATTGTCATTGATTGCCATTGACCCTATTCACCCCCCCTCTAGGGTCAATTCTTGGGTAACAATTGGTATCAGAGCTTGGACTCTTGAATAGGACTTAATCGTCTTAGAGTTTGATCATGGCAAACATGCAAGGTGCATCTCATGTAGAAGGTCAATCCAACAATAGGCCACCTTGGTTTGATGGAACCGACTATAGCTATTGGAAACCAAGAATGATTTGGTTTCTTCAATCTATTGACTACCAAGTTTGGGAAGTTGTTCGTGACGGACCCTTAGTTCCCATGAAAACCTTAGAAGGTCTAAGAGTTCCAAAAGACTTGCATGAATATAATGACAATGACCGAAAACTTGTTCAAGTCAATGCCAAAGCGGTTACAAATTTGTATTGTGCTTTAAGCAAATCCGAATTCAATAGAATTTTGGCTTGTAAATCTGCCAAAGAAATTTGGGACAAACTTGAAGTAACCTATGAAGGCACTAAGCAAGTTAGAGCCACCAAAGTGAGCATGTTGATTCGTGAGTATGAGCTCTTTAAGATGGAACCGAATGAAACTATTGGTGAGATGTTTACTAGATTCACTAACATTATTAATAGTTTATCTCATCTTGGTAGGAATTACTCTACGTCCGACAATGTGGAGAAAATTCTTTGGTGCCTACCCACAAGTTGGGATGCCAAGGCTACCGCTATCTCGGAAGCAAAAGATCTCGATTCATTAAGTCTTGAAGACCTTATGGGATCTCTCATGACTCATGAAATCAAGATGAAAAGCCGTCAAGAAAAGCCCGAGCAAAAGAAGAGCATGGCTTTAAAGACTTCAATTCAAGAGGTCAATGAGGAAGATGATAAAGATGTTAGTGATGAAGAAGATGAACTTGCTCTCATCTCTAACAAGTTCAAAAAATTCATGAGGAAAGAACATCTCTTCAAGAAGAGACCTTTCAAGAGAAATGAGTTCAAAGGTGAATCAAGCAAAAAGGAATCACCTACTTGCTTTCAATGTGGAAAGCCGGGACATTTCAAAGCCGATTGCCCCAAGTACAAAAGAGATAAAGAAAATAAGCAAAAGAAAAAGGCAATGAAGGCTACTTGGGATGATTCGGACTCAAGCGACTCGGATTGTGATAATGACGAAATTGCCAACCTTTGCCTTATGGCAATCGAGGATGAGGTAGATTCTAATCTTGAGCTTTCAATTGAGTCTTCTTATTCCTATGATGAATTGCAAGATGCTTTTGAAGATTTGCATAAAGAACTTGAAAAAGTGATTTTGAAAAACTCTTCTTTCAAACAAAAAATCTCATCTCTTTCACAAGAACTTTCTAAAGTTCAAAATGAAAATGTTTTATTGAAAAAGGAGAAAGACTCTTCTTCACTTGAACTTTCAAAAGTTCAAATGGAAAATGACTCCTTCAAGAAAGAGAGAGAGATCCTTTCAAAAGAAACTTCTTCAAATGATCTTCAAATTGAAAATGAAAACTTGAAGAAAGTTGTTGAGGATCAAATTGAGATTCTTGCAAAATTCACCAAGGGGAGAAAGAACTTAACTATTCTCCTTGGAAGACAAAGGGATGTTTATGACAAAGAAGGAATTGGGTATAATCCATTTGACAAACAAAAATCTTTGATAAAAAAACCTCCTTCTAAAAGTGATAAGCTAAAACCCTTGAAGCACTTCTTTGTCAAGAGCTCTCAATTCAACTTCTTCAATTCTATATGCAATCTTTGTAGAAAAAGTGGACATAAAATATTCTCTTGTCCTTTTAGAAAAAGGAAGTTGACAAAAATGGTTTGGGTTCCAAAAGGAACATTCCCTATGATTGCTAACCCAATTGGACCCAAAATGGTTTGGGTACCAAAAGAAGTCACTTAAGCTTGTCTTGTAGGTATGCTTAAAATCCTCATCTAGCTCCAAGGACAAGTGGTTTCTTGATAGTGGTTGCTCAAGGCACATGACGGGAGATCGCTCCAAATTTTCTTCTCTCAAGCCTTATGATGGAGGAAACGTCACATTTGGAGACAACTCTAAAGGTAAAATTGTTGGCGTCGGGACCATAGGTATATCTTCTTCCTTATCTATTGATAATGTGTTTCTTGTTAATGGTTTAAAGCATAACTTATTTAGCATTAGTCAACTATGTGATAAAGGCTTTAATGTTGCATTTAGATCCGATCATTGCATTATTGAAAAAGATGGTCGTCAAATTTTCGTTGCACATAGAAATGGTAATTTGTACACCATCCTTTTATGTGACTTGCTTGATCAAAATGTCAAATGCTTTATCTCCTCTAGGACAATAGTTGGTTATGGCATAGAAGATTAGGACACGCTAGCATGGACTTGATCTCAAAATTGTCCAAAAAGGACTTAGTCAAAGGCCTCCCAAAGACTAAGTTTGCTAAGGACAAAACTTGTGGTGCTTGCCAATTAGGCAAACAAATCAAGTCTTCCTTCAAAAGGAAGAAGGATGTTACTACTTCAAGACCTTTAGAATTACTCCATATGGACCTCTTCGGTCCGGATAGAATTGCTAGCTTAGGAGGAAAATTTTATGCTTTTGTTATTGTAGATGATTTCACTAGGCTTACTTGGGTATTCTTCCTTGCTCATAAGAATGAGACTCATGTTATTTTTTCTAAGTTTTGTAGAAAAGTCCAAAATGAGAAAGAATGCAAGATTAAGAGCATTAGAAGTGATAGAGGTAGAGAATTTGATAACCGAGATATTGAGAAATTTTGTGATGAAAACGGTTATGATCATAACTTCTCCGCTCCAAGAACTCCTCAACAAAATGGGGTCGTTGAGAGGAAAAATAGATCCCTCCAAGAGATGGCTAGAACAATGCTCAATGAACATAAGTTGCCTAGATACTTTTGGGCCGAAGCCGTTAGCACCTCTTGCTATGTTTTAAATAGAGTCATCATTAGAAAGAAACTTGATAAGACCCCCTATGAGCTTTGGAATGGTCATAAGCCAAATATAGGGTACTTCAAAGTCTTTGGGTGCAAATGTTTTGTGTTGAATGACAAGGACAACTTAGGAAAATTTGATGCTAAATCCGATGAAGGTGTTTTCCTAGGATACTCATCCAAAAGCAAAGCCTATAGAGTATTCAACAAGAGAACCTTGGTGGTAGAAGAATCTATACATGTTGTGTTTGATGAATCTCCTTTACCTACCCCTAGGCAAGAATTGGATGATGAGGTAGTTGAGCTTGAAAAGAATGTTGATGGACTTTCACTTGTTGAAAAACCAAAAGAATCCACCATTGATGAGTCACAAGAAAATGCTTCTAATGAGGACAACACTCAAAATGACATTCATGATTCTCTTCCAAAAGGTCAAAGAGTCATTCCTTATCATCCACTTGACCAAGTTATAGGTGATCCTTCTAAAGGTGTTAGCACTAGGTCCTCTCTTAGAGACATGTGTGATCATTTAGCCTTTGTATCTCAATTAGAGCCAAAGAACATCTTTGAGGCCGAAAATGATGAGTCATGGATTTTAGCTATGCAAGAAGAGCTAAACCAATTTGAGAGAAATCAAGTTTGGAATTTAGTTCCTAGACCTAAAGATCAAACCGTCATAGGAACCAAATGGGTCTATAGAAATAAAAAGGATGAGTCGGGTGTTATAATTAGAAATAAGGCTAGATTAGTTGCCCAAGGTTTCAACCAAGAAGAAGGGATTGATTATGAGGAAACCTTCGCACCCGTTGCTAGATTAGAAGCAATTAGGATGTTACTTGCATATGCATCTCATAAGAACTTCAAGCTATTTCAAATGGATGTAAAAAGTGCTTTCTTGAATGGCTTCATAGAAGAAGAAGTCTATGTGGAACAACCACTGGGTTTTCAAAGTCATGACCTTCCAAACCATGTCTTTAAATTATCTAAAGCTTTGTATGGTTTGAAACAAGCTCCTAGAGCTTGGTATGAGAGGTTGAGTGGTTTTCTTCTAGAAAATGATTTTGTTAGAGGAAAAATCGACAATACCCTTTTTACAAAAATCATTGATAAAAATTTGTTGATTGTTCAAATTTATGTTGATGATATCATCTTTGGATCAACAAATGAGAAGTTATGTAAAGAATTTGCTTCTAACATGCAAAATGAATTTGAAATGAGCATGATGGGTGAACTTAACTTCTTTCTAGGTTTGCAAATCAAACAATCATTGGATGGTATATTCATTTGCCAATCCAAATATGTTAAAGATTTGCTAAAGAAATTTGGCTTGGAGGATGCCAAACATGCAAAAACTCCTATGAGCAATTCCTCTAAACTTGATAAGGACGAAAAAGGAAAAGATGTTGATATCAAGAAATATAGAGGAATGATTGGAAGTCTTTTGTATTTAACGGCAAGTAGACCGGATATAATGTTTAGTGTTTGCTTATGTGCAAGATTTCAATCATGTCCCAAAGAATCCCATTTAAGTGCCGTTAAACGAATTTTCAAATATTTGAGTGGTACTATTGACTTGGGACTTTGGTTTCCTAGAGATACATCTTTTGATCTCATAAGTTATTCGGATGCCGACTTTGCCGGATGTAAAATAGATAGAAAAAGCACAAGTGGCACTTGTCACTTCCTAGGACACTCATTAGTTTCATGGTCAAGTAAGAAACAAAATTCGGTTGCTTTGTCAACGGCGGAAGCCGAATATGTGGCCGCCGGTAGTTGTTGTGCACAAACTCTCTATATTAAACAACAACTTGAGGATTTTGGACTTACATTTGATCACATACCTATTAGATGTGACAATACGAGTGCGATATGTCTTTCCAAAAATCCCATTCAGCACTCTAGGACTAAACATATTGAGATTAGGCACCACTTCTTGAGAGATCATGTGTCTAAAGGAGACATTGAGCTCATCTTTGTTAACACAGAGAAACAACTCGCAGATATATTCACAAAACCTCTCCAAGAAGATAGATTTTGCACCATTAGGAGAGAGATTGGCATGGCAAAGGAGAATGAAGTGTTCTTGACCTGTTCCTTGATTGAAACACATTCTCAGCCACTTTGAGGCGCCTGGAAATCCACTTTGAGACGCCTCAAAGTCATCCCAGCAAGTTTGAGGCGCCTGGAAATCAACTTTGAGGCGCCTGGAAGTTACAGAATGTTTTATGACTATCTAAAGAGGTCTTTGAGGCGCCTGAAACCCAACTTTGAGGCGCCTGGAAATTTTGAGACGCCTCAAAGTCAAGTTTGAGATGCCTCAAAGTGTCGTTCCATTTAAAAGAGAGCCTGAAACCCTCATTTCGCGTATCCCTCTCTCTCAACAGGCGCAACCTCTGTTTGGGTCTCTCATTCTCTTCACTTTTCTTCTTCATTCTCTTGGTTTTTCCTCCTCATTTCTTTTCCATTTTCTTTCTCTCACACTCCCATCTATCCCAAACCCTTGAATCATGCCTCCTCGTATCTTTGGTAAGAGAACCAAAAACCCTAATGCAGAGAGGCGCACCAAGGCTCGCCATGAAGGGGAATCTTCAACTCCCACACCTCCACCCATGGCTGCTCCAACCTTTCGTCTATTTGAATCTCCAGAATTCAAGAAGATCTATGACAAAGAATTTCTCGACAAGGAAGTGGCTAGAGGTAAGGTTGTTTCCAGAATTTTTTGTGAAGAAAATCATTTGAACACCTTCAAATTCTTTGATGATATTGGATGGGGTCATTTTGTCTCTATGGAGGAACGTCTGTACCCCAAATTAGTGCGAATCTTTTATGCACATTTGAGGGAAGAAGACAACTGTCATGAATTAACCTCTTTTGCAAATGGCATTTCCATCACAATCACTAAAGAGAGGCTGAGAACCATTCTTGAAATTGATGAAGGGGATTTTCAGTTCTTCTCCACTCATTCTTGGGCTCATGTTCAAGGATTCGAACCTCTTGAAGCTATTCGACAAATGTGTGATAACCCCAATATCCAAAACATAAGTCACATCTTTGCATCCCAATTGACCTTGGAGGCTCGAATTCTTCATAATATTATTGGATATCTCATTTTGCCCAAATCAGGTAGTCGCACTGAAGTCACTTGCATGGAAGCATTCATTATTTGGTGTTTGCTTAATAAAAAGCGCCTAGACCTCTCTCACATTATCTATCACCATATGCTAGAGACTCGATCCTCAGCCACTCAGTGCTACTATGCCTTACCTCTGACCAAGATTTTTCAATCCCATGGGGTGACTCTATCAAGTGAGCAATCTCGAGAAGTTGGTAATAGAGAAAGACTAAATCGGACCACTCTCTTGCTCATGAAACTCCAACAGAATGCTGATGGGTACTGATATGATCCAAGGAGAGAAAATTTTGCACCTGCTGAAGCTAATGAGGAACATGATGCTTCTAATGATGAAGAAGGAGGAGGACATGTCCATGTGAATGAGGATGCTCCGGCACCCATGGATGACAATGCCTCTCTTATGCGTCAACTCATTTCTCGATTCGACGAACATATCACAATTGCTCGACGCACCGAAGAAAAGGTCGATACCTTGAGAGCTGACTTTGACCATTTCCAACTTAGATATGAGGAAGAGGTAGAACTTACGGGGATGCAGCTGCTTGCTATTCAGGATGATATCACAGCTATCCGAACTCAACCCCAGACTCCTCCCGCTCCTCATGATCCTTGATGATGGCATCTCACCCTTTTTGATGAAGACAAAGGGGGAGAAGTATTTTGGTGTTCTGGGATTTTCTAGGATGTTTTGGGATGTTCTAGGGTAGTAGTAGTTGGATGGCAATGGCAATGTAGTAGGATTTTATTATCTTGGATATGATAGGATATTTGCATATGTATGGCTTTTGGCTTTGAATTTCTTTTTGGATATTATCTATGCCTAAATGCAAATTTCCTTTATGATGAATGAATTGCCAACTATTTTGATTATATCTTGACTTGCTATATCTTAATCATTTTATGACTATGCTTGTGATTTCAATGATGATGGTATAATGAGTAATGCATACATGTATTGCATTATGAATGCTATGAGAATTCAATGATGAAACTTTGAAACTTGTGATTTTCTATGCATGAAGGAGGATGGGATTTACTTGGTGAATTATTGGTTGATTGATTGGTTGAGTTGTGCACTTATAATGCTTACACATATGCAACTTTGCCTTTATGTGATGTTTTTAATAAGAGCATATTGATAGGGGGAGAGTAACATGCTTATCTTGAATATCATTTGAAAAGCTTTCTTTATGAACTCATATTGCACTTTCCATGAGAAGTACAACTTTTTTAAAGAATGTGCTGATTTATTTATATCTTAGATATTGTGTTCAAAGCGTGCATATTGATAGGGGGAGCATCTTAAAATGCTACTCCACATTTACCTAGAACACATCAATGTTTTGTCATCATCAAAAAGGGGGAGATTGTTGACCCAAAGGTTTCAACCTAAGGGCAATCTTGTAATTTTGATGATAACAAATCATTAATGATGTTTTGTACTAATTCCCAATTTGAGTGATTGATTTTGAAGCAATGATGTTTATTCAAGATAGCATTCACATTGAGGATGATGTCATGAAGAGGACTATGTCAAAGAAAGCATTCCATTGAAGAAGAAGGTGTTGCCCCAAGATTTAATGACAAATGCCATTTTTGAAGAAATGGGGTAGAAATAAGTTGATGAGAGCTAGGATTTCATTGTCAAAGTTATTTATGAATAACATGATTGAAGCTCAATTCTATGATAGGACCATGCATTCATTTTTATATCATTTCTTGGTCTCTAATTCTCTTGAAATTGGTCTTGATATTAATTCAATGATTTTCTAAGACCAAACAAGCTCAATGTCCTAACCTTGTCTTTGAAATTTGATTTTTTAAAGGTTAGAGGACTTTGAGGCGCCTCAAACTCAGTTTGAGCCACCTCAAAGTTACAGAAAGAAATTGAAGTTTTGAGAAGGCTTTTTGAGGCGCCTCAAACTCATTTCGAGCCACCTCAAACTCACTTTGAGCCACCTCAAACTAATTTCGAGCCACCTCAAACTCATTTCGAGCCACCTCAAAATATTTTGAGGCGCCTCAAACTGCACTTTGAGCCACCTCAAAATGCACTTTGAGCCACCTCAAAGTTTATGAGGCGCCTGAAACTCATTTTGAGTCGCCTCAAACATGCTGAATTCAAATCCAACGGATAGTTCAGTGCATTTAATGCCCTCAACTACCTTCCAACAGCTATAACTCAAAGGGGCTCTATATATATTGATGGCTCTGCATTTATTTCTTGATCTAACACTCTTGAGCATTTTTTGCTGAGCAAAATTCATTACATTCAATACTCTATCATTCTCATTTATTAGACTTGAGCTTCAACTTGAGATTCATATATAACTACTAGTCTTGTGAGCTTCATTTTGAGATTCTATCTTTGAGAGATATATTCTTTGAGCTGTAAATCTTCTCCTCATCTATTGTAAAGGGTTGGTTGAACCCAAGAAGACTAAGTGGAGGACTTCACTTAGCAAGAGAAAGGAAGAAGCTTGTTAGCTTCATTGTAAAGGTTTGCTCTCCACCCGAAAGGAGAAGCCTTAGTGGATTTGGGGAAATCTCAAGAGGGATCTTGAGTCGTGGAGTAGGGGATTCCGAACCACGCTACATCTTGCGTCACTTGTGTTTGATTCTCTCTAACTCTCTCTTTTAATTCTTGTGCATCTATTTTCCCTCATTTCACTAGTACCTTTATTTTGATTTGTTCTTGATATTTATATTTGAGAAAAATTGTCATTGATTGCCATTGACCCTATTCACCCCCCCCCCCTCTAGGGTCAATTCTTGGGTAACAAGTTGGACCGGTCCTAAATATTGGGGACCGGTCCTACTTTGAAAAACCCTAAGATTTTCATTTAAACCCTAGTTTTTCAAAATAGGCTCGGAACTACAAAGTGCAGAATGTCCTCACCATACTTACCTGTACTATATGGTGTTCTAACTGATTTGTCGGCTTCCATGCACTTGAGTGTCAGCTCGAAGATGTCGATGATCGGTTACATAAAATATCATGAAACTTACAACTCGATCATTCAGGTTTTGATCACCGAAATATGCCAATTACAAATTTATATGTCACAAAAGCAATTTTTTTTTTTCAATTTTGGTCACTAAAATCTAATTTTTCCAAGAATAAAATAGCGTGCACGATCATAACTAAAAGGCAAAAGGCAACTTTCTGTGTTTTAAAGGCAAATTTTTTTTTTTTGAGAGAATAAAGATAGAGAGAATATATAGCAAAGCTTATATTATAATAATTCAAACTCCAATCAATTGGAATTTTTTTTGAAACATTTTTTTTTATTAAATCTTAAAATAATTCATACTAGAAATTACAATTTTTTTCATAATTTCTTTAACATACATTTGGGAAAGGTCTTTTTCTCTTGCATAAGAACCCTAATTTTTTCAGCTAGCTCTATGTGTGAATAATTAGATAAATATCTAATTCACTTAAAGCTATTATAATTATATTCTGATTTGATTTTTTCTTATCACGATTGAATTTTAAAGAGAGACCCAATAAAGATGAAGAGAAGTTGATAGAGTGCAAAGGAGAATATATGTATATAATAAAATATAAAAGTAAAAAGAAAAGAAAATGTGTGAGAGAGAGAGAGAGAGAGAAACCAGTTCTCACATTCTTTTAATGGACAATTGGATTAGTTTGTTAGAATATGAGAACTTATAGAAAGTTAGAAACATATATGCTTTAAAAATGAATGAAAGAATTGTAATATGCATCAAAATAGAGGAAATTTGTCTCTTTTAAATACCCCCATGTCATATTTTAATATACATCTCGAATTAAATTAGAGTAGTGTGACACTCTTAATTAATTGTGAAAAAAATTATTGATTAGGTGATTTGAATATTCTTTTTTGAATTAAATGCATCTATTTAGTTGTGTTGGTATCTTAGAAATTAGAAGTGCAAAAATATCTTGAGTTCATTTAAAATTTTTTTTTTTTTACAATTATATCTTATGAACTAATTTTTCATGCCAAAATGGACTCGATCTACTCTCCAATCATTATCATATGGTCATCCAAAATGGATCCGATCTACTCTCCAATCATTATCATATGGTCATTGAATAATCACGGAGGGAGTATGAAATTATGAAAATACCTATCGTTTTGATTTTATAAAAGGGTAAAGTACAAACTATAAAAACGAGTATTCTTTTACATATTTTATATATAACAGGGGTATTTTTTGTACTTTACCTTTTATAAAATGACAAACTATAAAAACTTCATGTACCATTCAACTTTTATAACTAACTTTGAAATTTAAATTAATTTTTATTAAAAAGAAAAAGAAACTCAATAAACTCTCAAAATCTTGTAAGTATAGCATGTATTACCCTTTTCCAGATATGATGGTCAATTATGAAATATAGAATATTAATTTCATGGGCAAAGAGACAAATACGTGACAAATAAAGTGGCAATTACTTATAAAAAAACAAATCATAAAAAGAAAAATTATGAAATATAGACGTGATAAGATTAAAATTTTTGTATTGATAATGACAAAAATTTCGCACACTAAATTTACAATCCTTTTATTATTTTTTTCACAAGTTATTAACATATTTAAATGAAGAATAAGCGACCATAATTAACTGTTACTTTTTTTTTTCCGAGGACGATGGCGTTAGTCTTTATTTTATTTTTTTATTTAGCCAGAGCACACAATTGACCACAGTAGGGAATGATATACTTGTCTTGAAATCAAATTTCCATGACATTCTTTTGAGATTTACCATTTGGCCCTTCCCTTAAAAATCAAAATGAGTGGCATTTCTTTAATTTCGTATCACCACTAACAGAGATTTGACGGCGCAGGTAAAAAGATTGTTAGATGATGGTCAAGAGATTTTTTAGGATGAAAACAAATTTACGAATTAATGGTAAAACTTAAATAGTGTAGGGGTTTTCTGTAATTTCACCTGGAAGAGTGTTTTAGCATTCAGAAAAGGCGGCCCAAGAAGCCGTGTGAAGTAAATAACTCCAAAATTTAAGGCTATTTCCGTCAATTCATTTCCACCGGTGGCTCTCCTGAACTCTCTCTCTCTCTCTAAAATGGATTTGCATGATTATACACTGAACTACCCATCTATATATATATATAATGTATATATATGAGCCTCTCTAAGTCTCCTCCATTCTTCTCGCAAGTCTCCGCGATTCGTTCCTCATCATTTCTTGTCTGATTCTCTCTCTATCTACTGTATCTTTCTCTCTCTGAGTCTCTCTTTTTTCTCTGATTGATCCTGGTTCAAATCGAAGTCGTAAGTAAGTTGATCCAATTCTGATATCTTAATTGTTATGCTAACTGTGTTGTGATGGAAGAAAGTTAAACTTTTTTATTGATTGAAGTTGTTTACGATCTGGATATTCTTCGATTCGGTTGGATCTGTTGATAAATGTGTTTAATTGTAATATCTAGAATTTTGTTAGCTTTAACTCATTTCAAGGCATTGCTTAATTTGATCTAGATCTGCTACTTATATGCATGCATACATATATTCCATTACCTGGACCTAAATTTCGGCAATGTTATACCAAAAATGTTTATGGGTTTCGGAAATTTATGAATATCTGGTTACAAATCATGGTTATTTTCTGAATTGAGTGTCTGATCTGATGATTTCGAGTTAATTTCAAATGATTTGTGTTGAATTGAGTGTGTGTGCTGCTTATTTTGTTCTAGTCTATCCTGATCTTGATGGGATGTGTGAAAGTAACTGTTTCCAAATGATTTGATCATTGGACTACCTTAGATTTCACTTGGATTTTTTGCTTTATAGCTTCATTTCCTATGATTGGAATAATTGCTGTGCTGTGATGGGTTTATTTCCTCTGTTAATGCTTAGCCTTTTGAGATCGGATTTAAACTCACTTTATCTTATGGGGTGGTTTATAACACATGCATATTGGTGGTTTATATGATGTTTTTGGTGAGAGCATTAATGCAAAATGTATTCTTACATATGATCATGGTGATCATCTTACTTTGGAATGAAATTGAGGACTGTTAGTCATGTCATTGAGTTTGGATTTTGTACAACTTATGCTTCCCCCCACCTACCTCTTTTGGTTTGTAATAGCATCATGCAGAATTTTCAGTGTTTACTTTGTGGACCTGAATTTGGTTTTGTAATTTTTCTTTGTAGAGGCTGGTTTGACATGGCTACATATACCCCCAAGAATATCCTCATTACTGGGGCTGCTGGATTCATTGCATCTCATGTTGCTAACCGGCTCATCAGGAGTTACCCTGAATACAAGATTGTGGTGCTTGACAAGCTTGATTACTGTTCAAATTTTAAGAACCTCTTTCCCTCTCGATCGTCCCCCAATTTTAAGTTTGTCAAGGGAGACATTGGCAGTGCTGACCTCGTCAATTTCCTCCTCATCACTGAATCTATTGACACAATTATGCACTTTGCAGCCCAGACTCATGTTGATAACTCCTTTGGTAACAGCTTTGAGTTTACCAAGAACAACATTTATGGCACCCACGTCCTTCTAGAGGCCTGCAAAGTCACTGGTCAAATAAGAAGATTCATCCATGTAAGCACAGATGAGGTCTATGGGGAGACGGATGAGGATGCTGTTGTAGGAAACCATGAAGCTTCTCAACTCCTTCCCACAAACCCATACTCTGCCACAAAAGCTGGGGCAGAGATGCTTGTCATGGCTTATGGTAGGTCATATGGTCTACCTGTGATAACCACTCGAGGAAACAATGTCTATGGCCCCAATCAGTTTCCTGAAAAATTAATCCCAAAGTTCATCCTTTTAGCTATGAGAGGGAAGCCTCTTCCGATTCATGGTGATGGTTCTAATGTTAGGAGTTATCTCTATTGTGAGGATGTTGCTGAGGCTTTTGAACTCATTCTTCATAAGGGAGAAGTTGGTCATGTTTACAATATTGGGACTAAGAAGGAAAGAAGGGTGATTGATGTTGCCAAAGATATATGCAAACTCTTTTCAATGGACCCAGACTCAAGCATTGAGTTTGTGGATAACAGACCATTCAATGACCAGAGGTACTTTTTAGATGATCAGAAGTTGACAGTCTTAGGGTGGTCAGAACGGACTGTGTGGGAAGAGGGGTTAAAAAAAACTATTGAATGGTATAGAAACAACCCTCATTGGTGGGGGGATGTCTCTGGAGCTTTACTTCCTCATCCTAGAATGCTTATGATGCCTGGTGGGATTGAGAGATATTTTGATGGGTCTGAAAAATGCAATGATGGATCCTCTCATCTTTCAAGTAATTCTAATCAGAATCGAATGGTTGTTCCTGTTATAAAATCCTGCAGCTCTCCTCGGAAACCACCATTGAAATTTTTGATCTATGGCAGGACCGGATGGATTGGTGGTCTACTTGGGAAGTTATGTGAAAAACAATGTATTCCATTTGAGTACGGAAAGGGGCGTCTAGAGGACCGGTCACAGCTCTTGACAGATATTCGGAATGTTAAGCCAACTCATGTTTTCAATGCTGCTGGTGTGACTGGTAGACCTAATGTTGATTGGTGTGAAACTCATAAAACGGAAACAATTCGTACTAACGTTGCTGGTACATTAAACTTAGCAGATGCTTGCAGAGAGCATGGACTTCTGATGATGAATTTTGCTACTGGATGTATATTTGAATATGATGCAGCTCATCCAGAAGGTTCTGGCATTGGGTATAAGGAGGAAGACAAACCCAATTTCACTGGTTCTTTCTACTCTAAGACCAAGGCCATGGTAATTTAGCACATCTTGTTTTCATTGTTACTACATTCTCAAGTTGTGCTAGAATATCTTTTTTGGTTTATAATGTATATGATGATTACTCATGTAGTTTGTTTGATTTTTTAACCAGGTTGAGGAGCTCTTGAAAGAATATGACAATGTCTGCACTCTCAGAGTCCGAATGCCAATATCTTCAGACCTCAGCAACCCACGCAATTTCATTACTAAGATAAGTCGTTATAATAAAGTGGTTAACATTCCGAACAGCATGACCATCTTGGATGAACTTCTTCCTATTTCAATTGAGATGGCAAAACGGAACCTTAGGGGCATATGGAACTTCACCAATCCCGGGGTGGTGAGCCATAATGAGATTCTGGAGATGTACAAAAAGTACATAGATAGCAATTTTAAGTGGGCTAACTTCACTCTGGAAGAGCAAGCGAAGGTGATAGTTGCCCCTCGAAGCAACAATGAGATGGATGCATCTAAGTTGAAGAACGAATTCCCTGAGTTGTTATCGATCAACGAGTCGCTGATCAAGTTTGTGTTTGAACCCAACAAGAAAACTTCTACAAAGTAAGCAATTGCATTTTACTGTTGTAAACCTTAGGACTGACTCTGCATTTTGCATTTAGACAATATGGTTTCGGACTACCTTTATAGTGTCAGTCATATGAAGCTTATCCATTCTTAGCTTCGGCTCATTATTGCTACTGTTCTAGTTCTAGAATCTAGATAGTGATCTGGAATTGGATGGCTGAAGGTGTTTCCTTCCAATTTTTTCAGTTATACCTTAATTTTCTTGACGTTTTACAAAGAACTTATGAATAGGCTCTATATGTTTGTTGTCATCAGTAATGTTGGAGTGGTGTAATATTTGGATTCTACTATATGAATTTGTTTGTTGCTCTCATTCCACTACTACGTTCTTGTAACTATTGGAGACTTGGAGTAAGAAAATTTTCTGTTCTATTTTGGCATTGGAGAGAGTGAAAAATTCAGTTTTCTGTTTTATTTTTCCAATTGAAATTGGCCAATTTTATGAATCTGAATTCTTTCAAAGAACTGGGGTGAGAAGAACTACGATGCGCTCGGTGTAGATGCACTGGCACAATTTCAGCTGTTCGTGCATGCACCGTGGATCCTAGCGCACGTGTTGTGTACACACAACTGAGATTCATTCCGTGCACCGGATGCATTGTACTTCTCGCAAAAGACCTACATGTGTGCAAATATCTAGACAGTATCAATGGGCCATTAGTAGAATAGTAAAATCTCTCCTCTCTCCAAGGGGAGGTAAGGGTTCGAGCTCTGTTGGACAATTTGTGAAAGGTGGGTGAGTGAGTACTTAACCTAACCAAAAAAAGAAAAAAATGACATAGTTAGAAGTGCTTAAAGTTTTGGGGATGCTTGTTTGGAAAGCGCTGGACAAATCCTGCACATTGCTAAATAACAGCAATATTCCATTGTGACAAGTGCTACTTACAGTATGCTCAAAAAACTGTAATAATTATTTTCAGTACTCTTTTATTACTATATGTTGCAGGATGCAATTTTCAAAGTTGTTCTAGCAATTCAAATGGATATTTAGATCCATCTTGCCTTTAAACTAAATACCTTAACATTCATAGTGGTATGTATGTATATATATTTATCACTTTTTTGTTGAATATATACACATACATAGAGGGAGAGGGAGAGGAAGAGGGGAGACAACATGCATGGCAGTTATCGACTACTCTCATTGGCAAAAATTCTCTCTATGTAGGGCATCTTCACAATAAAAAAGAAAAAAATATCAAGAATACGAATGACTATGTTATTAAATTTCAATATATCAATTTAAATTTCTCATACTGTCAACTTTATTCTTTATAATTATAAATTTTTACAATTTGTTGAATGTTAATGTTCATTTTTAATTTACTCTAAACAAATTTTATTTATCTTCCAATATTGTAGTTTTTATACTTTAAAAAAACATTGAATATTATTATCCTCTAAGAAGTTATTCAATGTCAATGTTCATTTTTACTATGTTGCTTGCAAGATGCAATTACTGATTAATATAAGTGAGGTGTGTGCCTCAATCTACTTAGAGGCTGGCGGCCCCTTCAATCAAGTTCACATTAATGCTATGTTTGGTTGGAAGGAATGATTGATGAGGGATGAATGAAAGGGGAAATAGATAATGTTTCTCATGTTTGGTTGGAGGGAAGGAAAGAAATGGAGGAAGCAAGGAGGGATAATGTATCCCTTCTTATTTTTTGCTCTGTTTGGTTGGAAGGATTAACATTAATGCTATGTTTTGTTGAATATATACACATACAACGTCGCCTCCGATGCGAGTGTTGTCTCTCTGAAATGATGAGTGTTTGGGTGATAGATATTGAATTTGAGCTGAAATGATTGGAGTGTTTGGGTGATAGATATTAAATTTAAGTTGAAATGATTAGAGTGTTTGGATAATGGATAGAATGATTTGAAGACTACAGTAGAAAAGATAGTATGATCATTTACATAGGGTAGTAGCTGTATAGAATAGGGAGTAAGAACAATTGTTTGCAAAAAAAAAGGACTTTGTTCTTGGAACTTTCTAGAGAATTTCATAACAGGAAAAACTTGAGAAATATTTAGAGTTGTAAGGGAGAAATATCTAGAGTTTTGTAAAATTAAAAATATAGTTTTGTAAATTATCTAAGTTAGATATTTTTAGTTAAGATCTAGAGGGTGAGAAAATAATAAAAACTTTAACCCTCAAAAAAAATATAGAAAAGTAAGAAGCTGAATATAGGGTATATAAATATGATGTTACGAAGCCAAACATCCTACAACTAAACTAAGAGTCTCCTATATTAAATCGAAGGACAAATTGTAGGGATAAGATGAGCTTTCAAAGATGATGTAGTTACAAACATGAATGAATATGAGTATGATTTTATGAAGCACTGATGAAGTTTCTCATAAATACAAACATGGATAAATATGATGGACATCAATCAGTTTTGCTGACAATTAATCCGGCTTAATTACTTGTTTTTAAATAAAAATTAATTATTTATATTTGTTTTTTAAAAATTAACACAAGGCTAAATTATTCGTTGTTTTGAGCCATTCTTCTTGGTTTATGTTGTTATCACATGGAGGAGGATTGAGACAAATGAGTTTAGAATTTTTTTTTAAAATTACAACTTTAACTTTATCTTGATTGGCCTCAGTGACATTGGAGGAGAATTGAGACAAATGAGTTTAGAAATTTAAAAAAACGACAACTTTATCTCTGCTGGCTAGCCTTGAGGCGGTGGATCAACTCGACTTGTTTTTCTACTATCAAAAAAAAATTGTAAAATAAATTTTTTATTATTATGTTTTTTTTTTGGGACAAAAGACACTCAATTTATAAAATTTTTTACAAATTACCACTATGAGCAAGTGCATTTGTTTTGACAAAATACCCTTCTGCATGTCTATTTTACACTTTTACCCTTTATAATTGATTTTATGTTGCATGTGCTGTGAAACAATCATCATGTGTCTTGTGAAGCAAATGACTACATTGCCCTAGAGCGAGTAATTCATTATTTTTGAACATTTGAGTTGCTTGGAGTTGAGTTGCTTGGAGTAGTTTCGATGTGTGGTGTGTGGGGATCTTTGCATTGTATGTGTACACAAAGTTAGAAAAAAGTAATAACAAAACTACTCTAATTTTTCTGTATCTTATTTATTCTCCCACCCCTTGCCTTACTCAAGCTGTGACTTTTGTAAAATTATATGTTCAGTGTTGTCTTCAATTATTTTTCCTTTAAAAAATATTATCAGTGTTCTAACTTCTCTTAATATTTTTTAGTGAGAGTTAATCCTTTAAAAAATATTATCAGTGTTCTAACTTCTCTTAATATTTTTTAGTGAGAGTTAATCTAGCATTAGCATGAGCATGAGATATCAATACAAGTGAATTAAAAAAAAAACTCAATTAGTATATCTAATAAATTATAAGGGTACGCAGGAAATCGTCTCTTGCACAGACATCGTGAGGAATGGGAAGACCCTCCATTTAGGATACTCCGTACAATTTTGTCACAAAGATGGCCCCATTTTTTAAAAAAAAAAAAACCTGACAATGAAACATAAGGATGAAGAATGGAACACGGACTCGCACGGATGGTCCCACCGATGGAGAGGCACTCTACCACTGAGCAATCCTCAAAAATTCACTTGTTTTAAAGGAAATCATATCATCCACGATCACCAAATACACCCGAGTCATTATGAATTTTGCCTTCACAGAATTTTCAATTCTAAGACCTTTCACAATCTATTTCAACTCATTCATGCTTAAGAAAACTATTGCACTTGATCCGGTGAAGTGAAGATCTATGAAGTATCAATGTTCTTCCATTATGCAAATTTCGATCAGAGCCCATAGATGAACCGTGAACCGTAATCACCGAAGGCAATTCCACTTGTGCCATCCCACTTCGGTTGAATTGAACCATGAGATATAATAATACAAAGGGCAAAGACAATGTCGCCTTCTAATTTCGAGAACACACTGAAAATATATTTTGGATCATATGATGTTTTGTTCATTTTTCATCAACGTTTAAACAACAAACTTTGACAGAAAGGTCAGCTTGATGAATTTGACAAACCTAACAAGTTTGTAATTTCATTTTATCTAGAGCAAGGTTGGTATATTATGATGATGTTGCTACAGGCATCCATTTCTGTAGGAGTAGGTAATAAAATGGAGAGTAAATGGGGCCCCTCTTACTAAGGAGTAATTATTGGATGGGATTCCAAATTCATAGAAATCCTACCAAAAGTAATTGTCTATTTCACACTATTTTTAAGTAATAATAGTAATTACTAGTGGTGAAATTCTAGCCTATACCCAAATCCGTGTATTCAATAACTTTTCCCAAGAAAGCATTCTGTACTCCAGAGTCAACGAGAATGTATTACTCCGACCAATGGGTAGTAGTTATTTCCTATTATCAAGGGAAATAATGACTTTTAGTTGGCCGGGTACTACAGTAGGTAACCAGAAGAATACTGAATATTTTTACCGCACATAAACATTGTACAAGCTTTCTTATTGTGCTTGGTTGTTGTGCATCAGATCGGAACGCAACAGCATGCAACATAAAAACATTGAAAATGCAACATCGAGATGGGTGTTGCTTTTTAAAGTGGCAATTGACAGAAATAGAAGGAAAGAAATTACCAATAAAATCAAAGATAAGTGTTGGTGGTGATCTTGGTCATGGTGGTCAAGAAGATAAAGATCGATACTGATTGAGGTGGTGGATGGGTGAGGGGGAGAGAGAGAGAGAGAGGGTGCGTTGTCAATTATCACTTGTCACATGGGAATTTGCCGACAGGAGAGACACATCTTGTATTCTGCCATACGAGGATCATTCCATCAACCTTGCATATAAAGACAATTAAAAAGAATAAGATCAGCACAAATATAATTTATACGAGGACATTTCAGGAAGATGAATACAACTAATGAAATCATACCATGGACACAACTAATTTGTTTCCATTAAAATGGGCAGAGCAGAATGGCTGGTGGATGGGTTGGTTCCTGATACAAAAATTAAGGAGGAATAACAAGCGATAAACCAGCACATATATAAAGTTTTTTTTAAAAAAAAAAAACAGACACACACCTTCTAATTCCATCCGCAACCAATCTTGTCCACATATTAAAGCTTGCCGAATATCAGGATTAAGTGAACTCCGGTGATGGTCAAGAACTCTACCTCCTGTGCTGAAAGCTAACTCTGGTCCAACAGTTGACACAGGAACCCCCAGAATATCACGTGCCATCGTAGATAAGATAGGATACCTTGGAGTGTGAACTTTCCACCAATTTAATATGTTGAAATCATAATTGCGTGGAAATATTGGATCCTCTAAATATTTGTCCAAGTCCGAAATTATGCTCTGACTTTGTGCAGTTTCATGCAGGAACTTGTCAAAGCCCTTTAGTCTATCTCTGGTACCATTACTAGTACTAGGTAAGCTGCTGCCAGGCCGAGCTGGATCTTGATCAAGTGAATTTGAACTAACAGAATACTCGTTGAAAAGTTCTTTAATACAATCGGAGACTTCCTTGATGTGATCTGGGGCACCACTACCATAAATCTGAGAATAGTAGTACTCCACCAACTTCATCTTGAATCGAGGATCTAAGATTGCTGCTATTGCCAAAGCCAAACTGCACTTGCTCCAATATTTCTCAAACTTGGCTTTCATCTTTAGTGCCATAGAACTGACAAAATCATCTTCGCTCTTGCACCACTCAATCAATTGGATGTGAAGATCACAAATCTCAGGAAAATATATATTCGCAGTTGGACATTTGTTGCCTGAGAAGACATCAGTAATGTCAACACAAAATTTCATATAGCCAGCAATAGAACTTGCCCATTCCCATTCTCTTTCGGATAGAGCCATTGTGTAGGCAGGGTCGTGCTCTAGTAGGAGAGAAAAGGCACTCCTGTATTCCGCAGCGGCTTCAAGCATAAGATATGTTGAGTTCCATCTCATTGGACAGTCAAGAAATAACCGTTTCTGACTATTGATTCCAGCTTGCTGAGCAATCTCATTAAACTTCCCCAAGGTTGCTTGTGAACTTTTGACATACCTAACGCTTTCTCGAATTTTGTGAATTACATCTTGAAGTGCTTCCATAGCATCTTGAACAATAGATTTTATAACACGTGCTGCACAACGTACATCAAATAACTGCCCATTCTTCAAAAGAGGCTTGTTTTGAGAGAGCCATTCTTTAATTCTAATCACAACATCATCATAGGTGGAACAATCATCAAATGTCATAGCAAACAACTTATGGTCAATGCCCCAATCCATCAGACACTTGATAACAACTTCTGAAAGTGTGTAATCAGTGTTAGAAGAGTCTAATGTTACAAAATTTACCATCTTCTTCTGCAAGTTCCAATCCTCGTCAATATAGTTTGCTGTCAAACACAAGTACCACGCATTTTCAGGTGAAGTCCACGTATCAACAGCAAGGCTAATTCTGCCATGCAAACCATGAATCATCTCAAACACTTTCTGTTTCTCTTTCCCGTATATTGTCATACAGTCAAGCTCAATGGTGCTATTAGTCATGACCTCAAATAATGGCTGAAGATTCTTGACAAATATTTTGAACCCAACATGCTCAACCATGGCCAATGGGTAACCATGCAGCATGATCATTCGAGCAAGATCCAGCCGACTCCGCTCTTGATCAAACTTAATACTTCCAAGGTTGATAGTTTCTTCTTTTCTCTGCTCTTGATCAAACTTAAAGGAGTTTATAGGGCTAACAATTTCATCTTTCTTTTGCCCTTCATCATGGTTGACGACTGCAAGGCCGAGGGTATTTTCTTTCCTTTTTCTCTTTGCTGCGAGTATTTGGGACACGTCATAATTGGATCTTTTCAGACACCGTATCAAATGATTTCTTAAATGAGTAGTTCCACTGTTACTTGACCCACTAAGTTTCTTTTTACAATGCACACAGACAGCATAACATATGTCAGCCTTTTTAACCCTTTCAAAGTGATTCCATACAACAGATGTCAACCTCTTCGGTTTCTTAATAGGTGTCTCAGTTGATATTTCCATCACATGTACTTGATGTAAACCAATGTCTGCACATAAATGATATCAACTGTGTAATTACGTCTTGTTTGAGATAAAAGTAAAATAAATTACCTGCAAAGAGAGATCAAAAACAACAATAAGACAATAAAGCCATACAAATCCCATTTTTTTTTGGTGGGGGAGGAGGTAAGTGTATATTGGTTAAAATGAGTAACTGTACAATGCCTGTTATGAACAAAAGCCACTAAGGGCATAATCTACTATGGGGACAAGCCTGGACAAGACAAAAACCCAAAACATAACAATCAGAGGACAAAAAAGACTAAAGAGCTTGCTGGACAACAGAAGGCTTGATACAGCTGCTAAGCAGATTCCAAAGGGCAGCAGTAGGTCTGGAGAAGCTCGAGTCTTTCATTTTGCAAGAGAGGAGCTTGCAGCAGACATAGTCCATAATGGAATGAATAACAGCTCTGCTGCTTGAAGGAGAACCAGGAAGTGCTCGCTTGTTTCTCTCAAAACATATATGATAGACACATGCAGCAAAAGCTAACTTGTGAGAGGAATTTGAGACTCATTTCATGGGAATTCCAGCGGAAGGCTGTCCAGCTAAGGATGGATTTCCAGTCAGAGATGGAGGAAGAGAAACCACAGAGATCTTGGAAATGAAGCCAAATATGAGAGAAGGGCAGAGTTTGGAATATGCAAAAAAGCAACAGCTCTACTGCCTAGGGTGGGAAGCTTGCAGTGGCTGCCATCCAAAGGACAAAACAACTGTGTTTGGGGATGCAGAATTTAAACCACAAACAATGTTTTTCCATGTAACTTCCGAAAAAAAATATTGTTTTCCCATGTGACTTGAGGGACTAGGACCTTCCAACATCTTGAGGATGGGACCAATAGAGAACTGAGAAGAAGTTGGAGCCCAAATGAGCTTGTCTCTGCAACCCGGGTTGATCAGGGGGAGAGAACTGGGGTCATTAAAAAACAGGAACAAGGCTGCTAATGGTTGAGGGAATGCTCCATTCATTGTTGTCAGTGATGGAGTAAAGTACAAATCAAGGGGAAGATTGGAGATGCGTTGGGGAGGAATGAATAAACTAGGGGCCCAATTGGAAGTCATAGCAGTGTATCCATTCCATTACCAATTTTGTGTCTGACAAGGCTAGTAGCAAGCCTTACAAATCTTTGAACAAGATATACAAACAACTTATGACCAAAAACTAAACTAATTTCATTTATCAAATGCTACATATTAAGGAGAAATATTGGTTCCAAACAGTTTCAGAAATTTATGATCTTCCTTTGATAGATCTAGCCTAATGCACAAGGCTCCCCCATAGCAGAGCCTGGAAAGAGTCAAATGTACGTAGTCCTACACTCCTACCCCTGGATGCGGAGAGGTTGTTTCCTGTTTTAAACTCATGATCTCCAGGTCCTGCCCTCCTCTACATCTTTATCAAAAAAGAACTTCTAAAACAATGGAAAAAGAACACCAATACGAGTGTTGGTGTAACCACAGAAATCCCCAAACATCCACACACACACATGCTGCAAATAAACATCAGGACCCAAAGTTCATTGGTTTCACCAAAATACCTTTAAGGCAAAACTTTTAGTACGATACAATGAAGTTGGACAATCTGATATAATTTGTTCTCTTGCCAGGGTGAAAATTTTCAAATGGCCCATTTGAGGATTCAAGTATCAACTGCATGAACTCCATTATGTGAAAGCCCTCTTTTGTTCACCACTGACACCTACCTACCATAAAAAAAACATGAACTACCTTGTGTAAAAGCTTTCTTTTGTTCACCACTAATGCCTGCCTACCATGAAAAATACACTCTCCTGAAATTTGAATTTTTTTTCCCTGAATGAAATTTGATTTTTAAAACTGACAAATTAATAGAAAACCAAAGCACATATCTTATAATATTAACCAATCATGGACAGCCAAAACAGCTAAACATCATGTACAAATTGAAGATGAGAGTTAAAAGGTGCCCAAATTTCACAAGAAAATTATTGACTGACCAACTCCCACCATCTTCTGGAAAAAACTAGTCAAGGGTTCAGCATGATATTCATAATTCCCCAGCATAATGCCCAATGGAGATTTTGCAACATTGCCAAAACCACTAAAGAATGGCAATTTAACATAACCTCTGGGTAATCTGTCCCGCCCAGCCCTAATGGATGAGGTACGGGACCTCTGAAATAAAGGATAGTATGGAGAAAAAACAATGAACCCAACTCGTATTTGGGGCAAAGACAGGATTAAGCAGAACTGGCGTGCCCCGAATGTATTACATGTTCATGACCTGAAGGTTAGCAAAAGGAAAAGCAATTCATCCCACAACAAATGGGAGACAAATGGACAGCCATATGACCTTTATAAAGGTCACAACTAATAGTCTAATATCATCTAGCGTGCATCCCTGTGCAGAACATCAGGTGGAATTTTAGGGGAGTTTACTCAAAGGTCTCCCTTGGCCATCAATTTTAACTATAACCTCACACACACTTCCCATTTACTAAATTAACAATCACATACTCTTTCATAATCCTATATAGTTATAAACTCTGGAGTAAATCTATGTAGTTCTTACTTAAAATTAATTCAAAATCTAACTTTGACAACTAAAACCATGGGCCTCTTTGGAAATCCAAAGAAGTGGTATTTTAACAATCAAATACTCTTTCATAATCCTATATAGTTTATATTCTGGAGTAAATCTATGTAGTGCTTACTTAAAATTAATTCAAAATCTAACTTTGACAACTAAAACCATGGGCCTCTTTGGAAATCCAAAGAAGTGCTATTTAACAATCACATACTCTTTCATAATCCTATATAGTTTATATTCTGGAGTAAATCTATGTAGTTCTTACTTAAAATTAATTCAAAATCTAACTTTGACAACTAAAACCATGGGCCTCTTTGGAAATCCAAAGAAGTGGTATCAGCCACATTGCATGTTATTTTTAAAACCAACACTGACTTGGTTTAGTAGATGGCCTATTTTCCCCGTTATTCAGTGTTGACTCGAACCAATCATAATAAAATACTTGAAGAAACACATTCCAACATGAAAATATAGCCTTATCCATAGCTGAATTGGTTCTTAAGGTTTCCCAAGAGGTACTGGGAGTGCAACTCAGTCTGGATTGCTACAGGAAGATGCATCAGAACTAAAGCGACCTTGTTCAATTCTCAAAGAATGAAATGAGAATTGAACTGATCATGAGGAAGTCAGGAACTGAACCAGACCAAACCGGATTAAGGTCTGGCTAGAATGCCAGATCAATTCAGTTCTTTTATTAACTTATCAAATCAACATGGAGAACGGATATGGAATATAAGAATTCAACTTGGAGAAACTCGCAAACAATGATTGTGCAATGGAGTACTGGTTCATGTTTGATAAATGAACACATCAGAACATGCAATAAAATTACTTATAAAAAAAAAAAAAAGAACATGCAATAAAATTAATAATAATGACAGACAAAAAATAATTAACAAACTCATGGAATATGAGGAAAAAGAACTTTAAAACAAGCAAATGATTCAAAGGAATAAAAATAAATTTGAAGGAAGAAATAAACCATAGTCGGATTTACCTAACCAATGAGAAGAATAAGAAGAAACAGACAGAAGTGAAGTTTTACCAAAACATTTGAGGAGGGCTTGTAGCAAGCAGAGGCTGGAGTTGTGCACTTGCCATCGAGCACCTGAGCAACATAAAAGAATAATCTGCAAGAGAGAGAAAGATAATAAAGCCAATTCATCCCTACATTCAGGACTGTAAAATAAAATGCTCCTAACATAAAGGCATAACACATTAGATATCAAACTTATATACATGAAGTTGGTTTTTAGGTTGGTTTTGGTAAATTTTAGTACTCATCCCAAAATCCAACTGACCTACTTGGTTCTACAACTTGTCAGTCATTAGCAGACTAAACCTACTCCAAAATTGAAACAGTTGAGCCCTTCAGACCAGTTTGGTCCTGTCATTTGACTAATTCCAAGTTGCAACCCTTATTATAACCATGTCTCTCAACAAATAATATACACATTGGAACATCAACCTGAATTTGTCTAATAACTTAATTTATAAACAATTCAAAAAGATAAGAACCCTTGAAGTTACTGGCTTACTGCAGCATCGAAAACATCGATAGTTCTACAAAGTCCTGAACCAGTGCCAAGAAATAAAATAAAATAAAACAAAGACAAATAATGGTCTGGAGCTAGTCTACTGGCAAGGGTGGGGTGGAGTTGCATTGGTATCGGAAAAGTTATGGTGTACGGACCTAATAGAAATAGAATGGAAGATTACCAGAGAGATTGAAAAAACCCTTAAAGTTATTTATTGATAAAAAATAAAAAAAAGGTAAGACATATGGAACATCCCCACGACCACTAGTAACAAGTAAAAAGCTAAAGTTCTATATTATTCTTTAATAAGAGAAATATACAACAGAAACCCCTATGTAAATATAGATAATGGTGTACTTATCATCAACCACAGTTAGGCCATACCAAAGCAACACATAATTTTACCCCTTCGATAAATAAGTAATTATGTATTAATTACAAGATGTGTAAATAGGTAGTGCAAAATAAATAGTCAAAATAAGTTGATCTAAATCCATCACATAAACCCAGATAACAAAACAACTGTATAACTTTACACCTTCAAATTAAGAAGTACACAATTTAATGAAGCCTTGTAATTCTAACATCGGATTATCCACCTCAACTGTGATGCATATCCAACATTTCATCCAAATGGTTATGAACCAACAATCGGACTTAGACAATTACACATGTAACCAAATACGGTCACAATTTTAATATGTTGAACTAGACCCAATTATTTTAGATACTAAACCATCACTCTAATAATTTCATGTTAAAGAAGCACATAAATTAGAAGACTTGAGGAAACAAAAAGAGGAACATCAATACTAAATCCTTGACTGCTGAATCAGACTTCCATCCTCAGTATAAGGGTTAAATGGGCTAACCAATGTTGACTAGAATACATTCTGCTCACAAATATACCCACAGAATCCATCTGGTATGGCCTACCAAGTCTGCCATAAAATATCCACCGGTTTAACCAGAAGATGATGGGTCGACCCATCATTTAAAATGGTTTAGACATCATAGAACATGTGAGTGGATAAGATCTGGACCCAAATACATAGCCCTGATCTCATTCACAGCCCTAAATACATAGCAAAATATCTATCCAAACACCAGATATTGTGAACCACCAAATACCTTAACACAAATACAAGTTCTACTTAATTATTCAAGAGAAAACAAAATTTCAACTTCAAGTTATAAGGCACAAATATCATTGCAACTTCCAGTTTTAAGGCACGTGAATCAAAACATTCAATCAAGCAAGACCAACTTCATATCAAATATACGCACTAAATTCAGGTTCTCAGCGTAACACACAAAAAAAAATCACAAAATTTGGATATAAAAATCTGATGTCTGTGATAGCATTTCTCATATTTAGAACATGTATTTAAGATTTGGTCCAGTGTGCCCAAACAATTTAGACGCTAAACAGCATAGCAAATGGAAGAGGGAGGATCTGGACCATAATAACTATAACTTGCTCGAGACTGTCAAGTTCATGGGTCAATCAAGGCTGTCCATCTAATTCCGGATATAATCAATCCCTCCAAGCTAATCTGAAGCTCCTTATCAGATCTGGAACATGTCTCCAGGACGATCAATAGGGTTACGAACGAGCCTATCCAATTCAGACTCTTGAACGGGCATAAAAAACTGAATTGCATGAGATCTAGAGCGTAAATACATTAATCTAAATCTATGCAGATTCCCAAAACCCTATATACATGCCTCTTATCGATCAAAGTTTGTGATCGAAATACCAGCTCAAATTGATTAATTTCCACCAACACCCGGAAACCAGATCACAAATTTAACATAATAATCGTTCGATTTTCATGAACCTCCGACTAGTACCAGATCCGAACTTCGAAATCCAATTCAAAAAGAAAAAAACAAAATATATATGAGGATTCGATTAAGAAATAGCTGAAACTTGATAACATTTGAAGATGATTCGAGTTGGCTTTCACACAGATCGAGAAAATTCGAACCTGTAACTAAGTTGAGTAGGTTTCTCCCTTCTCTGACGGTGATTGTTCGTCGAGCTTCACAGAGTCCGATCGGGAGATCCGGTAGAGATATGGTTAGGGTTAGGGTTGGGGCTGGGGGTTTGTTTGTGGTGGGAGAGGATCTGAACCGGATATGAGTTTGAGGGATTCGGTACGCCCGATGGAGTATGCCAGATCGGTTAGGTAGAGATTGGGTCGGTCAACGCTATTATTCTATATAGAATTAGAATCAAACCCAATCTTGAGTCCAAATCGGTGAAGTGGTGGGTAAGGTTACGACATTTCGGAATAGGTGTGGGTTTGGGGATGGAATATGGATCACCAGTGTTAGTTAAGTTGAATTCTGTCTATGGAGTTGGCTTGTAGTGCGAATCCTAAACCGAAAAGAAAAAAATAAATAAATATCATCTTAGAAAATTTTCAAAATAATACTTATCTCCTTTCTATATTTTATAATCTTACTTATCTTTTCTGTCAATGTAACTAATTGTAATAAGTGAAATTACCATTATGCCCATAAAATATTCTTTTTCATTTTCTTATTCTTTTCTCTCTTCCTCCTCTGTAAAAGTGCTTTCTGCTGAAAAATTAGATATATCTGCCACGACCCACTAACAGTTGGACCTGGGTCATTTCTTTCACTCCGATCTTCCATATATTTTGGTGCATCTTCCACTAAAATTAGTGAATGCTGGCCATGAGGCCTGTAACTCAACCATAAAAAGGGTTCACACATTGTGTAACATGTATCATCAATTAAAAATGTAGATATAGAGAATGCCCTGAAAGATCAAAATTACACATGTCAATAAGTCGAATACTGTTCTTCAATAGAGAAAGAAGTCTTGTCAAACTATACCCAGCTTTACCATGTCTCTGGCTCTCAGTGAGCTATCCTTCAGCTTGAAAAATCTTCCCATATTTCTCATAGTAGATGGGCAGAGAGGCTATTGAAATAAGGTTACCTCCTCTCGATTTCAACAGCTCAATGATCGGTGGGTCTGTGGTAGAGGTCGGATAGGTGCTCATAGTGAGGAGGTGGTGTTCGAAGCTCCAGCCAAAGTAGAAACGGAGACTTCGCTCTTTGCAAGGGAGATGGTTTCCTTGGTGGTTCAGAGTGGAGAGATGTGGTGGTGTTTTGGTGTGAGTCTTCAATGGTGGTAAGCAGTAATGGTGGAGATAGTGGTGCAATTGGTGATAGTGGTTCAAGGTGGTTGAGCATGGAGTATGGGTGGTGCTTGGTTGGAAGAAAATTGGCCAGAGAAGATAATTGGAGCATCAGGAAGCACACCTATCACCAATTGCAGGAAGAAGAGAGAGGGAGAGGAGAGAGACCAAGAAAACATTGGAAGGGAAGAGGGACAAAGAAAAAGAAATTAAAAAAGTCAATAAGATTAAAAGAGTCATTTCATGCGTTAAAGGGACAAAATAGACTTTTTACCTGTTTACTATGGCTGACATCAATAGATTCTCTGTCTCCATTAGTTATCGTAACGGGAGGGGGAGTGCGTTACACGAATCAAAACCTCAAAGAAAGTAGGTGGGATTATGAAACGTAAAGGGGAGGTAAGTGTTATTTTACCCAAAAAAAAATATCATTTTTTTGCAAGACAATAATTTTGGAAGAAATTTCTTTTTATCATTCCAATCATATATGAAAGGCTCACCAATGGGCATTCCACTTAATTTTTCTCGTCCAACATAGTTAGTCTAATAACGATAGTTTCCTCTATGTTATTCTCTTATCATATAAAATTAGGAAAACATATGTGTTATTCTTTTATCACATAAAATCTCATGAGCTTGTCTTCATTTTTTTCAACCCGCTCAAATTCTACTAGTTACATTACTATCTATCTCTCCATCCTTCTGTATATAACGAAAGTGATTATTTTGAGTAATCTTTTGATTTTGGAGTGCTATCGATATATTATCAATGTTCGAATCTTTATTAAATTTACCCTCTATATATTCGATTTTGGTTCGACTAATTCTCAAACCTTCTGATTCTAAATCATTTCTCCATGTTTCTAGTTTGATTGCTAAGTTCTTTTTGGATGTATCCAAGAGTACGATATCATTGGCAAACATCATGCACCATGGAATCTTGTTTTGAAATTCATTTGTTATTTCATCTAAGATTATTGCAAATAAATATGAACTTAGCACCGATCCTTGGTGCAATCCTACATTTATGAAAAACTCACTAGTGTCACCACATGTGGTGCGACGGACTTTAGTTTTTGTAATGCTATAAATATCTTGGATACTTTTTATTTGTATAAAAATTTGTTTTCTTTGAAAGGCCCACCAAACTATATCTCTTGTGATCCTATCATATGTTTTTTCTAAGTTTATCAAACCATATGTAAGTCTTATTTACATTCTTCAACTAATTGTCTAAGTAGGTATGTAGTCTCCATTATTGATCTTCCCAATATGAATTCGAATTGGTTATCAGATACCATGAATTCATTCTTTAGTCTTTGTTCTATTATCTTTTTCCCATATTTTCATGGTATGATTCATTAATTTAATTCCTCTATAATTACCACAATTTTGTATATCTCCTTTATTTTTGTAGATTAGTACTCTTCTATATTTTCTCCACTCGTTTGGCATCATGTCTTATTTTAGGATGTTGTTAAACAAGTTGTTAGTCACTCAATTATTATGTTACCTAATGTTCTGTAGAGGCCGAGTCCAATTTTGACTGTTTTTTTTTTCATTCATCATTTTTGTCATAAATGGATTTTAAATGATCATTCATGATGTTATGTGTGTTATGAATATAAAAGACATGTTTAGAAACTTGCTTAGAGGTTTGGAAAAGTTTTCGGGTTATTTGGCCTATTTTGAGATTTTTGGGTCTGCGGGGCCCAGGACACGGGTCAGATGGACCCGGGAGATCGGATATTTTTTAAAAAAATATTAGTTTTGGTTTAAACCAAATAAAATATTAGAAGATGAATGAAATTAATTTCGGAGCCATAGCCACTTTCAAAATCAAAAACGGATGTCAAGAGGGTGCGTTAAGTGATTTAGGGGTATTTTGGTCATTTTATGACGTGGGGGCTATAAATATTAGAATCCAGATATTTCAGCCATTCTCTTGAGACCAAACAGTCGCCTATCTCTCTCTCTCTCATTCTCCTTCATCTTCTTTCACTCTTTTTTTGATTTGAAAGCTTTGGAGGTTGATAATCAACGTGACCACCAGGGCATCATCATGTGGTTGCTGAACTCCCCTTGCATCAGCCTCTGAAAAAGTTATAATTTGATCATCTAGTCGAGGGTGTTTGACGGGTACTTGACTCACTTCGCCCACTTCACAAAAGCTTCTGATTTTTCTCACGTGTGCCTTGTGAGCGGCCTTAGATTCTCCGCTGCCTACAAGTCCACCCAAGATAACTCTGATTTCCCCCAATAGAGGATTTCTTCAAGTGTTGTCATCTTTACTATCCCACGGGCAGTCCTACACCCCCTTCATCTCTGACCACAAATCTACGCAGTTGGCTTCTACAAATCAGACTTTCAATCTGTCTTTTTAAGTCTATGTACTCATATATATCATGTCCATAGTCGTAATGAAATCTACAATACTTGTCGCAGGACTTCTTGGTGGGATCAATTATTAGTTTTGGGGGCCATGTCATTGTCGGGTCATCTTGGATGTAGAGGAGGATTTGGCTTATTGACGTGTTTAAAGGGGTAAAATTGAATCCCCTATCACGGCGCGATGATTTATCACTCTGCTATCGTGATGTCCTGCCATATTCGGGGTCCCTTTCTTTTTTACTGGGTTGTCCTCCCCTTTTCCTGTCCGCCTTTTTGTCACTACATCTTTTTTCCCTCCGCACATCAAGGGCATCCTCTGTATTCATGTACTTTTGTGCTTTCATAAGTAATTTTAACATGTTTTTTGAAGGATGTTTGGAAATTGATTATAAGAATTTTGAGGGCAGCAGCCCCCCATGAATGCGATAACTGCTACCTTATCGTCCAAAGCATCGACCTGCAATATCTTCATATTAAAGCAATTGATGTAGTCTTGCAATGACTCCCCTTTAGTCTGTCTCACATTTAGGAGATAAGTGACAGGCTTCCTATACTTTCGGGCGGCAATGAAGCTGCTAACAAACATTTGGCTCAGTTATTTGAAGGAACGTATAGACACAATCATCAAGTTGTTAAACCATGAATGGGCAGAACCTTTTAATGTAGTGGAAAAAGCTCTGCTCATGAGCATCTGGTACTCCCTAGAGGTACATCAGATCCTTGTAAGTCTCCAGATGATCTAGTAGGTCCTTGGTCCCATCAAAGTTTTCAAGGGTAGGCATCTTGAACTTGTTAGGCAGAGGACAATTCATTACCTCAGCGGAGAAACGGAGGTTGGTTTGCTAGACCAAGTCCTCCACTATAGTAGGGCCTTTCCCCTTAATGGCATAAGCCATGTTTTCTACCTTGGCTCTGAGGTACTATATCTCTATATCATAATAGACAGTTTCCCCTAGACATCCTGAGTCTCCGTGAGTATGAGCCCTAAACCTCGAATCCCCCTGGGTACGAACTTTTTCCAGCAGGACTAAGTGAAAGGGATTCATCCCTTCCTGATCACCTCTAACTTGGCTCTGGGCTGAGTCTTCTGTCGAGACTCCGCTGTATTGCCCAACATCATCCCTTTCTGGATCAACCGGCCTAAGGTGACTCCATGACGACACTGGTGCTATAAGAGTAAGGCGCTACAGGATTGTCGCATTTTGTTGGAGTACTTAGGTCAGACTCTAATTCAAGTTCTGAACTTGGTATTCCAATGTTACGACACGCTCCTGGTTACTTGGGACTCTGGGGCATGCCCCAAGGAAGTCTCCTTGACCAAGGGGTTGCATGCCTCATTCTCCTGATATCGAAAAATTGTGACCGGAAAAGTCTGCGGCGGCAAATGGATCATGTCCGGTTGGAAGGTTGTGGCCGTCAGAAGGGTCCTGTTCGGCTAGAAGATTGAGGCTAACAGGAGGGTCCTATCCAACCAAAGGCTCCTACCCGGCTATAGTCTCTAGTCCATATCGTAGGTACGTCATGCTTCGTATGTGCTTCAGGTAGAACAGTTAAGTTTGTGATAGTCGTTCCCACAGACAGTGCCAACTGATGAAGCAAAGATCCACCCCGAACTAGTCAAACGCCAACCTATAAAAGGACAGGAGAAAGGTAATCAGAAAGACACCGGCATGGTGCTGGCTGATTGTCCTCCGACGCTCAAGTCAAATATCGGAAAGACATGTTGAAGCTAAAAAGGCACTTAGAGGGTATTAATTACGTACCTGGTATATAAACTGTCTCTGTATTATAGCAGTCAAATGAGACCGTGTCCTAGAAGGAGACTGACTCTTCAATTCTCCCTGGGGATACAGAAGTCTTGGTCAAAGTATACTTCTTATCCATGTCGCCTCAATCTCAACTTCCACGTCGTACATTTCACAATTGGAGTCAAATACTCTATCAAGAATGATACATAATTATTATATTCAAGATATGTTCATCTAGGACAATTTTAATAGTTATTAATATATCTCTTTGTCCTCTCACCTTTATTACTTTATCCCTCATGTAGTGATCTACTAGTATGTCTGCCCCATTCGTTAGTTATCTTTTCCTCCCGAGTAGAAAAGTTTATATCATTTTTCAATCTCTTTAGTTTTTTCACCTTTCCATTTAGTCTCTTATAAGCAAATTATATTTACTTTTCTTGTTTTAAGATATCCACAAGTTCATTACACCTACCAGTTAATGTTCGTTCCATGTTACTATCATAATTTTTTGTGACTTAGTCTTGTGGCATTTTTTATTTGAGTAAAAAATCTATCAAAATAATTTAGGATAAATTACTCTGACTTCCTTTGAGGTTTAGCTTAATTACCCTCAAATTAAAGTTTTTGTAAAATTACTCTGACACCCCTATCAGACTAACGATCTATTAAACAAAATCACATCTAATAGACAATTACAAAAGTACCCTCAAGTTATAATACTTTTATGCAAAAATAACTTCAATTTCTAATTCTTTGACTAAGATTAATATATATATATATATATATATATATATATATATTCTCCATCAATGCCACACTAGCACTACCACCACCGAGGTAGTTTTGGCATTTTGATTTTTTTTTATATGTTAATTGAATTTAACGGAGCTGACTATCAGTTAACGACAGGAGTACCCAAAATAAAGTCAATCAAACCTCATGAAAAGTTGAATACCATATTTTAAAGACTTTAATCCAATGGTAATTAGGTAAAACCTCAAAAGAGATCAGAGTAATTTACCCAATAATTTAACATAAGTTTTACGGTTATTGATGCTAACTCACATCTTTTTCGCATCCGGCTTTGGGTACCGATAATGGAAGAGTCAAAAGTAGTAAAAGATACCAAATGAAAACAACACACCCCCCTTATACCCTCCTCTGCCCCTCCCACTTTTTGGGTTCCCGGGGCGCCGGGGGTAACGGGGGTGTTTAACTAAATAAATTATAGAATTAGAAACAATTTTTTAATTCTAATTATTCCTTAGTTATAGTAATATCAGGTGAGCATAACAAATTTTTTTCTAACTATTTGGAGTATTATGAGTCTTGTTCATGCTGGTCCGCCAAAAGTTATACACTTTATAAATTAGAATCTTATATTAGTCATATAGAATGACATTACTCCAAGGAGTTGATCTAATAGTAAAATGGGTAGAGTGCCAAAAAACCTTTGCTATATATAAAATGTGCAAATATCCCCTCATGTTCAATTAACCCCTTACATTTTTTAAAATTATGCAAATAAGGACATTTTGTTAACTTACTAATTGAAATATCTAAAATACCCTTACAACAAAATAAAATAATAATAAAGAGGCAAAATGTCAAAAAAGGACATTCTTAAATGACGTCTCTCTCTCCGTCTCTTTTCAATTTTAATCACAATCAACCTTCAATTAATTCATATATACATACACATATAGGGTGAATATCCCTTGAGGTTTGACTTATTATCCCTCAGATGAAAATTTTTACAAAATTATAGTCAACCTCCCTTGAGGTTTGTCAAAATATCTCTGACCACCCTTAATGGCAGTCAATTGTTTATAAATGTAAAAAATATCTTTAAAATAATAAAATGACCATTTTAACCAATTATATTTGGACAATACTACACTTCTCTACTCTCTAACTACCCACCGGCCACCACAAATATAATCTCTAATCCACCTCTCTCTCTAAAATATCAACTTTTTCTTCACCATTATTCAAATAATTAATTATTCTCAGACACTAAACTGAGATTAGCAAACAACAAACACACAAAACACACACTCTAAATATATATTTCCTCTATATAATTTTCAAATAGTATATCAAAGCCAAATTCCCAAAATATCAAAGCAAAAATCAAACAAAATCAAGATTGGAAAGCCCACAACTCTACAACTAACGCCACCACCACTTCATCAACGGCACTATCGCACCCACCGTCATCGGTGAGCATTTTCACCACTTCATCATCGGCACCACCGCGAGCCGTTTATAACCACCATCAGCTTTCACCATTGAAGTTCATCCCCATCACAAACTGTATCATCTCAACCACAGAACCACAACCACCGGAGCATCATGGACTGTATCATCTCCATCGCTAAACCACAACCATCGAAACACCATCCAACAGCTAACTCTAGTCGTTGGGATTCAACGATTACGACAACGCTATCATATCGAAGTCTTGGATATTCAGGCATCGGTCCTCCAATTGGTGGACTTCACTACCCGACAAAGATCCTCTACATCGTCGTCAAAAGCTCTAGCGAGGCCACACTGTATTGCCACATCGATATGCGGATCTCCACACTAGGTCAAACGACTGGACTTCACCACCCAGCAACGTTCTCTCTTTGTCATATCCTCGGGTCACAAAGTCCGACGAAGCTCTACTGTTGAATCCATCTCCCAGCACCATTATCTTTGCCTTCGAATCCACGCCGAGGGGTTGTAGAGAAGTCGATGGGTAAGGTTTTGCTACCATGGGGATTAAGGTTGGGGGGTTTGATTGGCTGTTAGGTCAGTGGGTTTCTTGATTAGGGTGTGTTTGGGGAACAATTGTGGTTTTGTGGGTAAAGAACTGTCGCGCCCCAAATTTTGACTTACTAGAAATGGGGGTGTTTAAGTTAAACATTCACACTCCTAATCACAATTACCTGCTGATATCATGCTCTGATACCAAGTTGGCATGCCCCGATTTTAAGGCCACTAAAGACTTCATCTCAGAGCTCGAATCCCGAGTGTAGACCCGTCCATTAAGCCCTAATGGATCGTCTTACCTTTAATTACCGCAGAAGCTTAATCACGTACACATACATGTATATGTACAACTCAACACTAACTAACTCCAATAGGCGCCACACTTGATCTCACATATATGTTCAAACACAGTTAAAATGTTCAACACAACCATGAATTTTGATGCATCGTAATGCTAGTTATGATGCATCATAATTCATGATGTATCGTAGATGTTGCGTTACATCCTGTGAAAATCTCTGTTTTTAATTCTCCAACACAATTACGATACATCATCCTTAGAACTTCGATGCATCGCTAAATTACGATGCATCGTAATAAGGATTACAATGCATCATAATCACTCAACATGCAATCGTTGCATTTCCCTCAAGTGATCACAATAGCATTCACCTCCAAACACATTCTAAGCCCTTAAAATTATCCATACAACATTATAACATAATTGAAATGCTGCAAGATCATTAACTCTATACATTTTATCCAAACCATACGTTTCATTGATACAATCATTCAAATTCATAAACCTCATATGAATTCTATAATATAAAGGTCTAAAAGTATAAATAGCTCAACTACAAATACAAGTTCCACCAAATCAACATACCATAAGTCGGCATAGATAGCATTAGATACAATATCCAAAATATCACAAAATACTACCAAGTGTTTCACTTGACCACTTAAGTCCAGTTCGTCATCAGTGTCTTATCTGTAAAAAAATTTGGGGAAGAGGGGGTGAGCAAATCAACGAGCTTAGTAGGAATGTCACAACCCACCTAGACATCAACCCAACACTGACCTACATGATATGCAACCATAATGTCGTTACACTACATGACATATTTAATGTTCTCATATTCAATCAATCACAAATACAATTTGACAAATGTGTTTTTAATCCATACAACATGCTTAACAGTTAAAACACATAAGCATCAAGATATTTACATCTTCTTCGGTCATAGTCCCATATATAGACATGATTGGTCAACACCGACGATTATGTAGTGTTGGGCAATTCCGATGACACTCGTATAAATGGGCAACTCCGACGATCATCCCAATGTGGATATTCTCACCACTTCAAATACATGGTTGGCATCTCCGACTTTCATGTATGATACACTTGGACAACACTCTGATATACACATATACATGCTCATAAGGTACATATATATCACATAGCATATATTTCTCATGCTCTTCAATGCACATTCTTACTTATTTAATTCTAGTATGCTTTTCATTTACACATTTCTCATATAATCACATATATGCTTCAATACATACATATCATTCACATACGCATACAATACACAACATGGTTAAATATATTCTCATTTAATACACATTGCATACATAATCTCTCAAATAATCATATATCACAATATAAACCAAATTAACAAATATAAGCACATAATGAGAGGGGAAGGATAAATCACTCAACCCTAACATACTCCTATACATGCTAACATACCCAACATATCTCCAAACTCACCAAATCCCTAGAATCGATAAATAAGATAGAAGAAACACACCTACCTCAAATTTGAAGACTTTCTAGCAAATCCTTAAAAATTCTTCCAAGTTCTACCTTGCCAAAATTCACATTTGTTCAGTTCAAACCAAAGCCTTGCCATGTACTACAAGTTTTTTTTCACTCACAACTTCTGAATCCAAGCTTACGGCCTCTGAAATGAAGAGAGATGAAATGGGAGAGATGGGAGAAAACTGGCCTGTCCTTGGTCTGTGGGAAATGAAGAGATTCTCCCAGCCACTTGATAGATATAATATCTAGGGTGCAAAATGACTAAAATACCCCTGGAACACTTAACGTGCCCTCCTGACCTCCGTTTTCTATTTCAAAAGCAACTATGGCTTCGAAATCACGTCCTTAACTATTTAAACATTTCATTTGATCTATAACCAAAAAATAAATATTTTTCAAAAAAAATTCGAATTCTCGGGACCACCCGACCCGAGTTCAGGCTCCGTCGACCCAAAATTCTGAAATTTACCCTAACGCTCTCAAAACTTCCGAGAACCTCTAAACAAGTTCACAAACATGTTTTTCATAATTAAAACATATTAAACATCATTTAGAATGCATTCATGACAAAAATAATGCATAAAAAGAAATCGGTCAAAATTGGACCCGGTCTCTACAAGAACACCTGGATGAGCAGTGGTTAAGGTGATTTAGAGAGATAGGGGAGAAAGGGAGTTGAGGAGGGTAAAAAAGTATATTATTTTTTTAATTTTATTTTGTTAATGATGCACCATTTAAGAAGAATGTAGTGAAGGTAAAAGGGTCATTTAACATATCTTTAATTTCTGAGAGGTGAGGTTAGACATGTTTTGCAAAAAGTTTCATTTGAGAGATAATAAAGCAAACCTCAAGGAAGTCAGAGATATTCACCCATATATATAATATATATAGGTCATATAAATTACTCTATCATTGATGCCCCCACCTTTCCTACCCCACCACCATTGACAATATATATTACTCCACAATATATATATGTTATGTGATCAGTGCATTCATGAACATAATTGCAGAATGTATTGGCTTGCCAGCTATACCAGATGGTTTACCATTATCATTACCTCAATATTGGTCACCAACCTAGAATAGAAGAAACAACTATATTGGTTGTACAAGTAATATTGAAGAGAACAAAGTAAGTGATTTTGTCTGCTATAACAATCGCATCACAATTTTACAATTGGTGCAATATTTGGCATATGGGGTATAGTACATTGACCTACGAAATTCCAAAAATCAATGCAAACCCATCTTACTTTTATATACACTTACATTATATATATTCAAATTCACAAATTTAGAGAGAGAGAACAAATCTAGTGAGACAATGGAAGAGAGAGAGAGAGAATTTTAGAGAAAAAACTGTAATAGGGGCATTTTTATCACTTCAAAAGATATTTTTTATTTTTAAAAAAATGTGACATAGAAAACTGTTATGTTGTGGCCCGAATTTTGTCTTGGCCCGGGTTGCGTTGCAGGTTGACCCGAAAAATGGGCGAAAAAAATTTTATGACCTGTTTTTCGCTTGCGGGTTTTGGACCCGGATTAGGACTCTTTTGTAGTCCGATATATAAGGGTTTGGAGTGTGTAACGAGAGAAAACACTGAAAACACGGAAAGAGGGAGAGCAAGAGCTAGGGTTTGAGGTTAAAACTTGTAATCTCCTGATTTTCGTATAGTGAAATCTTTCGTCGAATCTTCGCCGTGGAAGTAGGCACATCGCCGAATCATGTAAATTCATGTGTTCTGTGTGTTGTGCTTATTTCGTTTTGTGTCGTATTTCGTGATTGTGCTTGGTTTGCGACAGTTTTTCACAACAGAAACTACAATAGAGGGCAATTTGCTCTGAATTATGAAATTTTAGAGATTTATATGCACATACCAAATATCAGTGGTGTTTTTTTACACATTTTCTACATAACGAGGGAGTTTTATACATTTTACCTTAGGGCTACAAACGAACTGAGCTGTTTGCGCAAACAGCTCAAGCTTAGGCTCAATAAGGACTCGATTTTAGCTCATTCGTTAAGCAAATGAGCCGAACTCAAGCTCAATTTATAGGCTCGTTTAATAAACGAGTCGATGCCGAACAGAATTGGGCTCGACTCATGTAGGCTCGTAAACATGAGCTCGTTTAGGCTCGTTTATGTTTGTGAACAAAGCTCGTATGGGACTCTTATATCTATAAGCTCGTGAATATGTTCATGAACATAGGCTTGTGTAGGTTTTTTCACATTCATAAACGAGCTAAAACGATCTTGAACATGAGCTCAAATCGAGCGCGAACAAAATTTTCTATTAAATGAGCCGAACCCGAGCTTCTCAAAATAACAACGAGCCAAGCCCAAGCTCAACTTTTCGAGCTCGTCATAAGTTCGAGCTGACACACAAACAAACAAGCCCAAGTAGACTCAAGTTTGGCTCAGCTTGGTTCATTTGCAGCCTTACTTTACTCTAGTAAAATTATCACTTTTCTTGGGATATTTTGAATATAAGACGGAAAGAATGTAGACTATGGAATTCTTTAAGAGGTACGATGGTCAAAAATAACTATGTGAAATTATACATACTATACACTCTATATTTTTAACTCAATCAATTTTTTTCCTAACTCAAAATCAAAATTAGTATGTATGATTAGTGGTAATTTTCCTCTTGTCCACTGCAGATTGGCGGTAAACATCATCTTGATTTGGGTTCTAAAACTAGTAAGTGTTAATTTTTGAAAAAAAAAAGCAAGACCAATATTGGTGTAATAAAATCCACGTGGCCATCTGTTATGGGTCGGATGCTTGTCCTCTAACTCAAAACCTAAGTTATTGGGTAGTGTTGTATATCCATCCTTATATGCCCAAGTTTTTCTCCATCTGGATCCGATGTTAAACAAGTTAACCCCTCTAACATTCTCTCCCACTCGAACTCACAACACCCTCGTCGCGGTTAGGCAACCCCTCTAACATTCTCTCTCACTCAAACTCTTAACGTCATCGTTGCGATCAGGTCATCCTGCCTACTCAAGCCAAACCCGAACCAAGGAATAGGTTTGGCTCTGATATAAAATGTTACGGGTTGGACGCTTGCTCTCTAATGCAAAAGTCTAAACTATTGGGTAGTGTTGTATACCCATCCTTATATGCCCAAGTTTTTTCTCATCTGGATCCGATGTTGAACAAGTTAACCCCTCTAACATTCTCTCCCACTCGAACTCGCAACGCCCTCATTGCGGTCAGGTAGCCCCTCTAACATTCTCTCTCACTCGAACTCGCAACGCACTCGTTGCAGTCAGACAGCCCCTCTAACATTCTCTCTCACTCGAACTCTTAACGCCCTCGTTTCGGTCGGGTCATCCTGCCTACTCAGGAGAGATCCGGACTAAGGAATAGGTTTGGCTCTAATACCAAATGTTACGGGTCAGATGTTTGCTCTCTAACGCAAAAGTCTAAGCTATTGAGTAGTATTGCATATCCACTCTTATATGCCCAAGTCATTTTCTATCCGAATTCGATATTGGACAAGTTAGCCCCTCTAACACCATCCAAGTTCTATTTAAAAACTCCCGTGCTCATCCAAGTCCTATAGATGACAATGAGACAATCAGTCTACTGATCAATAGCAATAGGACCGAATCGATCAAATTAATGACAATAGGACCGAACCCATAAGCTGAAAGTGTTGTATCATGTCCAACATGATGATACCATTGCACTTGTCTTCCAAGGCCTCCATTCTGAAAGTTTTCTTGCCTCACCGTTTATTATCGTAGCGAATAGTTGTATATTTGACACAAAATAAGTCGAATTTCTTTCTCTACTTCCCGAGTGTAAATTGTAGTGTGTATGAGACGGAGATATTCTGAAAAACATAGTGACATCTCTGCATGAATTTTTTCTGTTTGCGTTTTTCTGTTCTATATTTCATTCATAAGCTTATTCCTTGTTATAAGAAATTGATGAAACTGCATATATAGATGGGAAGTGGGGAACCATCATTACTTATTTTTTGAATGTTAATAAACCAATGACCTTGAGCTTGGTTTGTTTTGAGCGACATCAAGTCTTTGTAATAAAGTTCTTGTATAATACAAAACTGAACTAAAATCCAAAATAAAGAAATCTTTGCTGAAGGTATTCTGGTAAATGGCAAAACTGAACTAGTCATGCTGAGTGGATTTGCACTTTTACCATCTTCAAACCTTACTTGCAGGTTTTGTTATAGATGAAAAGTATATTGGCTTTCCAATATAAGGTCTATCAGATCCTCAATACACAAACCACTGTTTTTTCCCCAACCAGATGTTCCTTATTTTGGACCTAAAATATTTACCCATATGGCAACATTACTAATAATTTTTATATATATATATTTTTTCAGTGCAAACTATAAGAACAAGATGGGGAAATCAAAAGAATTTTATTTCATCTATTTCACCTCATGGCCCCGGAGGAAGAGATCACAATATTATTTGCCAGTCACAAAAAGAACATAAAATAAGGCTGTGTTTCAGTTTTTCCTGTTTTATCCAGGATGAGGACAGGAAAAGATTGCTCACACATGGCGAAAAAATCATGCATGACTAGTTCAGCTAAGGCAAACTCTCCAACTTCTTCTCTACGACCTAGTAACGAAGCTATTTATAGTAATTCAGAAATGGGTGGCACAGTATATCCAGCAGGGTTAAGGTTCTGGCTTACTTGAACATTTGAGGGCGATTATGGGAGAGCTGAGGTCGCTTTACAGGTGAAAGGATTAGGTTCCTTAAAGTCATTGCAGGGTTGCTTGCACCAGCTCCAAAAGCAGGGAGAGCACCAGGCCTTCTGTTTCCAGGATCAACTGGAACTGCTAGTTGTCTCACAGGTGAGTTGCTGGAAATGCCAAAGGGGTCGGAGATAGAACTATTTTGTCTTTTTAAAGGCCATATATCCTCTCTAGGCTCTGGAGTTTCAGGAGTGGAAACCGAGCGCTCTGCGACAAATAAGTCAACTAGTATTTCTTGGAAGAATGTAACCATAACTTAATTATTACAAGCTAAAGCTCTGAAATAATAGCATAAAAAAAAAAAAAATTAATCCTGCGAAGGCTTTAAGAGAACTTGAGAATTGAAGTGACAGTTCCTTGTTTGAACACTAAATCAGTCGGCCTCTATAATGTTTCTCAAATGCCATAAACAGAACGAATTTACCTTTTCTTATAGGATCTCTGTTATCCATCATGGTAGCTGGATTTGAGAACAAGTCGGGTTCCGCTCTTGAATAGAAATTGTTCACAGGTTGGATGACTGATCTTTTCATCGACTCATACTCACTTCTCAATTGATCATACATTTCATCAAGTTTTCTCTTTTGCCTGGTATATGGGAATAGCACTCATGTAAACCGATATAAAAATGATTAAAGAGCAATCAACACAATAATAATAAATAGAGGGGAAAAAAAACTTGAGAACTCTAATCAAAGGTTTTCTCAAATTCCTCAATTATTTTATATTTCAGAAACGGAAAAAGATAGGGTCTTAAAAGGTTTGGTCACAATGATGTCAGAGACCCACCTAGATTTCTCGGAAAAATTTTCCTGGAGCTCTTGCTTATCCTTGGACAAGCTTTCGATCTCTTGTTCCAGCATCTGGCACCTCTTGGCCATTTTCTGATATGCAGTATGCACCTGCTCCAGTTTTTCTGTGAACTTTTCTTGCATTGTCTCACATTTCTGCTGACACTGAGCTGCTATTCTGTTCATCTTGAATTGCATCTCCAGCTCCCTCTGCCCAATGTAGAACATCACGCTTCTGTATGTGCTTTTCATTACTAGGTTTGTTCAAGGATAAATGTCTTTAAAGAAATTTAAAAAAAAAAAATGTTGGGTGTGGAGGGGGAAGAAGAAGTTGCAGAGCCCCTCTTCTTTACTTGGACCACTTTCACAAAAGGAATAGAGAAGTATGAATACAGCAACAACTACTAGAACTGTACATTTCTTCCCACCCCATTAAATAACAGAAATTCTGAACCAGGAAAATTTAAAGGAAATGACTAAAATAAGTAACAAAGGATACATATCTGTGGAGATATCCCAGCCATGACCATCTACAAAAGAATACGTAAAAATCAGCAGTAAGATAAGGAACCAGCAGAATCACAGAAGGTTGTACAAGGGCAAGCTTAATGGGGATATCCATTTGAAAAAGTGGGAAATCAAAGATCATTAGCTAAGAGGAATTTTATGAGGAGGGTTGCTTACATTTATCCATTCATCATTCGGATTGATATCCACTGGTCTCATAAGACTGACAGTTGAGAATCACACATTAAGTTAAGAGAGAAATTAAATAACACGTGATTTATATAACATTGGATTTTAACATGAAGCTAACAAAAATTTCCAAATTTATAGCTAGAAGTGTTTATGATCAATTATATATATATTCTATGGCAGCTTGCAACTAACTTGTGATGAAGGGGAAGACAATCTAGAGTGATCCATTGATACCTGCTAAAGAATCTTATAATCAACTCATTTGGTAACTAGTCTGCAGGATGCATGATCACAACTACACGTGCTAGTTTCCCGTTGAGCAATGCCCTTTGAAACCCATGCATTTAGAGCAGTCTATTGCTTTAAGAATACAAGAGCAATGCAACACACTAAAATTCTAAAAATCAGCAGTAAAACCACTTACCTTTTCGAGAGCACTTGATCACAAATGGGGCATGCTGCATCATTGCTCAGGATCTTACTTGCATCTTCAGTGCCTTTAAATGCTGCTAAGGAAACTTATAGTAATGTCCTGATTCCCATTATCTAACCAAAAATAAAATAGTTTATGCATCTGGATACACAAGACATGTCCGCAGGTGGTGGAAATAGCCCGCCCTTCCAGTTCTCGCCAGCACGCATTGCATCTCATTTCAGTCTTCAAAAATGATCTTTTATTGCACGGTATAGTCAGGGATTGAAATACCTGTAAACCACAACCAAACATCTGAGCAGGTTTCTCCACAAGCCTGCTGAACACCCAGAATTTTTGTTGCTAAATGATCTAGAGGAACCAAGTAAGGACCAGTTCTATGAGCAAGCTGGTACTGTCAATTAATTCAATTACAAATGGAATGCATAAAAAAAAACCATAACACAAAACATATCTACTGCAGATGATTAAGAGAAGTGCAGATACAACAACCACCACCAAGCCTTTTTCCCAACTACATGTAGTCATATGTTTCCATTCCGCTCTATCTAAGACCATAGCCTCAGTCAAATCACAAGCAGTTTAGAGAAATGCAGATGAATTTAAGAATTAGAAACTCTAGCATACATGCAGGTATTGGTTGAGATCTCGATGCCATTTGTCTGTGGTTCGAATCCACAGGTAACCCCATCAAAAAAAAAAAAAAAACCATAACACAAAACATATCTACTGCAGATGATTAAGAGAAGTGCAGATACAACAACCACCACCAAGCCTTTTTCCCAACTACATGTAGTCATATGTTTCCATTCCGCTCTATCTAAGACCAGAGCCTCAGTCAAATCACATGCAGTTTAGAGAAATGCAGATGAATTTAAGAATTAGAAACTCTAGCATACATGCGGATATTGGTTGAGATCTCGATGCCATTTGTCTGTGGTTCAAATCCACAGGTAACCCCATCAAGTTGATCTGAATTTTTTTGGAAAGATTGGAAGAAAGAAGTTGGAACACGAGTGTTTTTAGCATTTTCCCAGTCCAACTGTATATGTGTATGCATAATCCAGATATTTTAGCAAAAACGGCTAATAGTTAGAACTTTTCAGGCTATGCAATGTTCACTGAAGAGTCCAGTTTGAACAAAGCTGGACTCAGTGCTAACAGATTTGCATCTATTGAGAATCATATTAATCTAAGAACACAAAAAATAAGTTTTTCACATTGGAATAAAGCTCATACAGAAAAAGAAGGGGAAAGATAATGATTTGTATAATCAGCCTAGTAATGAGATCTTCCAGATTTAGCTTCAAAGTAAGAGTATAGAACTTAATTGAACCCTACACATCACAAGAGGAAATATATCGACCAAAAAGTTCAAAATGCCCTCCACTTGGTTGCTAAGAAACTTAGAAAGGAAAAGCAAGCATAATATAGGTCTTCAATTGAATTGTTTCCATTTAAATGATATACTCAGCTCAACCAAGTCAATGGAGTTCACTAGGCTCGGTCGAGTTGGGATCTTCTCTCATGTCTCTGGTAAGGAAAAGTCTCAGATTCAATATTTCAATTTCTTTTCTTTTCCTTCATTTTCTCAGAGACCAAACGTAGCATAACGAATTCAAATGCCTTAAATTTGATCGTACCTGAAAACAGTAGATCTTCACAAAGCTTCAGCCTTCTTCCTTCTCTAGAAAACTCTCAAGCCAATCTATGAAATTCAGAGAAAAAACGTCCGCATTTGCATGAAATCAAGAAAAGTTGAACTTGAAAATGTTAGGATCGGTCCAGTCCTATCAATTGATCGCGATCTTACATTGAAATAGAAAATGATGTCCAAACAATTTCAGGAAATCTAAGAGAAATTCAAAAATGACAAACTCCTCTCAATCTCAAGAACTAATATTAGACCACCACATGCAAGGAATGGAATCAAATTACTAAAAAAAATTAAAATTTACGGCTATATTACCTCTTAATATTGTTAGAAATTCCTCGTAATTTATGTTTTTTCAAGTTTTTTTTACTCCTTGAATCAAAGTACTCAAGTCCTCTCTCTCTTCCCAGCTGTTAATCGAACTTGGTTCGAATCAGAAATGGCGGCAAAAGACAGCTTTAGCGGAGATGGAGAGACGACGGGTTGGTTTTGCGGTTTATATCTACGCCGGTTCAGTGTTACCTCCTGAGTAGAAGTTGAGGGTTGAAATCTCGGCATGGGGTGTGAATAGTAAATTACTCTATGCATAGGAAGGAAGGATATCCTGAAAAATCTTACGTGCCGCGTCACAGAGACTTATTCGATACAAATATGATTAAAATATGAATGAATACGTATTCGATATTTTAGAAAAATATCGTATTTTTTAAATTATTTTTTGAATATTGAATACAGTTGGAATAAGCGACGGATGCGACTGGGATACACCATAATACGTCTACAATACGTTTAAGATACTTTTTGGAATAAATTTATAATTTTTTGTTTTATAAAATGAGGTTGAAATTGTAATATTAAAAACTTTATAGGTTAAAAAATAAGAGTCATTTTATAATAAAACAAAATTTTTTTTTAAAACTCTCAAACAAGTAAGTTATTGTAAAAAATATTAGAAATGATAAGGATTTCTAAATTTTAACTTCTTATATTTTGTATAATTACTTTAAGTATATTTATTGTATTGTTGAAGAATAAAACTTAATATTTTAGGTATAATATTATATTTTTATTTATTTATTTAACGTATCCTTCTCTTGTTCGTATTTTATTTTTTTAAGATTTTTCGTATTGCCGTATCCGTATCCGTATCGTGTTGTACCCGTATCCATGTCCATGCTTTCACCTCTTTTGAAGTTGTTGAAATTATTTTCGGATTAAAAATTTTAAAATATAATAGTCAATTCTCTTGTTTGGTTGACTTTACTCCGGTAGTGTTGCCGCTAATTGAACATTAGCTCCGTTAGAGTCTATTAACATAACAAAAATTAAAATGTCAAAACTATCTTTAATGGCGGTAGCGTTATATTAGATGTGATTTTGTTTAACGGATCGTTAGTTTGACAGAGTGTCAATAATTTTGTAAAAATTTTAATTTTAAGATAATTAAGCCAAACCTCTAAAGAATAATTTACCCTAATAATAATAATTATATTCTAACTGAATTTTCAAATATATACGATTGATTTTTTTATTGTTCGAGTAAATTAGAGTGATACTTTGAGAAATTTGAATTTATTTTATATGAAGATAAAACTTTGTTTATAATTATAGTAGACACGTCAAGTAATATTTTCTTCTCTAATGTTATTACTTTATATATGAAATGTCTAATATACCTTTTTTTTTTTTCAATAAAATATCTTTTTTACAAAAAAAAAAAATCAATTTGCCCCTCATTATTACTTTTGTCCTTCATGGTACAATCAAGCTTTGTCCTTTATGCTCCACAGATTTCATTTTTCACACTAGTGCCGTGAGCACCATCTTCGGTAATCCAAATGATCTCTCTTTCTCTCTCTCTCTCTCTCTATATATATATATATTATGTTTCTTGAAAGCGTTCTTCTTTGAGGTAAGTTTCGCAAAAGTATATAATCAAAAGTATCATTTTATTTATAACAGAACAGTGTACCTTAATTTTTTTTTCTGTAAGTGTAGTTAAATACCTTAATTACTAATGTTTTCAAATTTATTTCTAATACAACAACATTTCTTTCTTCAAAAAAAGGAAAAAATACTTCCAAAATGCTGTCAATATTAGCTTCCACTTGATAATTTAAATTCTATCTGTAAGACACTATTGCTAATTGTGACTCAAGCAACAATGTACCTGGCTTACAAAATTCTGAACTATTTCAAAAATAAATTTCATGATCAAATTTACATGTAAACAAAATTTTGACTCAATTAATCGTCACAACAATCAATTTCTTTCCTTCCTACTTGAATCCCATATTAACCCAATTTTGAGTAACTTAGTTCAATTTCAATACTTAAACTCATCCATTTTTCAGTTGAATATGCACCACCATTCTAAATATTATATGACCATGTAATTTTTATATTAGTTTGAAATCATTAAATAACATATGAAAATGTTACATCAACCATTCTAATCGCTTATTAAAAGTTTGATTCCTATGTGAAATTAATCTCTTATTTGATCAAAAATTTGTCCAAAGATTATCCTTTGTATATATATATATATATGCACACCTATGTATGTATCTCGTGAGTATCTATATATAAGAATATGAAAATTCAAAGCTAATTAATTTAGTTGGCTGGAACTTTGGCAATTTGTAGAATTTTGCATTTGGGTCTTTTTGTACTGTGAATTCAAAATGTGAATGCTAATTTGTAAACTCATGAAATTCGTTTTTTTTTTTCTGGAAAAAAAAAATTGCACTCTGCCAAACACAAGAATTATAAGTAAAAAAATCATTTCAAATGTTGGTTTTGTAGAAAAAATATTCTACACCAAAAATATTTTACTGCGAAACAAACGGAGCCTAAAAGCAATTTTTTTTTTAGTAAACTACAAAAATCAGTTTCCTAAAAGTAGGCCTTTTAAATTGGGTTACAAATATATATATAGAGAGAGAGAGATTGGCATTTATGGTTACAACCCATAAAATTAAAAATATTAACTAGTTACTGTAATTCATTTGATGAGAATTTTGGTAAGTTTAAACTATCTAATTTCAAAAAAATAAGACATTAATTAGTTAATGCAGAGAATATTAGCTAATGCAAAAACAAAAAAAAACAAAAATAAGACCAAACCAGAGGGGGTGATCCAAATATGGGCTCGAATTGTTGCATCTAACAAATGGAGAGGCTTCGACCATTTCATTCGGATGTTTGTTTCATTATTAGTATCACTTTCTTACCCAAAAAAAGGTATAAGGACCAAGTAAATTAAGGCTTCGTTTGTCATTTCTGATATAATGAAAAGAACTCTTTTATCAGTAAAGTTGTTATAAAATATTGTAATAAAACATGTTAGGTGTTTAGTGATACATTATATAAAATAATTTTCACAATAAAAATAATTTTTAATTTTTATGGCAAAAATATTGTTTAAAACACTTTTATTATTAATTTCACAATAATGCCCTTTAATAGAATATTCATATAATTGATAATAGCACTTTATAAGAGAAGTGATACAATTTTATTTTATTTTTATAAAAAAAAATAGGATAAAATTGTTTAAGGCAAAATAGTTACCTATATTAATATAGAATCTTTATTTTAAAAGTAGTGTTAAAAGTTAAAAATTTTATTTTCATTCAAAAGTTTACTAAGCTAAAATCTCAACAATTTAAAAGTATTTTTTTATCAAATATATTTTAAAAAATTTCAAAATAAAAAGCACTTTTTTTTTCTAGTTAGTACACACACACCCAACCCACCCCATAAAATTGTTTGCACCCAAGAGGAATAAAAGCACGTTTCAGTAGTTCAACAACCATTCCAAATGGGCTCTAAACATATATAGGGTAGGAATTATGGTCCTCTCCGACATCGATATAAATAACGATGGTAAAATGACCTCTCCTATCAGGTTCACTCTTCGTCCTGCTTCGTTTGAGATGGCATTTGGGGTGTATAATAAGGTTCGCTCTTCGTCCTGCTTCGTTTAAGATGGCGTTTGGGGTGTATAATAAGGTTTGGACGAGTATAAGGTAAATGAGTAAAAGCTCGTGCAAGCTATGGACAAGGAAAAGTTAACCCGCCTCGTTCATATTGCGAAATGCATAATAGATTTGTACTTTATTAAAAGATGTACTAAATATATTAATTGAATATCTTATCAAATACAGTAATTGACTTTCTTAATTCAAAATTTTCACAATCAAGGCACGTGTTCTAGTGGTGTCACCTCTTTATTTTAAAATGAAAGGTAGATGATTCAAGTCTTTCCAAAAGTACTCTGAGTTCATGTTACATTTCCGTATTGAAAATTCTTGATAATATAATGATAACACTTGAAAAAGACATAACAACTTGATGTGGTATAAACGAGAATGTTAAGATAAATGATTGGATTGACTATCAAAGTATAAGAGAAATATTAAAAGTGACACCTATAAACAAAATAGAAAAAGAAAAAGAAAGACAGTAGAGTTATGGTTTGAGGACATATCACGAAGACTTATTGATAAATTTAGTTTCTATACAAGGCAAAAGGCAGGAGGGCAAGCTAAAATAATGTCGATGAAATTACTAAAAACACAAATAAGGTGAGACGAAGTTACTGTAAATGACTTAAAAAAATGATAATTGTTGTAATAGTAAATGACCATTAAAATATACACTCACAGGATATAATAAGGGTATGTGTTTGTAATTTCAAAAGGAAGATAGGGTAAGAAAGTTAATCTATATTAATATATTTATAATAGTAAGAGAGAGGAAGAAAAGAGAGAGACAGACAGAGAAGTTGTTGTTTGTTTTATTCTCAAAATGATCTATCTATTTATGTACAACCAGCCATATATATATAGGCAAACTTGCTGCAACAATTAGCACCCTCTAAGTCATTCAACCAATTACCTGTTGTAATAGTTGCCAAACTAATCCATTTGCAGTATATTAACATCCCCGCTTGTAGCATCCTTTAATGTGGACACCAATTTCTTACGCAACACTCCCCATTGGCATCCACAGTTTTACACAACATTCTTGTGTCTCTGAAAATGGTATTGTATGGATTAAGACTGCCTCATTAAAATCGTGCTAGAAAAATTCATTGGGATAAAACCTAGACAAAGGAAAAAGAGTACAGTATGTTGATACCATTCTTTAATTAATTGCTCCCCCTCATGAGTGTCATTATCGCTGTATCTCAACACATACAATCTTTTAGTCGACGCATTCCAATGTTGTGAACCAGCTTCTTGAACGTCGTGGTTGGTAGATTCTTGGTAAATAAGTCTGCTAAATTATCACATAAACGTATTTATTAAACATCAATATCACCACTTTTCTAAAGCTTGTGAGTATAAAAGAACTTTGGTGAGATATGCTTGGTTTTATCTTCTTTAATATAGCTTCATTTGATTTGTGTAAGGCATACATCATTATTCTCATATAATATCATTGGAATATTATTTATTGGGGAGAGTCCATATGTTTCTTAAATATATTGTACCATAGATCTCAGCCAGACACACTCTCGGCTCACCTCATGAATTGCGAGTATCTCAGAATAATTTGAAGAAGTTGCATTCATTATCTATTTCATGAATCTCCATGATATAGAAGTGTCACCATAAGTAAAGATATACCTTATTTGTGATCGAGCTTTATGTGGATCAGAAAGATAACCTGCATCTGCATATGCAATTAATTGGGATTTTAATTTATTTGAATAAAACAATTTCATATCAGTGGTTCCACGAAGATATCTCATTATATACTTGATACCATTCTAATGTCTGCGGGTTGGTGCAGAAGTGTACCGTGCCAATAAATTGACTGAAAAAGCTATGTGAGGTCAGGTGCAATTTACAAGATACATAAGAGCACCAATAGCACTAAGATATGAAATTTTAGAACCAAGAAATTCTTCATTATCTTCTCGAGGATGGAATGGATCCTTCTTTACATCAAGTGATCGGACAACCATTGGAGAACTTAATGGATGAGTTTTATCTATCTAAAATTGTTTCAGCACCTTTTCTGTATATGTTAACTGATGAATAATAATTTCGCTTGGTAAATGTTCAATCTGTAGCCTAAGGCAAAACTTTGTTTTGCCAAGATCTTTCATTTCGAATTCGTTCTTTAAATAATTAGCAATTGTTGTAAGCTCTTCAGGAGTTCTCACAAGATTCAGATTATCAACATATATTGTTATAATTACAAACCCAGATATTGATTTCTTAATAAAAACATATGGACAAATTGAATTATTTATATATCCTTCTTTTAGTAAGTACTCGCTGAGGCGATTGTACCACATGCGTCCAGATTATTTTAACTCGTATAACGATTGTTGTAACTTGATTGAGTACATATAACGTAGTTTTGAATTACTTGTTGCAGGCATTTGAAATCCTTCAGGGATTTTCATAAAAATATCACTATCAAGTGATCCATATAAATATGTCGTAACCACGTCAATTAGATGCATTTTCATTCTTTTTATGACTATTAAATTAATCAAGAATCGAAATGTGATTGCATCCATTACGAGAGAATATGTCTCCTCATAGTCAATACCAGGCCTCTGTGAGAAACCTTGTGCCACTAAATGGGCTTTGTATCTCATAATTTAATTTTTCTCATCTTTTTTCCTTACAAATACCCATTTGTACCCTATAGGCTTGACATCTTCAGGTGTCTGGATTACTGATCCAAATACTTCACGTTTTTTCGGTAAATTTAATTATGCTTGTATTATTTCTTTCCATTTTGGCCAATCATTTTTACATCGACAATCGTCGATGTATTGAGATTCCGGATCCTCATCATCTCTTGTAATATCAAGAGCAACTGCAAAAGAGAATATGTTGTCGACAAGAACTTCATTTTTATTCCATTTCCTTGTATAATTCATTATTCCATTTTGGCCAATCATTTTTACATCGACAATCGTCGATGTATTGAGGTTCCGGATCCTCATCATCTCTTGTAATATCAAGAGCAACTGCAAAAGAGAATATGTTGTCGACAAGAACTTCATTTTTATTCCATTTCCTTGTATAATTTGTTGATATCTCGTCATTTTCAGGTATGACTACCCTTTTTGTGCCTCATCAAGGGCTATTATTTGATAGATTGTCCAATAGGGATATCAATTCATGTTGGAACATTTGCAGCAGGTATATGTGATTGTATCACTTTCTTTGTATCAGTAAATGTATCTGGTAATTGATTTGCAATACCTTGCAAATGAATGATCCTCTTAGCTTCAAGTTTCTTTAATTTGTAGGAGGATCAAAATGTGATAATATTGTGGCATTCCAAGTGATCTCATGCTGATGTTCGGACTGTGTTAATTCTCCCCCTAATGGTAGGAATACAGTCTCATCAAAATGACAATCATCAAATCTTGCTTTAAACAAATATCATGTCATAGGTTCAAGATATCTAATGATAGATAGAGAGTCAAAACTTACATAAATTTCAAGTTTACGTTGATGACCCATTTTGTTCATTGTGGTAGTGCAATAGGCACAAAGACAGTATAACCAAAAACTCGTAAGTGAGAGATATTTGGTTGTTGACCAATCATAAGTTGTAGATGTAAAAAATTATGGTAAAAAATTGGTCTAATACGAAATAATGATGCTACATGTAGTATGGCATGTCCCCAAGCCGACACAGGAAGTTTTGTTCTCATAAGTAATGGTCTGGCAATCAATTGAATACGTTTTATAAAAGACTATGCTAGACCATTTTGAGTATGAGTGTGTGCAACAAGGTGTTCAACATCAATGCGAATAAACATGCAATAGTCATTGAAAATTTGAGATGTAAATTCTCCGGCATTATCAAGACAAATGGTCTTGATTGGATAGTCCGAGAATTGTGCTCGTAAATGAATTATTTTGAGCGAAGAGTTTAGCAAATGCTACATTGCGAGTAGAAAGTAAGCAGACATTAGACCATCGAGTTGAGGTATCAATTAAGACCATAAAATAATAAAATGATCTACATGATGGGTGAATAGGCCCACATATATTCCCGTGGATCCTTTGTAAAAAATCAAAGAATTCAACAACAATTTTTGAAGGAGATGGACTCACAATTAACTTTCCTTGTGAGCATCTAGTTCATGTATAATTACTTGTCAAAAGAATTTTTTGATTCTTTAATGGATGCCCATTTGAATTTTTAATAATTTGGTGCATCATTGTTAACCCAGGATGACCAATGCGATTATGACGTAGTATAAAATTCTTTGGGTCAGAGTATTTCTAGTGCAGCACAACATGTGATTCGATTGTTCTTATATTCATAAAATATAATCCAGAAGAGAAAGTAGAGAGTTTTTCTAATACATGTTTTCGGCATAAAATAGTTGAGGTAATGCATAGATATTTTATACTCCCTCTATTTATTGTTTCCATATGATATTCATTATGACGTATATCTTTAAAACTCAACAGGTTTTTCTTGGATCTGGTTGAGTAGAGAATATCATCAATATGTAATTGTGTTCCAGATGGTAGCACAATGTTAGCCCTTTCAGAACCATCAATCAGATCTATAGAACATGATATGGTATTGACATTAGATTCAGCTAATGTTATATAGGAAAAATATTTTCTATTTCTAAGGATAATATGTGTCGTGACACTGTCTACCAAACATATATCTTTATCATTTATCTTGGGTGTGGGCAATGTATTGATCAAATCCATTTTTTAAAAAGAAACAAATTTCATTACATTAACAAAACTGTAAATACAAACAAAACCAGTAATAACACACTAAAATAAAATAAAATAAAATAAAACAATATCTAATTGATGTGGACATTCTATCATTAGTCCACTGATTATTGTTTTTAGTGAGGTCTTCATAAAAATCTAAAATATCAAGGTGATTGATGGCCACTGGCTCATAATTCTCGATAGTATTTGTTTCAATCTCTTTTTTCCTTCTCTTTTCCTTTGAGTGAGGCTTGATATAACTCAACTAAATGTTTAGATGTTTGACAGATCTGTGACTAATGCATGTTCATTCCACATTGAAAGCAAGCATTTTCATATTGTTTGGAGGGTATATTTTGCACGCTTTTCAATTTTTCTTGCTTAACCCTACTTGCATTTCTTTCATGATAGTATGGTGTGTAGTTTCTATTAGAAAACTCAAATGAATATTAACCACCATATTTATTATTTCTACCACGGCCACGACCACGTCCTTTGCCACGCCCACGCCCACGACTATGACCATTAAAAGATGCTGCATGTGCTTCAGTTAATGAAGCTGGTCTGGTCGGATGTGATTGGTGGTTTTCCAATAAGAGCTCATTATTTTGTTCAACCACTAATAAACAAGATATTAACTCAAAATATCTTGTAATGTGTCTCTCTCGATACTGTTGTTGGAGGAACAAGTTCGAATGATGAAATGTGGTAAATATTTTTTTATAACATATCCACATTAGTTTTTAGTTCTCCACATAAGTTCATTTGAGAGCTGATTCGAAATAAGGCTGAATTATATTCTAATATAGATTTATAATCGGACAATTTCAGTTTTAACCAGTTGTCTCGAGCTCTTGGAAGGATTATAGTTCTTTGATATTCAAACCCATCCTTCAAATTTTTTCATAGTATGAACGGGTCTTTTATTGTAAGATACTCGAATTTTAAATTCTCATATATGTGATGACGAATGAAAATCGTTGCCATTGCCCGTTCTTGCATAGATGTTTTATTTCCTTCTTTAATAGTTTCTCCCAAATTTTTAGCATCCAAATGAATTTCAGAATCGAGAATATATGATAGATTGTTTGTGCCCGAAATATCAAGGGTAGTAAAGTCGAGTTTTGCAATATTTGACATTTTCAGGATTCTATAAATTGAAAGAGAAACATAGTTAGAATTTTAGATGCAAGTATAATATATTGACAAATACATTAAACATTATATTTATTCCATATTCAATAATATATGAATTTAAATAGCATAAGCACGCCACTTCTCAGTCAGAAAAGACTTTATATATATATATATATATATATATATTGAAATTACACAAGTATAAATCGAGATTAATTTTGTTCTGTTAAATTAAAATTAGTATAAATATGTTGCTTTTCCAATTGAGAAAGACTTCGATTCGGTAATGAAAAATGAAATTGTCTCCTCAAATGGTCAGAGCCTCGTGTTGATAACATGTTGTAATAGTAAATGACTACTAAAATATACACTCAGAGGATATAATAGGGGTATGTGTTTGTAATTTCAGAAGAAAGATAGGATAAGAAAGTTGATCTATATTAATATATTTATAATAGTAAGAGAGAGGAAGAGAAGAGAGAGAAGTTGATGTTTGTTTTGTTCTTAAAATGATTTATCTGTTTATGAAGAAAATATACAATATTCGAGAGATGCTGATGATATGATATCTTCAAAAAATATAAGTCCTTAATTTTTCTTTCATTATAGTAAAATTAATAAATTTTTTAAAAAACGAAGCACTTACACATGCAAAAAAATATCACATGATCGATATCCTAAAATATTGTATTATTTCTTCCGTTATGTATATATATAGGCAAACTTTGTTGCCTTGCTGCAGCAATCAGCACCTCTGCGTCATTCAACCCTGTTGTAATAGTTGCCATTTGCTGGATATTTACATCCGCACTTGCAGCATCCATTAATATGGATACGTGGACACCAATTTGTTACGCGATTAAACTGCAACACATTTTTTTTTATGGTTGTTGCGTCCTGATTTAATAATTGTGTGGTGAAGTGTCGCATTTGTACATGAAAGTACAGTACACGTGGAGACAGCCAGCTAAGGAGGTCCGACTACATAATAAATGACACGTGCACAAAAGAAAACCAGTACATGTACCAACCTTCTCTTCTACGTTTCCGTTGGTTCATTACTGCTAAAACCCCTTCGTAGAATCTCACCAACACTGGCACCACACACCATAGATCTCAAACTTAGGGCTTTCCACCTTCTCTAACCTCCGATATATACAGAGAGAAAATATAGGATTTTTAGAGAGAGAGATGATGAAGATTCAGTGCAATGTTTGCGAGGCAGCGGAGGCGAACGTTCTGTGCTGCGCGGACGAGGCGGCTCTGTGTTGGGCATGTGATGAGAAAGTTCATGCCGCCAACAAGCTCGCGAGCAAGCACCAGAGAGTTCCTCTCTCTAGCTCTTCCTCACACATGCCTAAATGTGATATCTGTCAGGTATATATTCCTCAATTCCGCTCCACTTTCTTGTTGATGATCTAGAATAATATATATTTTATCTTCTTTGATTCACTTGACAGACTGATCATCACTCTCTCTCTCTCTCTCTATATATATATATATACACACACACACACACACACACATACACATACACACAGACACGCACTTGCATATGTTGTTGTTACAATATGTCTTTATGTGCCTTGGTTGATTGTGGTATTGGTTTGATATTCTGATAAGTTCTACAGGCCTATTTGTTGAATTTACTCTGAATTTGTTATCTTTCCCACTCCTCTGATTTCGATTGATCAAGAATGAATATGGTATTTGATTTTCGATTATCATCAAGAAATGAAAGGGTACTCTTTTTTGTTGTCATGGGTGAGTGGCCTTTGGAGTTATACAACTACTGGGAGTTCTGTCACCAGGTGGCGCTTGACTTTGGTAAATTGCACTGCTGACTGTTGATTTTTTTTAGTTATTCAATATTATTGACGCGGAGAACGAAGCAGAGCAAATTTGGGGATTTGTTTACCTAAATTTTATTGAAAAATGGCAGCTGTACATAATCGTTAAAAAGCTGCCTTTTACATTTCATAACTAAATATGCATATTCATTTTTATGTAACACACCATGAAATGAAAGTTCTGAAAAGCTCTGTTCTTGAAGTTTTGGGAGTTCGAAATTTGAGAGGGTACCATGGCTCAAGTGGCAATGTGTGACCAAATTTAAGATATTTTCATTAAGAGAATTCTCTTCCATTTCGCAAATTTCCTGACATTTGTGATTCCAACTTGTTTAATATACCTTCTTGGTTTTAATCCATGTGGACTGTAAAATTAGGCAAATGATATCCTTCCATTTATTTACTTCTTCAAAAAAAGGAACATCTTTCTTTTTATTCTTTGCTTTTGGGCTCTCTCAGTAGTGGTTTTTGTTGTTTCATTGGCTTTCCTGGGATTTGAGATATAAATATGAAATGGAACTTTGGTGATAATTTACACTATTAAAGTTTTTTAAGAGAACTTTTAGCTTTCGTGGTCCTTAATAATACAAGGTTGATTTCACTTTGGTGGTTGTTATCATCATATGATTTATTATTTGATATTTTATCAAATATTTGAAAGAATCTCTCTCTCTCGTTACATAAATCCTAGGTGCATCACTATGAATGGAATTAAAATAGATTTGACAGGCTTTTTCACCATGATTTGAAACTAAAGTGTCGGACATTCTACCTAATCATGGTTTCCATTTTACATCAGTATAATTAGTTACACTAGTTATTTATATATATTGTAGAGCATATATATCTTATGTTGATATATAATTTCTCTAATTTTTCTTGGAGATGTTTCTGATTTATACATCATCTTCCATCTGTTTTGAGAGGCAGTAGTTTCTGAGATTTTTTTTCCCAGTGAAATATATATATATATATATATAGAGAGAGAGAGAGAGAGAGAGAGTAATGATCTCTTGCTCATCGGTGAGCAAAAAATTCATCCACGCCAAGCACAGTAACCGTTGGAGGTGATGGATATAATAAAGGCAATTACCAAAAAAAACATAGCAATCACATCCAATGGTTACTGTGCTTGATGTGGATGAATTTCTTACTCACCAGTGAGCAAGAGATAATTACTCTCTCTATATATAATATATTATATACATTTGCCTTGGAGGCCCATTATATTGATTACTGGTGGATGTTTGTTTGGGAAAATTTGTCAGGTCTCTTCAATTATCTTGGTGATAACTCTTTCAAACCTGAAATTCATATTCATCTTTTATTTTGAAAAGATTTCTCTATAAATAATTTTCCTTCAAACTAACAGAGTATTCACATCTTCTTTGAGGTTGGACTTCTTTTTTTGGCTCTCTTGTAATATTTTCACGAGGTATGCTTGGATATTTCTTCTGATTGTAATGTATTATTAGAGCAGATATTGCTTTCTTTTTCCCTTTTCCCCTTCAGTTGATGTGGCTTGAGGTTTGAGCTATCCTCACATAATCAGCATTCTTTTTTCGCTCCCCCCCACCCCCGTTCTCTTTTGGTAGTGATTAAAGAATTGGCATCTCATTCAGGAAACAGTTGGCTATTTCTTTTGTCTGGAGGATCGAGCTTTACTCTGCAGGAAATGTGATGTTGCTATACACACAGCAAACACCTATGTGTCTGCTCACCGGAGGTTTCTGCTTACTGGAGTGAAAGTAGGGCTTGAATCTACTGAACCTGGTATATCCTCTTCCTCGAGGAAGCCACACACTGGTGAAAAAATCTCAGAAAAAGAATCTCGTTCTGTGTCTAAAAGAGGTAGCGCAATGTCATTGGATCGTCAATACAACAAGGTATTACCCATACGAGCTGGTGGAGCTGGGGATTTTGCACCATCGAAGTTGCCATTTGCCGGAGATTCTGCAGGTGGGAGTATTCAACCATGGCAGTTAGATGAATTTCTTGGGCTAACAGAATTTAATAAGAATTATGGCTACATTGATAATGGCTCATCCAAGGTATGATGTTAATTCTAGCTAGTTGTCATTTTGTTAGATTTAATGCATACATGTAGGCCACTTTCTAGCATTGTAGGGTGGGTCTTTTATTTTATCATATTTTTTGCTTTGAGGATGCAAAAAAGATTATGCTAAAATGACCATTAAATAATGATCTCTCTGAGCATTTTTAAGTAGATGTCAAAGAAGGGTGTAAACTATAGTTTATCCTCTGATTGTTTGCCTCTCTCTCTCTTTCTCTCTCTTGTGCGGGCATGCACGTATTTGCACTCAGCTTGCACCCATCTATGTCAATACTGCATAGAGATTAAATGTCACCAATTGAGGTGCAACAAGCATGTTCCTTGGCCAGGTTGTCTGGTGTTAGTAATCAGTTCTAGAAACTAGGTGGCATGCGGGTAGATTAGATTCTGTCTCAGCTTGATTTGTCCGATACAGGCTGGCTTGTAGTACTTTGAATCTTACTTTAGATTTGACAATGACTTATTTTAAACTGTTTTTTAGTCTATAATAGTCCAAGTTTGTGTTTAGCCAATTGGAGCTGGTGGAATCCTGGATGCTCTTGCCCAAAGCTTGTTTTTTCAAATTGAAGAGTAGCCAAGGCACACTTAAAATTAGGAATTCAGTATTGACAAATTTTCTGTAGTCTGAATCAATGAACTTAACTATTTGGCATAGTTGATGAGAAGCAGCCAATGGAAATTTTGTTCGAATTTAACATGCTTTTATAAATTCTCTTCTTTTCTCAGGTGATGCAAAGCCTTTGTACATTAGGTGAAATTGGCTAAAAATTTCACCACAAGTCAAGAGTCACCTTACTAGTGCTAATTTTTGGGGAAGCTGGTAGGACATATCCTCCCTTTCCTAAATAAAAATCTAGGTTCAAAGAGTCTCATATACCATTCAAAAAAAAAGAAAGATAAAAGTTCTGCAATGTTGCTTCACTTGCATTTCTTGAGCTGTCCTTTGTCACAATCATAAATGAGACAGTTGCTGACAATTTATTGAGCTGAGAGCCAAATGCAGACTCATTTAATGTTTCTCTTTTGGTGAGAATGTAATCTGCAGTCAATGCAACAGATTCAAGCAACAATAAGCTTGGCCAAACTTCTGCAAATTAAGCTGCATTGAATTTTTCAGAATTCTTTTTTTGAAAAATGCACTGGATTAGTTAACATTCAATTTGATCTTAAGATTGATTTTATTGTTAGACATTTAGAATCCAGTTACCTGATATTTTTGTTGGTCCAGTTGGCTGTAAATTGAGTTAACCACATGCCCTTATAGTTTTAAACTTCTAGCTTTAAAATGTTACGGTGGTTGATGGGCCTGGTTTGTTGTTATTTTCTCCAGGTCTATAGCCAATAGCCAATGCATACCTAATTTTTATGTTCTTTGGAATGAAATTTACCAGGCTGATACCGGTAAGCTTGGAGACTCTGGCTGCTCCACGATTTTAATAGGTGCTGGGGAAGAACAAGATGGTGATGAATACCTGGGTCTGGTGCCAGAAGCATCCTGGCCACAGCTCCCATCCCCACCTACAGCCTCAGGGATTTTCTGGCCAAAAAGTTATCAGAGTTCATCTGAGAATGCAATCTTTGTGCCTGACATATGCCTCTCGCCCATGCAGAATCCTCATCGTTATCAACCAGATGGCACCAACTTGAAAAGGCAAAAGCAAAGGCAAAGGCAAAATCTAATCAATTCTCCCTAAGCTCCTTCCTCTATTGGGCACCTTATATATAGTGTTTGCTATTTACAGTCTTCATGGTATTTCTTAGCATCAGAGTCCAAGTTGTTTGAGCTATTTCTTATGTTGTACTGTTCATCTATAGGTAATTCTCTCTCATACTACTGCTATTTTAGGGTTGTATGAATTAGCACAAATATTTCAGTTTGTAGTTGAGGTGCTTATAAGTTGGATGTGGATTAGTGTTAGAGTAGACCCTATGTTAAATATTCACTGGCAAATTTGTTTTCTATGTGAGAAGACAAATTAAATTCTTTTGACTCCATAGATTTGTCATAGTCAGTTGAAGTTTGGAGGTATGACGAAAATTAATGATGCATATTGGAGAGGTACCTGCAGGTGGTGTGAGCTTCTATTGTGGCCATAATGCCATGAGAAATTTAATTTTTGGGCGATAAAGAAAGAAGCTGTGCTTGAGAATGTATGGATATTTGTGCATAATCACTAACCAGGGGTTGGCATCAAAATCTACCGAGTAGAATTGGAACAGTCAAATCTTATTTCAGAAGTGGTCTCATTTTCTAAAACATCTGTGAATATATAGTTTTCATTAGCATAAGCTACTAAACTACTACATTGTTCTGTTGCTCTTCACTTCATTACAGACTTTTCATACTCATTCTTCATCACTACCATTGCTGTTCCTTCCCGTTTTGGCCTCCTTGAGAATGAGTTCCAAAAGTTTCTCATAAGTCTCAATTGCTGATCCGAGTGTGTTAATGGCTCTGCTCCTATCCTGTGCCAGAGCACTCAACGTCTGTTCCATGTCCATCACTTCCCTTATTGGTCTACTTAACTCCCTACCAGAGAACTCCAGATTCCATCCACTTGACTCGGCGTTCCCTCCACCCATTCTAACCCCACTTCCTCCACCATCACCAAACCCCTTACCCACAAGCAGTTCACTGATGCTTCCCATCTCCTGACCAAGAACAACCTTAACCACCTGTCTTCTCTCTACCTCCCAAATCCAAACACTCCCATCTTCTGAAGCAGTGACCAAATTTCGTCCCCTGTTCATCATTGCCATGGCAACAATTGCTCGATCATGCTTCTGTGCCCACGAGACCATCTCACACCCTTGTTTCACCAGGTTTCTGCGTGCCACCTTCAGTGATCCACTGTAAACTAACCCATCCGACCCTCCTATGTAGAACTCGGACTCCGTGGGGTCTATCACAGCGCTCCAAATTGTACTTGGGAATACCACTGTACGGAGGTCTGTCCCGTGCGTAAGGCTCCAGAACTTACATGTGCAATCCAATGAGCACGAGATTATGGTGCAGTTGGATCCTCCAATACCAGTAACAATGGCAGTTACAGAAGAGCCATGTCCAACGAATCGCTGTAAGATGATGATGTGGTTTAAATTCTTATTAGGTGAGGCATCTAGAAGTTTATAGATTGGAAATACTGCAATGGTTCCGTCATCACTGCCCGAAAATAGAAGCGAACCGTCATGGTTGATCTCAAGGCAAGATACAGGTTTGCAGTGAGCAGCAACTGATTGGACTAAATCTCCTGAAGGGAGTGACAGTGCATGGATATGGCCTGAAAGGCCACCGGCAAAGAGATACAAGCCGTCAAGAGTGGCAGCGAGTGGAGCAACGGGTTCAGGAACAGGGAGGTGTTGAAATGCAGTCGAGGACCACCAGTTATAGAGGTGAACTGAGCCTGTACCAGTATCTGAGGAGACATGAGAGGCAACAATGAGTTTCTTTCCTGCAAGAACGAGGCCTTTCCGCGGTGACCGGCTACCCATGAAGCGAGCCAAGGTGGCACCCGAGGAAGCATCGTAGGCGACAATGGGGCCGTCAGTGGAGCTAGTGAGGATGATTTCCTTCATAGGTGATGCCATTTTCCGGCAGGAGATGGGACATGAAACAGGGAAGAACACTCTGGAAGTTGTAATGTGAACACAACAAGTGTATGCATGCTGAAACATATTCTTGCGTAGAAAACAATGAAGTTAGTTGTAACCAGATTTGGCCTTTTCCTAGTTGAGCTTTGTTGTTATGTGAGTGATGAAATGGTAACCAGTGTTTGTTTTGGAGGCCATCTTGTGGTCTGTATGAACCTGCTTATATTTTTGTGCATTAATGTATATTGGTCATCGAATAACATTTGTGACATATTTCTATGTTTTGACCTCAAAGCTATTCCATTAATATTGTGCTATGAGTCTATGACTATTTGTCAAGCCGTAAAATACACTTTCTTAAATATAGATGACTATGCTTTATGAAGACTATATATTGTTAATCTTTTTTGTCTCTCATACAATTACATCAATAGGACATGCACACATTACGCAGATATCCATGTTTAGCTACAAACTCACTCTAATCATTAACAAGTTGGTATTTTTAATCATATAATTCATGAAATTTTGCTACTTGCAAAACAGTAACCAATGCCTTACACTAATCAAAATGAGATAAGTCGAATCAAAATAGCCCTGACCAGTAAAATTTCCAATTGAACAAGAGAACTCTGATTTCCAATTTTAATTTTAACAAAAATGAGTTGAATATTAATTTTTATTACCTGGGTTGTAATTGGATACAAGGAGGCCAGAAGATAGATTGGATTTTAACATGATACATAATCCAATTTGAGCCACATTTCCATGTTAGGGTTTTTGGATTATTTATTAATTTAGTGGTTTGAATAATTTATAAATGATCATATTAGAACCCATGTCTCAAATTCATTTGTTCCGTTTCAAACTCAAATCTTTGTAAGAGTGATGCCTTTTCTCACATGGCATAGGTATGGTAAAGTTGATAAGTTTATATGTGATATCTTCTTTTCAAATGATATGAAATTTTTTGAAGTAAAATTTAATAACAAAATCGTGCGAGCTTGGTTCAAAGCGGACAATATCTTACCATACGGTGATATGACACATTTCAAAAAAATAAAATTTAAACACAGTTAAATTACTTCAATAAAATAATAAAACAATATATTATTATATATACGTTAAATTAATTTTTGCTTTTTTTATTTAAATTATCAAGAATTTAATCCCTAAATTACTACGAATGATGAACACTTCACCAAAGGTGCTGTATTTGTATTGGATACTTGGACATTTTTCAGACACATGAATTTTTTTTTGGACATTTTTCGGACATTTCGTAGCAGTGATGTATTCAAGTATTTTAAAAAGAATTTATATGCGACTGAGTTATGATGAATAATCTGAGTTAAATATATATAGAAGACTAAAAAATGAACAAAAAATTGAAGCATCATAATTGTATCTGGTTCTTTAATCTATTTGTTTATAAGTTTATTTGATTGTTAATTGAATGACAATAAATTGAAATATTTTTGTAATGTAATTTTTTTTTATTGAATAATGAATATATATTAATATATTATATTATAATTTTATAACTATATCCTTGCTTCGATGTCTTGTTTTTAAAAAAAATTTTGTGTTAGCTGTATCATTGCCGTATCTTATTTGTGTCCAAGCCTTCCAGCTAATTTAAAATTTAAAATTGGACATTGATTGTTTTTGTTTTAAAAAACTCTTTATTTTATTTTTCATTAGAAGAGTGGTTTTCATTCCCAATATTTACAGAAATCCCCATCCCCATTTTAAACCAAACCCCTCTCTCTTTTGCCTTCCATCTTATCCAGTTTGACACTGTCGGTATACTACTCTCACTGCTACTAAAAACATCACCAACAGTTTCTGTAGAGAGAGAGAGGGAGAGAGAGAACATGGCGATGTGCGCTTCGTCGGCGGCCGTAATGGCTTCTCCTGCACCAAAACCCTTGTGCAGAGTCTCTGCGAATAAGACTCCCTTTCTGGGATTCTCACTCGCATCCTCAACAAAGCCGCCGTCGATTCGAACCACCTTCCAGATCCGCTGTCAAGATAACGCTGTTATCCCATTAGAACAGCGTTGGATGTTCGAACAATCGGAGATAAGTGGCCCGGTAAACCCTCTCTCACTCTCTCTCTCTCTCTCTCTCTCCCTCTATATATATATATATATATATATATGTCAATATTTTTATTCCGTGCTCTGTTTGGTTGCTGAGAAAATGCAGGAATCGAAAGAAAATTAACAATATTTAATTTTTGATTGTTATTACCTCTCTATTGCTTTATAATGTGGTCGCCTGGTTCATTTTGCTGAAGGTGTAGGAAAGTGAGAGAGATTGAGAAGTTTGGAATTAGATTTTATTTTTCAAGTCTCTAAATAGCACAAACTTTGGCTTAGTTGAAGTGATTTTTTCATTTTCAGTAACCTAGTAACTATTGAGACCCCAAAATTCAATTTCTTTTTCCCCCCACCTTTATAATTAACCGAATCAGGGTAATTTAACATGTTTAAGATCAGTTTTTTTATTTATTTTAATGTCAACCCCAAAAACACACTTAGTAACTCATCTTACCTGATTTTTCCATCATACACACACACACACACACACACACATATATGTGTGTGTGTGTGATTCTTTTGGTTAATGTCTTGTGGGTTTATGTTATGACAATAGCACAATGCCTAAAATCAAATGTAGAAATTAATGACAGGGGTTGCTCAAGGTTGGCTTGCCTACCAATCAAGCTTAGGACTCAAGCTTAAGTGAATAAGTTTGAATCATGTTTTTAATATTGTCTCTTTTAAGCTTCTGACTGCAAGCATGCAGTGAAGTAAAAAGGGAGAAGTAAAGAAGGGAAAGGTGGGGAAAGAAGGGGCACTTGGTGCACGTGAATCAAATATTTTATCTCAGCCAAAAATGACATGGCATGATTATAGCCGCAGGGTGCTTTGAATCTATCAATTTATTTCAACTTTCTTGGATGAAATTCTTGATATATTGAGTTATGAGTATGGACCTAGATATTTGAACATGTAGCAAGACAAAGGGGTGTTAATCCGCGAAGCTGTTATTGTTAACTTAAGGCTCTGTTTCTTGTTTATTGTTTTGGATTTACTGTTTTTATGCAATCTTGGTTGGCCATATGAAGTGAATCACACAGACATGCAAAGTAAGCTTCTTTCTTTAATGGATACTATGCTTTTCATTATGTTATTGAATTACTCATCCATATACAAATAAATGAGCCCCCCATATCTCAAGACTTGACATTTAAAAGAGCCAAACATTCAAATATATTTTTTGTGTTCAGGCTTCTAAATCTCCAGACTGCATTTAAATTTCTTTCTTCTCTTTACCAGTCTTGAAACCTTGACCTGGGATTTGAAAATTAAGACCCAAAGCCAATCCTTCTCTTTATCACTCTGCATTTAAATTTCTAGGTATAAAGTATTGTTCTTATTGAAAATAGTTGTAAAAGTGTTGACTCCGATATCGAAAATTTAACAAGAATGTCATGCTAACTTAAAGATTCATTTCAAATTTTGAATTGGGATATTTGCTATTCATTTTTGAGTTATTTCTTTAATAATTGCTGCTCTTGCATAGCTTATGTTAAATTGGGATCCTACTGAGCATTTTTTTTTTCCTTTTCAGGATATTTGGAATACAACATGGTATCCTAAAGCTGCAGACCATATAAACACGGATAAAACCTGGTATGTTGTTGATGCTACTGATAAGATTCTTGGAAGACTGGCATCGACTATAGCTATTCATATCCGTGGGAAGAATCTGGCAACCTATACTCCTAGTGTTGACATGGGGGCTTTTGTCATCGTGGTATGTACTTTTCATATAAAGTGCCAATTCTTCAATGTAATTTTTGATATGCATGGACATAGAATATCCAACTACAGATTGAGCAATGTTGAAACAGTCATTATGTTTGAAGTGAGGTATCAACAAATTGTCTTCCCCTGTTCTTCGTTACTAAAATACAAAAATGTGAATTGAACTCAGTTTGAGATTATCAGTTTTCTCTTCTAATAGTAATTGTTTTTGGTAAAAAATTGTTTTATTCATTATCAACTTTTTGTGTAGTAGTGATGGATGCATAATACTTTTTTCACTGAGGAGAAATCATCATCATCATAATCCTGGCCTTTATCCATATGGATGGGGTTTAACTGAGGGGAAATCATAGATATTTATTGAACTTCAGATAATTTTTCATTGCAGTATATGTGCATAGGCTTATGTGGTGGCTCATTACCTAAACGATGTTATGTACATTAATGTTCATAATGTGCTCTTTTGACATAAATTAGTTACAATAATGTTGCCAAAAAAAAAATTGATCAGTTACTATCCTGCTTGACCTCAAAAAGGTGAATGCTGAAAAAGTTGCGGTATCTGGTAAAAAGAAGACCCAAAAGCTCTATAGGAGGCATTCAGGAAGGCCAGGTGGGATGAAAGTGGAAACCTTTGAGCAGCTTCAGCAGAGAATTCCAGAGAGAATTATTGAGCATGCGGTTCGTGGCATGCTTCCCAAAGGGAGGGTGAGTCATTTGTTTGTGATTCTGTTTAAGAAAATATCTTATTATGAACTAAAAAATTGCCACTTGAAAACAGGGCATTTAGGTTTCATTTACTATGTTAATGAACCAGAACTGAGTTATATGTTTATGGTTGTGTATATGGATTTTATTTATCTAAACACCTAAAGATGTAGGTTTAGCAAGTATAGGGAGTACTTGCCACTAGGCCATTGGCCCAGGTGGTACGAGCTCTCCTCCCCCAAAGGGGGGTGAGAGCGGTTCAAGCCCCACAAGGGACACTGTGGTGTGCGCGCGTGTTATTACCTTCCAAAAAGAAGAAAAAAATATAGTGAGTACTTAATAATGGAAAAAATTATAGGGAGTACCTCAGTATTGCTCTTAGTGTGCCGAAGAACTGTTTACGTGGGACTCCTTTAGAGATTAATTTGGCATACCCTGGGTGTTGACTGGAGCAACATGTGACAGATTCATTGGTAATATTGACCACTGAAACGCAGCAATGTGTAGCCACCCAATAGAGGCTGTTGAGCTAGCTGTGGGAGTGCCATGTGGAACAATGACTAGCTGCAAGTGGGGGTCTAATGCCTAGAAAGATAATGATCAAATTACACTCGGTAAATCTTACACTACTCAGGATATCCTGTTACACCTCACAAAGCATTATTTCCCTTGTGTGGAGCTATTGTAAACATGTGAATATTGATAGACTGATAGTGAAAATCTACTTGTGTTTGTAACTTAATCTGCTACAGATTGTCCTCCTTGTGTGGCCGTATCAGTGTCAGCCTTAATCATACAATATATATAAATTCTAAATGAGTTAAAAAAAATAAATGTCTCTTGTCATTTTTCTTTCAAGTAAGTTATGCTAATTCTTGCCCTAATAAGCTGTTTCAAATTTGCTCGATTGTGCAGCTTGGCAGAGCGTTATTCAACCATCTCAAGGTGTACAAGGGCCCAGATCATCCACATGAGGCCCAACAACCCATTGAGCTGCCAATTAGGGACAAAAGGATACAGAGGCAGAAGTAGATTGTAAGCACGTAACATCGAGGGATCACGGTGGAAACATACATAGAGAACAAATTTCAATTTTATGTATATTTGGGTAAACTCCTCTTATGTTGTTCATTGTTCTCCAACCTACTCTCTTGCTTAACCGTTGTCATACAATTTTTGTTTCTTGAACCCATCAATGTTAATTCATTACATTTTGGCATTTGAATTGAATCAAATTGTTTCTCATGGCATATACATGTGGGCTTCGCTGAATTTGCTTAATGAAGGGTTTTGTTTTTTTTTTCCTCACTTGGCTTCTTTAACCCAGTTGGAATGGCTTCATCATCATCAACCTTGCCTTCGTCACATATGAATTGGGTTGGTCACATGAATTCTCTTTCCCCAATATTTTCTATTACACGATCATTTCTCCTACCAAGTGGAAATGGCCTCATGTTGAGTTTTTTCAGTATATCATTTCAATGGTGCTATTTATATTTACACTCCATTTTCTAAATTGTGTTCCAGCATGAAGTTGATGGTTTTCACTTTTTCTCGCTCTTTACAGTTAGGTCTAATCCTCTCCACCAAAGCTTGGAAAGTGAGAATTTGCTGGGACATTATTCCATCTTCCAATCATTTTCTTTCCCAAATTTGAAACAGACAAACACATGATCTAGTTTCTGAGGTGTCTTAGATTTCTTGTGAATTACTAAAATGTTTGCCTTGTCACAACTGGTTTGGGAGTTGCAGCTTAAATATTTTAGATTGAATCCAAATAAAATGATATCAACCTCCCTTTAAATAGACTAATTGTTGCATTTGGCCCAAATGATACAAAATGGCCAATACACTCCATCTCGACCTCGCCAAAAGAAGAAAAAAAAATAAAAAAAATAATTATTTCTCGAGCAAAATTGTGTATAAGAGCTGGTTCCAAGTATCTGGAACACCAGCGAGGCACCAGTGACTGCAGTCTGTGGCACCGAGGGCATATTTGGATGGGTGGCCATCTTTCCTTAATTGAGTGAGCAATGTGATGTCTAGCAAATAGGCAGGCTTTGTCATGGCACTCAACACACTCTTGACCACAGCTTCTCCTGGAGAATGATCACCAGGATAATTTGATCCTTCTATTGGTTGTGTTTGCCCTTCACAGCTCCTCACTTTTGGTTCATTCCATTGCTTACCACTGATACATACTCAAGAAAGAGGTAATTATGAAACTACTTGAAAACTTGAAAAAGAAAACATACATCTGTTTGTACATTCTGGAATTCATATTAGCAAGAAGACACAAATCTATAAAGTTATTATACACACACACACACACACATAAGAGCTTACTCGTAATGGACTGCCGAAATTCCTTGGAAGAAGACTCTCGTCTGTGAAGGATTGATGTTGGAATCAACCCATCGAGCCCAAGTTGTCAAAGCTATTTTGTAAGCTTCCATATGATCCATGTCTTTGGATAACTTACCACCAACTTCAAAGTAATCCCATCTGCATCATAACAAGACATTCATTATATATATCCACACACACACACACACACTTTGTGACTTGTACATAAAATTAAGTAGGTTCAGATCACACGTTTGAAAGCTGCCCTTGTGAGTCCACCAGTGATAGCTGTTGAAGATCAAAACATCAACTCCTTTCCACTGGTTGCCTGTGCTGATTGAATCGAGCTTTAGAACCCGGCCTACTGTTTCAACCCTTAGATCCACTAAAAACCCACTTTTCAAGTACATTACGGAAACGCCATATTCCTTAACAAAAAGATCAAACAGTTAGTTGCGTTATTGAAATATTAAGAACTGCATATCCAATGACAAAAGAAATTAAATCCTCATTACATGCTCTGATACACAACAAACAATTATTTTTCTATATGTATTGAGTGCATATATATAATGTATCCATATGCATGACCATGCATGCATTTATCCATGCACATGTGCTAATAGATGTACCTACACAGTCTTCAGAATTATGTAATGAATCTGATGACTAGCTATTTCATCACGTGAAGGACTAGTTCGATATATATATATATATATATATATATAGACACACACACACACACACTATATTATAATCCTTTAACGATTTGGGATAGATCATAGATGATATAAACTAGTATTGTTTCATTTTCCTTTATTTTATTGGCTTTATAGACGTACCGGAAATGAAAATGTGGAGAGCAGCCCTCTGCTGACTAAGGTGTAATTGGAGCTTGGGACTGCAGTGTGAAGCATGCATATTAGGGACTGCCACTGGTTGAAGCTTAAAGAGTCCCCCACAAACATCATCTTTTTGCCCCTAAATTCCTCTAAGAAATCCTGACCATTGAACCTACACCACAATATCATCCAAAAAAATAAAAATAAAAATAAAAAAATAAAAAATGGTTGTAAACAGATTTCTTAGGAAATGTTTGGGTTTCTGAATTCGGACTCTCTGCACAATTTCATCGGATCACATGGGCTCTGTAGGTGCTACCATAGACTCATTTCATCGAACAAATGAGGTTTAGTTCCGTGGTTAACAATGTCCATACCATGTCTATAATCATCGATACCAAATTCATCATTTGTAGCAATACTAATGACCATAAGGACATAGAGAATGGGACTGTTGTTTAGAAAAGAAGAAGAAGAAGAAGAATTGAGAATATATATATATACCTTGAAAGGTCACAACCCTGAGGCTTCCATCTATATTTGAGGTACATTTTATCAGGTCTACCATTCTTCTGGCAATTTAATCTGATGAAAGGACAATCAGAAGCACTGTAGAGGGGATATGTATCATCAAATACCCAACTCCCTGTAAAAACATCACAGCCGTTTGATGATGATGATTGGCTTTTATTATATAATTTCTCCCCATTTGCTTGGAGGGATATCACAAATGCCACCAGAGAGAAAAAAGCGACAATGTGATCACAAAAGACTAACCAGAAAGCCATTTCTGATTAAATCAAAACTGTGCAGGGAGATATATATATATATATATATATATAGAGAGAGAGAGAGAGAGAGAGAGAGAGATTACAAATTAAATATGATATGTATACATATATTAATGAAAATCAATGAGAAGCAAATTCATATCTTGCAACGTAAAAGGTCAGTTTGTAAATGGGATATAATTGTGTCTGATTTTATGCCGGTTATGATTGGAGGTTCTATATATGATGGAGACTGTAAAGTTGATATATAATTAATTTGAATGGTTATTGATCTATTGTGATATTAGATTCAGATTGGTGGTAGGCCAGTTCTTGTTAGCTAATTATGATGTGCAATTACCATGCACCTGAGCCCACAGGATTAAAAGAATATTGTACAAGGCAGTGACTGGAAAATTCAAAACTTAGCCGTTGCTTTTTAGCGTCAAACTCAAAATTGCGCTGTTTGTTTTTAGCGTCATTACTTAATTTACTTCTACGGAATGAACGTTACATCACTGGTGTCTTTTCTCTCTCTCTCTCTGTCATCTTTTAATTTTAGTTTGTCCATCCGTGGTAACTAGCCACAACTATGAAATGGACCTTAGATGAAAGGAAATTATTAAGTTTCTGAACATTTTAGTCTCGTGGTGACATCACGATGACGTCATTCTATGTGTAAGTAAGCCTGTTGATATGTTCTAAGAAAAAATAAATACATCACTTTTAATAACAAAATTTAAAATATAATAAATGAGATTGATTATATTTATTATATTTATTTATTACATTTTAAATTAAATTTTGTAATTAAAGTTGATGTGTTCATTTTTTTGGAACATATCAAGAGAGCTTACCTATACACATGTGAGTAAGTAAGTATTGTCCATCTTTAAATACTTGTAATCACTTGATTCACTTTTTTTTGACGACTCTAATAAGCAATATTCAACCAGGACACTTACACTATAATCAATAAGATATACTCTCTCTCCTCCTACAGTGTTTCAATCAATGTTTGACAACTCAATCGATTTTAAAAACCAATCGACACTTTTATCATTTTCCTTAATCAAATAAACCTCATTGCTTAAAAATCACACGTAATCTCATGGGAGAGAGGAATCAAATCGGAAAAATAAAGATTTTTATATTTTAAATTAGGGAGCTGATATTGGCACTCCACCAATATCCTCTGGCACTCCACTTCTACCTTTTTGTAAAGTACAATTACAAAGGTATCCCTCTACTATACAATATTGATTCTTATATTTTTGATACCCTAATTGCCCTTATTTGATAATGTTAGAATTCTTAACTTCAAATTACAACTTTTCTCTCACGTTCCTTTTTGGTGTGAAAATATTTCTTCGTTGATTTTAAAAATATTATTTTTTCATGTTGAATCAATTTATCAATATTTATTTTAAAAGTAAAAAAGTTTAGGATTTAATATAATGATTTAGAGAGTATCAATCAAATGTATTTGATTCAGATAATAAAAGTTACATGATTAGATAAGTTGGGAAGAAGTTGTTAATAATAGATTACCTAGAGAAATATTAAAAATGTATTTGAGTTGGAAACAAACATTATATCAATGAATAAAACCTATTTGAAAAAAAATTAATTATATTTAAAATCAAAAGAAAGTTTAATTTCACTTGAATAAAAATTATGATATATAGTTCTTTAAGAAAACTAAGGAAATCTTTTTTATTTTAATAGAGAACTTTTAGAAATTAAAAGATGAAAAGAGAAAAATATGACTCTATAAAATACTTTTTCAATTGTAGTTGTCTTAATTTAACTAAGGAGCATTTGCACCAAAATTTCAAAAGATAAAAATAAAAAAATTAATATGATATTTTTCTTCGTTTGCTTTTTATTTTCTCCTCCTTCCTTTCTATTTTGTTTGTTCACAAATTGATGGTATATTTCAAAATTTTAATTTATGTTATTTTATAAATAACACACATGGAAAATAAATTACATGTTTGGTGAGTAAAAATAAATATTTCAAATTTTAGATTCTTTGAGTTATATAGGATAAAGACACGAATAACAAGTTTCAATTGAAAAATGTCTAAATTATAGTATTTGGGTGGTAATAAATGGATTGTTATATTGTAAACCTAAAGTAAAAAAGTTGAAAAAACTTTTGTTTAAGAAAAATAAAATAAAATTAAAATTGAGTCTTGAATTAGAAGGGCAATTAGGGTACTAAAAATATAAGAACTTAAAATGGTATAACATATGACCACTTTTGTAATTTTACTTTACAAAAATATAGGAGTGAAGTGCCAGAGGATATTAGTGGACTGCCCTTTAAATTAATTGCATATATAAATGGTTATGTTGTAAAATTCAAACAAAAGTGTTATAGGTAATCTGGAATTCCTAATTAGAAAAGATTGAGAGAGAAAAAGTATGTCCACAGGGACACAAAATTAGATGTTTTCACGTCAATCAAACACGGTTGCCTTTTTCCTCGTAAATTTAAATAAGTTGTGATACGAATCCTGAATGAGTGAGAATTGGCTTCATCTTAAGATTTATTTTTTATTTCATAACAAACATATTAGCGAATTATTCACCGGAAAAAAAGAAGAAACATTTTAGCGAATTGTCAATCAAGATGAGCAACAGCAAGAGGTTCCTGCGTCGCCATTTCTAAACCATGTATATTTTTTCTTATGAGATAAGATTCCACTCTCTCAAACTTATTACAAAATTTTAAATAACGATATAGTATAAAAAGAAGAGGCTTCCTTCAAATGAATATAAGCTTTTGTTTAGCCACAAACGGAAAAGAAAAAACAAGCAGTATCAATTAGTAGATAGTAACACTTAACTCACACACACACACACACACACACTTATATATATATATATATATATGTAAATAATATTTTTAAAAAGATCACTCGACTGCCATTCATAATAATAACAATAATGATACAAAGCATCCCAAAAGACCAAAATAGAGGAGCAATCTCATTATCTATGATTCACCAATGCAATTCAAACACTCAAGAGAAAAATGTATGTTTTTTGATATTTTTATACAAGACGCATTATGCATGCATTCGTATGGCGTAGAGTATTTGAAAAAAAAAAAAAAAAAGTATGAAGGAAATCTATACCAAGCATCGAGACATGTACCATTTATCTATCTAATTTCTGTTTGACAAATAATCAGAATTCAGATTGACCGGGTAGAGATCAGCGGTAGATGTGGAAGAGGCAGTCCACGGACCGTCAACTGACATACTTTGGATCAGGCTGTCACTCATGTTAGTTTCATGGCTGTGTTGGTGCACATCTTTCATTTCCTTGACATTCATGTCGCCATGTTTAGCACTTGGAACCAACTCCTGAACAATTGATCTACCTTCAAGCATGCTGACCACCGAAGACATGATAGGTCTAACTGCTGGCAAGACATCAGTACACAGCAGAGCTATTTTTATCATTCCGATCACCTCTTCTTTGTTGAAGTCTGGTCCCAACCTCGGATCGACTAGCTCCACCAGATTCCCCTTCTCCTTCAATTGAAGTGCCTACAAAAAATATAAAATTGCTTTCTTATAATTCAAGTATGATTGGGTATGCATTGTGATTGGGCACCAAAGCTCTCTTTGTTTTAGTGAAAATGAAATTAGAACTCTCCCAGTGTGACAGTGTTGGACAAAGAGCATATCATTGGGATTTCAGTACTAGTAATTAGTATACTACTTGGCCAAAGTTTCCACATGATATGGAATGAATATGATATTATCTGCTAGCCTGTTTCCCACAAGGCAATGTTCATCTTTGAAGAACTAATATATGTTAATAATAAAGTATCAACCTTCTTGCAATTTACATGAGGTTAATGGCTAGTTTTTAGAAACATTTTCTTGATCTACTTTGTTTAAACAACAAACAGCTTAAAATATACTGATAATAAAAAAACAAGTAGAAACAATAGGTGCAGAACAATGAAATTACCCAATCAAGAAGGTAAAAGCATTCCTCCTTCGGTCGGTAGCTGGTGTTACTCCTCCCACTGACAATTTCCAACGCGACAATTCCAAAACTATAAACATCGGCTTTGTCAGTCAGGTAACCATGCATTGCATATTCAGGTGCCATATATCCACTGTAAAATCATAAATATCATATCACATTCTCTGTTAGATATGTTGTCAAAAATATTGTTCTCGCTAGATAAAATATGACTAATACTTGGCATACGTTTCAACAGGGCACACCCATAAAGGGATCGGCATATAAATGAGTGAAGTCATATTGGAAAAGGAAAAATATGCTAAAAACTCGTATGCTAGCTCAGTGCATGATGTTCCCCTCCATTGCGAGGTCTGGAGAGGGTTAGATGTACAGCCTTACATTCGCATGCGGAGAGGTTGTTTCCTTGTTTCGAGCCCATGACCTCTTGGTCACAATGGAACAATCTTACCATTGTGCCATGGCCCACCCTGAAAATAGTGATAGTAATAACTCTGAATATGAATTAGAGCAGTTGACTTACTAAGTTCCAGCAATCCGAGTGCTTATATGGGTATCGTCCTCTTCATCAAGTTTGGCCAAACCAAAATCAGATATTTTAGGGTTAAGATCTTTATCAAGCAGCACGTTGGTGGCCTTGATATCTCTATGGACAATCTTTAGTCTGGATTCTTCATGGAGATAAGTCAAACCTCTAGCTATACCAATGCAGATATTTTGCCTAGTCGGCCAATCCAATTTCAACTGGCATTCTTGTGGGCCTTCAAATCAACAAATCGACGAGTATATAAACATACTAATCAACTAAAGCATACATGTATAAGTAATTATGTCTGTCTATTCCTGGTATGATACCAAAAGCAATAAAGCGAAGCACGTGTTTGAAGTTTACCAAATAAAGCACGAGCAAGACTGTTGTTTTCCATGTACTCGTATACTAGCAACAATTGATTTCCTTCAATGCAGCACCCATAGAGCTTTACAAGATAAGGGTGCTGCAATGCAGAAATCATGCCTATTTCATTCACGAATTCACGGTTTCCTTGCTTCGATTTGGAGGAAAGCTGCTTCACAGCAATTATAGTGCCGTCTGATAAAAGTCCCTTCATTTAATAAATAATGTTTTGCGCATTAGAGTTTCTTTTTTAAGGAAAGAGCATCACTATTATAGCTTAAAAGTTTTTAGCTAGCAATAATGAAAGTAGTACTTGTGTAGGATACCTTGTAAACAGATCCAAAACCACCCTCTCCAATCTTATTAGCAGCATCAAAATTGTTTGTGGCAGCTTTTATTTGTCTCAAGGTAAATGAACCAGTCTGTAGGTCAAGACCCTTCAGATCTGTCGAAGAATAATTGAGTTAGTTAAGTAGTATGTCTATAAAATTTTGCAGCATGCATTTCTAACATTTTAAAACAGATGTTAACACTTGATCGAAACACAACTGATATATCTGCACCTAAAAGGCCAGAAATGAGAGAACCAAGCAGTTGCTGCAGCACCAAGTGTCAAACAGAGCGATATCCAAACGAATATTTTGCATAGAAAAACAATTGTTCAAGTGTCGAAATGTACAGTGGCATCCATATACCGTTACACACACACTCACAATGACAAAATTATCTATAATACATAACGAACAAAGGCATTTACCTTCCTCATAAGGGAAGAATATGTTGATGATACTTAAAATTACTATTTCTCATATTTATCAGGGGTTTGCCTGATTGGTTTGCAAATACCTTGATCCATTGTATCATTTGGTCGCAGGCAGCCTTTCCACCAAAGGATTCCCAGAACCAGGAAGATAATGAATGCAACTGCAACAACAATTCCAGCCACAGCGCCTGCTGATAAACCTTTTCCTGGTTTTCCATGTTCTGATAATGGAACAAAATCTGCTTGCAGCAACAATTATCCAAATATTAAATGTATTTCAAAGAAATCTGAAAGAAAAGGGGAAAATGAAAAGAAAAAGGAAACTAAAGAAAGATGAGAATTTCATTCTCCTTTTATTGGTAATGTTTCACAATAACATGAACCTAAAAAAATATTTATTGGTATGACGATCTGTTTGACATTTTCAAAGGGCCATAAAAGAGCTGCAGAAGGAACAAAGATATGAAACCATGCCATTATCTATTGGTAATTCATTACAAAAAATGGAGTTTCAGAGTTGAGGTCATCTCCTGAAGTTGTAAATATTCAACCAACAATGAAAAATAGAAAAGACATTGCATATGATATTAAGATAGACTCGTGATAGTGAACGGAAAAATTCCAGTTCAGTTCCCATTTGTTTTTTCACAAAACAGTACTCTAACCATGTGAATCAATTTCCTCTTTTAAAATCAAGGTGCAAGTACTAAGAAGCATGGACACAGACACGGGACACGATACAACACCGATACGGCGACATGACAAATCCTAAAAATTTAGGACACACATACAACGTGGAAACGGCTAATAAATATAAATTACCATTTATAATTTTAGGGAGGCAATATTCGCACTCCCATTTTCTACGTTTGCACTCCTATCTTAAGAGAAATGTCACTTCTAACCTTTACTTCACATGTGAATGATTAATTTTTTTCAAAATACTAAACTACCCTTTCAGACATTCTCTTTGTCTCTTTTGATGGGATCCAAAAAAATACTCGAAAAAAAATAATCCAAAAAAAAAAATCTCTCTTTTTACGAAACCCAAAAAAAGTTATTTATGTTAATAAATTATTTCTTTTGACAAGACCAAACTATATGTAGATATATATCTGTTGAAAAAATTATATCTTTTGTCGTGAGATAAAAAAAAATATCTCTGTTAAATAAATTATTTCTTTTGGTAGGAATTTAAAATTAAAAAGTATTCAAAAAATAATTATCCTTGTTAAATAAATTCTCTCTTGACACAACTCAAAAAAAAAGTATATAAAATTTTGTATTCTTGTTGAATAAACTATCTACATTGAGAGTACCCAAAAAAAAAAAAATTATCGTTATTGAATAAATTATATCTTTTTATTCTTGTTGAATAAACTATCTATATTGAGAGTACCAAAAAAAAAAAAAATTATCGTTATTGAATAAATTATATCTTTTGATAAGTTCAAAAAAAAAATTATCTCTATTGGAAGAAATCAATTTTTTTTTTTTTTGTTGAATAAATTATCCATTTTGAGAAGACAAAAAAAACTATAAACAAATTATCTCTTTTGACAAGATTAAAAAAAAAAAAAAAGTAGTAAAGAAAGTAAAAAAGGTAAAAAAAATTATCTCTTTTGATAAGACCCAAAAAAAAAAAAAACATAAAAAAGAAACTAAAGAAGGTAAAAAAGAGTTTAACTTTAAAGTATAAAGGGTAGTTGTGGGATTATAAAATAAGGGATGATGTATTAATTAGTTTATTAACATTTTTGTCATTTTCTTTAAAAGAAAAAGGTAAGTGGAGTGTAATTGTAGAAAAGAGGAGTGCGAATATCGCCTCCCTAATTTTATTAATCAAGACAATTACAACGTGTTACATATTTTAGAGGAGAGAGCTATGTGAATATCTTCATATTATATGGAGTAGATGTTATTATTCTCCTACCTTGTCATTATAATTAGGGTTAAGTGCATTAAACCCCCTTCAACTATCTTCTCTCTCTCAAAAAACCCCCCTCAACTGTCATTTAGACACTTAGGCTTCGTTTGGATTGATGGATTTGAAAGGATAAGAAGAGAAAAGAAAAGAAAGGATAATGGTTTTTGTGTTTGGATAAATAATGTGAAAAGAAAAGAAAGGATTGAGAGAGATTTGGAGGGAGAGCTTATCCCTCCAAATCCCTCCGAATCTCTCATTTCTTATTCCTCCAAAAATGAGAAGATTTGGAGAGAAATGATAGCTGGTAAGTGATACTTTCATAATACCGAAATTGCCCACAAAATTTTAGAATAAAACTTTTTTATGACATCTGAATTCTAACTTAAGATATTAGGGTATATCAGTAAATTGGTTAGAATAGTTTCTTTTCTTTTCTCTCCTTTAGCTTATTCAAATAACAATGTTATCATTTCTTTTCTTTTCTGTCATAATTTATCCAAACACAAATACATGTTATCCTCTCCTTTCTTTTCTTTTCTTTTCTCTCATAACTTAAGTTATCCTTTCTTTTCTTTTCTCTCCTGAACTATCTTCTCTCTCTGCAATAAACTCCAAATCGTTAAATTACTATCCAAAATCTAACTTTAGTTGACACACGTGACCTACTCCAAATTTAAAATGCCAAATATACCCTTATGACTTTTAGACACATTATATATATAAATACGCCTTATATCTCAGCCTCTACAGCTAACATATCTTATTTTATTATATTTTCTTCTTATATATCTCTTTATATATATATATATATATATATTTATTTATTTATTGTATTTTATAAAAAACATTTATTCTTATTGACTTATAATTTTGTATTTGTTATATTATATTTATGTATTATATATAATTGTATTTATATATATCTCTTATTTTATTGTATTTTCTTCTTATATATATTATATATATATATATATATATATATATATATTATTATGCATATCTTGATATTTATATATATATTTAATTTATTGTATTTTATTTTGTTATATTTATATTTTTTGAGTAACCAATTTTGTATTTATTGTATTTTATAATTTTTTTATTCTTGTTCTTTATAAAATTTTAATTTATTGTATTATATTATATTATATTATATTTTTGAGCAAGAAAAATTTTATTTATTGTATTTTATAAAAAAATCATAAATGAAAACTTGAACTGAAAAATGAAATTTGAAACTGAAAACTTCGTTATGAAGCTTTCAAATTATGCCTAAGGATTGTCAAAATTTTGACATCACTTTTATTTTTTCAGAAATGAAAACTGCGTTACCAATTGCTATTTCTGCTGTGACTTCCAAAAAAAATGAAAATGAAAGCTGAAATCTAGAATCGGAAGTGCTACCAAACTTTAGTCTACTTCACCAACAATCATTCGTATTAACTAAGGACAAAAAAGTAATTTGATTTTTTTGTTCAATGTTAGTTGACGATTTGTCCTTAAGTGTGTGTTTCTTATAGTTCAGGGGAGTTTCTTGTAATCTGGTGATAGTTCAAGGGGCTAATTTGTAGTTCAGTGGGGTTTCTTGCAATCTGGTGATAGTTCAGGGGGCCAATTTCTAGTTCAGAGGAATTTCTTGCAATATGGTGATAATTTTTGGAGGGTGGGGTTTAATGCACTTAACCCATAGTGTCAATTTTCTCTTAAAATAAACCAAGGCTGGACCATTTGAACTACATAATATATAGTATTTATGTATTGTTTTCAAAGTTGTTATATGTTTGTATTATGTAAGACTTGTACTGGAGAGTTTAAAATGTGTTAGTCAAATGTCTGGATTGTGTCGGCCAAGTGTCCAGAATGTGTTGGCCAACTGTCCAGATTAATAAAAAATATTTTTAAATTATGGACACGTCCATAAAGTATCGGACACGTATACTTGAAGTGTTCATGGAGTGTCGTGTCCAACACGGACATGGCACCTTCGTAGAAGCGTCCGTGCTTCTACACAATATGAAAGTAAACTTGAAATCGTGTTGTGCAAAGTATGGGGCAGTCCCCAACCATTAACACCACCATAAATAGAAAGCTCACAAAAGTATACAACTCACCAGGATCCACAGAAATAGCTGAAATCAGAGGACCATATACACCTCTAACAGGGATAGCTGTTGTCCCTTTTCCAGCCCAGTAGAAGCGGATTTCCAACGTACCACTGGTGACTACTGCAGTAAAAATTTTTACAATTTTCTTACCAACACCACCTGCTTCATCTTCAATATTGAAATCCTCCAGCACCCGCTTTCGCTGCAAAATTTTAATTAAATACAACTGTAACTTTTATGCTGCAACAAGGCATAGATTTCAGTTTGACATTAATGTAGAAGCTGGTGAAACTCAAATTATAGTCCAAAACTGAATTTTTTCGAAAAAAAGAGAGAAGAAACCCTTGAATTTGGCAAGGCGAAGATGAAAAATCAAAATGACCCAAATTAGAAAAATAATAACAATCTTTTACTAGATGATCACTTCCTATTTTACAGAAAATGTCCACTCATCCCATTAACATCACGAGTATCCCATCTGTATCAGATAAATAGGCTTCTTTGACCAATTGTTGATAAGAATATCATTAATTTTTTGCCGAAATATGAACCTTACCTGTGATTATCATAGTAAAAAATGTGAATATCTACCTGAAGGTAAATGTCGAATATGCGCCTTCCAAGGCTGTTATATGTTTTGTCATCAGTAAACATGATCTCTGCAAAGTGAAGCCTTACTGTGTAGTTTCCATTTTGTAGACAGAATCCATAGTAAGTCAGGGAGAGGGGAGAAATTCTTGCTTGCATGTACAACTCGGGATTGTTCACAGAGAGTGTAGAACCATTTGTCCAAATAAAGGACTTTGTAGTCCGGTTATCGTCCAAGAAGTGGCCAGTGCTGCTGAATGCCCAGTTAGTTCCACTCTGGAAGAACCTTGATGGTCCACCAAAATCTATATCATCTTCATATCCGGTATTTTTATTGATTGTTACTTCTCCACCACAATTTATATGGAAAGAAGAGTATTTAACTGAGACAAAAAATAAGTTGATTAGTCACCAGCACACACAGGGAGTACTTGATTACCCCTACCCCTACCCCTACCCCTACACCTACAACCACCCCCCCGAAATTTATCCACCTACTCAATTGAGATTTGTAACATTCAATAGTTTCAATTTCAAACTGAGACATCCTCTCTAAATTTTGAGACTATCTATCAAGGGGGTGTCCCGATACACATTGCAATTGACCCAGAAAACTGAGATCCACAGGGTCAAAATCAACATATTTTATTAAAGAATCTCACCAACAATTGAATTAAAATTATTAAAGAAAATAAAAGAAAAAGAAACCCAGAGAGATGAACACATGGGTTTGGCTGCACTCGGGGAATTTATTGTGACTCAGAGAGATGAAAACTTATTTATTATGATGTATGGTAATATAATTGAGAAATTTGTGACACTAACCATCTAAAAGAGTAGATGGAAATTTTACTTACTTTGCCGACAAGGAGCACTTCTCATGCATGAAACAATTCCACTGGAAAAGCATCATGACATTGGGAACTAATTAGCATCACATATTAGAATTTTCGTTATAACAAGGAAATAAACTGAAGCAATACTCAGTAACATAATGCAAATGATGGAAATTTTATGATGGAATTTCTTTTATGCTTTAAAACTTACGGTGTATTGTCCGCTGAAGAGCTGCTGAACAAGTTTCTGAAGAAAATAAAACAAAGTGACAAGTTAGGCTGGTTCAAAGAAAAACTTAGAAAAATAATAATAATAATAATTTAAAGTGAGAACTTGCAAGTAATCTTACAGTTTCTGACATGTTGAAGATCCCGATCGATCAATTGTAAGGTTGTTGTATGAAAGATCACTGCATATATTATGATCCTCTTGAATGAGAATGAGCATGAGAATTATGTTTCATGCATTTTAGATGATGAACTGAAAGAAATTTAAAATAAATAATAATGAACTCATCTCAGTCCTTATTGGGTGTCTGTATATCTTAGTATTAATTGTAAACAATGCAAAACATAAATTTATTATTTTCTCTGAGTTGTGTAACACACAACCAGTAGCTGGGTTGTTCATCTGGTTGTGGAATTAAACCACATCAAAATTTAATTTCCATATTTATCATTCTAATTTAAGAAGAGCCTATGATCCATACATACCTTCTAAAGTTTAGATGACAACAAAATTTTCCTTTCTTTATAGGTAAATAAGAAAAAGGTGTTGAAGTCAACACATACTCTCTCTCTCTAGAACAATCCAGCTGTGTGTCTCTCTCTAGAATCTTCTAATTTCCTTTCTACAACCACCTCTCTGTCTCTTTCTCATTCTATCAAGAAGCTTCATGTACGGATTACTTATGCGGTTAAAATTTCTCTCTATAGTCGGTGGTAAGACATAGTTGGTTATAAATAGGAGACCCAGGTCTGATATATTGTGTAATAAAAAAAACAGAGAGCATGTGAGTAATGACACCAAGTCTTGGTGTGAGTGACCAAACAGCAAGTGTGATATGCTGTATAAAGTGTGAGTGAGTGTCTTGTGTGTAACACTTGTATACAAAGTATTGAGTGTGAGTGAGTTGTACTAGTGTCCAAATACTTGTGTACCTAAGTTATATATTACTGTAATAAAACTTTGTTTTGTATCCAAGTCTTGCAATTTAAATTCATCAAAAGGTACTGCAGAAAAGCCTCACGAGAACTAACGACAGAGAAAACAGTAATACAAAGGTGCATTGACGATTTGCTAGATCGCATTAGATAACACTGACGATATTAATGTAAAGGATCTTTGAAGAGGAACTTACATGTTGTCCCCATCATTCAGCATCCATTCAGGCACAGATCCATTTAGCAAGTTCCCAGTTAAATAACTGAAAGAAGAAGAAAAATCGATATCATTGATTATATATTCTTTAAAACAGAGCATCAGTTGTGACAAGAAACATAGCCAATACTTGCATAAATTTTTTGGTGATAATGGAAATTCAATAAGTTCGAAATGGACCGCTTGCTGTTTGGAGCCTCAAATAACCATTGAATTAAATCTGAGTTCAATATTGTGAAATCAAAAATCTGATTTGGCCCATAAAAATCAGACCATTTTTCGCGCTCTTCTTTGAGAGAGGAATACCTTATTTTAGCTATTAAAAGTAGAGGTAAGTCTGTATATTAGTAACACTAACTTCCGTTCCTAATGTGGTCTTTTTAGGTGTAATACATCAAGAGGAAGGATGCATTCCTACTCTACATAACTCACATGAACAAATTATCCTCATTTTAATAAAAGAAAATACAGAAAACCGTCTGATTTAGTCATATATGTAGCTAGTGCCATTTATCCATCCATTGCTTCTTTGATTTAAGGCCACAAGAACTTAGCAAGTGAAGACAATATAGGCCATGTGCAAGGGTTATCCTGCTTAACACATTAATGTCCTTCTTCAGTTTAACTCTAAAGCCCAAAAATTAATTTGTAAAACAAGATGATTAACCATGGGATTGATCCCTATTTAACTTAATTGAGGCCTTTTAAACCATCCTCTGCTTACTAGTTGAGAAATTTAATTTGGTGGCCTCTAAGGTTGCTTAATTGCTTTGGGTCTTCAGCTGGACATGGTTTCAACCATGCTTTTTCAGGGTAATTTAAGTCAATGGATCAGCTAGAACGGTATCCCAGGCTAGCAAAAATTTGCATTAAAGACTTGAAGAAGAAAATAAAAAAATTAAGAATTAGATTCCTTACATGTAATTTAGTTTTGTTAGGGAAACAAAGCTGCTTGGAATTTTTCCGCTGAGTTTGTTAAAGCTGAGGTCTCTGCAAGAGAAATAGGTTTTAGAATGACTGTCCCAGAAAATTTTCTTTTAAACTATATGGAAAACCTAAAACTGATAATCAGTGTTTAACATATTGAAGTTTGCAAAACATGAGAATTTTAGTTAGCCGTCGTCTTTGCAGCATAAGTGTGTAAGCAAACACTAATACTCACAAAGCTTTGCTTGGTTCAAACTCCTCAGGTTATAAACTTAGAGGTAGTCTTGGATGCTCACTGCTCAGGAATTGTATTCCTTATTAACAATTTAATGCACAAATAGAATATGAATTCTGTCAATTTCAGGTGACATTATTTGAAAGGTTATTTACCAAAATCTCATAACATGCTACTAATTTGAATTTTCCACATGCAGTTCTATTGAGCTTCTGAGCTATGGAACAAGAGATATGTATGTGATCAAAAAGGCCCTTAAGAAAATAAGAGGCCTGAAAATGGAGAATGGAAAAGAAAGGCATAATTCCACTAACAAGGTTGTCAAATTTGTCATGTTTTGAAGATAAGGAGGTATCTGTCCCGTAATATTGCAGCTCCTCAATATCCTGCAATGCAATCAAATATATATAAATATATGTATATCACTTCAAAACACCAAGAAGATAATAATATATTCCATAAGAGAATATAGAAGCTTTCAACGTACAGTGTCTTCATGACAAAAGAAATTAAATCCTCATTACATGCTCTGATACACAACAAACAATTATTTTTCTATATGTATTGAGTGCATATATATAATGTATCCATATGCATGACCATGCATGCATTTATCCATGCACATGTGCTAATAGATGTACCTACACAGTCTTCAGAATTATGTAATGAATCTGATGACTAGCTATTTCATCACGTGAAGGACTAGTTCGATATATATATATATATATATATATATAGACACACACACACACACACTATATTATAATCCTTTAACGATTTGGGATAGATCATAGATGATATAAACTAGTATTGTTTCATTTTCCTTTATTTTATTGGCTTTATAGACGTACCGGAAATGAAAATGTGGAGAGCAGCCCTCTGCTGACTAAGGTGTAATTGGAGCTTGGGACTGCAGTGTGAAGCATGCATATTAGGGACTGCCACTGGTTGAAGCTTAAAGAGTCCCCCACAAACATCATCTTTTTGCCCCTAAATTCCTCTAAGAAATCCTGACCATTGAACCTACACCACAATATCATCCAAAAAAATAAAAATAAAAATAAAAATAAAAATAAAAAATGGTTGTAAACAGATTTCTTAGGAAATGTTTGGGTTTCTGAATTCGGACTCTCTGCACAATTTCATCGGATCACATGGGCTCTGTAGGAGCTACCATAGACTCATTTCATCGAACAAATGAGGTTTAGTTCCGTGGTTAACAATGTCCATACCATGTCTATAATCATCGATACCAAATTCATCATTTGTAGCAATACCTAATGACCATAAGGACATAGAGAATGGGACTGTTGTTTAGAAAAGAAGAAGATGAAGAAGAATTGAGAATATATATATATACCTTGAAAGGTCACAACCCTGAGGCTTCCATCTATATTTGAGGTACATTTTATCAGGTCTACCATTCTTCTGGCAATTTAATCTGATGAAAGGACAATCAGACGCACTGTAGAGGGGATATGTATCATCAAATACCCAACTCCCTGTAAAAACATCACAGCCGTTTGATGATGATGATTGGCTTTTATTATATAATTTCTCCCCATTTGCTTGGAGGGATATCACAAATGCCACCAGAGAGAAAAAAGCGACAATGTGATCACAAAAGACTAACCAGAAAGCCATTTCTGATTAAATCAAAACTGTGCAGGGAGATATATATATATATATATATATATAGAGAGAGAGAGAGAGAGAGAGAGAGAGAGATATTACAAATTAAATATGATATGTATACATATATTAATGAAAATCAATGAGAAGCAAATTCATATCTTGCAACGTAAAAGGTCAGTTTGTAAATGGGATATAATTGTGTCTGATTTTATGCCGGTTATGATTGGAGGTTCTATATATGATGGGGACTGTAAAGTTGATATATAATTAATTTGAATGGTTATTGATCTATTGTGATATTAGATTCAGATTGGTGGTAGGCCAGTTCTTGTTAGCTAATTATGATGTGCAATTACCATGCACCTGAGCCCACAGGATTAAAAGAATATTGTACAACGCAGTGACTGGAAAATTCAAAACTTAGCCGTTGCTTTTTAGCGTCAAATTCAAAATTGTGCTGTTTGTTTTTAGCGTCATTACTTAATTTACTTCTACGGAATGAACGTTACATCACTGGTGTCTTTTCTCTCTCTCTCTCTGTCATCTTTTAATTTTAGTTTGTCCATCCGTGGTAACTAGCCACAACTATGAAATGGACCTTAGATGAAAAGAGATTATTAAGTTTCTGAACATTTTAGTCTCGTGGTGACATCACGATGATGTCATTCTATGCGTAAGTAAGCCTTTTGATATGTTCTAAGAAAAAAAATAAATACATCACTTTTAATTACAAAATTTAAAATATAATAAATGAGATTGATTACATTTATTATACTTATTTATCACATTTTAAATTAAATTTTGTAATTAAAGCTGATGTGTTCATTTTTTTGGAACATATCAGCGGTCAGGAGAGCTTACCTATACACAGGTGAGTGTCAGGAGAGCTTACCTATACACAGGTGAGTAAGTAAGTATTGTCCATCTTTAAATACTTGTAATCATTTGATTCACTTTCCAAATTACTGATATTAATCAAAGAGTAATGCTACGATGCCGAATAGATTTTTTGGCGACTCCAATAAGTAATATCCAACAAGGACTCTTACACCATAATCAATAAAATAGACTCTTTCTCCTCCTACAGTGTTTCAATCAACGTTTGACAACTCAATCGATTTTAAAAACCAATCGACACTTTCATCATTTTCCTTAATCAAATAAACCTCATTGCTTAAAAATCACACGTAATCTCATGGGAGAAAGGAATCAAATCGGAAAAATAAAGATTTTTATATTTTAAATTAATTGCATATATAAATGGTTATGTTGTAAAATTCAAACAAAAGTGTTATAGGTAATCTGGAATTCCTAATTAGAAAAGATTGAGAGATAAAAAGTAAGTCCACAGGGACACAAAATTAGATGTTTTCATGTCAATCAAACACGGTTGCCTTCTTCCTCGTAAATTTAAATAAGTTGTGATACGAAGTCTGAATGAGTGAGAATTGGCTTCATCTTAAGATTTATTTTTTATTTCATAACAAACATATTAGCGAATTATTCACCGGAAAAAAAAGAAGAAGAAAAGAAACATTTAAGCGAATTGTCAATCAAGATGAGCAACAGCAAGAGGTTCCTGCGTCGCCATTTCTAAACCATGTATAGTTTTTCTTATGAGATAAGATTCCACTCTCTCAAACTTATTAGAAAATTTTAAATAAACTTCAACGCCATGAAATTTAAACAGAAATTCATGACAAGCGTTTTCCAAGAAAGATATAGTATAGAAAGAAGAGGCTTCCTTCAAATGAATATAAGCTTTTGTTTAGCCACAAACGGAAAAGAAAAAACAAGCAGTATCAATTAGTAGATAGTAACACTTAACTCACACACACACACACTTATATATATATATATGTAAATAATATTTTAAAAAAGATCACTCGACTGCCATTCATAATAATAACAATAATGATACAAAGCATCCCAAAAGACCAAAATAGAGGAGCAATCTCATTATCTCTGATTCACCAATGCAATTCAAACACTCAAGAGAAAAATGTATGTTTTTTGATATTTTTATACAAGACGCATTATGCATGCATTCGTATGGCGTAGAGTATTTGAAAAAAAAAATAGAAAAGTATGAAGGAAATCTATACCAAGCATCGAGACATGTACCATTTATCTATCTAATTTCTGTTTGACAAATAATCAGAATTCAGATTGACCGGGTAGAGATCAGCGGTAGATGTGGAAGAGGCAGTCCACGGACCGTCAACTGACATACTTTGGATCAGGCTGTCACTCATGTTAGTTTCATGGCTGTGTTGGTGCACATCTTTCATTTCCTTGACATTCATGTCGCCATGTTTAGCACTTGGAACCAACTCCTGAACAATTGATCTACCTTCAAGCATGCTGACCACCGAAGACATGATAGGTCTAACTGCTGGCAAGACATCAGTACACAGCAGAGCTATTTTTATCATTCCGATCACCTCTTCTTTGTTGAAGTCTGGTCCCAACCTCGGATCGACTAGCTCCACCAGATTCCCCTCCTCCTTCAATTGAAGTGACTACAAAAAATATAAAATTGCTTTCTTATAATTCAAGTATGATTGGGTATGCATTGTGATTGGAAGTAAGGGGCACCAAAGCTCTCTTTGTTTTAGTGAAAATGAAATTAGAACTGTCCCAGTGTGACAGTGTTGGACAAAGAGCATATCATTGGGATTTCAGTACTAGTAATTAGTATACTACTTAGCCAAAGTTTCCACATGATATGGAATGAATATGATATTATCTGCTAGCCTGTTTCCCACAAGGCAATGTTCATCTTTGAAGAACTAATATATGTTAATAATAAAGTATCAACCTTCTTGCAATTTACATGAGGTTAATGGCCAGTTTTTAGAAACATTTTCTTGATCTACTTTGTTTAAACAACAAACAGCTTAAAATATACTGATAATAAAAAAACAAGTAGAAACAATAGGTGCAAAACAATGAAATTACCCAATCAAGAAGGTAAAAGCATTCCTCCTTCGGCCGGTAGCTGGTGTTACTCCTCCCACTGACAATTTCCAACGCGACAATTCCAAAACTATAAACATCGGCTTTGTCAGTCAGGTAACCATGCATTGCATATTCAGGTGCCATATATCCACTGTAAAATCATAAATATCATATCACATTCTCTGTTGGATATGTTGTCAAAAATATTGTTCTCGCTAGATAAAATATGACTAAATACTTGGCATACGTTTCAACAGGGCACACCCATAAAGGGATCGGCATATAAATGAGTCAAGTCATATTGGAAAAAGAAAAATATGCTAAAAACTCGTATGCTAGCTCAGTGCATGATGTTCCCCGCCATTGCGGGGTCTGGTTAGATGTACTCAGCCTTACATTCGCATGCGGAGAGGTTGTTTCCTTGTTTCGAGCCCATGACCTCTTGGTCACAATGGAACAATCTTACCATTGTGCCATGGCCCACCCTGAAAATAGCGATAGTAATAACTCTGAATATGAATTAGAGCAGTTGACTTACTAAGTTCCAGCAATCCGAGTGCTTATATGGGTATCGTCCTCTTCATCAAGTTTGGCCAAACCAAAATCAGATATTTTAGGGTTAAGATCTTTATCAAGCAGCACGTTGGTGGCCTTGATATCTCTATGGACAATCTTTAGTCTTGATTCTTCATGGAGATAAGTCAAACCTCTAGCTATACCAATGCAGATATTTAGCCTAGTTGGCCAATCCAATTTCAACTGGCATTCTTGTGGGCCTTCAAATCAACAAATCGACGAGAATATAAACATACTAATCAACTAAAGCATACATGTATAAGTAATTATGTCTGTCTATTCCTGGTCTGATACCAAAAGCAATAAAGCGAAGCACGTGTTTGAAGTTTACCAAATAAAGCACGAGCAAGACTGTTGTTTTCCATGTATTCGTATACTAGCAACAATTGATTTCCTTCAATACAGCACCCATAGAGCTTTACAAGATGAGGGTGCTGCAGTGCAGAAATCATGCCTATTTCATTCACGAATTCACGGTTTCCTTGCTTCGATTTGGAGGAAAGCTGCTTCACAGCAATTATAGTGCCGTCTGATAAAAGTCCCTTCATTTAATAAATAATGTTTTGCGCATTAGAGTTTCTTTTTTAAGGAAAGAGCATCACTATTATAGCTTAAAAGTTTTTAGCAATAATGAAAGTAGTACTTGTGTAGGATACCTTGTAAACAGATCCAAAACCACCCTCTCCAATCTTATTAGCAGCATCAAAATTGTTTGTGGCAGCTTTTATTTGTCTCAAGGTAAATGAACCAGTCTGTAGGTCAAGACCCTTCAGATCTGTCGAAGAATAACCGAGTTAGATAAGTAGTATGTCTATAAAATTTTGCAGCATGCATTTCTAACATTTTAAAACAGATCTTAACACTTGATCGAAACACAACTGATATATCTGCGCCTAAAAGGCCAGAAATGAGAGAACCAAGCAGTTGCTGCAGCACCAAGTGTCAAACAGAGCGATATCCAAACGAATATTTTGCATAGAAAAACAATTGTTCAAGTGTTGAAATGTACAGTGGCATCCATATACCGTTACACAACACTCACAATGACAAAATTATCTATAATACATAACGAACAAAGGCATTTACCTTCCTCATAAGGGAAGAATATGTTGATGATACTTAAAATTACTATTTCTCATATTTATCAGGGGTTTGCCTGATTGGTTTGCAAATACCTTGATCCATTGTATCATTTGGTCGCAGGCAGCCTTTCCACCAAAGGATTCCCAGAACCAGGAAGGTAATGAATGCAACTGCAACAACAATTCCAGCCACAGCGCCTGCTGATAAACCTTTTCTATGTTCTGATAATGGAACAAAATCTGCTTGCAGAAACAAATTATCCAACCATTAAATGTATTTCAAAAAAGTCTGAAAGAAAAGGGGAAAATGAAAAGAAAAAGGAAACTAAAGAAAGATGAGAATTTCATTCTCCTTTTATTGGTAATCACAATAACATGAACCTAAAAATATATTTATTGGTATGACGATCTGTTTGACATTTTCAAAGGGCCATAAAAGAGCTGCAGAAGGAACAAAGATATGAAACCATGCCATTATCTATTGGTAATTCATTACAAAAAATGGAGTTTCAGAGTTGAGGTTATCTCCTGAACTTGTAAATATTCAACCAACAATGAAAAATAGAAAAGACATTGCATATGATATTAAGATAAAATAAAAAAGACTCGTGAAAGTGAACGGAAAAATTCCAGTTCAGTTCCCATTTGTTTTTTCACAAAACAGTACTCTAACCATGTGAATCAATTTCCTCTTTTACAATCAGGGTGCAAGTACTAAGAAGATTGGACACAGACACGGGACACAATACAACATAAATACGGCGACATGACAAATCCTAAAAATTTAGGACACAGATACAATATGAAAACCGCTAATAAATATAAATTACGGTTTATAATTTGAGCAATGCTACACGTCATGAAAATATTTCATGAATTTTTATCTTGAATGATGTGGCAATTAAATGGTGAGTTAGTATTGGTGGGATTCCCCCCATATACGGAATATCAATGGTATTATCACTTGCCACATCATTCATGAAGGCAATTCATGATAAAATTTCATGACGTTTAGCATTTCACTTATAATTTTAGGGAGGCGATATTCGCACTCCCATTTTCTACGTTTGCATTCCTATCTTAAGAGAAATGTCACTTCTAACATTTACTTCACATGTGAATGATTAAATTTTTTCAAAATACTAAACTACTCTTTCAGACATTCTCTTTGTCTTTTTTGATGGGATCCAAAAAAATACTGGAAAAAAAATAATCCAAAAAAAAAAATCTCTCTTTTTACTAAACCCAAAAAAAGTTATTTATGTTAATAAATTATTTCTTTTGACAAGACCAAACTATATATAGATATATATCTGTTGAAAAAATTATATCTTTTGTCGTGAGATAAAAAAAAATATCTCTGTTAAATAAATTATTTCTTTTGGTAGGAATTTAAAATTAAAAAGTATTCAAAAAATAATTATCCTTGTTAAATAAATTCTCTCTTGACACAACTCAAAAAAAAAAGTATATAAAATTTTTTATTCTTGTTGAATAAACTATCTACATTGAGAGTACCAAAAAAAAAAAAAAATTTATCGTTATTGAATAAATTATATCTTTTTATTCTTGTTGAATAAACTATCTACATTGAGAGTACCCAAAAAAAAAAAATTTATCGTTATTGAATAAATTATATCTTTTGATAAGTTCAAAAAAAAATTTATCTCTATTGGAAGAAATCAAATTTTTTTTTTTTTGTTGAATAAATTATCCATTTTCAGAAGACAAAAAAAACTATAAACAAATTATCTCTTTTGACAAAATTAAAAAAAAAAAAGTAGTAAAGAAAGTAAAAAAGGTAAAAAAAATTATTTCTTTTGATAAGACACAAAAAAAAAAAATATAAAAAATAAACTAAAGAAGGTAAAAAAGAGTTTAACTTTACGGTATAAAGGGTAGTTGTGGGATTATAAAATAAGGGATGATGTATTAATTAGTTTATGAACATTTTTGTCATTTTCTTTAAAAGAAAAAGGTAAGTGGAGTGTAATTGTAGAAAAGAGGAGTGCGAATATCGCCTACCTAATTTTATTAATCAAGACAATTACAACGTGTTATATATTTTAGAGGAGAGAGCTATGTGAATATCTTCATATTATATGGAGTAGATGTTATTATTCTCCTACCTTGTCATTATAATTAGGGTTAAATGCATTAAACCCCCTTCAACTATCTTCTCTCTCTCAAAAAACCCCCCTCAACTATCATTTAGACAGGGCTTGTTTGGATAATCTAGAGAGAAAAGAAAAGAAATGATAAGATAAGTTATAAGAGAAAAGAAAAGAAAAGAAAAGATATGATATCATGTATTCATGTTTGGATAAATTATAAAAGAAAAGAAAAGAAAAGAAAGGAAAGGATAACATTCTTGTTTGGATGAATTAAATAAGAGAAAAGAAAAGAAACCATTTTAAACAATTTACTATTATACCCTTTTATATTTATGTCTTTTAAGAAGTCTCTTTTAAAATGTTGAGGTCATTTTAGGTATTATGAAAATATCACTTAACTTGCTATCCTTTCTCTCCCAATCTTCTCATTTTTGGAAGGATAGCAAGTGAGAGATTTGGAGGGATAGCTAGGATAAGCTATCCCTCCAAATCTCTCCAAATCCTTTCTTTTCTCTCTTAATTAATTATCCAAACATAAAATGCCTTGTCCTTCCCTTTCTTTTCTTTCCAAATCATTCAATCCAAACAAAGCCTAACCCCCTTGAACTATCTTCTCTCTTTGCAATAAACTCCAAATCGTTAAATTACTATCCAAAATCTAACCTTAGTTGACACACGTGACCTACTCCAAATTTAAAATGCCAAAAATACCCTTATGATTGTTAGACACATTATATATATAAATACGCCTTATATCTCAACCTCTACGACTAACATATCTTATTTTATTATATTTTCTTATTATATATCTCTTTATATATATATATTTATTTATTTATTGTATTTTATAAAAAACATTTATTCTTATTGACTTATAATTTTGTATTTGTTATATTATATTTATATATTATATATAATTGTATTTATATATATCTCTTATTTTATTGTATTTTCTTCTTATATATATTAATTATTATTATACATATCTTGATATTTATATATATATTTAATTTATTGTATTTTATTTTGTTATATTTATATTTTTTGAGTAACCAATTTTGTATTTATTGTATTTTATAATTTTTTTATTCTTGTTCTTTATAAAATTTTAATTTATTGTATTATATTATATTATATTTTTGAGCAAGAAAAATTTTATTTATTGTATTTTATAAAAAAATCATAAATGAAAACTTGAACTGAAAAATGAAATTTGAAACTGAAAACTTCGTTATGAAGCTTTCAAATTATGCCTAAGGATTGTCAAAATTTTGACATCACTTTTATTTTTTCAGAAATGAAAACTGCGTTACCAATTGCGATTTCTGCAATGACTTCAAAAAAAATAAAAATGAAAGCTGAAATCTAGAATCGAAAGTGCTACCAAACTTTAGTCTACTTCACCAACAATCATACGTATCAACTAAGGACAAAAAAGTAATTTTATTTTTTCGTTAAATGCTAGTTGACGATTTGTCCTTAAGTGTGTGTTTCTTATAGTTCAGGGGAGTTTCTTGTAATCTGGTGATATTTCTAGGGGCCAATTTGTAGTTCAGGGGGGTTTCTTGCAATCTGGTGATAGTTCAGGGGGCCAATTTCTAGTTCAGAGGGGTTTCTTGCAATATGGTGATAATTTTTGGAGGGTGGGGTTTAATGCACTTAACCCATAGTGTCAATTTTCTCTTAAAAGAAACCAAGGCTGGACCATTTGAACTACATAATATATAGTATATATGTATTGTTTTCAAAGTTGTTATATGTTTGTATTATGTAAGACTTGTATTGGAGAGTTTAAAATGTGTTAGTCAAATGTTCGGATTGTGTCGGCCAAGTATCCAGAACGTGTTGGCCAACTGTCCAGATTAATAAAAAATATTTTTAAATTATGGACACGTCCATAAAGTATCGGACACGTATACTTGAAGTGTTCATGGAGTGTCGTGTCCAACACGGACATGGCACCTTCGTAGAAGCGTCCGTGCTTCTACACAATATGAAAGTAAACTTGAAATCGTGTTGTGCAAAGTATGGGGCAGTCCCCAACCATTAACACCACCATAAATAGAAAGCTCACAAAAGTATACAACTCACCAGGATCCACAGAAATAGCTGAAATCAGAGGACCATATACACCTCTAACAGGGATAGCTGTTGTCCCTTTTCCAGCCCAGTAGAAGCGGATTTCCAACGTACCACTGGTGACTACTGCAGTAAAATTTTTTACAATTTCCTTACCAACACCACCTGCTTCATCTTCAATATTGAAATCCTCCAGCACCCGCTTTCGCTGCAAAATTTTAATTAAATACAACTGTAACTTTTATGCTGCAACAAGGCATAGATTTCAGTTTGACATTAATGTAGAAGCTGGTGAAACTCAAATTATAGTCCAAAACTGAATTTTTTCGAAAAAAAGAGAGAAGAAACCCTTGAATTTGGCAAGGCGAAGATGAAAAATCAAAATGACCCAAATTAGAAAAATAATAACAATCTTTTACTAGATGATCACTTCCTATTTTACAGAAAATGTCCACTCATCCCATTAACATCACGAGTATCCCATCTGTATCAGATAAATAGGCTTCTTTGACCAATTGTTGATAAGAATATCATTAATTTTTTGCCGAAATATGAACCTTACCTGTGATTATCATAGTAAAAAATGTGAATATCTACCTGAAGGTAAATGTCGAATATGCGCCTTCCAAGGCTGTTATATGTTTTGTCATCAGTAAACATGATCTCTGCAAAGTGAAGCCTTACTGTGTAGTTTCCATTTTGTAGACAGAATCCATAGTAAGTCAGGGAGAGGGGAGAAATTCTTGCTTGCATGTACAACTCGGGATTGTTCACAGAGAGTGTAGAACCATTTGTCCAAATAAAGGACTTTGTAGTCCGGTTATCGTCCAAGAAGTGGCCAGTGCTGCTGAATGCCCAGTTAGTTCCACTCTGGAAGAACCTTGATGGTCCACCAAAATCTATATCATCTTCATATCCGGTATTTTTATTGATTGTTACTTCTCCACCACAATTTATATGGAAAGAAGAGTATTTAACTGAGACAAAAAATAAGTTGATTAGTCACCAGCACACACAGGGAGTACTTGATTACCCCTACCCCTACCCCTACCCCTACACCTACAACCACCCCCCCGAAATTTATCCACCTACTCAATTGAGATTTGTAACATTCAATAGTTTCAATTTCAAACTGAGACATCCTCTCTAAATTTTGAGACTATCTATCAAGGGGGTGTCCCGATACACATTGCAATTGACCCAGAAAACTGAGATCCACAGGGTCAAAATCAACATATTTTATTAAAGAATCTCACCAACAATTGAATTAAAATTATTAAAGAAAATAAAAGAAAAAGAAACCCAGAGAGATGAACACATGGGTTTGGCTGCACTCGGGGAATTTATTGTGACTCAGAGAGATGAAAACTTATTTATTATGATGTATGGTAATATAATTGAGAAATTTGTGACACTAACCATCTAAAAGAGTAGATGGAAATTTTACTTACTTTGCCGACAAGGAGCACTTCTCATGCATGAAACAATTCCACTGGAAAAGCATCATGACATTGGGAACTAATTAGCATCACATATTAGAATTTTCGTTATAACAAGGAAATAAACTGAAGCAATACTCAGTAACATAATGCAAATGATGGAAATTTTATGATGGAATTTCTTTTATGCTTTAAAACTTACGGTGTATTGTCCGCTGAAGAGCTGCTGAACAAGTTTCTGAAGAAAATAAAACAAAGTGACAAGTTAGGCTGGTTCAAAGAAAAACTTAGAAAAATAATAATAATAATAATTTAAAGTGAGAACTTGCAAGTAATCTTACAGTTTCTGACATGTTGAAGATCCCGATCGATCAATTGTAAGGTTGTTGTATGAAAGATCACTGCATATATTATGATCCTCTTGAATGAGAATGAGCATGAGAATTATGTTTCATGCATTTTAGATGATGAACTGAAAGAAATTTAAAATAAATAATAATGAACTCATCTCAGTCCTTATTGGGTGTCTGTATATCTTAGTATTAATTGTAAACAATGCAAAACATAAATTTATTATTTTCTCTGAGTTGTGTAACACACAACCAGTAGCTGGGTTGTTCATCTGGTTGTGGAATTAAACCACATCAAAATTTAATTTCCATATTTATCATTCTAATTTAAGAAGAGCCTATGATCCATACATACCTTCTAAAGTTTAGATGACAACAAAATTTTCCTTTCTTTATAGGTAAATAAGAAAAAGGTGTTGAAGTCAACACATACTCTCTCTCTCTAGAACAATCCAGCTGTGTGTCTCTCTCTAGAATCTTCTAATTTCCTTTCTACAACCACCTCTCTGTCTCTTTCTCATTCTATCAAGAAGCTTCATGTACGGATTACTTATGCGGTTAAAATTTCTCTCTATAGTCGGTGGTAAGACATAGTTGGTTATAAATAGGAGACCCAGGTCTGATATATTGTGTAATAAAAAAAACAGAGAGCATGTGAGTAATGACACCAAGTCTTGGTGTGAGTGACCAAACAGCAAGTGTGATATGCTGTATAAAGTGTGAGTGAGTGTCTTGTGTGTAACACTTGTATACAAAGTATTGAGTGTGAGTGAGTTGTACTAGTGTCCAAATACTTGTGTACCTAAGTTATATATTACTGTAATAAAACTTTGTTTTGTATCCAAGTCTTGCAATTTAAATTCATCAAAAGGTACTGCAGAAAAGCCTCACGAGAACTAACGACAGAGAAAACAGTAATACAAAGGTGCATTGACGATTTGCTAGATCGCATTAGATAACACTGACGATATTAATGTAAAGGATCTTTGAAGAGGAACTTACATGTTGTCCCCATCATTCAGCATCCATTCAGGCACAGATCCATTTAGCAAGTTCCCAGTTAAATAACTGAAAGAAGAAGAAAAATCGATATCATTGATTATATATTCTTTAAAACAGAGCATCAGTTGTGACAAGAAACATAGCCAATACTTGCATAAATTTTTTGGTGATAATGGAAATTCAATAAGTTCGAAATGGACCGCTTGCTGTTTGGAGCCTCAAATAACCATTGAATTAAATCTGAGTTCAATATTGTGAAATCAAAAATCTGATTTGGCCCATAAAAATCAGACCATTTTTCGCGCTCTTCTTTGAGAGAGGAATACCTTATTTTAGCTATTAAAAGTAGAGGTAAGTCTGTATATTAGTAACACTAACTTCCGTTCCTAATGTGGTCTTTTTAGGTGTAATACATCAAGAGGAAGGATGCATTCCTACTCTACATAACTCACATGAACAAATTATCCTCATTTTAATAAAAGAAAATACAGAAAACCGTCTGATTTAGTCATATATGTAGCTAGTGCCATTTATCCATCCATTGCTTCTTTGATTTAAGGCCACAAGAACTTAGCAAGTGAAGACAATATAGGCCATGTGCAAGGGTTATCCTGCTTAACACATTAATGTCCTTCTTCAGTTTAACTCTAAAGCCCAAAAATTAATTTGTAAAACAAGATGATTAACCATGGGATTGATCCCTATTTAACTTAATTGAGGCCTTTTAAACCATCCTCTGCTTACTAGTTGAGAAATTTAATTTGGTGGCCTCTAAGGTTGCTTAATTGCTTTGGGTCTTCAGCTGGACATGGTTTCAACCATGCTTTTTCAGGGTAATTTAAGTCAATGGATCAGCTAGAACGGTATCCCAGGCTAGCAAAAATTTGCATTAAAGACTTGAAGAAGAAAATAAAAAAATTAAGAATTAGATTCCTTACATGTAATTTAGTTTTGTTAGGGAAACAATGCTGCTTGGAATTTTTCCGCTGAGTTTGTTAAAGCTGAGGTCTCTGCAAGAGAAATCAAGAGAAATAGGTTTTAGAATGACTGTCCCAGAAAATTTTCTTTTAAACTATATGGAAAACCTAAAACTGATAATCAGTGTTTAACATATTGAAGTTTGCAAAACATGAGAATTTTAGTTAGCCGTCGTCTTTGCAGCATAAGTGTGTAAGCAAACACTAATACTCACAAAGCTTTGCTTGGTTCAAACTCCTCAGGTTATAAACTTAGAGGTAGTCTTGGATGCTCACTGCTCAGGAATTGTATTCCTTATTAACAATTTAATGCACAAATAGAATATGAATTCTGTCAATTTCAGGTGACATTATTTGAAAGGTTATTTACCAAAATCTCATAACATGCTACTAATTTGAATTTTCCACATGCAGTTCTATTGAGCTTCTGAGCTATGGAACAAGAGATAAGTATGTGATCAAAAAGCCCCTTAAGAAAATAGGATATACAGTACATGAAAATGGAGAATGGAAAAGAAAGGTATAATTCCACTAACAAGGTTTGCAACGTTGTCATGTTTTCAAAATAATCAGGTATCTGTCCCGTAATATTGCAGCTCCTCAATATCCTGCAATGCAATCAAATATATATAAATATATGTATATCACTTCAAAACACCAAGAAGATAATAATATATTCCATAAGAGAATATAGAAGCTTTCAACGTACAGTGTCTTCATGTTTTTCATCCTACTAAGATGTGGAAAATCTGCTCCACTTCCACTTAAGTCACTGATTCTCCTGTGTAAGTTTTTATTTAACGAAGAATAAACATATATTAGATACTGTTTTACATAAAAATGGGGAAAGCTATGAGATTAGAAGGATTTACTTACAAATCAGCCAATTTTGCCAAGACAGAAATTTCAGAAGGAATTGGCCCATCCAAACCACTAGCCTGAATCACCCTGTCATAATTTTGTTTAAATGAATGGTTAAACAGAGAACATCTTTGATCTTCCAAAGAAAAATTGAAATATTAAAACAGGTAAAAGTAAAACTCTCACAATTTTTCGAGATTTGTCCAGTTTTGGATGAAATTGGGAATTTTTCCTGTAAACTTGTTGTCGCTGATCCTACTGCAATGTGTAAAATAATAAATTGAACAATTGATTTTTAAAATGGGAAATAGGAAAGTATTCAGGAAAACAAATAAATATATAAATAATCAAACTTTAGACACTCACAAGTCGTTCAAAGTGGTCAGATTCGCAAGTGTTATCGGCAACTCCCCAGTAAAATTGTTTGAGCTTAGAAGCCTTGAAGAACAAAAATTAATTAAGCCAATGGTCAATTTACCTCAAACTTCAAAATGAACCTTCAGAAGAATATCTCCTTTAAAATTAAATCACACATTCATAAAGTACACACACATATGTACATACACACACACTCACTCAAATCCCAAACACAAGAAAATCAAAAACAGATAAAAGGGTCTTACATTCTCTCTATGCGAGTAAGATTCCCAAGCTCTGAAGGAATGGCTCCAGAAAGCTGATTGAATTCGAGGCCTCTAAAAACACCAAAATTAAAATCTTAAAAGCATAATTTTATATCAGATATACCTAAATGTGAAAGAAATGGGTTGTCCAAATCTTACAAGCTTTGTAATGTGGTGATGTTTCCAAATTCTTTTGGGATTGATCCCGTTAACCGGTTTCCAAGGAGAGAGCTGCAGCAAAACCATCATATATGTCATATATTGTTACAACAAGAATAGTTTCAATATGTATGTGTTTCTATATAACAAATACACACACATATATATATAATGAGAGAGAGAGAGAGAAAAAGGAGTTGATACATACATGTTCACTAGTTGCATGGAACCCCATTCTGGAGGAATAGTACCATTAAGGTAGTTGCGGGTGAGGTCACTGTATGAACAAGTGTGTGCAACGAGTGACTGTTAAGTTAGTTAATGATGGGTACATTTCAGATTGAGTATTTAAATGGGTAATTAAGAAGAAAAGATAAGGGCGTTGCAGGGACCAAAAAGACTTTTTCTTTTTTCGGAAGATAGGGATCAAAAAGATTGGAGGCTGAGGTACTTACATTTGTTGGAGTTCAGGGAGTCTCATCAAATCAGGGGGAAGTTTGCCGCGAAGATTCTCCGCTTTGAGAACTCTGTATTTCAACACTAAACCCGTTAAGCCAATATATATATACACACGCACACGGATAATTATTAATTTTGGGTATAGAGAATATGGACTTCCATCCTCCAGTCGTTTTTTCCTCTGTCACTTTTCTCTTATAAGTAACGAAGGTTCGTAATCGCTCATGCGAACGCAGTGTAACAAAATTGGGTCTCTATCAACGGAAATATTTTTCGACTGCACACATGTGACTCAAAATAGACTGATACTTAACTTTTTATACATAATTCAATAAAAATACATTTTTAGTGATTTTATTGATTCTTTTTTTTTAAACCATTTAACACAAGTAATAACTATTTTTATGAATTGTAAGTCGTTGTCATTACTAAAAAAAAATTAATAATTATATTATTTCACTAAATTAATGAATAATGAATTTAAATATGCAATAGATGAAACTTCAAATGCGTGAGAATTGAAAAATAGAAAATAAAAAAAATAAATTAAAATTTAGTACAAGTCAAAATTAACAATAAAATTATATTTATGTCAGAATAGCATTACCATTTATAAGTGAAATTTATAATATATATATATGAGAATTTATAAAATTCTGAATCATTACTTACATGACATAGATATCATAAAAAGTCCTTTTTATGAGTAAAAATTAAGAAAAAAATGAATCTGAAAAGTAAAAATAAATTTTATTGACTGGAACATAAGTGGGGTGGAAAAGGTAAGGGAAAGTGAGAGGAATCGTGTAATCATATAAAAGCAAAATTAAGAATCGTGTAATCATATAAACAAACTAATTTTTAATGTGTGTAGAGAGAAGAAAAATAAAATTAAGCAAAGATGCAACATCTGTGCCAAAGTGAAATTTTCAATTAACTCTTAATATATCATGTAAATTAAGCACCCTACCTCTAAGACCACTTGACTAGATGCATACAAAACTATGCTCAATCGATCTGAATGTATGAGGGGGTCAATGTTTACACCCTTATATAATCTTTATGGAGTAATCATATATATATATATATATATATATATATATATATATATATATATAAATCAAACAAGTTATAGTAGCTCCAAATCATGTGGCATTTATCAGAAATTGAGATGTGAGAGTACAATACATTTAATATAAGAGTAATGTTACGCGTCCCGAATAAATATCTAAAAATATATCTCGAATTTATGTGGCAGGTGATATAGTCCATTATTTTAGGAGATCAAATTAAATGGTAAGTTAGTATTAGCGGGATTCCTCCATACATAAAGTTCCGGTGATATTATCACCTGTCATATAGATTTATACTTTAGGAGTGTTTTTGCCCTTAACCAAAAAAATATCTGGCATGGGATGTTTAAGAAATAATCTCTCTTTTCTTTTTTCTTTTTTCTTTTTCTTTTTTTTTTTTTAAAATTTTGAACCGATTATACTTATGTATCTTAGGATACTTGTTGACAGATAAATTTTTTTGAGAAATGCTAAACGTCACAATTTTATTTCATGAATTTTAACTCGAATCTATGTGGCAGGTGATAATACCATAGAGACTCTGTGTATGAGGGGAATCCCACCAATAATAACTTACCATTTAATTTTATCTCCTAAAATAATGGACTACATCACCTGCCAAATAAATTCGAGTTAAAATTTGTAATATTTATTCGAGACGTGTAGCATTGCTCAATTTTTTTTACTTATTCAATTTGTCACATTTAAGTATATTTATCGGACATTACATGCAAACGCATACCTTTTCTTTCAAGTTAAATCTGTAAGATGGCTTTATTACCGGCTTTTTGCACATACGTAATTAATGTCCACTATGCATTCGCTTCAACCTTCAAACTTATTACATGTTATACACAGCACACCTAGATTCATATGATATATTTATATTAAGAAAAATGCTAAACTTTATGATTTTATTTTACGAATTTTAACTCAAATATGTGACGGGTGATAATACTATAAGAACTCCGTGTATGAGGAGAATCTCACTAATACTAACTTATCATTTAATTTTAGAGCAATGCTACACGTCCCGAATAAATTTCTAGAAATATAACTCGAATCTATGTGATAGGTAATAATACCACCGAGATTCCGTGTATGAGGGAATCCCACCAATACTATCTTATCATTTAATTTTAGATTAATGCTACACGTCCCGAATAAATATCTAAAAATATGTCTTGAATCTATGTGGCAGGTAATATACCCCATTATTTTAGGAGATAAAATTAAATGATAAGTTAATATAGGTGGGATTCCCTCCATACACGGAGTCTCGGTGGTATTATCACCTGCCACATAAATTCAAGTTAAAATTCATGAAATAAAATCGTGAAGTTTAGCATTTTCCATTTAATTTTATCTCCTAAAATAATAGGCTATATCACATGTCACATAGATTCGAGATATATTTCTAGATATTTATTTGGGACGTGTAGCATTGCTCTTTTTAAAATGAACTCCTATTTTTGAAAAGTGTGCGAAAACTTTTTGGTGATTTGTGACCTAAAATAAATGTGTAATTCCTTTTCTGCCCTTTTACCATTCCGAAAATACCACTCACGTTTTTTATATTTCTGTCCCCCTGCTGCATATATAACCAGGTGATAGAGGAACAAGACAGCAGAAACAATACCAAATACAGAAATCCAGCCGTGAAATTGTTAGAATAGTGTTATATCAAGTGATTATTTTGTTGAAGACAGTCCATTTATCGACGCCCTATAGTCTAATCAGTATCTGTTAAGTTGGTAGGCCATCATTAACATAATTTCATGCCAGGTTGGTGAAAGGGATTATCAGCCTAGCTATTATTGGTCTTGACGCCAAACACATTCTACCTTAGTAACACACAGCATGTTAAGTACTGTAGACATAAAAAAGCATATGTATTTATGTATGTATATGGATATGAACATATATGTATATATAATATATGATATATTGCAGTCTGGTTGATGGGGACTGTGAGAAGTTTGAAGAGTTTTGGTCCGACCATTGTTGAAGCCTGAAGGTGGGTATAAGCTGAATTCATCTAAGTGGAAAGTGATCATTTGTATGTCTGAGAATACCCATGTCCTCATTGGTAATTTCATATTTGGATGTTTTTTTTTAAATATTGTAGGAAATTTTGTTGCAAGGGGATTTATGTCTCTGCACAGTACATGCACTGTATCGATATTATATGAATATATGGGGTATTGACAACACATGCATGTGGCTTAGACGAGGATGCTATGAGTAACTAGGAAATATAAGATGAATCAAAGAAGAAAGAGACTTAAATGTGACGTCTGTTAGCAAAAAAATAAGGGAGAGTAAACTTAGGAGGTATCGACACGTTCAATTCCGACTTATAGATGCTCCCATGACAAGAGAAAAATTGATTTGCATAGAGTGTAAGAGATAAAGAGATTGACCAAAATTAATATAGAATGAAGTGATAAGAATTGATTGCAAAAAATTAAATTTAGTAAAAATATGATCTATGATAGAAAATAGTGAAAAGAGAGAATTCATGTGTGACGGATCTCGTTTGTACGGGATAAAGGCAAAGATGATAATAATGCTCAATGTTACAGGAAATTTTTTTTTTTTTGTTTTATTATTATTATTATTTTTTTTTTGCACTTTATCCTAATTTTTTAAGATATTTTTATTCCCCTTGGCTTTAAAGTCATTGAAAAAGAGTATGTATCTGCTTAAAAGGAAGGGAATCGACTCCTTTACCGTGCAAGTTGCCAATGATATACTATAGTTGATAATTTCATACTCATTTTTGTCCCCCTACCCACTGTCACCTTCAAGCTCTACATTAGTTTTATCACATCAACTCTTACAGCTTCTATTAGTTTTATCAAATCAACTCTTTCAGCTTCTGAAGTATCTAAGTGCAGCTTTATTTGGAAGTAACTGACACATCAGCATATATATATATATATATATATACACACAAACAGTTGATCATTTCTCTTATATTTTCCTAACTATCTTATATTTTAAATTCAAATCAACAAGGGTAATTCTATGTTCATATTTCTATAATTTTGTTGGACTACAATCTATATTGATAACTAATTAGTATAATTTGTTTTAATTATTTCTGTTTAGCAATAATTTTCTTACTTACAAGAGATTATGGGTACGTGGAACACTGATAATATAGTTTTGATGTGACATGATGATTTCATTGGACTATAATAGTATATTTGGTATCAGTTTAACCCATATAAAATTATTTTTTATTTATTTTTAATATTAATAAAGAACAATGACTTAATAATTCCACTTCAAATCAATTTTAAGGTTATAATTTATAAGTGAAGACTAAGGAGGTAAGTATGGTTCATGAGAAAGTTTTAAGTTATATGGTCTTGGTCCCCCCATGCAATCAAATGTCATTTTAGTTTATTCAATTTTTTTTGGTTGCGTCACTTCTTCTAATAGTTATAAATTTTATTATAGAAATATAGGAATTGTCAGGGTGTGGGGAACCCTCTGACAATTTCCCAGTTGAGGAGGTTGGTTCACCTCCATTCCCCTCCAGTGATTTGTTTATTGGAGACAAAGAATTCTGAGGAGAAATTGGAAAGGATATGTCGTTCTTTTCACAATTATGAGTTATTTGCGGTTCCAGCGATGGGAAGGGCCGGAGGTATTGCGTTGCTTTTTTCGAATGCTTGGGAAGTTAAAATTTGTGACTTTTCAGATTTTCAAATTACAAGTGAGATACGTAGTTCTGCTTATGGAGAGTCTTGGTTCCTAACTACAGTTTATGCTTCTTGTAACGATCAAGAACGAGCTCGTCAATGGAGGTACATTCATAGCCTCAAATTTCAACTTGGACAGTATTGGGTCGTTATCGGTGATTTTAATTCAGTGATTCATAGGGATGAAAAAAGGGGTGGTCTTTTGAAGCAAGGTTGGATGATACGGGATTTTAAGCATATGATTGAAGATTGTGAGTTACTTGACCTGGGTTTTAAAGGTTTCCCATTTACTTGGGCAAACAACCGCGAGGGGGAGGGTTTTGTGATGGAACGCCTGGATCGAGCTTTATGTTCTCAAGCATGGCGGGATAGGTTTAAGAAGGGAGCTCTAACCCATATTTCTGTCCTTGGTTCGGACCATAGTGCGCTTCTCCTCTGTCTAAATGCTGATCTTTTAAAGGGGAGGCGACAGTGGCATTTTGATGCTAGGTGGATCACAAAAGATGGTTTCTCTCAAGTTGTCAAAGATTCATGGGATACTCCAATAGTTGGGTCAAAGCAATTTGCATTTCAACAAAAGTTGTCTATCTGCAAAAGGAATTTGATTTCCTGGAATGGTTCTAGTTGCACAAATTCAAGTTTGAAGATTCGTGATTTACAGAGAAATTTGGAATTGTTAAAAAATCAAGGATGGGTTCAGAACCGAAGTGAAATCAATAAATTAGAAGCAGAACTGGGGCAAGCTTGGAGAGATGAAGAATTATTTTGGAAACAGAAATCTCGTATTGATTGGCTCCATTTGGGGGATAAAAATTCAGCTTTCTTTCATCGAAAAGCTCAAATTCGACGACAGAAAAATTTTGTGATGGGATTGGAAGATCATCAAGGTGTTTGGCATGACGAAAAAGCTGAAGTTCGTCAAATTGCTGAGATGTATTTCCAAAATTTGTTCTTATCTGAAGGGGAGGTGACGGATGATGATTTCTGGACTTTGGTTCCTCAATGTGTGTCTGATGATATGAATCAAAGTCTTGTTCGTGAAGGTTCAGAGGCAGAAATTTATGTTGCTCTTCAGGACATGGGCTCTCTTAAGGCTCCGGGCCCGGATGGATTGACCCCTCTGTTTTTCAAACACAATTGGGCCACAGTTAAGCGAGATCTGGTGGACAGTTTTAATTCTTTTATCAGAGGTGGGCATTTACTGAAAAGTTTAAATAAATCTAAGATTGTGTTGATCCCAAAGGTCAATCATCCCACAAAGATGAACCAATTTTGACCTATTTCTTTAGCAAATGTGGTGTACAAGATTTTTTCAAAGGTTTTGGCTAATCGTTTAAAGCCTCTTCTGCCTAAAATCATCTGTGAAAATCAAACAGCTTTTGTGCCTAACAGATTGATTTTTGATAATGTGATCATTGCTCATGAACTGTTACATATATTGCAATCCAAACGGAAGAGGAATTCCAATTTTCTGGCTTTAAAACTTGATATGGAGAAAGCGTATGACAGGGTGGAGTGGGGTTTCATTGCGCACATCATGAAGTCCATGGGCTTTTGTGATCAATGGGTTAGCATAATGATGGAATGTCTTTCTTCTTATTCATACTCGGTGGCTATTAACGGAGAAAGTGGTGATTTTTTCATACCCACTAGGGGTTTGCGCCAGGGGGATCCCATCTCACCTTATCTCTTTCTTTTTTGTACAGAGGGGCTTTCTCTTCTATTGCAAGATGCCATGAATAAAAGGTTAATTTCGGGTCTTAGATTGGGAGAGGGCTGCGATCCCATCACTCACTTAATGTTCGCCGACGATGCTCTTTTATTCTGTGAAGCCGTTCCAGACCAAGCTTGTTTCCTTAAAAGTATTTTGGAGAGATATGGTAAGCTTACTGGGCAGTTGGTGAATTTTAATAAATCTAGTCTCTTCTTTAGTGCCAACACACCTTCTAGAAGAAGATCTGAGCTCGGTATGATGTTGGCTCTCCAGAATGTTGACTGGCAAAATAAATACCTTGGCTTACCTTCAATTTTGGGGAGATCAAAGAGAAGTTCTTTTGCTTTTTTAGTGGAAAAAATTTCTGCTAGAGCGAAGCAGACTAAAGGCGAATTCCTTTCAAAGGCAGGCCGTGAAGTCCTGATTAAGGCTGTGTTGGCTGCTCTCCCAAATTATTCAATGCAGTGTTTTAAAGTGCCTCAATCAATCTGTAATAGCATTAGAAGTTGTCTCCTTAATTTCTGGTGGAGCGGAAAGTCGAAATCTCCTAAAACTAAGTGGATTAGCTGGGATATGATGTGTAGGAAAAAGACTGAAGGTGGTTTGGGTTTCAAAGTTTTGGAAGCCGTGAATCTTGCTTTATTAGCAAAGATCGCTTGGCGTCTAGAGACTGAAGATGGTTCTCTGTTAGTTAATCTTTTAAAGCAGAGGTATTTTTCTCACTGCTCTTTTCTTGAAGCCCCTTGTACTGGTGCTGCTTCTTGGGTTTGGAAAAGCTTATGCCAATCAAAGGAGTTGATTCGGAGAGGATTGAAATGGAGAATTGGAAATGGTATGGATGTGGATTGTTGGATGGATGCTTGGATACCTGGGAAAGATAGGTGGAAAGTCACGTCAACATACAATGGCAGTCAAATTCAAAGGGTCTGTGACTTAATTGATGAGGGGTCAAAGACATGGAAGGAGGACATCATTGCTGCAAATTTTAATCAGAGAGATCAGAGGCTTATTCTTCAAATCCCTTTGAGTAGATTTTGTAATTCTGACAAAAAAGTTTGGGGATTCTCATCTAATGGTGAGTTCACTGTGAAGAGTGCTTATTATGTCGCTTTGTCGATGGTTAAACCATCTTTTTGTGCAGCTCGTTCAGTGGGATGTAGCTATGATGATGCTGTTCAATCCAGTTGGAAAGAAGTTTGGAAAATCACCTCGCCTAGGAAAATTCAATTTTTTCTTTGGCAATCTCTTCACGAAAAGCTCCCGGTTGGTTTCAATCTTAAGGCAAAGAATATAACAGATCAAGAGATGTGCCCTCTCTGTGGAGTGGAAGTAGAAACGGTCGATCATCTTCTCTGTTCTTGTCATTTTGCCCAGATTGTTTGGAAAATGTGTCCTCTCCGGATCGATTTTTCAAATACTGGATGTCTTTCGTGGCAAAGAAGATGGGTTCTTATGTTACGCGGCTGGAAAAATAGCGTTAGTTATGTTGAAAGCATGAGCTTGGCAGCTTTTTTATGTTGGAATATTTGGAAGCAGAGGAATTATAAAGTTTTTGAATCTCGGAGATTGGACCCTCACTTGGTTGTAGAGAATGCTGTGCGAGATTATTTTGAGTTCTTGGCAACCTCATATCAAAATCAAGAAGTTGATAATCCGCTGGTGGTGTTTGTCCCTTTTCAGCAGAAATGGACTCCTCCTCATGCTGGTTCTTTTAAGGTGAATTTTGATGCTGCGTTTAATGCTAAAAGCAAAGAGTGTGGGGGCGGTTATGTTTTAAGAAATGATGTTGGGCAAGTGTTGTGGATTGGATCTGTGTTTCATCGTAATGTTTCATCCGCAGCGGTGGCTGAAGCTCTCGTCCTTCGTGATACTCTACAATTTTTGATGCAAAATGGAGTTCATGGCGTTTGTGTGGAAGGTGATTGCCAGTCTGTTTTGAATCTGTTGGTTTCTGAGGAGGCTTTAGCTGGGATAATTTTTGATGTTAAGAAGTTGTTATTGGAGAAGGATGATGTGGTGCTGCAGTGGGTACCACGAGCCTGTAATGTTGTTGCCCATGAAGTGGGAAGAGTGGCTCTTGTAGCTAGAGCCTCATTTTTCTGTTGGTCTGTTGTTCCTCCTAGAGTCTGTGCAGCTTTAGCTGCTGATGGTTGTGTTATTCTGTAATTGCTTCTTTGTTCTAGAAAAAAAAAAAAAAAAGAAAAAGCAAATGTCAATATGTGGAGAGAGAGTACATGCTGACAACATGGCAGACGGTGGATTCGGAGAAGGAGCAATTACAGGTGACAGCGTTATCCAAACCGTTGTTCCAACCCCATTTTCCTCTGCATGGATCTACATCGAAATTCCAATCCGCCTTTCCTAACGTCTTTGCTATTGCTTGCAATGATTCCACTGCATGTAAATTAAACGCAGGTCCGTTTTAATTATTTACTTTTACACACGAATATATGCGCCAAATCCATCAGGTGCAAAATATTCTTGTATTTTTTTTTTTTTATGCAAATAACTCTTTTAACTTTCAAATAGTTACAAAATATCTTCTTTGGACAAAATATATTTTTGTATGACCATTTTTACCCTTTCTATGTTTATAAAAAATAAAATAAAATAAAAATAGAGAAAAGATAATTTTTTTATATTAAGTTTTTTTAACTTAATAAAAAAATGAGCTTTTTCCGGGAAAAAAATTCAAAAAAAAAAAAAAAACTAAAAATAAAGAGAGGGAATTGTTTTGAAAACTTTTTTTTTTTCAAAAATTATTTTTGAAAATTTTCTATTTTTAGAAATTCCCTCTCTTTCTAATGGAAAAAATTTCCAAAACAATTCCGGAAAACAAAAAAAAAATCAAAAAATTTTTAGTTTTTTAAAACAATTCCCTCTCTTTATTTTTAGTTCTTTTTCCTGAAAACTTATTGTTTCCGATTTTTTTTGTTTTCCGGAATTGTTTTCAGAAATTTTTTCCATTAGAAAGAGAAGGAATTTCTAAAAATATAAAAATTTCAAAAATAATTTTTGAAAAAAAAAAAATAGTTTTTGGAAACAATTCCCTCTCTTTATTTTTTATTTTTTATTTTTTTTAGAAAATTATTTCCGGAATTATTTTTCCGAAAAAACTCCTCTTTTTATATTAAGGTAAAAAAAAACTTCATATAAAAAAACATTTTGCTCTATTTTTATTTTATTTTTTATAAATATAAAAAGGGTAAAATGGTCATAGAAAAGTATATTTTATCCAAATGAAGTATTTTGTAACTATTTGCAAGCTAAGGAGGTTATTTGCACCCAAAAAAACAAAGAAGGTATTTTGCACATCTTTGAAAGCATATGGAGTTTACTGCACTTTGACATATATATATATATATATATATATACCCCTCATTTCTTTCTTCATAAAAAGAAATGAATAGGGATGACAATGGGGGGGGGGATGCCAAAACCCTACCCCACCCCGTCAAGAAAATACTAAATCCATCTCCCATTAAGAACCCTAACTGGTTTGTGGTAAGCATATCACCACCGCCCCATTTTGAGAAAGAAATGAATAACAAAATTCTTAAAATCCTTTGTTTTATTTGCTTTGCATTCGATGTTTGGGCTATATGAACCCAAACGATGATACAACACTCCTACAGTCAAAACCTCAATATATAAGACCAAATAAAATGACACAAACATACATACATATGTTGATTGAGATAGAAACGATTTTGGTTTTCAAGAATTTTTTTTATTATAGATCTATTATGTACACAAGATAGAGAGAATTCTCTTTTAGCCATAAGATAAAGAGAGGAATAGAGCAGAACAAGGTAACCCTAGTGGCTGCTATATATCTAGTATACTATATTTATATAAGTAATATAATAATAAAAGAAATTGCACACTTCATACAATTATGTCACTATATATATATATGTGTGTGTATGTATATATATAATCGGGACGGGGCGGGTATTAGGCGAGTTTTTTTTTAAAAATCATACCCGCCCTACTCCTATTAAAGGCGGATCAAATCCCCTCCATTAGGGACGGAGTGGGGCGGAAACCCGCCGAGGGGGAGAAAATTGACACCCCAAAAAATGAAAGAACTCAAGAACACCATACACACACACTACATATATATTGCGGGTATATATGTCATATATACCTTCATCAGTTGGAAGAGTAGCTCCAGATGCAAAAGTCGCCAAGCAAATGAATGCAATAACTGAAGTAAGACGAAGTTGTGGGAAGAACATCTTGTTTGAAACTTAAGGGTGTAAATTCGAAAGAGCTAAAAATGCGATGAAACGAAATGCTACAATGGATGAGAGAGAGAGTGTAGTGTGGGTGTCGATCGAATATATAATTGAGCTATTACCTAAAAGACATATATGCTTGAAGACCACCAAGACTTGATGGTTTACTTTTCTTTTCTTGAAGAGAGAGAGAGAGAGAGGGAAGACCTCGTACGTGGAAGACTAGAGGACACATGCAGAATATCTTATCATATGAAATAAATTAAATGGTTTCATAAATAAAATAATAATAAGTGGTTGGGTGCGAATAATTTGAGTCCACAGTCAACAATTGTCTGCTGGATTAATAACATTTTAAAACAGTTGTCAGCTGCCTTCGTAGTGAAGTGATGGCTCATATTCCTTCATAGTCACCGAAAATACAAGAAAAATACTTACCTAGAAGTAGTCTCTTTCAACCACACATGCATGTGACGCAATAGCTTTTACTTGTCAATAAAAAAATATATATATATAAATACACGAAGGTGGCCCATTTTTTTTCAGATTATGGATATGATATGTACTTTATATATATGACTTATTAAAGAGTAACTTCTCTAAGTAATGTCCAAAATATAATATTTAAAAAAATTATGATTTAAATCTTACTTTTATTTATAAAAGATAGGACAATACTTGTTTCATATTTTAAAAGAAAATTTTGTTTCTCTCACTAATCAAAATCCAACCCTCCTCTCAAACATATTTTTATAGTTTTTATCAAGTTGTCCCTAAAAGCATATTTATGATTTTGGATGAGACGCTATCTAATTACCCCTAAAAGCATATTTATGATGTTGGATGAGACGATCTAATGATAAATAAAGTTCAAATTACACTAAATCCTCGAAAGTATCTAACAATTTGAAGAAAAAAAAAAACACTTTCAAACTGTTTTTGTATCAAATAATTCTTTCAACTTTTTAAAAGCAGCCAAATTACACTTCTAGACCAGATAAACTGTGTTTGGATCCTCGGAATTTCATGAAAATTGGATTTCAAAAAGAATTTTATTTGTTTGAAATCACGAGATATTAAAAAGAAATGACATTTGAGGGAATTCCAAAGGAATTGTAAGGTGAAGAAATCGGAAGAGAATGGGTCTACAGTTCAGAGAATTGTCTTCAGCTTGGTGTTCATTGCTCTGGCTGTCCATAGATATTAGATAGTAACACTTGACCTCCCATATAGATATATAAATATATTTTGAAAAATATCACTCAACTGCCATTCATATAATAATAACAATGATACAAAGCATCCCAAAAGACCAAAATAAAGGAACAATCTCTGATTCGCAAATGCAATTCAAGCACTTTCAAGAGAAAAATGTATGTTTTTTGCTATGGATTTTTTTATACAATGTTTCAGAAGCATCATGTGTAAGGTATCTGAAAAAAATAATAATAAGGAGGTTATTTATACATACCAAGCATTTGCAAGGATAAACAAGATGATAACCAGTCAAGACATGTACCATTTATCTAATTTCTTTTTGCCAAATAATCAGAATTCAGATTGACTGGGTAGAGATCAGCGGTAGATGTGGAAGAGGCAGTCCATGGCCCATCAACTGACATACTCTGGATCAGGCTTTCACTCATGCTAGTTTCATGCCTGTGTTGGGACAAATCTTTCATTTCCTTGACCTTCATGTCGCCAGTTGGAGCACTTGGAGCCAACAACTCCTGAACAATTGCTCTGCCTTCGAGCATGCTCACCACTGAAGACATGGCAGGTCTAACTGCTGGTGAGACATCAGTACACAGAAGAGCTATTTTAATCATCCCCATCACCTCTTCTTTGTTGAAGTCTGGTCCCAACCTTGGATCAACTAGCTCCAGCAGATCCCCGTTCGCCTTCAATTGAAGTGCCTAGGAAAAATATAAAATTGCTATCTTAGAATAAGTATGATTGGGCAGGCATTGTGATTGGAAGTAAGGGGCACCAAAGCTCTCATTGTTTCAATGAAAATGAAATTAGAAGTTCCCTAGTGACTGTGGAACAAAGAGCATGTCATTGTGATTTTAGTACTAGTGTACTCCTTAGCCAAAGTTTAACATGATATGGGATAAATGTGATATTATCTGCCAGCCTGTTTCCCACAAGGAGATTTTCATCCTCGAAGAACTAATATACGTTATAATGAAGTATCGACCTTCTTGCAATGCAAATGCGTTAATAGCAAGTTTTTAGAAACATTTTCTTGATCTACGTTGTTTAAACATCAAACAATGCCTAATATATACCTACTACTACAGCAGCAACAACAACAACAACAAAGGTAGAAACAATAGATGCAAGACAATGAAAGTACCCAATCAAGAAGGTAAAAACATTCCTCCTTTGGCCGGTAGCTGGTGTTACTCCTCCCACTGACAATTTCCAATGCAACAATTCCAAAACTATAAACATCTGCTTTGTCAGTGAGGTAACCCCGCATTGCATATTCAGGTGCCATATATCCACTGTAAAAATCATAAATATCATATCAAGTTATATGTTATATATGTTGTAAAAAATATTGTTCTCACTGGATAAAATATGAGTAATGCTGGGCATACATTTCAACAGGGCACACCAATAAAGGGAACGGAATATATGCGAGTCAAGACATTGGAAAAAGAAAAATCTGCAGTAATTTTTCTTGCAATGATATGATGAAGACAATTATAGTAATAACTCTATGAATTAGAACAGGTGACTCACTAAGTTCCAGCAATTCGAGTGCTTATGTGGGTATTGTCCTCTTCATCAAGTTTGGCCAAACCAAAATCAGATATCTTAGGGTTAAGATCCTTATCAAGCAGCACATTGGTGGCCTTAATATCTCTATGGACAATCTTTAGTCTTGATTCTTCATGGAGATAAGCCAAACCTCTAGCTATACCAATGCAGATCTTGTGCCTAGTTGGCCAATCCAATTTCAACTGGCACTCTTTTGGGCCTTCAATCACCAAATTAACAAGTACATAAATACTAATCAGCTAAAGCATACATGTATAAATAATTATGTCCATCTATTTGTGGTCTGATACCAAAAGCAATAAAGCGAAGCATGGTGTTTGAAGTTTACCAAATAAAGCACGAGCAAGACTGTTATTTTCCATGTACTCGTATACTAGCAACAATTGATTTCCTTCAATACAGCACCCATAGAGCTTTACAAGATGAGGGTGCTGCAATGCAGATATCATGCCTATTTCATTCACAAATTCACGGTTTCCTTGCTTCGATTTGGAGGAAAGCTGCTTCACAGCAATTATAGTGTCGTCTGATAAAAGTCCCTTCATTTAATAAATAATGTCATTTGCATTAGATTTTCTTTTTAATGGAAAGAGCAGCACTATTATAGCTTAAAATTTTCTAACGATATTGAAAGTACTCCTTGCGTAGGATACCTTGTAAACAGAGCCAAAACCACCCTCTCCAATCTTATTGGCAGCATCAAAATTGTTTGTGGCAGCTTTTATTTGTCTCAAGGTAAATGAACCAGTCTGTAGGTCAAGACCCTTCAGATCTGTCAAAGAAATTGAGTTAGATAAGTAGTACGTCTATAATATTTCTAACATTTTAAAACATCTATTAAACTTGATCCAAACACAACTGATATATCTGCTCCTAAAAGGCCAGAAATGAGAAAACCAAGCCGTTGCTGCAGCACCAAGTGTCAAATATACCAATATCCAAACAAATATTTTGCAAAAGAAAATTATTGTTCAACTGTTGAAATGTACAAAGGCTATATATACCAATACACAGCACTCATAATGACAAAATTATCTATAAAACATAACAAAGGCATTTAGCTTCCTCATAAAGGAAGAATATGATGATGATACTTAAAATTATTATGTCTCATAATTATCAGGGGTTTGCCAAATTGGTTTGCAAATACCTTGATCCATTGTATCATTTCGTCGCAGGCAACCTTTCCACCAAAGGATTCCCAGAACCAGGAAGGTAATGAATGCAACTGCAACAACAATTCCAGCCACAGCACCTGCTGATAAACCTTTTCCATGTTCTGATAATGGAACAAAATCTGCTTGCAGAAACAAATTATCCAACCATTAAATGTATTTCAAAGAAATCTGAAAGAAAAGGGGAAAATGAAAAGAAAAAGGAAACTAAAGAAAGATGAGAATTTCATTCTCCTTTTATCGGTAATGTTTCACAATAACATGAACCCAAAAATATATTTATTGGTATGATGATCTGTTTGACATTTTCAAAGGGCCAAAAAGAGCTGCAGAAGGAACAAAGATATGAAACCATGCCATTATCTAATGGTAATTCATTACAAAAAATGGAGTTTCAGAGTTGAGGTCATCTCCTGAAGTTGTAAATATTCAACCAACATTGAAAAATAGAAAAGAAAGACATTGCATATGATATTAAGATAAAATAAAAAAGACTCGTGAAAGTGAACGGAAAAATTCCAGTTCAGTTCCCATTTGTTTTTTCACAAAACAGCACACTCTAACCAAGTGAATCAATTTCCTCTTTTACAATCAGGGTCAAGTCCTAAGAAGCATGGACACAATACGACACGGATACGTCGACACGACAAATCCTATAAATGTAGGACACAGACACAACGTGGAAACGGCTAATAAATATAAATTACCGTTTATAATTTTATTAATCAAGACAATTACAACGTGTTACATATTTTAGAGGAGAGAGCTATGTGAATATCTTCATATTATATGGAGTAGATGTTATTATTCTCCTACCTTGTCATTATAATTATAGTTTTGTCATATACGAGAAGTGTCATTACATGTTATGACATGTATATAGTGTCAATTTTCTCTTAAAGGAAACGAAGGCTGGACAATTTGAACTGTATATGTATTGTTTTCAAAGTTGTTATGTGTTTGTATTATGTAAGACTTGTACTGGAGAGTTTAAAATGTGTTAGTCAAATGTCTGGATTGTGTCGGCCAAGTGTCCAGAATGTGTTGGCCAAGTGTCAAAATTAATAAAAAATATTTTTAAATTATGGACACGTCCATAAAGTATCGGACACGTATACTTGAAGTGTTCATGGAGTGTCGTGTCCAACACGGACATGGCACCTTCGTAGAAGAGTCCGTGCTTCTACACAATATGAAAGTAAACTTGAAATCGTGTTGTGCAAAGTATGGGGCAGTCCCCATACCATTAACACCACCATAAATAGAAAGCTCACAAAAAGTATACAACTCACCAGGATCCACAGAAATAGCTGAAATCAGAGGACCATATACACCTCTAACAGGGATACCTGTTGTTCCTTTTCCAGCCCAGTAGAAGCGGATTTCCAACGTACCACTGGTGACTACTGCAGTAAAATTTCTTACAATTTCCTTACCAACACCACCTGCTTCATCTTCAATATTGAAATCCTTCAGCACCAGCTTTCGCTGCAAAATTTTAATTAAATACAACTGTAACTTATATGCTGCGACAAGGCTTAGATTTCAGTTTGACATTAATGTAGAAGCAGGTGAAACTCAAATTATAGTCCAAAACTGAATTTTTTCTAAAAAAAGAGAGAAGAAACCCTTGAATTTGGCAAGGCGAAGATGAAAATCAAAATGACCCAAATTAAAAAATAATAACAATCTTTTACTAGATGATCACTTCCTATTTTACAGAAAATGTCCACTCATCCCATTAACATCACGAGTATCCCATCTGTATCAGATAAATAGGCTTCATTGACCAATTGTTGATAAGAATATCATTTATTTTTTGCCGAAATATGAACCTTACCTGTGATTATCATAGTAAAAAATGTGAATATCTACCTGAAGGTAAATGTCGAATATGCGCCTTCCAAGGCTGCTATATGTTTTGTCATCAGTAAACATGATCTCTGCAAAGTGAAGCTTTACTGTGTAGTTTCCATTTTGTAGACAGAATCCATAGTAAGTCAGGGAGAGGGGAGAAATTCTTGCTTGCATGTACAACTCGGGATTGTTCACAGAGAGTGTAGAAGCATTTGTCCAAATAAAGGAGTCTCTAGGCCGGTCATCGTCCAAGAAGTGGCCAGTGCTGCTGAATGCCCAGTTAGTTCTGCTCTGGAAGAACCTTGATGGTCCACCTGAATCTGTATCATCTTCATATCCGGTATTTTTATTGATTGTTACTTCTCTTCCACCACAATTTATATGGAAAGAAGAATATTGAACTGAGACAAAAAATAAGTTGATTAGTCACCCGCACACACAGACACACAGAGAGTACTTGATTACCCCCCCACCCCCAAATTTATCCACCTACTCAATTGAGATTTGTTCTATTGTTTCAATTTCAAACTGAGACATCCTCTCTAAATTTTGAGACTATCTACCAAGGGGGTGTCCCACGACACATTGCAATTGACCCAGAAAACTGAGATCCGCAGGGTCAAAATCAACATCTTTTATTAAAAAATCTCACCAACAATTGAATTAAAATTATTAAATAAAATAAACGAAAAAGAAACCCAGAGAGATGAACACATGGCTTTGGTTGCACTCGGGGAATTTATGGTGACTCAGAGAGATGAAAACTTATTTATTATGATGTATGGTAATATAATTGAGAAATTTGTGACACTAACCATCTAAAAGAGTAGATGACAATTTTACTTACTTTGTGGACAACGAACACTTCTCAGGCATGAAACAATTCCACTGGAAAAGCATCATGACATTGGGAACTAATTAGCATCACATATTAGAATTTCCGTTATAACAAGGAAATAAACTGAAGCAATACTCAGTAACATAAAGCAAATGATGGAAATTTTATTATGGAATTCCTTTTAATGCTTTAGAAACTTACGATGTATTGCCCGCTGAAGAGCTGCTGAACAAGTTTCTGAAGAAAATAATAAAAAAAAGGGTCAAGTTAGGCTGCTTCAAAGAAAAATAATAATAATTTAAAGTGAGAACTTGAAAGTAATCTTACAGTTTCCGTGGTTGACATGTTGAAGATCCTGATTGACCACTTGTAAGGTTGTTGTATGAAAGATCACTGCATATGTTATGATCCTCTTGAATGAGAATGAGCATAAGAATTATGTTTCATGCATTTTAGATGATGAACTGAAAGAAATTTAAAATAAATAATAATGAACTCATCTCAGTCCTTATTGGGTGTCTGTATATCTTAGTATTAATTGTAAACAATGCAAAACATAAATTTATTATTTTCTCTGAGTTGTGTAACACACAACCAGTAGCTGGGTTGTTCATCTGGTTGTCGAATTAAACCACATCAAAATTTAATTTCCATATTTATCATTCTAATTTAAGAAGAGCCTATGATCCATATATACCTTCTAAAGTTTAGATGACAACAAAATTTTCCTTTCTTTATAGGTAAATAAGAAAAAGGTACTGCAGAAAAGCCTCACAAGAACTAACAGAGAAAACAGTAATACAAAGGTGCATTGACGATTGGCTAGATCGCATTAGATAACACTGACAATATTAATGTAAAGGATCTTTGAAGAGGAACTTACATGTTGTCCCCATCTTTCAGCATCCAATCAGGCACAGATCCATTTAGCAAGTTCCCGGTTAAATAACTGAAAGAAGAAAAAAAAATCGTTATCATTGATTATATACTGTAGTAGTTCTTTAAAACAGAGCATCAGTCGTGACAAGAAACATAGCCAATACTTGCATAAATTTTTTGGTTATAATGGAAATTCAATAAGTTCGAAATGGACCGCTTGCTGTTTGGAGCCTCAAATACCCATTGAATTAAATCTGAGTTCAATATTGTGAAATCAAAAATCTGATTTGGCCCATAAAAATCAGACCATTTTTCGCACTCTTCTTTGAGAGAGGAATACCTTATTTTAGCTACTAAAAGTAGAGGTAAGTCTGTATATTAGTAACACTAACTTCCTTTCCTAATGTGGTCTTTTTAGGTGTAATACATCATGAGGAAGGATGCATTCCTACTCTACATAACTCACATGAACAAATTATCCTCATTTTAATAAAAGAAAATACAGAAAACAGCCGGATTTAGTCATATATGTAGCTAGTGCCATTTGTTCATCCATTGCTTCTTTATATTAAGGCCACATGAACTTAGCAAGTGAAGACAATATAGGCCATGTGCAAGGGTTATCCTGCTTAACGCATTAATGTCCTTCTTAGGTTTAATTCTAAAGCCCAAAAATTAATTTGTAAAACAAGATGATTAACCATGGGATTGACCCCTATTTAACTTAATTGAGGCCTTTTAAACCATCCTCTGCTTACTAGTTGAGAAATTTAATTTGGTGGCTTCTAAGGTTGCTTAATTGCTTTGGGTCTTCAGCCGGACTTGGTTTCAACTTTCAACCATGTTTTTCCAGGGTAATTTAAGTCAAAGGATCAGCTAGAACAGTATCCCAGGCTAGCAAAAATTAGCATTAAAGACTTCAAGAAGAAAATCAAAAAATTAAGCATTAGATTCCTTACATGTAATCTGTGTTTGATAGGGAAACAAAGCCGTTTGGAATTTCTCCGCTTAGTTTGTTAAAGCTGAGGTCTCTGCAAGAGAAATCAAGAGAAATAGGTTTTAGAATGACTATCCCAGAAGAGTTTCTTTTAAACTATATCGAACACCTAAAACTGATAATCAGTGTTTAACATATTGAAGTTTGCAATTCATTAGAATTTTAGCCGTCTTTGCAGCATAAGTGTCTAAGCAAACACTAATACTCACAAAGCTTTGCTTGGTTCAAACTCCTCAGGTTATAAACTTAGAGGTAGTCTTGGATGCTCACTGCTCAGGAATTGTATTCCTTATTAACAATTTAATGCACAAATAGAATATGAATTCTGTCAATTTCAGGTGACATTATTTGAAAGGTTATTTACCAAAATCTCATAACATGCTACTAATTTGAATTTTCCACATGCAGTTTTATTGAGCTTCTGAGCTATGGAACAAGAGATATGTATGTGATCAAAAAGGCCCTTAAGAAAATAAGAGGCCTGAAAATGGAGAATGGAAAAGAAAGGCATAATTCCACTAACAAGGTTTTCAAATTTGTCATTGCTCCAAGATAATCAGGTATCTGTCCCATAATATTGCAGCTCCTTAATATCCTGCAATGCAATCAAATATACATAAATATATATATATATATATCACTTCAAAACACCAAGAAGATAATATAGAAACTTTCAACATACAGTGTCTTCAGCTTTTTCATATTACTAAGAGGTGGAAAAGCTGCTTCACTTCCACTCAAGTCACTGATTCTCCTGCATTTGTTTTTATTTAACAAAGAATAAACATAAATTAGATACTGTTTTGCATAAAATGGGTTAAGTTATGAGATGAGAATAATTTACTAACAAGTCCGACAATTTTTCCAAGAGAGAAATTCCAGAAGGAATTGGCCCATCCAAACCACTTGCCTGAATCACCCTGTCATAATTTTGTTTAAATGAATGGTTAAAAAGAAGAACATCTTCCAAAGAAAAATTAAAATATTAAAACAGGTAAAGTAAAAGTCTTACAATTTGTCGAGATTTGTCCAGTTTTGGATGAAATTGGGTATCTTTCCTGAAAAGTTGTTGTCGGTGATCCTACTGCAATGTGTAAAAGAGTAAATTGAACAATTGATTTTAAAAATGGGAGATATGCAAGTATTAAGGAAAACACATATATATATAAAATAAAATAAAATATAAAAAAAAACCCAACTTTAAACACTTACAAGTCCTTCAAAGTGGTAAGGTTTGCAAGTGTTCCCGGCAACTCCCCACTTAAATTGTTTGAGCTTAGAAGTCTTCAAGAACAAAAATTAATTAAGCCAATGGTCAATTTACCTCAAATTTCAAAATGAACCTTCAGAAGAATATCTCATTTAAAATTAAATCACACATTCATAAAGTACACACACGTGTAAATACATACGCACACTTAAAACTAACACCAGAAAATCAAAAACAGATAAAAGGGTCTTACATTCTCTCTATGCGAGTAAGATTCCCAAGCTCTGAAGGAATGCCTCCAGAAAGCTGATTGAATTCGAGGACTCTAAAAACACCAAAATTAAAATCTTAAAAAGCATAATTTTATATCAGATATACCTAAATGTGAAAGAAATGGGTTATCCAAATCTTACAAGCTTTTTAATGTGGTGATGTTTCCAAATTCTTTTGGGATTGATCCCGTTAACCGGTTTCCAAGGAGAGAGCTGCAGCAAAACCATCATATATGTCATATATTGTTACAACAAGAATAGTTTCAATATGTACGTATGTATGTGTTTGTATATAACAAATACACACACACACACATATATATAATGAGAGAGAGAGAGAGAAAGAGGAATTGATACATACATGTTCACTAGTTGCATGGAACCCCATTCTGGAAGAATAGTGCCGTTAAGGTAGTTGCGGGTGAGATCACTGTATGAATGAGTGTGCGCAGCGGGTGATTGTTAAGTTAGTTAATGATGGGTACATTTGTGATTGAGTATTTAAATGGGTAATTAAGAAGAAAAGAATTAGGGCATCGCAGGGACCAAAAAGTTGAATAAAGGTACTTACATTTCTTGGAGGTAAGGAAATTTTACCAATTCAGGGGGGAGTTTGCCTGCAAGACTCTGCGCTTTGAGAACTCTGTATTTCAAATTTCAACACCACCAGTCAAAGCCAATACATATATAGTTATATACATATATATCGCCAAAAAAAATCTCCAATATCTTTTCATTTTATTTAACAAGAAAAAAAATAAAAAATTACTTTCACTTTTTCACTTGAACAAGTTCACTATGCATCCAAAATGTAGGCCAGAATAGTTGTGGTCCAGGTACGAACAATGGGCTGGCCTAGAACTGGCCCAGCCTTCCAAGTGGGAGTCTGGGCCCACCAAAGCCCTAGCCAATATGTATATACATATATATCGCCAAAAAAAAAACTCTCCAACATCTTATCATTTTATTTAACATGAAAAAAAATAAAAAATTACTTTTCACTTTTTCACTTGAACAAGTTCACTATGTAACCAAAATGTAGGCCAGAATAGTTGTGGTCCGGATAAGAACAATGAGCTGGCCTAGAACTGGTCCAGCCCTCCAAGTGGGGAGTCTGGGCCCGCCAAAGCCCTAGCCCTCCAGTTTTGACTGGTCAATGGCGGGGCGCAACTCGGTACGCTAGGCTAGGCTTTCGGCCTGGGGATCAGATACAGGTACAGAAATGAGACAACAAATATAGTTTTATGTATACAAATTTAAATATAAATTTATCTATGCATAAATTTAGAATAATACTGTAATTGTTTGTCAATGTTACATGTATATATTGGAGCATTTCCTTATAAAAAATATTATGAGAACTAAGGTGAGAGTTTATAGTAGTAGTAGTACTAATTTATGTCTCAATGCTTCTTTATTGAAGAAATTCTCAGTTTTTGTAACAATTATATTATATTATGATATTATAGTTAAAAAAAGTTATATTTTAATGTGTAATATTTTCAAAATAAGAATATGTAAGTTTAGGAATCATAAGTGAGGCTGCAAATGAATCTAGCCAAGTCAAGTTTGTATTTGTTCAAGTTCAATTCGTTCCTTTGTAAGCTTAACTCGGACTCATTTGAGGATCGTGACGAGTTTAAAAAGTAGAGCTCAGACTCGACTCGTTATTTTGAGAAGCGCTGATTCGACTCGTTTAATAACAAAATTTGGTTAGACTCAATTTGAGGTCATACGTGTTCAAGATCACTTTAGCTCTTTCATGAACTTATACAAGTCTATATTTATGAACGTATTGATGAGCCTATACAAGCGTATGTTTATGAATATATGCGACTGTACACAAGACCATATTCATGAATCTAAACTAGTCGGGTTCAATAGTGTTTTGGATCGGTTAGCTCATTTACTAAATGTGTCTGGTATCGAGTTTGAACTTGATTCGTTTGTTTAATAAACGAGGCAAAATCAAGACTTAAAAGAGATGAATCTAAAGTGTTGTTTGATAATACAATTCAACACTTAATTCTGAAAGGATTAAACGTTTATTCAATTAAGTGCATTTGATAACGTAATTTGAACATCACTAAAAAAAAAATCACCACTTAAAATGAGATAAGATTTTAAATAACAGGAATAGCACTCATCACTTAATATTGTACGCTAAAAATTAAAATAGAAATAAAAAAATATTAATTTTTAATTATTAATTAAAAGTTTCGGCACTTAAAATTTAGCTCGTAAATTTTTCAATACTAAATTTTCAGTTTTATAAGGCAACACTTAAAGTTACTCATCAACAACTTCCAGCCCAAAAAGAAATGAAATGAAAAACGTAAAGCACAGATCGAACATGTGGAGGGAGAGAGAGAGAGAGAGTACATGCTAACAACATGGCAGACGGTGCCATTGGAGAAGGAGCAATTACATGTGACAGCATTCTCAAAACCTGTTACTGGATTTAGGGTGGCCCAACCCCATTCTCCACTGCATGGATCTACACTGAAATTCCAATTCTTCTTTCCTAACGTCTTTGCTATTTCTTGCAATGATTCCACTGCGTGTAAATTAAAAACAGATACATACGTTCCAATTATTTATTTATAAATATATCAGTAACACACATAGATCGATATATATACGCCTCATTTCTTTCTTCATATATATCAAACCTTTTTATGACGCTGAATCTGTGTTACTATTTTGAAGGGTATCAAAAGCTAAATGAAAGAACTCAATAACCACACACACACACACACACACGTATATATATAGCAGACACGAATATGTCATACCTTCGTCTGTTGGAAGAATAGCTCCAGATGCAAAAGTCAGGAAGCAAATTAATACAATAAGTGAAGTAAGACGTCGTGGGAAGAACATGTTCTGAGATATATGCTGATCAAGAGATCGAAAGGAGAGTTGGAGCTTATTCACGTTTGAAAATTAAGGGTGTAAATTAATTAACTCGGAAGCTACAGCTAAAAATGAGATGCTAAATGGATGGTGAGAGAGAGATATGGTTGCACAGTGGGGGCTTGAATTATTGAGCTAAACGACACATGTGGTTGCACAGTGGGTCGAATCTTGATGGTTTACTTTTTTTTTTGAAGAGAGAGAGAGAGAGAGAGGGGGGGGAAGGACCTCGTGGAAGACGACACATGCAGAATGCTCTTACAATATGAAAGAAATTAAATAGTTTCATAAAGAAAGCAAGCAAGAAAGAAAAGTGGTTGGGTGTAAATAACCACACACACACAGATATATATATATATATATATATATATATATATATATGATGACTAATTCAATTCCTAGCTAGGAGAGAACCAGTATTAAGTTTAATTTTCCATATTTGTATCTGAATCAAGAAAATCGATTAGAATTTTCAGTATATCTACTTTACCAACACTGATTTTTTTTATTCCAAGTCAAGTTTGCCTCTATCAGTAAAGTAAGTCGTTAATTAATCAACTTACGTACGAACATAATATAGCTTAATTTATAACAAAAAATCAACTCAAATACTAAGTCATGGAAAAATATGTCTATTTTTATTTATAGTTAATTCAATGGATGCTCAAGTAACATTTTACATGCATAAACTGATAGACATATATGTGTGTGTATATATATATATATATATGGTGACTTGGTTTTTATTTTATTTTTTATTCAAAGACCGTCTTATCAGGCGATGGAAATGATTTGACCAAGTAAGTGAGCTGCAGTTTTATTTGGCTGGGTTGCTGATTTCTTCACATTGTAAGGCAATTTCCTCTTAAATTTGAACACAAAGTGTGGTTGGTGTTGTTCTTACAAATTAATATATATATATATATATATATATATATGAAGATGAAAGTCAACTATGCTTTGCTGGTTTTGGAAGTGCATATTGGCTGTGACAGCTCTTACTTATACTATAATACAATATTTTGTATATAATTTTGATAAGCATCAAGGAGGGTCCGAGGGAGCTAGGATTATAAAGTGTAAGAGCTAGAGGTAAAGCAATGAAAGTGATATTTACGTACCTACTACTAGCTTTTTCTAGTGTCAAGGGCAGTAATTAGGTGTCATTTGGCCATTGGACTGGGTTAAATTGTTTGATATTGAAAGGTTGGGAACATTATTTTATAACTTATCCTTATCAAACTTTAGAAATAAAGTGGGTGGGTAGCCAATATTGACAAGTTCATAAATATTAGACCATCATATTAAGTTGATATAGTTTTCTCTTGTAAAGTAAAAATCCTAAAATTGACTTTGCCTTCTTTCTCATGCTCAAGCAACTACAAATTAATTATTCCAGTGCCATTTGTTTAGGCTAGGTACATAATCAATTTGATATATATATATATATATATATTTTGCTCGTGCATACAACACTATCATGTATTGACAATCATGACTATTTTACATTATAGATAACAAAAGACATTTTGAATTTAGATTATTTTTTTGTCTTATTATACCGTTTTTATTTTGCTCGTGCATACAACAGTATCATGTATTGACAATCGTGACCATTAAATGAAGTAATTTTATAATGTAGATAACAAAAGACATTTTGAATTGAAGAATTACTTTTTAAATAATTTTTATTCGTTAGATTAGTCTTTTTGTTTTATTATATTGTCTTTATTTGTAATATATATATACACACTCAATTTACCATTATGGAAGGAAAGTGATTGCCATCATGCTTTCAGAAAAAAGTAAAATAAAAATGAAGTGACTATCAAGAGTAATTCTACACGTCTCGAATAAATATCACGAATTTTAACTCAAATCTATGTGGCATGTGATATACTTCATTATTTTAGGAGATAAAATTAAATGGTAAATTATTATTGGTGGAATTCCCCCCATACACGGAGTCCCTATGGTATTATTACCTGCCACATAGATTCGAGTTAAAATTCGTGAAATAAAATTGTGATGTTTAGCATTTTCTATCATTAATTCATGGACCAACCTTGAATTTTATTTTAACTGGGCTTTCTTTAATGATAATTTGTCCGACTTATAAACATATATCGCTCACAAGCATTGTCCTTATGACCTCTGCATTAGAGCAGGCCCGAGCCTACTCCAGCCAATAGGACTCACTTGTTAGATTTTAAAAAAAAATTATTTCCTTTTATTTAGGCCTCTACTCTTAAATTTTCTTTATTAAACTCTTATTTTTAAAATTTTATTGTTATGTCTTACGATTTCTTTTCAAACATTTTTTTTCCCTCCTCTTCTTATTTCAGCCAATAAGAGTGTATTAATATTAGTAGAGCTTCTCCATAAAACCCTATCTGTCTCACTATCTCACTTCATCTTCTATATATATTATATATTTTATTCTCTTGCATATTTTGTTATTTTTAAACTCTTCTATATTTGTTTCCTTACCAACAAGAAAGTAGTGATTTTCTATTTGGTTCAATAACTTGATAGAGTTACAAAATAGTTGTAAAAGTGAAGAATTTGTTGGAACATTAGACACGATTTTTATAACATTAGGTTTTATTATTCTTTAACTTAATTTATTTTATACTTTTATTATTATTTTTTATCATAGAAATTGTATATTTAGTTTGTGGCCATTTTTATTTATATTATTGATTATGTCTAATATAAAATATGAATCACGATGTGAAAAACTTAGAAAAAAAATAGTAAAATAGATAAAATAATTTAATCTAAAAAAAGAGCTCCTTGTAAATTTGTTATAACTAATAATCAAAATATAACCAAAAAAATAGGTAAAAATTTGACAAACAATCAAGTCATCTAATTAGTAACTTTGCATTTCAAAAAACAAGAAGAATGTTTTTTAAATAAAAGTTATTAACTATTATTTGATATTAATATTTTAAATATAAGGCCACTTTTCTATTTTTCTCTTAATGCCTCAAATTTTGTTGAGCCGCCCCTGCATTAGAGTTTTTTTGTTTTTTTGTTTTACTAGGGTGGTGCAGGACCTCTTAGAACACCCCCATAGTCTATCACCAGAATCCCTCTAAACATTAGAATTCTCTAGAAGTAACATTTTTCACTTCAAATTCAAAACATCGGTTTGATTACAAAATTTAAAAGTCCAATTTGATTCGAATTTAAATTCCAACTCTTATTGCATTTGTTTCCTTTCATCTTTGATTACATATATGTATAATTAAGAATAATGATTTAGAGGTCTAATTGGATTAATTTTTATACAAGTGAGGTGATGAACTTCATCACATGAATACATGATGGCATGTAATATAACCCACCACTCTACTCACATAAAATTAAAATCAAATTAAAAACTAGTATATGTTTATGTTTTAACCGATCAATGAAAAAAATCAAAATTTTAAAGTAGTTGTTGTGCGGATATAATTTGCAATATTCTTTATTTTCTAGCCTGATCATAAAGTTTGATCAGCTGTTTTTGATTTTCTTTTCAAAATTCATCAATATCCTGAACAATCATCGTCATAAATTATAACAATTGGCTAATTAGTTTGATATGTTAGATTAGTTGGGTCTCGTGATAGGACCTTCCTGAAACCCATATAATTCAAAGAACAAGGTTGACAGTTAGGTTGTAGAGCTTCAAAACATTCCTCCTGCCACCGTGTGAGGTCTTTTGTTAGATGGTTAAACAAATCGGAGCATACTTGACCGATAAATTTATTTCTTAATTAGATTTGATAACCTTAAATTCATATTTGATCCGTTGTTAATCAAATATTCGAATAGATAACCCTATCAAAAAACATAAAGCTCGAGAAGACAAATAAAATATCAATAGAAAAGAGAGAAAATTAAGTATTCGGCTCTTTGCTAAGGAAAAATACATATATATATATAGTAAGAAAGAATAGTGATAAGAAAAAAGAAAAAATAATGCAAAAAACGATGTGATCAGTATGTATTATAAAATTAGAAAATATATTTATAGTTTATTATATATTACATCATGTTAGATGATATATATTATTATTTAGATGATATATATTATTATTGGATCGAATTGATTATAATTAATATTCAATTTGTTTAATTAACTGATTATCGAATTCGAATTGTTGACGGATTATTGATTATATGTTCAATTCATATTAGATTAAAATCAGATTCATTAGCGGGTTGAATTTTAATATAAGAAAAACATGGGTACACTGTATAATTAATGTGTCCAAGTTGTTTTCTTCAAAAAATAATAAATTCCAATCTCAAGACACACCTTATCGTGTTAAACACCTTATCATGTTAAAGAGTTGTTCATCCGTGTTTATGTGTTCTTAAAAAGAAGCATTTGACTTTACTGTGACACTTTTTTAAAAAGTGTGTATTCTAGCTTCCATCTCCTCTCCAGGAGATGGTGACGATCCTTCACTAATGAACTCTCTAAAGAAGTGTGCATAATCGTTTCCATCCTCCATTGCACCAATGAGACTCACATTGTTAGTGAGAAGGATCTTCACCATTTTCAATAGACATATCAATGGATTAGATTTTAATTTAAAGCTGAGCTAATAATTAAGATGTGGATTGGAACATTGAATCCATTAACCTGTTAGCGATCCGAATTCGATAATCGATTAGATAAACAAAATGGATATGTATTGTGGTCTATCTAGTTCGATAATAATCCGATCCGATATAATATAATCTAACAAATAAATGTATTATATAATGTTATAATATATAATATTTACTTATTATTAAAATATTTTTTTACCATTATTTTCTTCTTCTTCCCTCTCTATTTTGTATCTCTATTTTTTTCCTTTAATAAAAATTCAAATACTTTCTACTCTTTTCTTTTTGTTTATATTTTATTTTTCTTCTCTAGCTTCTCTTTTTTTTTTCTTTCTAATCATTGTTTGCTAATATCTTTTGACATTAAATTTTAAAAAAAATAAAATATACTATGTATCCTTTTTTAGATCGAATTATTGGATAAAATATTTGGTTAATGACATATCGGATATGGATTCAATCTTAAATAATCCATTAAATTATCAAATCGAATATAACTTTTATTAGGGATGGCAACGAGGCGGGTTTAAGATGGGAGACTCCATCCCCGTCCCCATTGAGCGAAGCTCCTCCCATCCCCTCTTAAATTAAACGGGGTGGAACAAGGACGAGTTTAAGAAAATACTTTTGCACTTGTGTTACAAAGCTAAATAATGAAACAATTTTTCAACAATGATAATAATTCATTTTCTCTTGTGCAGAGAAGTATAAGATTCAAATTCTTAATTGGAACTGCGATTTAGTATTATTGTACTAATATCGTAATAATACACAGAGGTTAGAGATGCAATCTAAAAGAAAGATAAGTTAAATGGGTGGAAGTAAATAGTTATTGAAATAGAATAACATTTGTTTAATATATACCTAATATGTTTATTATAAGGGCAAAATTATAATTTCTCAATATAAATTAGGTGGGTTGACTTTTTTTCATTCATGTCCCGCGAGTTTTCAATTCTAACTCCATCCATCATTTAACTACTTCATAACTGTTGTAAATATGTTTTCTCTTTTCAAATTCTTATTTCTTATCAAGTTTGAATCGAATCAATCAACTAATCCAATTCGAATCAAGCTCACCCGGTCCGAATCCGACCCAGGCCATCAGTGCAATGGATATGATTTTTGATCGTAAATAAGGAGCCTCATGTGACATATTTCGGTGTGTGTGCCAAACACAAAACAAGGCAAGACAATAGCGCGTGCGATAAACGTAGAACCAATGCAATTAAAAATATAAGCTCAAATGAGGAGTGTTGTACACGCTCCTGGGTCAGCCAATGGACCATTGTAAAACAACAGGCAATGTTGATTTGTGTGTCGCGCTACATCATAACTTATCCTGGGATTAAAACCTCATCCTGAATCCTCTGATAAGACAGCCAAACAATTCTATTGGTACGGTGTATTAGTCAATCTGAACTGTCCATTTGGCAAAATCTCATTTAGCACCCCAAGAAAAATTAACATTTATGCCACGTCATCATTTCCCTCCTATATATTCTGTATTACCGTTAACTCCCTTTACTAGTCAACCCCCACTCTCTTACACTGTTTTATTGGCATTAAACCCCCTTCCAAACCTCGCAACAATCGTTAATGGAGTCCATGGAAGAGTCCGAAATTCACAAAAACAATCGTGACCTTCACAACGACAATGGGTTCTTCCAAAATTTCGGAAAATTTCTTGGTTTTGGTCCTAAAAATGACACGAGGTCGCGAAGCTTTTTCTTCAATTTGATGGAATTTTCGTTGCTCAATGGCGCTGAAAAGGTGCTAATGGCTCGAAAATCGCCAAGAACATCAGCTAGCTTCAATGGCGTCAATCAGCAATTATCGCCCCATGACAATGAAGAGGACATGAACTTGAATTCAGACGCTCATGAGGTTTGCGGGGAAATTACTTTCGATTGTAGTGTGCAAGAAAATGAGAAGGTACGTGGAAAATCCAAATCCAAATACCCTCTATATCACTCGAGCTCAATTCAATTTGATGATACAACAGATAGCGATGATGAGTATATTGATGTGTCAAAAATGCTGAATTGTCCATCAGGAGTTCCTAATGAGTTTCCTTTGAATTTTCTAGCTTTCTTGGCATTCCTAATGCTTAAATCAGTGGGGTTTCAAATTAGTCTACTTGTGAGGCTCTTCACATTACCCATTTGGTTATCATACATTTCCTTCATGTTCTTGATGTTTCCATTTCAAACTCTAATGCAATTCAAAGAGCATTTGATGAAGAAGCTGTTGAGAATTATTTCATTTGTATGTGATCGGCTCATCCCAGAAAAATCGATAGTGAATCTAGGAAGAAGGTTTGGTTGTGCCTTTTTCAGGTCAATCTATGTTTGCTTCATGCTAGTTGGATTGCTTGTGTTGGGGTTTGTAATTGGCGCTCTTACTATGAGATGCCTAGTGGAAGAGCCGATACAGACTACAAACACCCTCAATTTTGATTACACCAAAACCAGTCCGGTTGCTTTTGTGCCCATAATGTCTTCTCCTGGTGTTGACATCTCATCTGCCCTTTTCTATGAAGACAGTGTAGAAGCTGCACAGCGTGCCGGTGCACGTTTTATTCCTTATAATCATCAGTTGCAGCTCACTGTCACATTAACATTGCCTGAATCTGAGTATAACAGAAAACTTGGAGTATTCCAGGTATGTTATATAATCCACCTTTAGTTTTGATTGACAGCTCTGCCACATACAATGCTTGTATTCTTCATTTCTTAATTTTTGGCCATTATTTTTGTAATTCAATTATTCTCAAAACAAGTAGAATACTTAGAATTTATGTAGCTGATCCTGGGTACGTAGTGAACATGAGACCTTATTTTCTGTTGTTTTGGTCATTATACTTAAATGGGGGGGGACATGAATTCCCACCAATTGAATGAAAATTCATCAAGAAAAATTGACCTTTTCACATCTGGCCCTTGAGTACCGACAATAGGAGAATCAAGAATCCGAGTAGTTATGCGTGACTTTGTTTAATATCAACAAGTCAAATTACAAGCTCCAACAGCTCACAATATATGCTATTCGTTAGTTCTTTAGTTGTATTGATTTTAGCATTGGTATTCAGTTGTAATTGAAGTGCTTGTGGTAATAGGCTCCATTTTTTGTGCATTGAAGGTTAGGGTGGAGCTCCTTTCTGCAAACGGTAAAGTCACTGCCAGTTCAAGCTATCCAAGTATGCTACGATTCAAAAGCCAACCTATCCGTTTTGTGGAGACCATATTCAAGAGTGTTCCTCTCATTGCTGGTTTTCAATCAGAATCCCAAATCCTCAACATCAAGATCAGCGATTTTACAGAAGGGTACGAGCCAACTGCCTGCTTAAAGGTGATGCTAGAACAGCGAGCAGAATGCCAACACGGTGCTGGTATACCGGAGATTTATGCTGCATCACTTGCTCTTGAATCTGAGCTGCCTCAAGTAAAAAGGATGATATGGCAGTGGAGAAGAACGATTTTCATATGGACCAGTATCATGTCATTCTTGACAGAGTTGGTGTTTGTCTTAATCTTCTTTAGACCTCTGATTGCTCCACGAGGAAGGCCAAAGACTCTGGGTGTTAAGAAGGATTCTCATCAAAACAAAATCTCCTGGTATAAATAAAAGCTTTTGAGACGATGACTTGTGCACATTCGGGTTAGGATTACAATATAAAGAACAAATTTGAATGATCAGCATGGAGATGTTTGCACAAATAACTGCATCACTTGAATTGAGTTAAACATTATACAAGCCTTGTTGAATGAATAAGCTTCAATGCATAGAGAGGTAGTTCTATAACCAATAACTAGAACTCTCTTTTTGTTTTTCTAATTGCTAATGAGAGAGAGAGAGATTTCAAACGCTGTACTCGATTTTCTGTAGATGCAATCAATTAATTTGTTGAAGGATAAGAGAGGGAAGGTGAAGCTACGAAAATTTCATAAAAAATCTTCTTGGATATAAGAAGTGATTTTCCATACCATTGTGTGGAAAATGGAAATACAATCTTAGATTATTTGTTGTGTGTTCTTCCAAACACATATGCAGCATTGGTGAAGGCTTGTTCAACTTTACTACGCACCCACCAACACTGAAAAGGACTGAGACTCGCATTCATGCCTGCAAACACAATTCTTCCATTTTCAAGCTCTCTCGAGTCTCACCCACCTTGTTGATTCTCTCCCATCCTAGCGTTTTCGTAATCTTGAAAACTCCATAACATTATCAATAAATTAGAATGTGATTTTAACTGATTTATCACCTTAAATAGAACAGAGTGATTGAAAGAAAATTCATGGAGCCATCTCTTTAACAACTGTAAATAGTTAAAGATAAAACATTTTTTGAGTTACAATACATGTATCAATCAACAATCAGGACATTTCTTGCATGTCATAGCAGTTAGTTGCAACAGATTTCGAACGCAGAGTAATATGCAAAAAAATTTAGTTCTGGTAAGTTAGTTTATACAGTTAAACAAGTGCATATGTAAGCATCACCATTTCACTACATTTGAATGGGTTACTAATCTAATACAAATTGATACACTAATGGGTAATTATAAAATTATTTGGTGCAGTATCCAAATACCTATATCTAATTATACAAAACAATACTCATTAATTTTGTAAAAAGTATAAATTACTAAACCTTCAATAACAATGACTTGGAATTCATGTATAGTATGCTCTTCAACAAAATTAACAAATATGATCAAGGGATGTGCCAAGGCTATCACCCCCGCAAAAAGGCTACCACCGTCTCGATCAAAACCTAGAAAGCACGGACACTTTTTCGAATGTGCCGTATCCGTGTCAGACACTCGGACACTTCTCAGACACGTGTCAGACACTTCATAGAAGTGTCTTGACATTTTTCTTTTTAGGACATTTTTCGGACACTTCTTGGACACTCCTCGAACACGTGTCGGATACTTAATCGAATGGAAATTATATGCTACTAAGTTATGACTAAAAATCTAAATTAAATATATGTAAAACACTAAATAAGTCTAGTTCTTTAATTTATTTTAATCTATTTGTTTATAAGTTTGTTTGGTTCTTAATTACTTGATGATGAATTGAAGTATTTCTGTAATGTAGTATTTTTCTATTGAATAATTAATATATATTAATATATTATATTATTGTTTTATAGTTGTATTCTCGCCGTATTCGTGTTTTATTATTAAAAAAAAATTCATATCACCGTATTCATGTCGTGTCGTACCCGTGTCCCGTATTCGCGTCCGTATTTCCTAGATCAAAGAGTTGGTTAGCTCCTAATTAGTCTCATCAAGAAAAGATTCATCCCTTACCTTCATCAGAGCTTCATCTGGAATATCTCATCATCATCCACCAGCAGATCATCATGTACACTCACATGAGCAACTACGAACTTGTTGACTTCATCCGAGCCGTCGAGTCGGAAGATTAATCCAATGACTGACGAGGCCTAGAGCATGCTTTAAATATAACTCATTTATGTTTGAGTTCAAAGGAAGTCCATCAACACACACAGTGTCAAGTTATTCCCAATGGATTCATACAATTTTATTTTAGTAAGCTTCCTCCTCGCTAGTGCAGCTCAAGGTTGTAACCTTGTTGTTATCTTGCTTCTTTAAGCATTACTTTCTTGTTTAATCTAAGTTCCGTGCACTTACTCTCTCTCATTATTACTCCCAAGTCTTTCAATTAATGACCAGCAGTTTGATGTTTATTTTCTCAAGTTAATATAAGGAGTGTTTGTTTTCGGACGTTTGTGTTACTGCATCTTTAGGACCGAAATCTTGTATCACCGATAAAGTTGTAAATGATCTTCGTTCCATACTCAATGTTAATTATAAGAAAGTTACAAGATAAGAGTGGTATTTGATTGTCTATTAAACTTAAATACAAAAAGAGCATTTCAAAGAAGTCAACATAAGCTTTTAAGATCGAAGTGACTAAACTTACGAAAGAATCATTTCTATTCTCCGTAATCGCTCAAAATCAAATAAGGAAAAGACCACAAAAATTTAGCTTTGACAATTAAAAATATTTGTTTGGCTTCCAAATAACTTGGTTGAATCCAGTTAACTAGCAAATTTGGACGTGCAAGTATTTTAAGCCTAACTAGCAAACTTGGGCTGACACGCCTGCAACAGAGAAAATTACCATTGTACCCATGAGGCATACTTTGAGTCAAAACAATGCTCAATTCACCCCGAATCCATTACACCATGTCTGCAACTACGAACCATGGTCCAAACCCTCTCTCTCCATATATGTTATATGTAAGTATGTATAGATATATAAATGAATTTAATGAGAAACACGAACTGCTCAGCAACATCAACCATACCCACAACGTCTCAACAAATGGAAGAGGTCAATGTTTCTTTGCTAGCAAAATTCCCAATTTTTTGTTCAATCGGTATTTTAATCTCGATTTAGCTCAAATTTGTCGTAATGCAGAAGATTACGGTTGCTTTTGGGCACCAGGTGTTGTTCACTGTCCCTCTATATAATTTTCAAGGGCATTTTCGTCATGAAATTTATTATACATAACACGAGTAGCACTTGATATTAACTGTTACTTTTCAAATGATGGACTCGGTGCAAATTGCTAAAACCATGATAGTAAAAGGAGTGATCTGAAAAAATAATAGTTATAAGTGAGTTTGATACAAAATAGTAGACAATATTTCAAAGGGACTTTTTTACCCTCTACTTTACTCTAATATATATATATATATATAGAATAATGATCTCTTGCTCACCGGTGAATAAGAAATTCATCCACACCAAACACAATAATCGTTAAATGTGATTGCTAAGTTTATTTTAATAATTACCTTTTTTTATATTAATCACATTTAACGGTTATTGTGTTTGGTGTGAATAAATTTCTTGCTCACCAGTGAACAAAAAATTCATCCACACCAACCACTATAATCATTGGATATGATTGCTAAATTTATTTTGATAATTATTATTTCTATATCAATCACATATGACGATTACTGTGTTTAGTTTGAATAAATTTCTTGCTCACCAGTCAAAAAGAGATCATTACTCTGTGTGTGTATGTATATATATATATATATATATATTCAAATGTTTTTGAAACTCGACCTCATATCTTCTCAAACTTTATTCACTTATCCTTCGCTCCAATTACCTTCACTTCCGTTGGTCAAACAAGTATAATGGAGATCTTGTATGACCTAACAAGTTTTGATTTATTTGAACGAACTTCATTTTGTTTTCTTTAACTTGGAGAAAAGTGTGTCAAGGACTCCGCTTCACCTGTCCCAATCCTTCCTTGTGTCCATTCATTGTACTAAAACTACTTTCTGTAACAAAGGCAGAGAGAAAAAGGTCCTCAGAGAAACAAGGGCAATTAAATAAACTCAAAACTTTCAACACAACACCTCCCGAAATCCAGAGTCCAAGCACAGTTGACATGGTGAGAGAGAACAAATGGGGGGGCATTTAATTGAACACTGGTTGAATATATACACACCATCTATCGTATATTTTTTGATCGAGTCTATATACACTTTACTGCAGGTGACATTATCAAAACTCAATACCACTATTCAGCTGAACAGAGAAGGCAGGCCTGCCAACATTGCCAAGAGGAATTTCAACTCTCACAACCATCCCTGTGCTCCCAAGATTTCCATTCCACTTGGACCTTCCAAGCTGAATCAGGGAGAAAAATGTCAAAAACCTCAAAATAATGGCTTCACATACTAATTTTTTGAAGAGACAATCATAGAAGAAGAAAAAATATCATCCAACTGCTAACCAACACAAGTGAGGTTCAAGTGCAGCATCAACCAAACAAACCAACAGTATTACTGAATTAGGCAGTTTCTGCAATTTGATGTGTGCATCAGTTAAGGGAGGCAACCACTTACCACTATTGTTTTTATCACCTAAATCTATTTATCCACGCCTGGAAACAATCATTCCAAACAATGCATGTAATACCGTTGGGCAGACTTGTTAAAAGCCGTCTGTCACTGATTATTTCTGCTCCGACTCAAACAATTCCTTTTCTGTAATACTCCACATATGGTTGCACGACCAACTGGGGCTAGTGCAGAATATGCAAGCATTCTCTTTTCATGGGACAAATAGACCCTGCTGGAAGTTTTACTAAGAAACACACACACAGGAACAAACAAAAAAAAGGACTCACATATAGCCTAAAGAAATATTAGAAATAAATAGTATGTAGTCCTCTCCTTTCATGTACAAAATTTCCAGAGTGAACTTGATATATATGTTGTTATGCAACTAGGGTAATGGGAAATGGATCTCAAACATGCCAACAGGGCCAACAAAAAAAAAAGGCACACACACTAACTATTAAGGCACAAATATAAATTAATATACATAAACTATTTCATGCAGGTATGCGCATTTAGTGTTGGTATGCATCCAAGCATCCAACCTGTCAAATCCCAAACAGACGCACTGCTAAATTAATATTTTTATATTATTTTTTAGAGTAAAATAATGTTTTATGTAACATAGTGTTCAATGTAGGCATTTCACTTGTTTTGAAGCAATAATATATAAAACTGAATTATCGGATATGTTTTTTAAGTGCATTTCCAACCAAAAGTGTCAGACACATCCCATACCCATGTCCCAGAATTGTGTGTCAAACAAGGGTACCTCACCTACTTTTGAAGAGTCCGTGCAACATAGTATATAAATATATAATTCTGTGCATGCCAATCGCATCTCATGTATTTAAGTATAAGTATTGTTATCCACCCCCTCTCTTCTCCTTCCTGGTTTCTCTTCATCCCCCTTTTTATTCCCACCATTTCTGGCATGGATACACAACGAAGTGGACAGTTTTAATATTGATCTATAGGATCATCAATGCCATATTCTGATACACTATAAAGTATATCTAAGGGCGATGTCAAGGGATCAAACTCCGCCTGTATTTCTTTACATAGTCAGTCTCAAGCCCGGATAAAGGAGGGTTGTGTTAGGTAACTTGACAACCAACATAAAACTGTCATGACCAATATGAAGGTGGACTCCGTAGTTGGAAAAAAGGCTTGGTGGTTGTGGTTGTTGTTGTTGTTGTGGTGATGTCAAGGGATCAAGAAATTCATTTCACTGTGAGTTTTCGGGGCAATGACAATTCATTAATTACGATATTTTTGGAAAAAAGGCTTGATGGTTGTTGTTGTTGTTGTGGTGATGTCAAGGGATCAAGAAATTTCTTTCGGCGTGAGTTTTAGGGACAATGACAATTCATTAATTACGATATTTATTCAACCACAAAACAACATGAAATACTACTCCAAAGAATTGTACGCAGGAATGAAATGGAATAGGAATGGAATGAGAATGAGAATAGAATGGAATGACCATTCTCATTCCAATGTTTGGCTGCATTTAGAAAATGATGTGGGAATGAAATGGTAGTACCTTCCAATGTGCTATACTTTTCCATATAAGACATAATCAGTTTTAAAAATGGGACATTTGGCCAACTTTAATTTAATTACCATGTGAAAAAAAATTTACCCATTCAATTAAAACTTTCTAAATCAAGATATGATCCATCTTTCTCTTTTAGTCAAGAATAACATAATCTTTTATACGAAAAAAATTTAATACTTTATTAAAAACTAAAAGTGATAAAACAAGAACCTTACTTTTCTTTCACAACTTAAAATATAACAAGTTATAGATATGGACATGTGACAGATATATGTATATAGGCATGTGGCAAGTATATAACATACCTATTGTATATATAGAGAGAGAAATTAACGCTAATTACCTATTATATATATATATATATATTCATGGAGTGAGTTGTAAATTGCACAAAGAGTGAAATTAATGTTAATTACCTAATATATATATATCTATATAAATATATATGAGAGAGAGAAATGAACTTTTTATACCTATAAAATATATATATATTCGAGAGTAGCTGTAAAAGAGAGAGTGAGAGAGAGAGAAATTAATGAAGAGAGAGTGGATGATTTTACTAATGAGTGGGAATGGAATGGCCATTCCATAACTCAAGAAGAGGAATGGTTTTGTTGGAATGAGCATTCCAGGGAATGACTTGGAATTGTCATTCCATTTCTAATGTAGCACAACAAATGAGAGAAAGGGAATCAAAGGCGGAATGGCCATTCCATTCCACCTCCATACCAAACTAGCCCCAAGTGTACCATTTTAGTAAGGGAAATTTCTAACTTTCACATTGTATTTCAGTTAAACCGATGCTTTCATCATTTAGCTAATAAACCATGAAAAATAAGAGTTGCCCAAGTAGGAGTTTCTCAAGACAATTAGAAAGCGAAATCTTGCATTTATCAATTGACCCTAAGGTATTATACAAAGTGCAGGCTGCCTGGGGTATTATACAAAGAGCAGGCTGCCTAGGGTGTTATACAAAGAGCAGGCTGGCATTCATAAGAGCAGCACCCAGCATTTCATTGGGTACTAGAAAGCCAAAATCATTATAATCAAAACTTGCTTTCTATGGAACAAGGTAATCCAACATCACTCCCAATGAATTAGTGGATGGAAATGCCAGTAGTATAATTGGATCCCAGCTTTGAGATGTAGGTCTCAACCATAGCAGCCAGCAGACTATCAGTACTCAACATAAGCACTTAAGACAATGAAGAAACACAATTGAAAACCCAAATTCACTGGCACAGAATTAACTTACCGATACTGATGCAAATGCAGTCGGATGTGTCACAAACGCACAACCACAGATTAGACTCAGCTCCTCCTTCACAGAATTTATAAGTTCTGCTCGCAACCCAGGATTGCTTCCACCAAAGGTAGGGCATACACTGACCAGGGTACAAAAACATATAAAAGTTATAAAGCATGTAGAAACAGAAAGGAGACAGAACATAGAAACCGCAAATGAACAACATTTTGCATGCATAACAAAAAGGGAAAAATACATTTCTGCATGAACTACTTTACTAGCATCAATAAGCGCAAGGGAATATCAGAGGGAATTCAGAGATGATTCATGGAGGATGATAAATTCAGATTAGTGTGGAGCGAAAAGCCATCAGAATAATTAGAATTTGTGAAACTTTCTCAAGATAACCAAAGCAATGCTTCTGGCTTGAAGTTGAACAAACTGCACCGAAGAACCTGAGTACAATTGTCGTCTTACTTTATTTCTCATTCTTCTTTTTCTTTTCACTCCTCTCTCTCTCTCTCTCTTTTAATATGTGTGTGTGTTGGGGGGGGGGGTGGAATTTGATTGGAAAAATTACAAAACAATCATTTGCAGCTCAAGTTGCAATGTATCCCTATAAAATTTCAAATAACTAGGAATCAAAATCCATTTCATCAAAGCATTAATTGCTGCTTCCACTAAAAGTCATACACTACATATAACTCGAAGGAGGACCGAGAAAGCACTTTCACCTGAATTGGATGGTTGGCCTCACCATGAGACCAGATCTCTTCCAAGCTAAAGCTTGTGCAAGATCCAGTGTAAATGATTTATCAGGCCATTGTACTGTTGGCGAGATGCGTGTTCCCCACTTATTCTGAAAAGAGAATCAATGATTAAAATTCAGTTCCCATATACGGATTAGATAACTTGAGAATTTCTGGTCCACCCAAAATAAGAACGGCTTCAATCAGATTTTTATTGCTATGATGTCTTACAATTCCACAGCTCACCTTGCAAGAGAAACTGAACCTCATCTCCCCTGGATATTGACCCTGAGCTTGAAGAAGACCCCCGCAAAAGGGTAGGAAAGCACTGGTTGACAAGCCCTCGCCAGATACATAGGTGAACTGGCCATTTGGAAACTGCAAATCCATGAATGACTGCAAAGGGAGGGGAAAAGTAAGCCAATCCACCACAAAAAATGTAAGGATCAATATACAGCCAAAGCAACATTCACAAGAACTATGGAAAATAAAGCCAAAGAAGTCATTGACACTAAGTGTATAGCCATAAAAAGCATTTGGCTTTAAGGATGTTTGTAAAAAGTCTCCCCCCCCCCCCCCCCAATAGTTGTTAAAGGCTCAAGGAGCTAAGGCCTCCTAGGGCCTGAAGAGAGGCACGAGCCTGACTGAAGTGAGGCGCAAGTTGAATATATATTTTTTAAATATAACATTTGTAGTGAGTGAGTGAAACAATATAGAACAACTACAATTGGGAGCAAATAAAAAGTATATTCATGGCAATTAACAATAAATGAAACAGAAAAATAGATTCTAGAGTGAGTGAAAAGTGAGAACTGAGGAGATGCTTGCAATTCAATTATCTGGACATAGCAAACTATTTACATGGCAACCTCCCCATTATGAAAGTAGAATACTAAGCGCCAAAAAAAGCTATTAATCAGTGAAGCTAGATCACAACAGAATAGAGGATGTGGAGGAATTAAATTGAAGAATAAAAGAGGAAAATCATTAATTTTCTGATATGAAATTACTTCAAAGATTAAAAAAAAAACAGAAAAAGAAGAAAAGGTTCTGCAGAAAAACAGATTAAAAAAAACTGGGCATGCACAGGTTGCCCCTCGCACCTATTTGCTTGAGGCGCACGCCTCTTTCAAAGCGCCTCGCCTGGCCATACCCTAGGCGCAAAAGCTACGCCGTGCGCCTTTGACAACCATGCCCCCCCCCCCAACATTCTTCCACTTTCAGTACAATGCAGTGATTCAAGTCTCAAGTCTTCACACATTTTTGGCGGTGGATGTAAATTTAACCACACTCTCAAATTGCAACAAGTTCAGAGGGACTCAAAAAGTTCAAAACAAGAGAGAGTCAAAAATTACCAACTAAGCTCACGGGCATGCACAGAGAGAGAGAGGAACACCAACTCAAAAACACACAGACAGAGGAATTAGTCAGGACTGGATATTTTTCTTTGATGGGAACAATACACCTTTTGTGAACTACTGAACTCTCCTTTTTGAGGCACCAAAGGTTCCCAAGGCTGAATGAAGGCAATATTTTCCTAATCATTGCAAACTACCATCCCCCTCTCCTTTTCCCTATTAAACTTGGGCATTCTTGCATATTTGTTACATAGGAAACAGCAACTTGCTGATCATTGAAGAATTATATACTTGCAAGAATTGTATTATCTGGGCATCAGGCATCACCATCTCCTATTCATAGTTGTTAAAGGCTCAAGGCGCACTAAGGCGCTAAGGCTTCCTAGAGCTTGAGGCGCGAGGCGAGGCACGGGCCTGACTGAAGTGAGGCGCAAGTTGAATTTTTTTTTTTAAATATAACATTTGTAGTGAGTGAGTGAAACAATGTAGAACAACTATAATTGAGAGCAAATAAAAAGCATATTCATGGCAATTAACAACAAATGACACAGAAAAACAAATTCCAAAGTGAGTGAAATAGATTATGCAGGCTGCGTCTCGCACCTCAGAGCTTGAGCGCCTCTTTCAAAGCGCCTCGCCTGGGCATACCCTAGGCGTAGAGGCTACGCCTTGCGTGCGTTTGGCAACTATGCTCCTATTTATTCCATAAAATGTTAATACTGAAAGACTAGTAATAATTTTGTGCTCACCTCTCAATACTAGTATGTTCAGGTAAGGTCAAGTAGAAAATGTTATCTAAACTAATCAATGAATTTTGAAAAAGGGGGTGGGGTGGAACACAGCAAAATTCTACTGCTGAAAAAGCATCAGATATCAAAATTTTAATTTGCTCAGTCATTGTTTCAAACTTACACAGGCCAAAGGATTGAGACAAATCATTGACATCAACAGCCACCTTCTGTGCTTTGACCACACCGCCGGACAAAGAGAGTGCATTCCGTTCTGGAAATTTATCATACAAAATTCAAGTACACAACAAAGAAAGGAAACAATGCACATCAATTAGTAGATATGCTAAAAGAACCACTAGAGCAACGTCATATTAATATAAACAAACAAGAGAGACAGAAATACGCATATAAAAATATCCATTAGCTTAACCATCTATTTTCATTCCCATTATAAATTACTAAGTAATAGCAGCTCAGTTAGAGATTAGACATACCTTCCTATCATAACCATACCAAAGTAAGTGCTGCTTTGATAGATGAACCGGCAAAAGAAGTGTTGAATCACGGACAAAAAGTAATGGTCCTAGCTGGACAAGGAAGAGGGATGAATTCTCATTTCCAGAGGTGGAACTGCCATGTGACGCCTCTACTCTCCATAAGTCTCCCCTTGCAACCAAAGAACTTTCCACATCACGCGTTCTACTGTCATACGTTGATGTAACATTAATGGTACCCTGCATTCAAAAAGAAAAAAAATCAGCCATCATTCAAACAACAACACAAAAGAACTAAATGAAATCAGACAGACAACTTAACTAATATACAAACTATAATCAGCAAGCTGTTCTCAATATATTATTATTATTATTTTTTTAAGTCGTTCTCAAAATACTTAATGAAAGGAATGATTTCATCCAAGGATCCATCATCCCCCCACCCCCCTCCCCCCAAACAAAGAAAAAGAAAAAGAAAAAAAAAAAAGAGAAGAAAGAGCTCTTGGATGTGATGATGATACCGGAAAGAATGAGAGCAAGCTACAATGCCTTAAAAAATATAGTCACATTATCACATCATTTCGAAGATCTTATTGACGACAACTCAAATAAAAAGAGAGAGAGATTCAAATCTGTTAGTTTGGAGTTCCAATCCACATGATGCATTCTAGATAGACAGCACAACACCATGTTTGTCTTTGAACTCCACTTATAAGCATGTCACCAAACAGAGAGCAAGAGTATCAATGTATAGTCATGGCATAAAAAGAGAAAATATAATTCATAAAACATGATATGCTATATAAATCCAAGAGAAAGGTCCAATCTAAAGCAAAGGTCAAATATCCACCCATAAAAAGACACTATTTAATAAGATGAAAACAGCAAAATGAGAGCTTACATTAGGGCAGATGCTCCTGAACATTTATCAGATATCTCAATCGTGATCAGAAGCTTTTCGACACTTATGGACAAAGGAAATGATTCCATTACTATTAAGTTCAGAATATAACTCAAATGTAATCATGAAACTCCATTGATCCTTTAACTGTTGCATGTCAAATAAAAACATTTATTCCAAGAAGAATTAATTGTAAGAAATTGAAAAGTGAAATTAAGCTTAGACTGGATAAAGAAAGGGAAGTATGCCAGAGGACCACAGAACATTTCAATCATAACTTAATTTAGGAATGCCCTATGCAAATCAGTTCTCTTAAGTTGGATATCTTCCACCCCTTATTATTAACAATTAAATATGAGTATAAGACTATAAGCCATGTGTTAAGTCCACTGAGGAAATTTTATTGTTGATCTAACTGTAAAATGATTAAAGAAAATACTTCCCTACAAGTCACCCTTGACCAGGCCAAAACCAAGGTAAAGTTATATTCTTAGAGCAAGTCAACATTTGATGGGGTTGAGCAGTTCGAGGCTCAGGTTCAATGCATTCCTACCCTAAACTCCTCGACTAAAGTTTAATGTTAAAGGCCCACCCCAGACTCAATTGCACCCTAACCCGTATGTTAGGTAATATCATAATTTCACAGAAGATCCATCGCTTTGAAGATTAATGATATACAAGCCAACTATACAAATGGACTAAAACACAACCACTTGATACATGTGGGTTCACATGATGCCATTTTTTTCTTTTTTCTCCCCTTGTTAGGTTAAAATTTTCGGCCTCCAATACTTATTAAAAAAAAAATCAGCATTGTCACTTGAAATATCAGTTCCCTTAAAAGTGTTTGTAATCTAACAAATCATATACAACAACGTAAATTGCAGTTTTGAGATATAGTTTCAGAATAAACATGTTAATAGCATCTCTACTCAATGGGATCAAATAAAATCATTCATATGGAATGGCAAATTTTACCTGTGGTCTACCAAGTTGACCAGACGTCTTTAAATTGAAACCCGTAATCTCCTCATCCATAGACCCATTCGAAACCGTATCATTTTCAGCAAACCCAGAATCCCTGAAACGCTCCGCAAGGGATCCCAAATCCTCCTGCATGGTTATACCCACATTCGTTCTTTGGCTATTCAGCTCTGTCCGCAGTGATGCAACTGCAATCTCGTCTTGCCGAAAGGGTACCGGCAACCTCCTGAAAAACTGCTGAACTACACCATTCAAAGAAGCCCCAAAGTCCGCCCCAGCTTGCCCTAACCTGTTCCCGATATCAAAAATTGCCGAAACCCCATTGATTCCAGAATTATCAGTTGCAAGCCCAAAATCCCTTTTTGCAAAATTCTGGCTCGGGAACTCGACATCAAAAAAGTTGCCTTTTTGGGGATTCGGCCATGAAAATGATGGAGGACTAATGTGAGAATGAATTAATCCCGTAAAACCCTGAGCAAGCCTGTCGGCAAAATCTTGACCATGCCTCTGAACCTCTTCCCATGCTTCAAATGATCTCTCCATCGACATTTTGTAATAACGTAAACTATCAACAATCGACTATAAATGATTTTTCAATGAATAAAATGATGAGGACAAACATGCCCGAAGAGTTGCAAGATTTTAATCATCTATTGAACAAAGATACGCGAGATAGGAGGCCAAAGGCACAACTTTTACCGTATACGTAGTCGAATTGAAATTCAATTCCGAGTTAACATCTAACCGCAGGCCCAAAGACAACCAAGGTGGAGAATCCGTCAACTCGTATCTTTGATTTGCAAAATCTAAAAGATTGCAACTGTGGCGCTTCTGATTTCCAGAACCAGTTAAACCACGGATTTTATTGATTCAATTTTCGAAGATCAGAGAATGAATTTTGATTTTGATGTTCATGTTCGAAGCTCAGGAAATATGAAATTAGGGTTTTGATTTGAGAAGCTGAGGCGCAGAGACCATCGCGGTAAAGAAATAACTAAAACAAAAAAGGGATGAGCTAGGGTTTCGTTGAAGAAAGATCGAATTTCCAGAGACGATTATTGTTGAGAAAGAAATAATAGGAAAGGATCGAATTTCGGAATTAGGGCTTGTCCGATTCCGACTTGCTTCAACTCGGGATAGGAACTGAAACTTGGCAAATACTCGGAAACAGTGTAGAGAGAGAGAGGTTCTTCGGTGTGATAACGAGAGGTGGGGACGGGGTGGGGGTGCGTAACGCGCACGCGGTTTTAGTGTTGCCACGTTGATAGTAATGTCTAGTGGTTCGTGAGGATAGAAATTTCATTTCAGCGAAAGTGACTTGGGTGTGCGTGGGGTCCCCAAGTGGGCCTCTCGTGACGTGCCTACGAAAATTCACAGTCGGTTGGATGGATTATTTCATGAGTTAAATTCGTAAAACTTCCTCTTAATATAAAAAATTCTTATAAAACTTCATGAATTTTTAAAAACTTTCCTCTACTATCAATTTTTCTCATATAAGGACAAAATTAAACGACTCCATCAATTTGATAACGAAATTATCAAAATATCCTTCCTTTATTTAATAAAATAAATTCATTAAAAAAAAGTTATTTGTAAATGACGGATGTATCCTTTACGAAAGGGCAATTTGAGAAAATTAGAAAGTAGAGGGGGTTTCTTGATTGGGTTAAAATCATAAAACTCCCATTTACTATAAAAGATTCTCATAAAACTCCCTTACTATGAGGGCATTTTAGTCATTTTAATTTCAACAGATGCGTCAAGGGTACGTTAGTCATTTACACACCACTTATCAGTTTACGTGAGATGCACATGCGATTTCTCCGTTAATTTCAACGAAAAACTAACGGGAGGGGACAAATTGATTGATTTTTTAGTATAGGGGGTTTTATGAGAATTTTTTATAATAGAGGGGGGTTTTATGAATTTAATCCTTATTTTAATATATATATATATATATATATATATATATATATTAGTGTACGTTCATGCCTACGAGAGTATCATACAGAAAGATATTTTGATCCACAAAATTGATTTTTGGAAAAATTAGATTTTGGTAACCAAAATAAAAAAAAAATACTTTACAGACCTTAAACTCAATAAAAGATAAATAAGGACTAATTTTGAAAAATAATTGCTAATGAGTTAACATCTAACTTTAATGAAAATGCTAAATGACACGAATTTAATTCGTGTTATTAAGTCTCAAATGACTTGACTCCTGATGTGACAACCAGTTCCAACTTTATTTAAAATATTTTTATTTTCTACTTTTTTTTCTCTCCAATATATTTGTAATTTGTAAATTACGCATCGACAAAGAACTGGATAATGAAGAAGCAGCCCTGCTTGACTAAGGGAAGGACCTTAACAATGGCAGTCTCGAGTCCGTTAGAGTTATCTCAGGTTACATTTGGGGTTAGTAACTCTAATTTATGTTGATTGGGTGATTGTATAGGTGTATACATCTAGGGTTATAGTATGTTTCAAGAGACAATTGTAAATCGTGAAAATGAGAAATTGATTTCTAACTCAAATGTGAAAATGAATGATAGTGCTAAGGAGAAGGGCTCAACCCTGGATAGGCGGTGGAAACTACCAAGCTCCATTAGATGCCCCCTGTTCATGAGGGTCACTTGTCGGACATCAGGAACATATATATATATATTTTTTTGGCGGGCCCCGTCTAACGCGTGTGGCCATGCGCTTGTCGCCCGGCACCCAGACATCAAAAACATTTGGTGTTTTGACGGATACTTGAACCACTAGCCTGGCCAACCATCTTTTTTTTTTTCACGGGCCCGAACTTACACTCGTGCGTAGGACACGCGCTTGGCGCCTGACCTTGGCCAGTCTGATTTCTTCTTTCTTCTTGGCCAATTTCTTCTTGAGCCCGCCGCTTGGTCGGGCTTTTTTCTTCCTGGGCCCGCTGTTTGGTCGAGCCAATTTCTTCTTGGGCTCGCTATTTGGTCAGGCCAGTTTCTTCTTTGGCCTGCCTAGGGATGGCAATTTGCCCCGCCCTGCCCCGTTTAAAACCCGTTTACGAAATCGTTTAAGGAAACGAGGTGGGATGGGGTTAGGAAAAATAACCCGCGCTTAAACGGGGCGGGGACGGGGTAAGACCCTACCCCAACGGGTACCCGCGCTCGTTTAAGTATATATATATATTTATACTTATATATATAATATATGAAGGAAATATTAATATTATATATATCATACAACTATACAAGTTTGTTATATCAGTAATAGATGACTTAATATTAGTCATTGTGTTGCATGCACCTAAATTATTTTTTGTGTATATGTATCGAAATATCAGATTTATTATTATAAAAAAATTTGCATTAAAAAAAAAAGTATAAACGAGCGGGGCGGGGAAAGCTAAACGGTTATGGGAATGGGGAAGTCAAAACCCGCCCCGCCCCGTTCATATACAGTTGTGAGGCAGAAAAAGTTAAACGGTTGTGGGGACGGGGAAGTCAAAACCCACCTTGCCCCGCCCCGTTGCCATGCCTAGGTCCACCGCTTGGTCGGGAAGGTATATAAGAACCCGATATATATATATATATATATATATATATATATATATAAAATGATTGTCACTTTAAAAAATCGAACCTTATCTAATAACCTCTAATGGTCTCACCCTAACCATTATGACAACGACTCACTTGATTAATAAACTTTAACTAATAAACTCCATAGCACAGCTATTGATAAGCCATGCAACAACTTTGGTGGGACTTACCCGCCATTTACTAAAAAAAATTTTAACAGGTTATGTCCCCGTAGGGTCGGTTGACAATGTTCTCGGGATTAATTATCCCGTCTTTTTCATTAAAGTCCCTTTGAAGAGGTGTGTCCCCACAAAGCCATGTCCCCGTAGTTGAGCTGGGCCCCCGTAGGGCTAGCCGTGTATAAGGCTGTGTCCCCGTAGGATTGTGCCCCCGTAAGATTATTTTAACAATGTTCTCGGAATTCATCAATCCCGCCTTTTTCATTAAAGGTCCTCCTTGGAGGTGTATCCCCGCAGGGTTATGTCCCCATAGGGATATTTTAACAATGCTCTCGAAATTCATCCATCCCGCCTTTTTCATTAAAGGCCCTCCCTGGAGATGTATCCCCGTACAGTTGTGTCCCCGTAAGGTTGTGCCCCCGTAGAGCTATTTACTTTTTGTTTTAGTAATAATAACATATTTTGAAACAAAAACGACTGTTATTGATATTTTAGTAACTAATAAAGAATTATTCGAGCAAAAATTTCGGAGATATCGTCCTAAGGCTCGATATTAAATTGAGTTTCAGCTAGAATTATTAAAGTAAACGCAACTTTTAAAAGAAAATTTTACTGGTGGCACTTCCTCATATGCTCAGCATTTCAAGGATGGCCCAATTGCCTCCCTTCTAATGTATCTAGTCAATATGCCCCATGCCTCATCCAAGTCCACCAGAGATAACTCTGATTTCCCCCAATAGATGATTTTTTCAAGTGTTGTCATCTTTACCATCCCCATCCCATTGGCAGTTCCATGTTCCCTTCTCATCTCCAGCCATGTATCTTTGTAGTTGGCCCTTACAAATCAGACTTTCAATCTGCCTTTTCAAGTCTATGCACTCATCTGTATCGTGGCCATGGTCGTGATAGAACTTTCAATACTTATCGTGGGACCTTTTGGATGTATCGGTTCTTAGTTTTGGGGCCAGACAACAGCCGGGTCATCTTGGATATAGAGGATGATTTGACTTATTGACGTGTTTAAGGGGGTAAAGTTGCTGAATCCCTTATCACGACACGATACTTTATTGGTCTACTCCCGTGACATTCTGCCATATTTGGGGTCTCTATCTTCCTCCTTGGAATGTCCCCCCTTTTTCTTGTCTACCTTTTTCGCATCAAGGGTCTCCTCTGTGTTCATGTACTTTTGGGCCTTTACGAGTAGCTCCCATGAATGCAGTAACTACCACATTGTCGTCCAGGGCATCAACCTGCAACATCTACCTATTAAACTGGTTAACGTAGTCTCGCAATGACTCCCCCTTAGTCTGTCTTACGTTCAGGAGATAGATGGCGGACTTTCTGTGTCTTCGTGCGGCAATAAAATTGACTACAAACAATTGGCTCAGTTATTTGAAGGAATGTACAGATGTCGGCTTCAGGTTGTTAAACCATGACCGGGGCAGAACCCTTCAATGTAATAAGAGAAGCTCTACATAGAATTTCATCCGGTATTCCTTGGAGGTGCATCAGAGCTTTGTAAGTCTCCAGATAATCTAGCGGGTCCTTGGTCCCATCAAAGCTTTCAAGGGTGAGCATCTTGAACTTGTTGGGCAAAGGATAGTTCATTATCCCCACGGAGAAAGGGAGGTATGTTTGCTGGACCAGCTCATCTACTGTAGCAGGGCCCTTCCCCTTTATGGCGTGGATTATGTTTTCTACCCTGGTTCTGAGATCCTACATCTCCATGTCATAATAGGTAGTTTTCCCTGGGTGCCCTGAGTCTCCACGGGGTTGGTTCTTTTCGAGTGGGACTAGGTGATTGGGGTTCGTCCCACCTCCTACTCGGCTCTGAGCTGCGTCGTCCGTTGGGACTTCACTGTCTCGCCCAACACTATCCCCTTCTGGATCAACAGTCTAAGGTGACCCAGCGATGGTACTGGCACCACAGGAAGGAGGCGCTGTAGAATTGCCACATTTTGTTAGAGTATCTGGGCCAGACTTTGATTTAAGTTTCGGATCTGGCATTCCAATGATACGATCCATCCCTGGTCGTTTATGATTTCGGGGCGTGCCCTAGGAAAGTCCATCGGTCCAGGGGGTTGTATGCCTCCCTGTCCTGCAGCTGGCATGTTACAGCCGGGAAGATCAGGAGCGGCAAGCGGGCCCTGTCCGACTGGAGGGCCCTGTTCGCCAGGAAGGTCATAGCTGACAGGAGGATCCTATGCAATTGGAGGATTGTGACCCGCAAGAGGGCCCTGCGCAGGAGGGTCCTGTACGGCCGTAGTCTCTAACCCAGATCATAGGTGCATCATGTTTCTTATATGATTCGTGTAGAACAATCAAGTTTGTGATTGGTTCCCACAGACGGCGCCAACTAATGAAGGAAAAAATCCATCCTGAACCGGTCAAACGCCAACCTATAAAAAATGACAAGAGAAGAGTAATTGAGAAGGCACCGACGCGGTGCTAGCCGACTACGCTCCGACAATCAAGTCAGAAATCGAGAAGGCTTTTCAAAGCTGTAAAAGAACTCAAAGAGTATTAATTGCGTACCTTAGTATATTGACTGTCTTGTATTTATAGTGACCAAGTGAAGGTGTGCCATAGTAAAAATTTATCCCTTCAGCTTTCCTTTCACGTCACCTTAGCACTATTCTCCCACATTACACGTTTCATATTAGGAGTCAAACATCACATCAATTAGAATTAGTTATCTACAGTTCTAAGTAGAGTCAAAATCAATTTCAATGATTCTTTAATTTTGAAATCGAAACCATTAAAGCATGGAACCACATTTCTTGTGCAAAAATATTATCTTACGACATTTGAAAATAATTCACAACTCAGTACTAAAATATTAGCTGGACCCTGAAGTTGTCTTTCGGAAAGTAACTAATGCGGATAGAAGGTGACCATTACAGTCCTTACTCCTAACTAACTAGTCATAAACAACTTCACAAATTGATAAAGAAGCAAAACACTTCAATTTGGGAACTCTTCATTTACATAATGAGTACCTATCCCATTGAAAAATTAATTAGATAAATAAGATAATATATACATCAGTGAAAGAATTTAGATTGTTGGAGCCTTGGAGGATAACCTGCGACTACAAAATTCCAATGGTTGTATGTGTATGTATAGATGTGCATTACAATGGCAGTGGCCAGGTTCTAGAATTGAAGTTTGCTTTCCCAGACATCAGCATCAATCCAACAGAGTTCAACACTTTCTGTATTGTTTGTAAATGTGATTCAAGCTATGTCACTAACGATATAGTGACTTGGTTGTGTTTGCATGCCATGTTAGGACTTAGGGTTATATATATATATATAACTGGTTCGATTTTAGTTCTGATTCCAAGGATATATATATAATAACTGGTTCATTTTAGTTCTAATTCCAAGGAACCGTTTGGTACTAATGGACTTGGATCCGGAACCGTAACGAACAATTACTAAAATTTTGAACCAGAATTGTAGCAAACGGCTCGATTCGGTTTAGCTAACTATATTTATCAAATAAATTACACTAAACAATCATGAGGTGAAGATTCATGTCATCCAACCGTCAATTATTTACCATGTAACGTAAGAGTGAAACATTTAGATACTGTTAATATACACCGAGACAATCCCATTATCAGGCTCATTTGTGTACCATTCAAACAATTTTGGTATGCAAAAGGTTGATATGTGGCTGTTGATCCAACAACCGAAAATATACCCACCCAGCAGGAGATATTAATCACCAACTCATTAATACAAAGCGAGCCTAAATGCAAAAGCGACAAATTTTATTTCATACACAAAATGGTTAACCGAGAGCAACACCTATCAATTTAAAATAATTATGTGACTTAGATTAATTCTATTGCTTTATTTATTGTTGCTTGAGAACGTCACAATTATGAGTAGGTGAGTCTTCACGTCCCTCGAGAAAAGCAAAATTGTGTGACTTGAGTTATTTTTACCAAACCTAAAACAAATGACAACATAATGTGCCATGAGAAGAGAGAGACACAACTCTCTTGATTGAGGAATAACAATAATAACTCAGATTCTTCTTAAACAATGACATTGCAATTAACACATCACCATCTCATGAAAAGAGAAAGACCATTACAATGTTATCATTAATAAATATAAGATATAAAAAAAAAAACGAAATAGTAGCCAGTACAGCACATTAAAATGTTAAAAAATATAAAGGGCTAAGATGTTCACTATATCTAATTTCAACACAATGCTTAACCACTGAAATACAGTCTATTTCACTTTCAAATCTATTAATATTGCTTTTAAATGCCAAACCAGGAGTCGGTGACAGCCGATCCTTCCTGTATCTCAGAGCTTTCACGAATATCTAAACTAAAAGAAGAAAGGATCAACCTTTGAAGAGCTGCTATACATAATTTTAAAGGGAGTAAATGAAAAATAACAGAGGGAAGCAGAGTGACATCTTCATCCTTTTTTTATCCATTCCATGGAGCAGTTGAACAACATCAACGGACTAAAAGTTCATATCACATAACCATTGACCTTCTACCATATGGATTCCTTTATCTGCAATGCAATACAATAAAATACAATACAGATCAAGTAATAAGTCAAACAACAATATTATGGATCTCATGGACCAACCAATCCAATTACATAACCGTGCCAACACACCTGGTTGTTGAGCTCCCAAGAGTAAGCTCGAGATCATCTGAACCACACTCCTCATGAATCCTTTCTCCTTCCCATGGCTTTACCAGTCCTGTTGTATTGATTCCAAAAGCAAACTCATCAGAAATTACTTCAGACATTGGAACATCAGCAGTATGATCAGAGCCTGGCGCAATAGCAGGAGAGCAAGTCCCACTCTGCCCTGGAGTCCACATGCGACAACCACCACCTGCTAAAGCCTTTTCCTTGAAGCCAAATGGGTTTGAAGAGCCGAAACTGAATGTTGGAGAAGTTGGCCCACCTTGGGGGATTCGAATACCAGCAAACCACTCCGAATCTGGAAGGATCTGACGGCCAGGGCTTGGTGGGGTGGAAGATGGAAGGAATGGGTATTGAGGCCCGGCCCAGAATGGGCGAGCAGAGGAGGAGTCATCCCAGTCATTTCTGATTCGAGGGGTTCCGGCAGTTGGGGAGCTCAGTGGAGGAGTGACAGGAGCACTTATGGAGCCACCACTGAAGTATAGATAAGGAAGCTTGGAGGAGGAGGCTGATGAGGATGCAGACGAAAAACTTTTTAGCCATGGGATGAGGGAACTACTGTCTGCATTAGCGTTAGCAGCATAAGAGGATGAGACAGGGCTTGGGAAGGAAGTAGAGGCTGGGCTTGGATTGTAGGAAGTGCAAGTGCTTGGTTGATACGATGAGCATGGGCTTGCTGACACAGATCCACCCACAATGTCCATGCGTTCGAAAGGCTTGCATCCCTGCAGAAACTGGAAGATGATTAGAGGCATGTAAAACACAACCGAAGCATGAAGAGGGTTTAAAGGATGACCCAATATCCGATTTCCATTTATATCAGGCAATGACAAAAGCTCCAGATGCAGCATCCAGCTTAGAAAATTTAGCACAGATGAGATAACCATATCTTTCACTTCAGCTCACACACATAAGCCCAAGCCCAAGCACTTTCAACCTATGCATAAAGGACACTTCCATTGTAGTTAATTCCTAATTTGTTGCCAGACAATGAACATTATTTTGAGACTGATACCTATTTTACACTGTTTTATTTAGGAATCAATAATAAACTCCTTGTTCTAGCATTTCATCACTCAGAATCGGGTGTACCATGTCAAACAGAAAAAAGTTTAAACCTTCTGTTACTAGATATTCCCTTTTGTGCCATTGTAAAGGCTTGCATCTTCTCACCAACGTACTCACAAGTCTTTCTGGATATAGACAAACAACCTCAAGCAGGCTTCTCTAATCTTACAACTGGCCTGTTTACATTCCCATAGGGATGTCATTTCTCCACTCTGCTCATATCTGGGACCCTAACAAACATGCAGTGTTTGATCCAGATTGCTCCAAGTCCACGATGTCTAGGTTCACAGTCTACCTAGATCTTCTTCTTTTCCCCCTTTTCTTTTATTATGTGTGGAATGCATTAACCCTTTAATCCTATGGACAATAGTATCTTTAACCTCTCTCTACTCAGCAATCAGCTTGAAGCAGCACTTTTGCCAACAATCTTATTATTCCCAAGTGATCACCTCCAATACTTGATAATTAATAGACTGCTGGGCATTTGCCCGTTTCTTGACTTGTGGATGCAATAGGCTAGAAAGAAATCCATCTCCCAAGATGAGATGAGATGAAGAATCCAGGTTCCAGAGCTAGCATCATGTGTGTTTATGTGATGACAACACAATAGATGTAATATTTTTGCCATATAAAATTATAGGGGGGCATCTATCAAAATGTATTCAGGTAAGAATGTAAATTAAAAGACAAGTTAAATATTTAAGAATACAAACAAAGATTCTCCCATTGTTTATCGACTAATCATCCCCAAAAACCAAAAATTATACTACAAATTAAATTCATCACTAAAAATGTCAAAATTATGCACATTGAGCAAAGCTTATCCAAGTCGTTTGGTCTATTGGTTAGCTATTGTCCTAGTTCTCAGAAGCTACGTAGTGCTAATGCAATCATGGTAAGGTACTCCCTAAGATGCACACATACTCTTTAACAAAGGTGCCGTATCCATGTCGTGGGTCTAACAGAATAATTCAGATACTTCAAGACATTTGTTCAACCTTGTCGAAATGCTAATGCTTCAGAAATAAATTTCTTTATTTCAAGCATTCTCAGCATATCATAATAGGAGTCATAATTGACCAATCTTATGAATTTGATATTGTATACATGGCCACATAATCAACCAAATTGTAAAGATAAAAATACAAGTACGAAAGTAGAAATATATATAATATGATGATTTAATTACGGTAAAAAATAAATAATAGGATGATCTTTATGATAGTTGTCTTCATCTTCCACATTATACAGTTCTAAATATAGGAAGTAAAAAGTAATCAAAGCTATATATATTTGTCTTACAATGTATAAATATTAATTGAAATTTGTATGTATATTACCCTTTCTTCTCGCTAAGTGTTTGGTCCTACCTTTTTAAGATTTATCTTGTCAATGTATTATCATATCTGTAACTCCGTCTCCAAATATGCAATCTGATTTGAGCTACTACATACAAAATAAAATAAAATAAAATCCATAATACAAAAATTCTTTATGGTCATGAACTAAATGCACTCCCATCAGGAAAAAAGGACCAAGTCCTTGTTGGTAATAAAAAATATTTGGTCATTTTTGCAACTTTTGCTGAACATTGCAGTACTATTTATTGGAGAGCCGAATCTTTCCATTCAATAGCAGAGTAATTTTATAGTACAGTATAGCACGTTTAAGTACTACACACTGGTTCTGACTCTTTTCACCTAAACAGAAAAAATTACCATTTAAATCCACACAGCTGAAATGACGTCTTTCTTGGGCAGAAGTGGTTTGCGAAAGTAGCAATTTTTAGTTGCAAATTTAGCAGTGGATTTAAGAGCCTCTAATCAATAGAATACTTTTATCTTTAATATACCATAACGGAAAGCAAAAAAATTTATAGAAATTGTCTTAATATAACTAATTGTTATCGGAATAACTTAGAAAATATTTATCTTGCATTTTTTAACTGAATATTTATCTTGCACTTTATATAACATTAAGTTACAAATTTTCATTTTATATAAATTTAAGTTGTTCTTATGTAAAAAGCAATGACATGGAGGAAAAATCATTAAAGAACTCACTCAAAAAAATATATTGATTTCCATATTGAATGTTCTAAAAGCAAACTCTTAATTAAATGTAACAAGAATAAATCATAGGAAACAATGACATGAATGAAAATCATTAAAGAGCTCAGTCGAAAAATTTAGTGATTTCCATATTCAATGTTCTAATAGCAACTCTTAATTAGAGGTAACAAGAATAAATGATCGGATTTTTATTTTTTTTAACCGTATAAATGATCGGAATAATGGAACTGTAAAAGAACAAATTTCACGAAAAGAGCACAGAGAGAAAAATCTCCATATTGGAGAACTGAACTAAACTGGAAAAAGGTCTGTTCACTCTTTTGCAATAAACCAAGCAAAGACTGATGTTGCACCATATCCGGGTAAGAGAAAGAATCCTTGTGATACCGAAACTACCCCTTGCAGTTGTCGCTTTTCTGGATCCAAGCGGGAGATTAAAGAAGATATTTTGGTCAATCAACAGGGACATTGGTGTCTTCTCAATGTATATGTGTAGTTTCAGTTCTCTAAGTCATCGCGAGCCTTAGAAAGTTAGAAGGGAATCTAACGCGGCCACGAAAGCAAAGGAAGGAAAAGAAGAAAAGGAGCATGCGCAGCTTCACAGTTCCGATCGGATCTAACGTAGAATGGTGAGGGAAAAGAAAGGGAAAACTAAGAATCTAAACCTTCTGGCCCGTAAAACCTAATCTTAACCAACACCTGTTACTTCATACTGCTCCATAGTGATGGCCCTAATCTGCGCTACTTGTATCCCGCGCACGTTAGGAGAACTGCGCAATAATGCTTTATAAACTGCTAATATGCGCCACTAGAGTCATAATGTTTGGAACAACTGCTAAAATGGGCACTGGGCTAGTCATAACATTGGCAAAACCCAACTAAAATGCGCCACCAGGATCCGGCGCACTATAACAAAAAGTGAATGCAAGGACAGAACTGGTTCGATGGATACATGAGCTCCGAGTTACCACCGGAGTTCAGCGCCGAGACGACTGATTGGTCAAGCATGACCTCGCGGTGCTAAAATGCGCCGGGAGAGCAAACATCAAACATAATTTCAAGGAAGAAGCGCGATTTGAAAAAAAGTGATCTGATTGAGGATAGAGTTTTGCGAGTTTGTACCTTACGGTAGGTGGTGCCGTCGGGTTCGACGGTCCAGCCGGCCTCGTTGCAGAGAGCTTTGAGGACCTCGTTGTTGTCGCAGTGCTTGGGCAGTTTGTAGTTGCCGTACATCCGAAGACCAGCGAAGATCTTCGCTGCAATCGCTCGCCTTCTCCTCTCTCTCCTCTTGTTGTTCTCCCTCTCCTTCCATGTCGGCAGCCTCGTCCCCGACGTCATATTTTTCCCTTCTCTCTCTTTCTCTAAAACACAATCTCTCTCTCTATAGATATGTATAGTGTATATATAATTCTCTCTATCAGGAAAAGATTTTAGTATAAAACAAAATCAAAAGATTTAAGTCATCTAATTAAATTTGCTTGAAACAAAGATCAAACACCAATGGAAAACCGGTTTTCGACTTCCAAACTGATGAATGTAACCAGCACGACTCCAATTTTGGAAGAAATTTGAACTAAAATTGCTCAAGAACCAGCAAAAATTAAACTGATCTGAAAAGAAAAAAAAATATCTGATCAACACAACAACAATTCCGAAAGAAAAATCGAATGAGACCCAACTGAAAGAGAAAAACAAAATCGCTGAAGTGCAATACGAGATCTGAATTTGGCGAGTGAAACTGCGATCAAGTTGCTAAAAAATCAGGAAATTGAGAATCTGAAAGTTAGAGATTGATCGAAAACTGAGAAAGAGAAAATTAAAGCAGTGAAAGTGTGAAACCATAAGCCAATCTCAGACCTAGTATAAGATGTGAGGGTCGCGTGACTAGCTGACTCGGTGGTGATGTTGACATGCCACTTGGCGAAGGTCAGAGCTTCGCTCCATAACCGTTTCTCTCTCTCTCTCCTATTATGAACAAGAGAAGGCAAACATGGCAAGTTCGGCGCACGTGTTGGAGGACCAATGGGTGTCGTCCACTTCCGATTAGCGGGAACAATGAGGCCGCGCTATGTGATGACGTGGACTCTAGTCCCGCCCATTCACGTGATCCTACAACTTTGCACGTGTTAGGAGTTGCTTTTAGTTGACGTGTTTGGCACTGTCAAACCTAAGTTCGTTTTTATTACTCTTAAATTAAAGTTGTGAAAAAGTTTTCACTAACCTCTCTTAGGATTTGTTAGACTTATCTGTTACCAGTCTTTCCGTTAATTCACCGACAATTCAGTTAAATAATAATTTTAAAATTACCCTTATACAAATTAAAGTGACAATTAATTTTATTAATCATGTGAAATGACTTTTTAAATCATAAAATTTCATGTCAAAATACCCTTACACACTTAATTAATTAATATAATATATATAACCGAAATTTGTATTTTTTATCAAGCAAGCTTTTAAAGTAAAATTTTATTATTACATAATTTTATTTTTAAGTGTAAAATTTTCAATAACTAATTGACAAACTTTGCAAATTAGATTAATATTTATAGCAATTAAGTTTGAAAAAAAAAGCTATATATAATTAACATTTTATACATTCAATATATAATTTTTATTAAATTAAATTTCAAAATTAATATGTATATAGAATTAAAAATTTATAAATTATTAAATATACAACCCTTCACCAGCCGCCACCATCACTGCCGCAACCATCATTACTCTTTTCACCTCTACCAGTTATCTCCTTTCTTATCAAATGTAACCTGTAACACACTCTCTCTAATCTCTCTCAGCCACAGCCGATCATGTTAGTATATTTCTTATCCCACGCGAACCTATTTGAAGCCCTAATTTATCGAATAACAACTCCATTGCTCCCCATCATTGCTGATTCACCATCGTTTCCACCATCATCTCTACTCTTTCTCTAAAGTTCTAAATTAATTCATTGTATCATATAAGCAATGCATTTACATACATATATAAACACACCCAAACCTACCGAGATTTAGATATACACTACCCATATGGTACCGCCACCATGACAACCAAACTCGAACCCAAACCTGTATAGACGAGAAAATGACTGAAGAGCCAAATCAATGTAAAGAGAGAAACTTTTTGTTGTACTTTTGGTTATGGGTAAATGGATCTCGATTGTTCTTTCTATTATTGACGAAATTAGTTGTCGTGGCTAATATGCCCAACGAGAGGTTTGAATCTAGTGTTAAATTTCTAATAGAACATCATGGTGTTCAAGTTGTTTATTTCTAACCATATACATATGTGAGTATATATAGACATGTATGTGTGTGTGTGTGTGTGTGTGTGGCCATTGTTAGTTTGTATTTGGGTATTATGGTTGTGGCATGCGACGGCTGTAGTGGTTGTGGCTGGCGATGGTAACGGTGGTGAGTGTGGCGCACGGTGGTGGTTGTGATAAAGAAGAGAGAGAGAAATAACGAGGGAGAGAGAGGGAATGTAGAGTTTAGATGGGGTAAATTGGTAATTTTATTGTTAATGGCTTGCATCAGCAATAGGATAATAAATAATTTTAATAAAATCAAGGATATTTTGAAAATCTTACTAAAAACGTTTAATAAAAGAGGTAAAAATAATTTACCCTTTTTTTTAATTCATGTGAATAAAATCTTGCTCCAATAGTAATTAAAGAATCATATTTTGTCGTTTTATTTTTATAAATGGTAAATTACATTGACCTCCCTTGAGATTTGACCTAATTACACTCGACATCAAACTAATGAATTTTGTTGAACCGTGCTCCCTTGAGGTTTGCTCCGTTATGACAAAGACTTCCTCCATCCAAAATTCTGTTAGTTTTGTCAAAAAAATTAGTTGAACGGACTAAAATGCCCATCAACTTATATATATGTGAACATATATGAATTTCAGATTATAATAAGAATATACATATACATATATGTAGATATATGTATATGTATATATATATGAATTTCATATTACAGTGGTGTGGTGATGGAGGTCGACGGTTGATGGTGCTTTAATGTTGTTGACGTTGATTCAGCGGTGAGAATAACGATGAATTCTAGGTGGTTGTGTTGGTGGAGCTCTAGTGGTGAAGCTTAGAACTAGTGGATGATGGTGGGTCGATTATGCAACGGTGCAGTGTGACTTCTCATGGTGGTAGTGGATGTTTTCAAGGTGGAGCTTAAGCGGCGGGTCTTCACAGTGGCAGTGGTTGGTAGCTTGGACATAGTGAAGATAACGATAGTGGTGGTTAACAACGGATATAACGGTGCCAACTAGTATGGTTTGAGTTTCAGTGTTGCTTCAATAGAGGTTGGTAATAGAACTTGGGCAATATGCACTGTGCATGGCGTCGAGAATGATGGAGCTTGGTCAGTGCTCGGAATGGCCATGGTGATGAAGACCCATTTGGCGAAGCTTGGTTGTTTATGGTTTATGATGGGTCTGTTCATGATGGTACTTGTAATACCCCGCTCCAACACATGGTATGATATTGTCCTATTTGGGCCTGAGCCCGCACAGTTTTGCTCTTGAATTTTACTCCAAAAGACATCATACCATTTGAAAATAACATACTACATGTAAGCACATTCCCTTTTTACACCCAAGCGATGTGGGATTGAGCACCCTATACCTTGTCAGTATAGTAGCTCAGCACAATATATGTCTTTGCACCCGCCCACTCACACCTGTCCACAAGGGTTACTATAATCCACCCCCCTACGAGGCCTGACATCCTCGTCGGCACACTTTCGGCTGGGTTCAGGCTTTGATACCAACTGTAATACCCCGCTCCAACACATAGTATGATATTGTTCGCTTTGAGCCTGAGCCCGCACGGTTTTACTCTTGGATTTTAGCTCAAAATGCCTCATACCATTTGAAGAGAACATACTACATATAAACACATTCCCTTTTCCACACCAGGCGATGTGGGATTGAACACCTTGTACCCTGTCAGTGTGATAGCTCAACCCAGTGTCTGTCTTCGCACCAGCCCACTCACACCCGTCCACAAGGGTTACTATAGTACCAATGTAACTTCTCGTGGTGGCACTTCAGTGGTGAAAATGGTGGTTGTAATGGGTTTTCTTAGGTAAAGCTTCAGACAGTGAAGTGGAGCTTTTGGCTACTCGTTTCAATGGAATCTTGGGAGTGAACAATGATGATGTTCCAACGTTGGTGTTTGCTTCAATTTCAACGCAGATAGAGCTTCCATGGTGGAGATGTTGTTACTTGTGGGTCTTCTCTAGTTGGCTCGGCTGTCATGGAATTGTTTATGACGATGGGTCTTTCGGGTGGAAGATTTGGCAATGCATGGGTGGAGCTCGGATCCTGCAACGACCATGGATATTGGAGCAGTTGGTTGGTGGTTGATATTGAAAGATTGTCGCCGATGGTGGTGTGGCCGAAGAAGATGACCAGTGCTCCGATGATGGCCGTGAAGACTTAGAGTTTCTTGGCTCCTGTGCACACACACACACACATATATATATATATATAATAATATTTACTATATTATAAATTAGATGGGCAAAAGTGTCATTTTATATATATAAATATTTTAATTTTTATATTAATATAATATTAAGAGTATAATAGACATTTCAACTAAAAGTTCATGTATGTTAGTTCATTTCTATTACAGGAGAAGTCATTATAATAAAATTTATTAGTTTGATATCGGGTGTAATTAGATCAAATATTTGGAAAGATCAGTGTAAGTTATCCTTTTACAATTTAAACATTCATATAATTGTTGACATTTTTTTCCCAAATTATTATTGTAAAGGGGGTTAAAAATTTTAATTTTTGAAACAAACAATCTTTTGTAATTTTAATAAATTTAATTTTTTCTGATAACAATTTTAGTTTCTTTTTCATATATCCTTTCTTTCATTCTTTTTACCACCATTGGTAAATGGTACCAAACAGACCATAAGCACGTGAGAGGCAGACGCGTGACGACTCAGCCAGGCTTCAACTCCTTTCTCTTTCTTCTCATTTGGTTGGTCTCCCACGGAAAAGAGAGAGAAGTCAGGTGGGAGGTGGTGGTGGGGGACCAGCAAGAGGGTTGCGACTTACGACCTTTTCTGTTAAGCGGTGGGGTCACGTGCAGACCGATATGCCCGCCACCCACGAGGCATTACAATTGTCTAATACTATTGTTTTCAAAAGTAATAGAAGGCCATATATGGTAAAATTTTATTTGACAAAATTAACCTTGGATTTCAATCATCAATTTGTCAAATACCTAGGGCACTTTTGCCAATCCGACCTGGACAGTGACGAGATGGTTTGAAACAAATTTGGAGGTGGAACAGTACATGAAGATAATAACGAAAATGCCCATAAATGAAGGAATGGTCCAAGTGAAGGTGTGTTTAAAATCATGGTTCACTTTTCTTCCCCCACCATTGACCTGGTCCCCACTGAGTGCTTCAGGTTGGTGGCCAATTGCCAAGCTTTCAGGGTTTCAAATCTCACAATACTTACAATTGTTTGGGAAATGTTATAGTGATGCCTTGTGGATCAGGATCTTCTAACTAGTGTTGACACATGTACTTCTATTGTATCTATGATTTAAAAAGCACAATATCTATGATTTAAAAAGCATAACTCTTTTATTGTATCCATCATAAATACAATAGAAGTATATGGGTCAACACTACAAAAATTCAACTTATGATAAAGTTAAAGAAATTTTAACTTAGAAAATTTTAATTCTCATTGGATCGGTTGTTTTAAAGTCCCCCTAATTCTACATGAGTGCTAAAATATGTCGTTAGAGGAATAAAGGTGCACAAAAAAAAAAAGTTAAAATTATTAAAGTTTGTGATTTAGTCAAATTATATGATAGAATAGATCATCTCTAAAAATTAAAAAATTACTGATTACGATTTAGTTCCGGGTTAGAATCCAAACAAACTGAACTGAACCGTTAGTAATAAATTATAAATATGTATTGTTATATATTTTATATAATATACATGTTCAAAATTGATTGAGAGAGAATATATAACTTATCATATATTACTATACACAAGATCATCATATATATGTTTGAGATTTTGATTTTTCATTTGATTGGTATGTATGTGTGTATAAGAAAGCTCGAAATTGTAAATGTGTAAGTTGAATGTGTTTCTTCTTAAGTTAGGGTTGAGTACTTCAACATCATAATTAGAAACATCAAAATCAGGAGAATACCATTGCTCAACGACAATCTTCACTTATTTCTTTCACTTATAGACCACAATCATCGGAACAAAAGCACCAACTTATGAATATGAAACAGCATTCAGAGTTATTCATTCTAAAACTGAACCGAACCATGTGTACCCTAACATCACCGTTAATAAATGTGCTATAATTGGTTGATGCATGCCACTTTTCTAACCTTTCCCAACTCCTATACACTTACCCATATAACCCATGCATAAAATTAACCAAGTTTAAGAAGATTATATTTAACATAGTATTGGATCAGTAATAAAGCTCGTTTCTGGGCATATTTTTCAGCAGCCACACATCAAAATTATCTGGATATGTAGAAAGAAGTGATCCTTCCCTCAAGCGAAACCTGTATAATTACTCCGTGGCCTCACTAAGAGTATATCTTATAAATAATACATACAAAAATGTCATTTGTTACTTGGGCTACTAATGGAGGTTAATAATTCCATGCAACTCAGCATAACATTAGTGTTTACCACTTATATGCGCGCTACGAGGTAAATTTTATACTCAAACCCACATTGTTGCGTTTTTTCACCCACAAATTTTATCATTTCGCCAGTAATAGCATCTTCGAGCACCCTTGATATATATGGTAATAAATTCTTTTTAAATTTTTTTAACATTCTAATTCCAATATCCACCCTACAGTAAAATAGCATTTCGATCTCCAAGGTAACTAGTGAAGCTAATGCATACTCCAGCTTGCCAACCCCAAGCTAGCATGTATGTATATATATATATATATATAAAATCAAGTCCAAACGGGTTGGGATTCATAAGCATACCCCTAATCAAATTATGTTTAGGGACTGCCTTGTCCAAAACCCTGACTACCAAATGCCCTTTTTTTTTTGGGCTAGCAAGCTTACCTTCAAATGAGAGCTAGTATTTCCAAGATCTTAATTATTACCCAACATTTTCGACTGATAACTCATTCCACTTCAATTGCTCCAGAACAAATAAGTTGGGTTCAAAAAAAGAATTAGAAAGAATATGGGTCTAACCCGACATCTAATTCAATTCATATCAAGCTGAAATATTTCTCAAATTAAATTAATTACTAAATTCGTTCCACTTTGAAATTGGGATGGGTTTGGAGTCTAAGCTATGTATAATTTAAATAAAAATATATCATTCTAAATAAAATTTAAGTTAATTTTTAAACATAATAAAGTATTAACAATTATAATCATAAATTTTGTTAACTTTATGTTACGGATGCAAAGATTATGAAATATAATTCAAAGAATAAAATAAATAAATAAAGTATCTATTTATATAAATTTTTAAATTAAATGGAATGGGTTTGGACTTTGGAGTGTATTCTATTTTGACATTTCTATATTTGCATTTGAGAGGATGTTTGGGAAGGCCAAAAACCGCTTTCCTTGGTTATACTTCTATTCCGGATTTAATGGCCACCGTTTGATAACTTCCACGGTTATATTTTATACTTTCTTGGTCTAGACGTAGTCGAGAAGTCTCAAAACTTCCATTTTCTTCACTTGTTCCACCAAGTTTGTCTCAGCGACTCTGTAACAGGTATTCAAGTATTCAACATGTTGCTCTCTCTCTCTCTCTCTCTATATACACACACACACAAACACAAATTACGTGAAATTAATTATTATCAATTGTTTGAATTTGTAACGAATACTTAACTTACGTTGTTCTTTCTTCTCAGTGCATTGATAAAGATCCAGCTTATATTTATTGGGTTTTTGTTGAATCGGTAAAATTTTCCATGATTGTGTTTGTACTTGTATGTAAATTTTCAATATCTTGGTCTTTTTGCATGGCAATTGTTCTGATAAATGCTTCATAGAATATGAAGTTGAAAGACCCTATTTTGAGGGTAGTTCCTGTGTTGAGTGACAGATAGGTTCTTTACAGTTTCAAATTCAGATTAAAACTAATGATCATTATTAAAGTCTAATTCATCATCATTAGCATCATCCTTCTCTAGCAAGTTGAACATGATGTTTATGTGGTCCTTGGAGATAGCTTCGACTTCTTCAATTGTGTGAATGTTCGATCATGCATTGAACTCTTTCATCTATTGCATTCCCTATTATCCGGTTGCGTCCCCAGATTTAACCTGATTGGGCTTGTCCGAATCAGTAATGCTAGTTTGAATTCTTTTTTTTTAATCCAACATAGACTTCTTATCTCACAATTCAAAAACTCTAATTGTATCGATTGAATTCACCATTCCTGATGAAGCGAATTTCATTGAACCATGTAATGTAATAGGATAAGGAGAGCATAAGTTTCTACCAAATGAAAGACTAAGAAGTTGACTACTTCTTTGTGATGCCTTTCTTTCTGCAATTGTAAGAAATCTGGAAATTAATGTTCCAAATGGCGGAGCTGGCAGTCGAAAGGCATGTTAAGTACATTTTATCAATTGAGAAGGTATGCATTCCTTAAAGTTTTCTGATTTTGCTTTCTTTTCTTCTTTTTTTTTTAAATTTTTTGAGAACAGCATATTTGTAGTTGCTCACTCAACTTGTTTTTGCATATCCCTTATGCTTTTGATAATTTTGTTTCTAGAGCAAGGATGATTTTGCATCTGTAATGATGGAACATCTATGAATGATTGGGGCATACTGGGGGTTGAATACTCTGGATCTTTTAGGGAAGCTTGAAACAGTGGATACTGATGAGGTTGTTTCATGGGTCATGGAGTGTCAGCATGAATCTGGCTTGTCATTCTAATAAATTTTACTTCTCTGAAAATATGAAAATTTTCTATTATATATTAGTCAGCGTGCATATTCACTGAGCGAATGATGATGTGTGCTCCTACAATTTGTTTTTGTCTCTGAGAATTTGTTCCACAATGTAGACTGTGGTCTACTGTGTATTACTTGTCTTCTGAAAATCAAGCTGTAACTCTTTGAGATGCTTATGAATTTAAACATATAACCACGATAACATATTTGTTTATGCAGGTGGTTTTTGTGGTAGTATTGGACATGACCCACATACACTGTTTACTCTCAGTTCTGTTCAAGTTTTGGCTCTTTTTGACAGGATAAATGTACTTGACATTGATAAGGTCTCAGAATGTATCCTTAAGCAGGTAGTTTGGTGGGCATTTAAATTGTTCTAACTATAAATCTATTCATCAACCATGTTTACAACAATTCAAATCACCCTTGCAAAATTAATTTTTATTTTTCACATTTAATTGATAAAATTTTCAATATGTCAACTTGTGGATATTTTCAATTTAATTGTCTTCTAGTAGGGTGAAATTGCTGCCTTGATACATTTTTTTTAATATGGAAATGTAAATCGAGAAAAAAAATAGCACTACATAAGAAGCTTCAACAATAGCTAGAGTGACTATTTAAACGGTGCTATAATTAAGAACATTACAACTTCAAGTCATTTATTGTTATATTTAACCTTTAAGCCAGATATCGCTGGGCTGCAGAAAGAAGATGGATCATTTTCAGGTGACATATGGGGTGAAGTTGATACAAGGTGTTCTTTTGCCGTGACTTCTCCATTATGTTGGCATCCTTTGTTTTCTTTTTCTTTGCTGTTATCTGTTTGTGGGAAAACATTGTAAGAGACCACTTCATTTCTTTAGGTTCTCTTATATTGCGATATGTTGTCTCTCATTATTACATCGTCTGGATAAAATCAATGTGGAAAAGGCTGTAAAGTACATTCTAAGTTGCAAGAATCCGGATGGTGGATTTGGAAGCACACCTGGTGCAGAATCTCATGCAGGGCAAAGTATGTCGTATATCTTACACGTTGCATTTTTTTCATATCTGTTTCTAGTTTCTGATTATTACTCAACAAAAGCATGGTTTTATGTCTTTGAGTTCTCTTATTGGCTTCAAGGTTGTATATTTTTAAATATTTAATTAAAATTCAACTTTTTTTCTTATATGGAAAAAGAAAATCTGAGGGCCAGTAATCATTCTGCTTGATCTCTATGCATTTATTTGAATTTCTTAATTTCCAAAATAGAAGATATTTAGGAGATTTATGGTATGGCTATTGTGACTGCAGTTTTCTGTTGTGTGGGTGCTCTTGCTATTGCTGGTTCTCTACATTAGATTGACAAGGACCTCCTAGGGTGGTGGTTGTGTGAGCGACAAGTTAAATCTGGAGGTCTAAACGGTCGTCCTGAGAAACTTCCTGATGTGGGTTATAAATTTTTTGCCTGAAATTTTCTTTGAAATTCTTGTAATCCAGGGTAGCTTCATGATTTGTTTTGTAATTTTCCAAACTGAAATTTCCTTTGAATGTATTGTAATTTGTCCTCATTAATGATCCTATTGCATCACTTCAGGTTTGCTATTCATGGTGGGTTCTTTCAAGTTTGATCATGATTGACAGAGTTCATTGGATTGGCAAGAACAAGCTTGTTAGGTTTATCTTGGACTGTCAGGTTACATCTAAACTGAATGAGCCAATTTTAGTTATAGATTTACTTCTGGAAATTTCTTGGACAATGACTCTGTTATAGTTCTTCTACTTTTGAAGTTTTAGATACATTTATGATCCTACCTTAGATATTACCTTCCCTTAATTTTTTAAAAAGTGTAGGATAAGGAGAATGGAGGAATTTCAGATAGGCCAGATGACGTGGTTGATGTTTTCCATACATATTTTGGTGTTGCAGGTATTTAAAAGTTGGATTTTTATTTATTTATTTCTTTTCTTCCTAGCATTTACATGTGATGATTTTTCTTAATAAATTGAGATAATACTCAAGTCCGAATATGACATTGGATTTACTTGTTTCATACTCCGTTTCATATATTTAGGGATTTTCTAAGCTACTTTGCACTGGGAGATATTTTAGGCAATAAGTCTGGAAATAGATATAGGACATAGGAATCGACATTGTAGCATACTTTTCCTTTCTTTTTAGGTAGGTGAGGTTTTAAGGATTGGGATATTGGAAATTTTAGGTTTGAAATATAGATATTAATTAATAAATTGCATCTCAGCTGCAATTGTTTTTCTTTCCTTTTGATTTTCCTTAATGTTGAGGGGGATTGGGTTGGGGTTTAGACTCTTGATCACTGATATGAGTATTTGTTGTTGTTGATTAAAGTAATGTTTCCCTCATTTTCAATGATACAAGTACTAATTTAACCCAATTTTGCTGTTTGGTTAATACACAGGTCTTTCACTTCTTGAATATCCAGGATTGAAAGCCATAGACCCGGCATATGCTTTGCCTGTTGATGTTATAAATAAAATTTTCTTTAGCAGATGAGGGACAACTTAACTTGACAGTTTTGGTCTTCGTATACCATTGACTTATTAATTAAATCTTCTCTTTTTATTTTTTTATTTTTTTTCTCTCTCTCTTCCCTCCCAATGCTTTCTCCGTCTCTCTTCTTCCTCCATTCTCTCCCCTTCTCTCTCTCCTCTTTCTCCTTCTCTCTCCTCTCTCCCGATTCTTTCTCCCTCCTCATATGGGTGTGCTTCGGCTAGTGGAGACTATCATGGGCTGTCGGGCCTGATGCTCCGGTTATCATCTTCGACCAGTTTTCTTCCAACCAAGCACCGCCCATGCTCAACCACCTTGAACCACCATCACCAATTACACCGCTATCTCTACCATTACTGCCCACCATCATTAAAGACCCATACCGAAACACCACCACTGCCCAAGCACCTCATCTCCATCTCTAACATCTCTCCACTGTGAACCACCATGGAAACCATCTCCCATGCAAAGAGCCATGTCTCTGTTTCCACCATGGTCAGAGCTCCGAACACCACCTCCTCACTGTGAGCACCTACCGGACCTCCACCACAGACCCACCAAAGTTCCATGCTAACACCACCATAGAACATATTGGAAATGGGTTTGCTTCGGCAGTGGGTCTTCGTTCCATTGATGGCCTTGGTGGAGGATGAAGATGAAAGAGACCCAAGGGTGGTCGGTGGAACTTGGAAGATGCTTTGGACAGTGAAGTGCATGAATGGTCTTCAATGGGGCTTGTCGGCGGTGGTGATTGACATGCTGGAGAAGATGACCGATGATGGTGATGCCATTGTAGAACATGGTGGTTTCGACATTGCTATGGTTTCATGGTGACCATAGAGCTTCAGTGGTGGTGCTCTTGGGATGGTGGAAGTGATATGAGAGAGAATCCATTTCGGTTCTTGGGACGGTGGCAGTGGATGTGTATTAAAAGAAACTACAAGGGGCAATTTAGTCATTTTTGATTAGCTACATAACTTGTAATATATAATGCATGATAAAATCACACACGACTTTAGTTACTTAAACGGTTGTCATTGACAGGAAAAAGTAGGTGGAATTATGAAACTCAGAAGAGAGACAAGTGTTAGAATGACAAAATTCAAGAGAGGCAAATGATATTTACCCTTCATCATCCGATAAATATAGCATGAGCTTGGTTGCTTTTTTGTGTTTGTGTTTTTAATTCATTTATTATTTAAATACATTTTATCAATAGATGTTATTTCAATAAAGCCATCAATACAGGGTTTTCAACTTCCTTGAATAACCCTATTTTGTTTTCTCGAATTTGGAAAATGGAGTTCATCCCCGTAATGGGTAAATAAAAGGAGGAAAGAAAAGAATGAAGGAAAAGGGAAGGAAAAGAAAAAAATGAATGATGGTAAGCTGGGGGGAAGAAAAATAAAAAATGAATTTTTGTACAATTTTTTAATTTTCAGGTCTCAGAAAATAAAAAAGAAAACTAAACCAAACAGTTTTTCAGTAACAAAAAAAAGTTTTCAGCAAAGCACGAAAAAGTCAAAAGTGATTTAGATGAAAAGGCATGGAGGTGAACTAAACTTGATTAATTTTTTTTGAAGAGAATGATATACAAGATATTACATTCAATCTTGGGGCACAATAATTTAGATAATCTCAGAATTTAAAGCTGTTAAGGCAAAAATAGCATGTGATATCAATATTATATTTTTGAATCCATTCTTTTATTTGGTAAGAAAAATTAAAATGAGAATGACCATTTCGCGTCATTCCTTTGAAATGAAAAAGTCATTTAATTCTCAATAAATATTAAAAAATAAAATATAGTTATCAAAAATAATGGTAATTATTATTCCATTTTGCATCGTTTCATGTTTAAAACCAAATAATAAAATGAAAATGATTATTTCATTCTATTTCATTCTCATTCTCACTTTAATAAAATGTTCATTCTATTCTATTATTGCGTACCAAATGTAACATTAAACCTTCTAAGTTAACAAAATTTGAACAACAGAATTATCAATGACCATGTAGTCATCAAAATTAAGATCATCATTCAAACATTTGTAAAATTTATAATTCACGATTTGAATTTTTCCTAGTGTTTTTGTGTAAATTATTATTGCTAAATTTCAGACACCTTGATCCGTTTTCTTCATCCATTCGATCAAATGTGTCCCGTAATTTGGAGTAAAAATAATAATCACTACCTTCGTAGAACCAAGTGTAGTAATTATCTGAAATTAATTTTTCTAGAGTCCAACTTATACCGCTAAAAGGAGATGCTTTCATCATTCTCTAACCTAAGTTTTATAAAAAAGAGTAAATAAAAAAAAATCATTGTAACAATGAAAAGAGTTGACTGCACTATTATAGCACATGGAATAAGAATCATAAGATATATTCCTTTCTGTAACCCAATCTTCTTCCTATCGACATGGATGGATATTAGAATCAGGAACTAAGAATGAAAAGAATTAGAGAAAGTTGTGAAATACGAGATTGCATGTGTCTGCTAGTACATTATACTACATATGTCTGCTTCGCTGGTGAATTATGAAATATTTTAAAAGGCCCGAGACTACCGTCGACGAAAAAAACAAGTCTGTCTTACCGACACTATACCACTCCACAAAGATTTTGTTATGCATTTGTTTATCTGATCATTTCTAGATAAACTAATTCTAGTTTTTTTTTTTTTTTTTTTGTATCTAGCAACCATACATAATTTGCATTTAAGACTACCTTTATTGCCACGATAATGAGGAGCAGTGTTCAGAACTCGTTGTGCATTCGTGCTCCACTGCTCACTTCGTGCCAATAAGAGCGGGCTTCGACCAGACAATAGTTAGGCCCCAACAAATTTCCATGGTTCAGGCCCATCACCTGTCTGGGCTTTAGCCTTCAGATTAGACTAAGGTCTGGTCAGTGTTTGGACTAAGATTGAAGTTAGCGGTATCGAGTCCCACAATAGCGGAGAGATTATTAGGTAGTTCCAGAATTATTCGTTCAGGACCAATAACAACGCACCACATACACATATGTATTCTCTTTTATCTCAAATTTATCGTGAATACGTATTACTATAAGTCTGAAATAAGTGGATCGGAGACTACCTAATAATTTTTCACTATAACTATAATTTTGTCACGTCCCACTTTTCATGAGAAAGATAGCAATAGTTTTGTTATTTAATAATTCAATTACTGTGATCATTTTTTTTTAAGTGTTCATTTGATTAAGTGCCTTTGCTAATGAAAAATAGATACTTTTTAACATAATAAATTTTGTTTAAAATATAAATGAACAACACTTTACGTCCTTTTCTTTTTAAAAGTTTTAAGCTAAAGACTACGGACACGAAACACGAGTACAACACGATATAAATACGACGATATGAGAAATTTAAAAAAAAAATAGAATACGAACACACCAAGGATACGTCAAATAAATAAATAAATAAAAATATAATATTATACATAAAATATTAAGTTTTATTCTTTAACCATGCAATAAATATATTTAAAACAATTATACAAAATATAAGAAGTTAAAATCTAGAAATTCTCTGTCTTTTCTAATATTCTTTTTAATGACTCATTTATTTAAGAGTTTTAAAAATATTTTTGTTTTATTATAAAATGACCCTTATTTTTTAACCTATAAAGTTTTTAATATTACAATCTCAACCCATTTTATAGAACAAAAAATTACAAATTTGTCCCAAAAAGAATCCTAAATGTATCACAGACGTATCTTAAACTTATTTTGGCGTATTCTTGCATATCTCAGCCATATACTCCCGCGTATTCCAACCGTATCCAATATTCAAAAAATAATTTTAAAAAATAAGATACTTTTTCAAAGTATTGGACATATATTCAGTCGTATCCTAGCCGTATTCGTATTGAATACGTGTCTGATACGATCACGAAAGATTTTTTGAAATATCTGTACTTCCTAGATTTTAAGTAAACGAACACGCACCCACAATATTGCTCCTAAATTATATAATACCCATGGATGGACTTTACTCATTATTGAACATTTAAAATTTTAAAAAAGCGTAAAAGAAATTCTAAATTTAAAATTAGTACTTAAAATTCTCTTCTGAAAAATTTCAAATTTATGGAACATCACCTAAATGGGCCATACAGGTCGGGTTTAATCGGATTCCCGGGTCTTAGGCCTCTGTCTCTTTTTGGAGTATTTAATACCACTGACATACAAAATACAATAATACCTTATAAGATTCCTATTCTTGACTAGACAGGCCCTGCACAACTTGTGAAAAGGAAAAGCTGGTGATTGCTCAGATACTGAATTTTCACATAAAGTTCGTCTCATCACATCTGTCCTTTCTGTAATATTAAGTGCTGGTTGTCCTCCATTTGGCCCTTTTAGTGCCTCCTCAAAAGTGAAGGTAAAAGTTAGGATTGTAGGGTTGATTGATAGGAAAGAAGAGCCACTTTGGATGGTGTTGTTATTCACACCCAGTGCTCTAATATGATCATATGCCTTTTTGAAATTCTGGGCTCAGCTTTATATGTAGCACTAGTTACTACTACCACCACTTACTGAGATAATGCATCCTTCAAAACTATTTTGGTCCATTGATCCTCCTTAGCCCATTGCAGCAAATGGTAGAGGCAACTGTGGAATTAGCTTCAAGGAAGATTACTTTTATTCAGTGGCTGTGAAAATGAGAATGGAAAGTCTCTCTCAATTCTTTTTTTTTTCCTTCCTCTCTGTTGAGAAAAAGAAATAAATTTGAAAGAGAAATTAAGCATAAATAATATAAGAATATAACGTAGTTCAGTCATTATAACCTACGTCCATGACACACAGTTTAAAGAGTTGCATCTCTTTCGTTGTATTTTCTCTTAATTTTATGTACAATAATCACCTATATTTATAGGTGAATTGAGAAAGACTTAGACATAAAGAATAGAAGAGATTTTTTTTACAAGTATTTTACAATAAAGGAAATACTTGTAACTAAATAATAAGAAAGACTTGCATTTCAAGTATTTTATAAGGAAATAAGACTTGTTGCCCGAGTATAGAAACGTTAACACTCCCTCTCAAGATGGAGTGTGTATGAAAATATTGTTCAACTTGCATATCAAGTCATGAAACAAATCTTTTTCTAATTGTTTGTTGAAGATATTCTCAAATTAAGAGTGTCCAAACGACCTCAATGTCAAACAAATATTTTAAGTTGTCCACATCTTGGCAATAAGTGAACAATGAGTTATTAAACTTTGATTAGGAAAAACCAGCCTCAAGAAGAGTAGAAGAAAATTTGGTAAAACCATTGTTATGATGCCTGCTTTAATCCATAGATGGATTCTTTCAATTTGCACTCCCCTTGTTGGACAAATCCAAGGAGATTCACCATGAATATGAAAAATATATTGATGGAAGATTTATAATATCAATTTTATGAATCATTCCTATCAATATTCTATCAGGGATGACTTGAAATTAAAAACGAAGTTGTTGAGATAAATTATTGTTGAATGAACAATAAAGAGGGTCTGCAAGTGATTTCAAACACTTGATCATAAAATTTGGTATATAGCCAATAATATACATTTAAGAACACCAAAAATAACAATACAACGATAACAAGATGACAATAGATAATGAAATTTGGTGTAGAGACCTCCTTGAATGATATGGTCACAAAGACACTCCTTTAATGATGTCATTATATAATTGACATAAAAAAAATTGCACGAAATGTTGCATCGTGCAAAATGAAAAATCATCAATTCTTTACCTAACGATTTAAGAGTGAAGGAGAAAATAATTGATAGAAGAACGTCGAGTGACAGTATAACTTACCCAATTCGAATTATAATAACCTCGCAAATGAAGACGGCTAAACAATAACAAAAGGATTCCTTTATTGACAAAACCTTTAAATAGTGAACCACACGGTCTGTTATTTCCATATGAGCACTGCGAGGAGAATGCATAAACTGACTTAAAACATGTACAAAAGATCCGAGACGAGTTGATCTTGAGATCCGAGACGAGTTTAGAGTAGCATATGATAAACCTGTTTTAATATCATGTTGAGAAAAAGAAATAAAATTGAAAAGAGAAATAAAACATGAACAATGCAATAATATAATGTGGTTTGACCACTATAGCCTACGTTCACGACACACAAATCCCAAAGGGTTACATCTCTTTCATTGTATTATATCTTAATTTTGTGTACAATGATCACCTATATTTATAGGTGAATTGAGAAAAACTTGAGAGATTTTCTTTACAAGTATTTTACTATAAAGGAAATAATTGTAACTAAAGAATAAGAAAGACTTGCTCTTCAAGTATTTTACAAAGAAAGAAGACTTGTTGTCCAAGTATAGAAACGTTAACACGCTCCTGTCCTTTGGGTAAACTTAATTAAAAGTGATGTGGGACTCAATTAAATATATCCAATAAATATAGAGTCTTCATCTCTCTATTTCATTCAAAACTCTTCGTTCTGAATATCATTACTTTTTCAAATAAGACTAATTTCATAGGGCAAAAGTCAAATCCTTTAATCTTATTCCTAGTTAATTCAGGAAAAAAAAAACTATGTATAATTTGGCGTGGTGGAGGACAATGAGTATACCAAAAATTCTTAGTTGTTGGTATTCACACTCCACCATTGTACATAGGCGCTTCCTCTTTTATTCTCCTAAAGTAAAATTATCAAAAAGTTCCTAAATCACACAATGGCTGGTTCAAAAATTTTCAATCTCAATTGCTCCTTTTTTTCACATAATTTATCTCTCACCATCTCATTCTGCATCGAGAGGGAAAATTAAAGAGAGTGTGTTTTGATTCTAAAGCTCTCTAAATTTATGCCGCATCATTTGGAATCTCAAAGCTAATTTCAACAAATTGTGAGTATCAACGCATAAGAAGAGAGGGAAAATTCGGATAGAAATTCAAGTCGAAGAAATCAAGATCAAGTAAGATGGAGATCGTAGCAAAACAACGGATTTTACCCCTTGAATCTTATCAAAGCACTCCGTTAAATTCGCTTGAGTTATTGTCCTGCCGGCGGTTGCGTTGTTCAAGAAACGCAATAAATACTAAACTTTTTCAAAAATCATTATAATATAACACTCTGTAGACATTAAAAAATTATGTGATGGACCCAAAATATAATTTGGGCTTATCTTCAGTTTAGTCCACTTTGGAATGTGGCCTAATGAATCAAATAATTTGAAGCCTAAACCCACCACAAATAAATGGGTCATGTGCTAATTCAAATTGTCTAAAAAACGTCCAAGCCCACTTGAAAATGAGTCAAATGGATAATTATATATATATATAAAAGGGTAAAATACACTAACCTCCCCTCCGGTTTGGCCTAATTACACCCGGCATCAAACTAATGGATTTTGTTATATTGACCTCCACTGAGGTTTGCTCCGTTAGACAAAGATCGCCCTCCGTCCAAAATTCTGTTAGTTATGTCAAAAAAATTATGCTAAATTACACTGACCTCTCCTGAAGTTTGGGGTAAATTACACTAACTTCCCCTGAGGTTTGGTCTAATTACACCCAGTATCAAACTAATTGATTTTGTTACAATGACCTCTCTTGTAATAGAAATGAATTAACCGTTGTTAATTTTTGGGTGAAATGAACTGTCTACCCTTAATATTATATTAATATAAAAATTAAAATATTCATATATATAAAATGACATTTTTGCCCATCTAATATAGTAATATTTACTATATTATATATATAATAAATATTATTATATATATGTGTGTGTGCGCACACAACCCCAGTTGTCATCATCACTTTCATCGACACCACACTAAGATCACCGCCACGCCACATACTAGACCCACCACTCACGGCTGCTATGCTGTGAACCACCACTAGGCGAGCCACTATAAGCCACCACAACCATCGTGCACAACCCCAGCTGCCATGGCCACCACCATGCTCCCACTATGTAAATATTATTATATTAGATGAGCAAAAGTGTCATTTTATATATATAAATATTTTAATTTTTATATCAGTATAATATTAAAGGTAGAATAGACATTTCACCCAAAAGTTAACGCCGGTTAGTTCATTTATGTTACAGGAGAGGTCATTGTAGCAAAATCAATTAATTTGATACTAGGTGTAATTAGGCCAAACCTCAGGGAAGGTCAGTATAATTTATCCCAAACCTTAGGGGAGGTCAGTGTAATTTACCATAATTTTTTTGAGAAAACTAACAAAATTTTGGACGGAGGGGGGTCTTTGTCTAACAGAGCAAACCTCAAGGGAGGTCATTGTAACAAAATCAATTAGTTTGATGCCGGGTGTAATTAGGCCAAACCTCAGGGGAGGTCAGTGTATTTTACCCTATATAAAATTATCATCAAAGATAATTATTATGTATATTTTGGATAATTATCACAATTATCATAAAGGATAATTATTAGAAGAAAAGAAAGTTACAAATCTATCCCTCCAAGAAGTCTATAAATATAGGTAGAGGGTGAAAAGAAAAAATGAAGAGACTCTGACAGAATACTAAAGCTCTGCCAAACTCTGCCTTCAATCAACACTTGAAGCTCTAAAGACGTACGTTCATCCAACCTTTAAAGCTTTGAAAAAGAACAACAACAAGCACATTCAAAGTCGTGTCGTTCTTCCTCCACGATTCAACAAATTTAAAGAATCGTCAACAAAAACTATTCGAGATCAAGTTTCTTTACCCCTTGATAAGAAATTCTCAGTGGCCTTCTTCAACAACAAACACTTGAAGAGGACTCTCAATAACCCGATTTAAGATCAAGCTTCAGTAGCCCTTGAATCCGAAGAAAAATGAGACCAAAAGACTCTCAGAAAAAGGTAAAACTCTGCAGAAGTCTTCATTAAAAATTCAAAGCTCCAAAATATCTAAACCCTGAAAGAGAAGAACAACAAGTACATCATTCACGTGCCGTTCTTCACCAAAGTTTTAATCCAATTCAAGGTCAAGTTCTACCAGCCTTTGAAGCTGGACACTAAGGAGATCAAATCAGAGAAGTTTATCTTTCTTTTGTAAAGATCCAAAGATAATTGTACCCATTTTTCTGAAATTAATAAAATTGATTATTTGTTACTCATTTTCGTTCCTAGATTTTTGGACATAAAATTTGTGTATTTCTGGCACACCCGGTGGGACTATTTCTGCCTCTCATCTCTGTCTCCAATATCATATATTCAAAATTTTGTTTATTAGAATTTATGGCTCCTCCCATGGTTCAGATAACAAGTAAGAAAAACTCAAAAGACACCGCTGCTTCAATGGCAAACACCAAAGTTATCGCAAGTAGTGACAAGAACACTGGAAACCCGTCAAGTGTCAGCAGCACCTCAGTAGATCCTATGATACGTAACAAGACCAAACTAATTGTTTCGCTCAAGAATTAACAAGATTTGGTGAAAACCAATCCTGCTAACAATAGATGTGAAAACTAAATATGTTAACACCATTGATCCTCAGGGGGCAAAGAATTCTGATGTCGTTTCAGAAAGGTCGACGTCACCACATTCACCCCACTCCATCTCTGACGCCAACTCTAGCGTTGGTGCACTCTCGAAATCGTTACTTGAGATTTCAGAACAATCAGTCACTTCAAAGAATGTTGACCCTCAAGGTCTTTCCTATTCGAATGTTCTCGCAGCTATGATGATTGGAACAATCTCGGTGGAAGACCAACTGGCAGTTATGGCGCGCGTAATCGAAAATCTCATAAAGACTGTTGAAGAGAAGGACTTACAGATCGCCGCGCTAATGACTAAGCTTGAAATCTAAAATCCTGACAAGTCAACACATCTGCCTGCAAATACTTCAAATTCATCTCCTCAAGGTGCCCAATCAAAAGATCGTCCTCAAACATTGACGTCAGGACACATGATTAACGAAACTAACCCTGTTTTGCTAGTCGCTTTGCCATCTGTCCAATAATTGCAGGATATATAACAAACACAATCTGAGCACAGTATGGCGGCACCCCTCAAAGCACTCTCATGTACTTAAAACCTTACACTGAAAGAATTGACAGCTTAAAAACGTCAATGGGATATCAACCACCAAAGTTCCAACAATTTGATAGAAGATACAATCCCAAACAACATGTTGTACATTTTGTGGAGACCTGCAATAATGTTGGCACCAAAGGGGACCTTTTAGTCAAGTTATTTGTTCGTTCCATCAAAGAAAATGCATTTGATTGGTACACAGACCACAAAGCTGGGAGTATTGACTGTTGGGAGCAAATAGAGCGAGAGTTTCTCAACCGCTTTTACAGTACTCGTAGAATACTAAGCATGCTAGAACTCACTAACATTAAACAAATGAAGGACGAGCTTGTGGTTGACTATATCAACTGCTGGAAAGCTCTAAGTCTTGATTGCAAAGATCGTCTTTCTGAAGTCTTAGCAATCAAAATGTGTATGTAAGGCATGCATTGAGAGTTTCTCTACATTCTACAAGGAATCAGGCCTCATATATTTGAAGAACTAGTTACTCGTGCCCATGACATGGAGCTCAGCATAACAAGTTGTGGTGCAAAGGCTCTGGCCTTTCCCAATATGTCTGACAACTGTCTTGAAGATGAAGGGGTTGAGCTCGAAAATGAAGACGAAATACTTCCTAACTCGGATGATGAAATAAATATATTTTATGTTACAAGCATCGTCTCTAAAGACTTATATCAAGAAATAAATCATGTTGCTTCAGTGACTTCATTTGAAGGTTCTTAGTTACATAAGGCATTAAGTTAAAAAAACCTTGGCAGAAGACTAGATAGACAGGGGGCAAACCTTCCATACAAAGCTCATTCAAGCTCTCCTCAAACAACTTCAAATAGAAATGATCAAAAAATTATGTTTACATGGAGGCCACAAGAGAAAGTTCAAAATGGAAATAGTCTTGCAAGTATCTCACAAGAATCAATACCTAGAAACACACAAGTGATATCCCATGAGTCACTTTCTTGAACTGTCTCTAAGAAGCAGCAAATCAAAGGTCTTAAACAAGAAAGTGAAGAGCAAACTCGTCCCAAATGGAAAGAGAGGCTCAAAAAATCAAAAGACTAGAGGAAGAAAAATTGTGGGGACCAAAGCCTAAAGATGATGTCTGAATCGAATCTCGCAGCGGAATGAAAACATATTGGGTGAGAATTGACTTGTCGCAAAGTTGGATGAACGTATGTCTTCAGAGTTTCAAGTGTTGATTGAAGACAGAGTTTGGTAGAGCTTTAGTATTCTGTTAGAGTCTCCTCCTCTTTTCTCTTCACCCTCTACTTCTATTTATAAATTTCTTGGAGGGATAGATTTGTAACTTTCTTTTCTTCTGATAATTATCCTTTATGATAATTGTGATAATTATCCAAAATATACATAATAATAAGAAGAGTACAATGAAGAAATAAAGTAAGAAAAAAATATCCAAATTGACGTTGAGCTGGTTCACACCTTTCAACACAAGCTTGGACTGTCTTCTGAGCTTTGCAAAGTTGAAAAATAAATTGACTACCCAAATAAATTAAAAAAACACTCATTGATATGTGTATAAATTATCTTTACAAACAAAAATAAAAAAATTTGAACTACGTAAATGACTTGATTCCTCTTTGAGGATATGTAGGCAGTTTAGAGCTTCATTTTAAGTTCAGTCGACCTAACAAAAAAAAAATTCTAGCTTGCCACGGAGATATTGACGATGTTTGCCGCACTGTGGTGACTTGGCATGTCGTCGAGATATTGACAATGTCTGCTGCACCATGGTGACATGGCCTGCCGCTGAGATATTGACAATGTCTGCTGTACGGTGGTGACTTGGTCGCTAAGATGTGAACGTTGTTTGTCGCACCATGTTGATTTGGCCTGTAGCCAAAACATTTACGATGTCTGTCGCATCGTGGTGACTTGGCTGCTAAGATGTTGACGTTGTTTGTCATACCGTGCTGATGACCTGACCCACCGCCAAAATATGTTGACAAATATTTGTTGTACTGTGGTGATTTGACTTGTCGCAAAGATGTTAAAAGCACATGTCACGTCGTGTTAATTTGGCCCGTGTAGTAAAACGACAAACCAGTGGAGTTTTTATATTCAGTGCAGTTATTTTCTTTATGATATCGTTCTCTCGTTCTAAAATGGTTACGGTGTTTGCCTTGAAGTTTTTGAAGAAACCATGATTGGCAAAAGTCAAAGGTTACTTACCTGACAAGAAAAAAAAACTAAGAGAAATCTAACAAAAATAAAGTGACCTCGAAGGGCATTAAGAGATCCCCAAGGGACAATAAAGTGACCCCAAAGGGCACTAAGGGGCCCCGAAGGTACAATAAAGTGATCCCGAAGGGTATTAAGGGACCCCGAAGGGACAATAAAGTGACCCCGAAGGGTACTAAAGGATCCCGAAGGGGCATTAAAGTGACGCTGAAGGAGCACTAAGGAACTCTGAAGGGACTAATGAATGGCGTCTGGAACTCCATATGTTGAGAGAAGCGACTTAACCTACAAGGATTGACAAAAAAAAATAAAATTTGAAGCTTGCAAGAGAAGAGTTGAGTGACTCGCATAAAGTTGTATTCCTCGATGAATTCAATGGATCTGTATATTTTCGGAGGCAACACAAAGCTCGAGCAAAGCCTACAAGTAGAAGTTGAACTGAAAAAATAAGTTATTTTTTAAGTTCAGTCGCATGTATAATTGGTTGCAAGGATTTGCAATACATGAAATAGTGCAGGAGAAATGGTTTGGTGTTGTAATATCTCATCACTAGGTCTCAAGTTCAACACCAGGGAAACAGCATGAAAATCCTTATAATTTTTTTACACATCCAGTCACATGCCATGTCATTGTCCAATCAGCATTCAGTGCCTAATCAGCAGCCATGTCACTTCCTGCCACATCAGCAAAAAGAAAAAGAAGAAAAAAAAAGCAAAAAAAAGAGGTAAGCATGCAAAAAAAAAAGAGAAGAAGTGCACGTGGAAAGAAAGAAAAGAAAAAAAAAGGAAAAAAGAAAAGAGAGAGAGAAATTGGCGGTTAGGAAAGAAAGAAAGAAGAAGAGAAAAAAAAGGAAAAAAGAAAAAGAGAGAGAGAAAGGAGTAGTGGCGGAAAGAAGAGAAGAAGAAGAAGAAAAAAAAAAGAGAAAAGAAAAAGAGAGAGAGAAGTAGTGGCGGAAATAAGAGAAGAAGAAAGAAAAAAAAAGGCGGGAAGAAGGGTGAAAGAGAAAAAGAAAAAAAAAAGGAGAGAGAGAAGCAATGGCGTGAAGAAGGAAAAAAAGAAAGAAAGAAAGAAGGGGAAAGAAAAAAAAAGGAGTAGTTAGAGACAAAAAAAAACTTACAGTTGCTAGAGATCGTGAAATTTCTCTCAATTATTCTCTATTGTGAAGAGTTTGAAACACATGTTACATATATATAATAGAGGATTAATTCTATTTGCCATTGGATTTTCAAGACTTAAATTCTGTTTGAACATGGAAAACGACCAAATCCTATTTCAGATTGGACAAGGAAAAAATTCTGTTTGTAATAGGATCCTCAAGTCTTCAATTCCACTTGGAGAAGGAAAAAAAATCATATTTGTAATAGGATCATCAAGTCTTCAATTCCACTTGGACAAGGAAAAAAAATCTTATTTTGAACAGGATCCTCAAGTCTTCAATTTCATTTGGACAAGAAAAAAAATCTTATTTGCAACATGATCCTTAAGTGTTCAATTCTACTTGGACAAGAAATTTTTTTTTTATTTGCAACAAGATCCTCAAGTCCTCGGTTTTGCTTAGACAACAAAAAAAGTCCTATTGTATTCAAGACTCCAATTCAACTTGACAAAGAAGACATCATTTTTGCAATTGAATTTTCGCAAGAAAAAAAAAACTTTGCGAAAATAAAATTCCTCAAGTCCCGCTTTAGATACGTGACAAACTCGATATAGCGTGAGGCTTGAAGTGAAGGCAAATTGTAGACATTAAAAAATTATATGATGGACCCATAATATAATTTGGGCTTATCTTCAGTTTAGTCCACTGTGGAATGTGGCCTAATGAGTCAGATAATTTGAAGCCTATACCTATCATAAATAAATGGGTCATGGGCTAATCCAAATAATCTAAAAAATATCCAAGCCCACTTAAACATGAGTCAAATGGATAATTATATATATATAATTATCTTCAAAGATAATTATTATGTATATTTTGGATAATTATCACAATGATCATATATGATAATTATCAGAAGAAAAGAAAGTTACAAATCTATCCCTCCAAAAAGTTTATAAATAGAAGTAGAGGGTGAAGAGAAAAGAGGAAGAGACTCTAACAGAATACTAAAGCTCTACCAAACTCTGTCTTCAATCAACACTTGAAATTCTGAAGACATACGTTCATCCAACTTTCAAAGTTTTGAAGAAGAAGAATAACAAACACATTCAAAGTCGTGCCGTTCTTCCTCTATGATTTAACAAATTCAAAGAATCATCAACAAAGACCGTTCAAGATCAAGCTTCTTCAGCCCTCAATAAGAAATTCTCATTGGCTTTCTTCAACAACAAACACTTGAAGAGAACTCTCAACAACCCGATTTAAGATCAAGTTCCAGTAGCCCTTTGATTCGGAGAAAAAAGAGACCAGAAGACTCTCAGAAAAAGGTGAAACTCTGCAGAAGTCTTACTAAAAATTCAAAACTCTAAAGTATCTAAACCCTGAAGGAGAAGAACAACAAGTACATCATCCACGTGCCGTTCTTCACTAAAGTTTTAATTAAAATCAAGATCAAGCTTTAGCAGCCCTTGAAGTCGGATCACCAAGGAGATCGAATAAGAGAAATTTATCTTTTTTTTTTTTAAAGATCCAAAGAGAATTGTACCCATTTTTCTGAAATTAATAAAATTGATTATTTGTTACTCATTTTCGTTTCTAGATTTTCGGACACGAAATTTGTGTGTACACACCCTCTAATCCAAACTCTAAACTGACAAACAATACCCCAAAACAACTCCAAATAATCCCACTTCCAATGTACCCCCACAATTTTTAGAATATGAGAATGAGAGAGATGTGGTGTTGGTGATATGGGAAGCTTGAAGTGGAAGAAAAAGGAAAAAATTTCAAAGAGAAGCTTTGATGATACGTAACCTGAAAAAGTGTGTAGTAGAGAAGATGAAAGACAAATATGACATTAAAAATATTTTATGTGATTTTGGAATTTTTTGGTAATTTTATTTTAAAAGAATCGGATAGTGGAGTAGTAAAATTATTGGTGGAACGCCAACATTACTAGCCAAAATTCTAAATTCATTAGATTAATTATCACGTTAAACAAAATATATTATATATCATCAAGGAGAGAAGGAGAGTGGAAGACAGATATTCCTACGAAGTTTAGCCTTGTATGTTACGTGAGAAACCGCTTTCTAGCTATGATTGAATTGTTGCTCTATCATCTTTAATTTAGGAAGGCATGGGTGTCTTATCCTCTTGAATTCTAGTACTAAATATATTTTAGTTAACACATAATCATGATAAAAAAAATCATTTTCCACTCCCAAACAAATTTATCATAATCAAGAATAAGAAAGATAAATATAATATACATATATATAGGTAAAAAAAAACTAAAAAAATAAAGGGAAAAACAACCTCTAAAATCCTCTACTCATTTGATTGGCTCATAGTCAATTCCTTGAGATTTTTGAAGGATTAAGCTAATTTCTAGGGTTAAACTTGATTGGAATGTAGTAGGAGACTTTCGGTTTTATGTTTGTTGGGTCCCAATTGATTGAGAAAGAATGGAATAGAATGCTAAAAGGGCTAAAATTATAGTACTACAACCACATACCTTTCTTGTACGCGGTGCTTTGCTTGACTAAACTAATCATCCAATATTATGTCCACAAGTTTGTTTGACAAGAGATAAGGTGAGGGACGGTGATTAAGACTAGTAGCCTAAATAACTCAAGTCTAATGATCATGCTTAGTCAAACTGAATATGATATATATTATTATTACATTTCAGTTTCAAATCATATTACATGTCACAATATAACAGCCATTTGGATGATACACGTTGAGTAGGTAAGAAACTCAATGGCAAATCCAACCAACACAAATTAATCTCTTATTCTTTGTTTTTTTTAACTGAATTAAACTGGATGACATCGCTCATGCACAGATGCAAACACTCGTAATTTTTATAACTTATATGCTTTGAGTATGTAACATATTACATTCATTTGTGTTACTATAACATTATTAAATAAAAAATAATATAGAATTTGATTACTATTGCATTTTCAATTTAATGGTATTAGGAATACTTTTAAGTGTTGCAAATTGGATTTAATTACAAAAAAAATACAATACACAAATACACATGAGAGAATCTAGGTTAAAAGAGGAATTTGTGTTAGAATTTTTGCAATATAACTCTTTGGGGAATTGGCTAAGCAGCTAATTTGTCATCACTCATCGGAATAACGGATATGTCAAATAAATTTACAAATTGAAAAACATTTACAATACATCCGATAATATATATACACACACGGTGCATCGTACTTTGGATGTATTACAAACAAAACTCAGATTCACCCTATGTATTCTTCTTTCATACAAGTACAATGACACGTGTTCTCTAAGCGTGTCGACGAATCTGTGTTCCTCGTCTGTGTCACCACACACGTATTACATTTTCGAGAGAAACGTGGACCGTTCATTTCTTTCATCAGATCCACCTGTCTGGATCTGCGAATTAACGTGACAGATCTTTCCTAAATGACAAAGCTAGCCCTACAAACATTTGAAATGACTGTTTTTTTATTTTTTATTTTCTTTTGGGAGAAGGTAAAGAGTTTGTTTCATCATTCACTCTAACTAGGTAGTACTTTTCTATTCGCAAATAACATATTCAATCCATTTGTTCTTTGGAAAAATGGAAAATATCACTGTCATAAATCTATATGACAAATCACGTGGATTGAGAACAATTCAAAATATAGAACAGTTACGGAGTAGACTTTTTAACTCAACAACCCGAGTTAAATCTAAACTCAAAATTAAAACAAGTTTAAGATATTAATTGAATCTGAATATTTTTGGTGAAAAGAATAAAATTTCTGTTTAAAAATAATAAATGATAAAAATTGTTCAATTGAAACATAAAAAAGACTAAATTGGTCATAATTATTCTTCAGAATAACGTTGAAGATAGTAAGAGATTCTTGATCAAATAAAATGATTCAATAATTTTGATATAATTGAATGATGAGGATATAAGATGTAAGAGTAACTTACATTATATTGAAACTAAACTGAAAGTAAGTTCATATTCCTATTACTTGTCATATATTAAGTTTAAATTGAGAGTGAGCCAAAATAGTCAAATGAGTTGGATAAGTTGAGAGGGGTTTGAATTTCAAAATCTTCACTTTTGAGACCTATCAGTTTCTTTTATTTTTCGATTTGTAATCTTAAAAGAAAAAATATAATAATGGTATAATAATAAAAAAATTCCTCTAATTGCCTGCCCTGCTTGCCCCCAAATATGATATAATATATATATATATATACACACTCAGTAATAACATAAAAATTCAAGGGCATAATCGTAATAAAAGCATCTAAAATTGACCAAACCGAGGGTAGGTTTTTTAATTCCCAATGCCTCTGCTGTCGGACATCATCCCAATTTTGGTTGTTTTCGTCATTTCGTCCTCTCTCTGGACTTTGATTTTTCTCTCTCAACTTCCTCTTCTCTCGTACTTCGTTTCTCTCCGCCCAAAACAACACAACCCTCCTTCAATCTCTGCTCTCAACAATCCATTCCTGAACCTTCAGAACCAGGCTTGAAAAGTCATAGTATTATTTACATAATCAGCCGTTGCAGAGATTTAATCAGCCAGGTCAAAACATTTATTCCAAATGCCAGCTTCTTGATGATGTATGTGAACTTTCTTCGTAAGGTAAGTTTAGGGTTAGGTGAAACCTATTACCTGGAAGCTTCCCTTATATCATAATTTTTTTATTTATTAGATTTTTATTTTCTTCCATCATTGGGTATTTATATTTTTGCTTTTTTTTATATCGAAACCGTGTACTCGGTTATATGCCAAGCATTATATATCGATTTTAGTATTATTTTCTGGAGATTCTCATTAAAATAAGAGATTTTCAAGTCCTTGGGGCTTCGTTCTCGTTAGTTTGCAGGTTTTCCTCAGACTCAGCTTAAAAATAGGTGATTTTAGAGTTTATCCAAACAAAAGCATAAGAGACCTTTGTGATATGTTCATTACACTTGTATATATATATATATATGCAGATAGTATATATGTATATGAAGCTTTGTCTTCTATTTTGGTTACAGAGTTCGCAGAGGTCGCAATTAAAGGATGTTTATGGAGCTCTGTTTTCTTGAGATTAACGCTGTGACGAAGAGAAGCTGAGACGGGAATTTCTCGAGGTATATTGAAGGTACGGTTATTTCTCGAGGTATATTGGAGGTACGGTTATTTCTCGCGGTATTTTGGAATCAACCGTCTTTTTATTGGTTAAACCATTCCCCTCTGATCATCTGATTGTTGTTATGATGTTGCGCTATGGTGTCTGCACCAACATAGAGGTTCATAGTAGTGCGAGTGACACCAGATAGACTAGTTGGTTCCCGCGCCTGAGTCCCTCACCTGACTTGCACGTGAAACGCTTTGTGGTCACGTGACACGTCACGTGAGACTGTGGGTTCCACAATGCAGTAGCTTTTGGGGGAATGTCATTATTATTATTATTATTATTATTATACATTGGATTTATATGTAGACACGTGTTTGATCACGTGAGGCATGGTGGGTACCACTTCTCTGGGGATTGTTTCTCGTCCGTTGATCAATCCAACGGATCTGATGGACCACGTGTAAAATTAGAGTCATGATAAATGTGGTACAGGTTAATTGTAGGGACCCACACGATCTTTTTGCATATAAGTACGTCCACATGATAAATGTTACTCCTGAACAGAAAATTGAGTGGTCACTGACTCACTGGTCAGTTTTGTAAAATGTCTAAGTAACGTTTAAATATTTGGTACTCCTTTGTAATTTAAAAACAGTATGTAAATTCATTTAGTTGATACTTTTTAAAGAAAATTTGATTTAAAAGAGTCCTGTACATAGATAGGTAGATAACTGATTTTCAAAAATTGGTTTAAAAAGTCCTATTTTTAGAAAACTCTTTTCTATTTTCGGAGTCTTGAAAATTATTATTAGCCATGTATTTACTAATAAAGCTTACCATTCTTTAAGTGAGGACGTATTACAAAGTAGCTCATTGAACTCGACCCGAACACGTTTAATGAAAAATCAGAGTTTTTTTTTTTAACATAATAGAAGGTCGAAGGTTCAAGTCTCCATAAGAGGGCAAGTGGATGTGTAAGTTTTCTTGCAAAGGTAAAAATAATAATAATAATAACCATAAATTAAAATTGTTTGTAATTGTAAACAATTTGTTTTACAGATAACAACAACAACCAAGCTTTTTTCTCAACTACTACAACTATTTTTAAATGTTTAATAAAAATCCTTCTTCCTCTTGGTCCTCATATTTATAAGTATAGATTTTACCATTGTGTTTAACATTTCACCAACAATGATCTCTTGCTCTTCACAATTATCATTACATATATTTCTTCCATTTTTTATTTGGAAAGCAATATTTCTTTTGTTATGTCTATAAAGGCCACCAAAATTCACAAGTTCTCACAAAATTTCAAAACAAAGAGCATAACTTGAATAGTTTGAGGTGGACGGTAATTATCATTACATATTCTTTTGTTATGTCTGTAAAGGCCACTAACAATGATCACTTGCTCTTCACAGTTATCATTACATATATTTCTTCCTTTTTATTTGAAAAGCAATATTTCTTTTGTTATGTCTATAAAGGCCACCACAATTCACAATTTCTCACAAAATTCCAAAACAAAGAGCCTAACCTGAATAGTTCGACGTGGACAATAATGCATCTTATATTAATGCGGCTGCATTAATGTATATGTTGAATTCTAGTTGGAAGCAAAGTAGTAAAACTTATGCTACCATGCTAACTCCATCTCATTGGACTGTCACCACAAACACCATGTAAATTACTACCTTCTCCACCAATATTTGGTATGCACTATTTGTGCTCTTCCCTTATTATATTGAATGGGAACCATTGCATAGATTATACATGCTAATATGGGTTTGTATGAAAATCAATTATAGTTTGAATGGGAGGAGTTGTATATGAATTAATCTGATTAATTTAGTTAGTTAGGTGGCATGATTTTTTTTGTTTGTTTTGTTTTTATCATTTTCTGGTCAAAATCTTGCGCCACATGTTGTAGAATATTTAGAACATTATGGTAGGCATACTTTTCCAAGTTGTTAAATTCTCCGGTAACACATTCCTCCATATGATTTCCACAAAACATAATAATCTGATGACTACATCTTGTGTTTTATTACAGTGATAAGCATTTAGAATATTGAATTGATTCATTGAACTTCCAACACAGCTTTTTAGAAATATGTCCTCAGATCAAATGTTCTTCTTCTTGTTCTACTTATCTCCCTTCTGTTCATCCTTTTCCTTTTACCTCTTCTAAATACACTTTTGTGCACTTTCAGAGGAAAGAAAATTGGAAACTCTCAAGGCAAAACAAAAAGAAATTTCATATGCTGTTAATGGCCTCGATCTAAGAGTTAAAGCATATCACTTTTTCCTCTTTGTTGAAACAGCCTCATCATTTTCATTCTCATCAATATCATCATTACATTCCCATTCTTGTTCAAATATCTTTGTTTTGTTTCTTAAAATCACTTAAATATCCATATAGCTCAATCTCCTTCATATCATCACTGTCATCATCATTATATGATATTTTTCTTCAGATGGATTCAGTAAATCAGAAGGCAGTTACTCCAAGTAAGAGCAGATTGGCACGCACTTTTGCCAAGGTTTTGCACATTCGAGCTGTGACCGGGGTTGCTCCAGTTGATGGGATTCAGAAAACTAAGTCCCATGAGAAGATCAATGAGAAGATCAAGCACGAGCACAGGAATAATACAAGGACCGAGTCCTTTAATGAAGCTGATGAAAAGCATCAGGACAAAGCAGCTACAGATGCTTTTCTTGCCAAGTTGTTTGCCAGCATTTCAGCCGTTAAAGCGGCGTATGCGCAATTGCAGTTTGCTCAATCTCCTTATGATGCTGATGGAATTCAATCTGCTGATCAGGCAGTGGTGTCAGAGTTGAAGACTGTATCTGAACTGAAGCAGTGCTATCTAAAGAAACAGTTGGACGAGTATTCCCCTGAAACTACACAACTGTCGGCTGAAATCCAGGAGCAAAAGAGTCTTCTGAAGACCTATGAAATTATGGGTAAGAAACTGGACTCTCATATTAAGCTCAAAAACTCTGAAATTATCTTCCTTAGAGAGAAGTTGGAGGAAGCCAACCGGGAAAATAAGCTGCTTGAGAAGAGAATAAATTCAAGTGGGCTGTTATCTGTTCCGGGCAATCTTCACCTGTCAGGCCTGAGCCCTAGCCATTTTATTACAGTGCTTCGGCAGACAATCAAATCTATTCGGAACTTTGTCAGGTTGATGATCCGTGAGATGGAAACCGCAGGGTGGGATTTAGATGTGGCAGTCAATTCAATTGAACCAGATGTCATTTATTGGAATGCAAACCACAAATGTTTTGCATTTGAGGCCTTTGTTTGCCGCAAAATGTTTGATGGTTTCAATTACCCAAATTTCTTTCTTTCAAATGAGTCTTTGCCTGAGCAGAAGAAACGACGATGCTTTTTCTTTGACAGATTCACGGAATTGAAATCCATAAAACCGAAGGTATATCTTGCCCAGCAGCCCAAATCAGCATTTGCAAAATTTTGCCATACCAAGTACTTGCAGCTTGTTCATCCCAAGATGGAATCATCTCTTTTTGGCAATTTGAATCAGCGAAACTCAGTAAAATCTGGTGAATACACCGAGACTACTTTCCTTGCCACATTTACTGAAATGGCAAAGCGTGTTTGGCTCCTACATTGCTTGGCCTATTCATTTGAGCCCGAGGTCTCAATATTTCAAGTGGGAAAGGGGTGTAGGTTTTCAGAAGTGTACATGGAAAGTGTGAACGAAGAAGCATTCTTGACATCTGACGGCACAACGGAAACTGACCCACGAGTGGCTTTCACGGTGATTCCGGGGTTCAAGATTGGTAAAACTGTTCTACAGTGTCAGGTGTATCTCCCTTGATCTAAGCCTGTTGTGTGTGTATGTGTGGGGGACCCATATCATCAAGAGTTGAACTGGAGCTCACTACCTTGATATTTATTTTTGAGTTTTATAGAAAGATGAAAAACGTGGCTTGCCTGATTGCTTCGCTACTTGTGGGGTTTCAACATTGTCGTCTCGGCCTTTTCAATTCTGTCTCTGTGCTTTGTGCCATTTTGAAAAAGAAAGCGCGTGGACCGTTGTGCTGTATTTTATATTTGTTGAAACGTCTCCAGTTTTGTTAATATCAGCAAATGATAGAACAACCGTTTAGCTGTATTATATCATTTCTCAATATAAAAATGTCTCTAGTTTGAAATATATGGAAAGCATTTGATGATTTACATTGTTCATGTATATAATAAGGTTCTATTCACTAGTGACCTTTCATGTGTCTTCTAGCTTCTGATGGTCATGGATCAAAATCCTCTTTAGGGAGCCTTTTCATGATCAAAATCCTCTTCAGGGAGCCTTTTTTATTGTTTTATCTGGTGGGTGAAGTTCATTTCGTTATATAATGCTGTTTCGTCTGGTGGGTGAAGTTCATCTCATTAGCGGATGAAAATTCACTTGTTTGAATTTCGTTATACTTTGCTTACATGTTCATTTCAGATTGAGAGGATTTTGATCCTCTTATCATATCATGAAAAATTGCACCAGTGATTAGACTATTTGTTCGTCTTATTTTGTCGTTCACGTCCCCCTCCAAAATTACGCATTACGATCTGTGATTTTTGGCTTTTGGCTCGTGGTTTAAAGGGTACAAGTTTAAGTGTTTTTTGGGTTCGTGCCTAAGGCTAAAAGCAACGAGTGTTTGGTTTTCTGCTAGTGCTATTGATAATTCGGATTTGACTTGGGTAAAAATTGAGATCGTCTCCTCCCAGGTTAGTCACAAAACATTCCCTCTATAGTAAATAGAGATGACAATAAATCAATGTACTTGTGGTCACAGTCCCTCCTCTGTTTCACACTGCAAAACATTTATGAGAATCTTGGGTCTATTTTCATTTAATATGGTCGGTTGTGAGGGCCATTTACTAATAAATAATTGTGCACACGGTCGGTTTTTACCTAAAGAAGATGGGGATTGTTTGATGGGTATGCTCCACCAGAGAGAGAGAAAAAATAAAGATGAAAACTGAGTTCATATGGGTGATTCAAGTAGGTTGATCAGTTATCAGTAGATGAGAAAGATATAAATTGGACAGCTGTGAAGGTTTTATATCATTTTCAAGGAAATTAAACTTGTTGCATTCCATCATTTGCCATCTACCATTCAAAATCAACGGTTACAAACTTTCCAAATTGTTGCTCTGTGACCCATTGCTTGACGTGAATGATACAAACATAGCATTTGGCAATTGGCAGGTAAGATGCATACATTTTAGCAGGTTTGTCTGTGGTTTGAATCTCAATCACAGACAAAATGTCTGTTTCGATTGCTAAATAATCTCAGGCAAGATGGGGAGACCACATGGACAGGCTTAATCTTGATCAGAATTTCTTTCAAATATCTCGCTGTTGTCACGTGACAAAATTAGGTACTCGCATGCCATTTTGTTATCGTCATTTTTGTTCTCGTCTTATTTTTAATATATTTTATTTTTAATAAATGAGTTCGGCACATGAATGTCATTGTAATATGTCATTTTGTCTATCAACATCCTTATTCTTGCTTTATTTTTAATAAATGAGGTCGGCCGAGGTCGACCACATAAATGTCATTGTAAAAGAAATCTAATGGAAATTTTTTTGAACCCATCAAATGTAAGCCAAAAGTAATGTGTTTGGTTTCACACTTGGGCTGGTTAATGTTGACAATTGATGCCCAAAGATTATGACTCATGCAAAATCTTAGAGATGCGTTGAGTTAAAGAAAAATAACAACAATAAATGATACTGAGCCATATGTGAATTGTATTTTCTACCATACATATGTGAACAAAATTGATGACATTGTTGGCACGGTGGGGTTGGTCTAAGGACTTTTTTCATTAATTTTGGAGTTTTCTTAATTAATTTTGGATTATTTTGTTGAAAAGTCTATAGTTTTGGAATTTTCAGGTGCCAGTTTCAGGTACTTGTTTGAAAATAATTTCTTTTTCCCTTCTTAGCTTAGAGAGAGAGAGAGACTAATGACTTTAGAAGATAGAAAGTATTTTACACTGTATTTGATTTTTTTTTTAATAAATAAAATGACAATATTATTCAAAAGGGTAGTGCAAGTCTGCAAGAGTAGTTTCTTTGGGATAATAGTGGACTATTCTGCTTAGCTCAGTGTAAATATGAGAAAATTGTATAATGACTATTTTTGTTTTTTTCGATCGGCAATGATGGTGTCGGACTTCTTAAAAAATCTAATAATCTACCACCGGAAACATCATCCCGTCCCCGTCTCGCATGCACATCTTGAAATCAAATTTTGATCCAATTTCTTTTGTTTAATATATTTAATGGGCAAGGAGGAGAGAGGAGTATAGACTATCATTGTAATTGGGCCGAACAAGATGATCAAGTTAAATGGGCTGGGTTGCCAGTGTCTCGCTTGAACTAGTCAAATCAAGGCCAATTTATATTTGGGCTAGGTTATAACTTTTCAACCCAATTCAAAACAGTTGCACTTGCTTTATTTTGTTTAGGGACTATTTATTGTACCTGGAATTGTTTAATTCAAATTTAGAGCATTGTCCAAAGCCCAATTTAAATTTAGGCTAAGTTAAAAGTTATTGGGTTTAAGAAGTAGCTTCAGCTCATTGGAACATGGCTGTATAATAATGCACCTTGTTATATACTGCTGTGATTTGAGTGTTTTCTGAGCCACAACTCCATAAATAAAAGATAAAATGATTAATCTCTAACTTTCTTATTCTTTCCTTCCAAATCTTCCACTCTAACAAGATTAATTACTGTTTGGCTCTCTTCTATCTCTTCCCTTTCTCTTGTTAATTTTAAATTAAATCTATACATGTCCTCTTCCTTTCCTTTCATAAATGCATTGTTAATTCAAGTGGCGTACAAGTGTGCTTCCTACCTCTATCATATATATATATAATTTTTGATATTTCTGCGAGAGGTTGGGAGAGCTTACACCACCAAAGAGCATATTGTTTTTCCATTTATTTTGAATATCTTAAAAAGTTTATAAGGTATTTTCTTCCGTAATTTAAAGCAGGAGGTGGTTGCATTCCTTCATGGGTGGGGATACGGGTCTGTAATTGCTGAAGGTGATTGTAAACCCGTTTTTCACCTTCATCCTCAGTCCCCTTGGCAGCCATGGTTGTGGAAGATGAGTCAGACAATGGTCTGGATCCCACTCTCTGGGAGCATAGCCGCCCATGAGTCTACACTCCAAAGGGCTTTCTTTTGTAGGGCCTTCGAGGCTATCTGTGCTTTTGGCTGATGGTGCTTTTTGGCCTCCACAACTTTGTATCATTTCATTTGAGGGAAAAAAAAGAGAGCATGTTTAAGTAACTAAGGTGCGTTTAGTAACCGAAATATTTTTATTTTTCTGTCCTCATTCTTTGAAAAGACAAAAATAAAAACAAAAAATATATTTAGTAAAAATATTTATGTTCTTTGTAACAAAAGTGTTTCTCATTTTTGTTAAAGAAAGATGAAACAAAAAAGATACGTACATTTCTCTTGTTTTTTACTGTAGCAAAGGAAACGTTTCTTCCACTGTAGCGGAGCCCAACTCTTTTATTCTTTATATCGCTGCACTAAATGATTTTGACTATATCTTCTCTTCTTCTTCTATGTGCTTCTCTCTTCACTGGACCAAAATTACTGGTGGTGATTTGGGTTGAGAGTTGCAGAAATTTCGCATGGGAGTGGTGGTGGAGGGCTGATGACGGTGATGACGATGGGGATTTACAAAGTGCCGATTAGAGGAGAGGAAGAAATAGAGAATTTCTCACCATTGTCAATTAACCCCTTCCCAAAACTTGGTCATCATCTCTTAAGATCTCGATCAAAACGCCATGAGTGAGATCCAATTGAACATAAGAAGAAAACACATCAGGAAATAATGAGTGTGTGTGAGAGAGTGGCGATGGTGGGTTGCAGGTGAGGGAGGAGGTAGATGGTGGTTGCTTTTGCTTCTTGCATTACTTCATTGGTCTCCTTATTTTAGGTCACTAACTTCAATTGCAAAGAAATGAGTTTGGTGATGGTGGTGATTGTCGTCAGTTTCAATTGCAAAGAAATGAGTTTGGTGATGGTGGTGATTGTTTGGTTTAGGCAGTGTTGCGGGTGAAGAAGATGGGGGCTTCTATGGGCTTGGGCATGGGTAAAGGCTGATTTTGGAGGTGAGTGGTGATGGTGTATGGGCTTGAGCTGAAATGGGTCTTGAATTGAGTTTGGACTGCTTAGTGGGTTTGTTTGTGGATTGGTTGGAGTAGTATGATTTGGTTCACATCCGGTAACAAATGTGTTACTAAACACTCTTTTTTATTTTTTGTTCTTAAAATTGTAGAAACAAGAAGTTTTTAATGAACACTATTTATGTTTTTTGTTTCCACTTAAAAAAATAAAAATATATTTCGGTTTTCTTTCGAGCGCAAAAACAAAAAATATTTTTGTTACTAAACGCACCCTAAGGGACCTCTTTGGTAACGCTTTCATATTTCATTTTTTGATTTTTGAAAAGTAGAATTTAAAAATCTATTGTGCTGTCATTTCTATCAAAAACATAATTCGTTTGGTAACGTCACGTCATTTACTGTTAAAATTTTGAAAACATAAATCTAAAAATATGTTTGGTAACCCAAAATTAATTTTCAAAAGCAAAGTAGTGTTTGATTAATATGCTTCCAACTAATTTTAACCAACATAAATGTGATATTACATATTTTATGTATATTCTTTCCTCCGAAATTATATTTGTTAGAACTTTATTTTAATTAATAAATGTATTTTTATGCATTTGCATGTTTTTGGTAATTATCATAAATTCAAGCTATTTACGGGTCTAATCTCCAAATTATAGTCTAAATTAGCATGTTTTTGGTTATTATCATATATTATTATATATACTCTTTTCATTTTCTTTTATATTTAATATATTTGTATTTATATATAACTCTTATTTTATTGTATTTTCTTCTTATATATATATATCTTTATTTATATATATATATACATTATTATTATAATATATATCTTTATATTTATATATATATATTTATTGTATTTTATAAAAGTTTTTTTATTCTTATTTACTTATAAATTTGTATTTATTGTATTTTATTTATATTTTTTTCATGAACCAAACTTTTTATTTATATATTTTTATTTTGTTATATTTTTATTTTTTGAGCAATCAAAATTTTTATTTATTGTATTTTATTAAATTTTAATTTATTTTATTATATTTATATTTTTGAGTAACCAAAATTTTTATTTATTGTACTTTATAAAAAAAATAAAAATAAAAACTTGAACTAAAAAATGAAAACTGAAACTGAAGAATTCGTTATGAAACTTTAAAATTATGCTTAAGGGTTGTCAAAATTTTAACATCACTTTAATTTTTCAGAAATAAAAACTGCGTTACTAAACGTAATTTTTGCTGTGACTTTAAAAAAAATAAAAATAAAAGTTGAAATCGGAAGTGTTACCAAACAAAACTTAAGGAGTTGGTTTACTAATTATCCTAAAAATAATACTATATAAATGGGTGACTCAAAATACCTACTTTTCATATTTATGGTCAATATTGCAAAAAAAAAAAAAGTGAAGAGATTAATGATGGTGATGCAGTAAGTAGGATTGGAGCAAAATGGGAGCAAGCGAGTTGTATCTTATGTGACAAACGAATTTTAAATAAATTAAAAAGAAATTCTATTATACAGTTACTAGACCAACAATCTTATATTGAGTGTTGGAAATTGAAAAACAAACAAAAACAACACATTCATGTAACAGAAATATTGAGAATGCTACCATGGATGATAGGAGTGGCTAGATATAATAAGATTAATAATGAAAAAGTGAGTAAAAATTTAAGAATATCGTCTATTAATGATAATAGACTTAGGTAATATAATCATATAAATCGTAGATTCGAAGATGTTCTAGTTAGAAGAGGTAGAGTTATTTGTCTAGATGGTAAGCGACAGAAGCTGGCCAAAACTTACATATTATTAAGTAATTAAATATGATCTTTAAAAATAAAATATTAAAAATAGAAAAAGAGAATTCATGATACCACCTCATATACATGGAATAAAGGGAACGATGATATGAAGATATGGGTGATAAGCTACTTTGAAAAATTCCCTTTCTTAATTTATTATTATCTTTTAAAGTATATGATTAGAAAAATTATATAATTTTTTTTTTAGTATTTATTTTTTGACACACTTGAAGCATTCCATGTCTCTTCGTCTCACATACAGAGCAATTACAAAAACAATTAGTCAGGGTGGCAAAAAGGAAATTCTACTTTTTAGCTTGAAAGCTTTATAGTACAAAATGCCACAGTTAATATATGAAAATCACTATTTGGATTTGTGTGCTTAAGGAATAAGTACTTGACTTTAGGTGTTGCATGCGCAGATATTTGTTTTTTTTTTTCTTTTTCCTCTTTGGGTAAGTGACTAATTTTGTACACTTGACTTCAGGGTGTTGCATGCGCAAATGTTTGTTTTTTTTTATTTTTCCTCTTTGGGTAAGTGACTAATTTTGTACACTACTGCACGTGTAGAGACCAGTCAAACATCTCTAGATGGTTAGTGTTGTCATTTCATGTGGATCGATCTTAGGTGCACGAATGTTCTATTTTTTATATTTATTACATATATTCAATAAAGTTCTTTAAAACGTACAAGGGAGTGAGGTACAATATTTATTTCTCCATCATGACACGTTACTATAAGAAGTTGAATAGCAAATACAGTAAGTGTCGTACTCATAAAAAGTTTATATATTCAAACATGTTATTTATATTTAATCTATTGGATCACTACTAATTATCAAGAACTCGAATAATTATTCTAATAACACGAAACTAGTAAACATAGTTGACCAATACAGTGACTTTATTGCTTACATATAAACGTACGTGAGCTAATCTCACCGTCGTCGTAGCATTTTCCATTATATATATATATATATTTATATTTCCAAGGAAGCTGCGTGCATCTTGTGGCCGACTCCGCCGGGACTTGGGACTGACTGCAAAATCCGATCGATGTGGGAAAAGTGTAGAGAGAGGAGCTTTTCAGGAGTCGGGGAAGAAGGTGGGACAGTGGCCTTGGGAAGGGCAGTTAGGAGCAAGCTGTCCTCTAGAGAAGGCACTGCCCTGCTTTCAATGCTCAAGAGCTTCCTTGCTTCAAAAGATGGTACATAACAGATTGACACAAGAATGACAAAGAGCCAAAGTGTGCTTAAGCGACCCATATAGAATAATGATTAGGAGAAGAAACAAGTAGAGTATTGAGGCTTGAGGAAGATGAGCCAAATTGGGTTCGTGTTGGCTTCAATGGGTGGTGTGATATGCTTATATAGCTATACCATATATATATATATATATATATATATATATATAGAGAGAGAGAGAGAGAGAGAGAGAGAGAGAGAGAGAGAGAGAGAGAGAGTGGGGTTGAGGGAGAGGCGTATAGGTCAAGTTAGTGTGCATTAGAAATGAGTCGTGGAATGAAATTGGGTGGGTAGGTACAGATGAACTAAGCCGCCGGCCCATGTTTCTTGGCAATTTCTGCGTCTGTCCTTGGCTCCTTGCTACTTCAACTCCAACTAGTTGGGTTATATAATCTTTGTTCAAACAGTCATACACACTTTGAAAGAACTGAATCAAGTGTCTTAAATTTAGAATCAGAGTAAATTCAATTTAATTTTTTTTAAAAACTTCAAGACCTAACCGTAACTTAAAAGACATGCACCTTGTTTGTGAAGTTCTCCAACGTTAATATCATTCGGATTTATATCCGTCCACTCTAATCAAACTCGGGTTACTGTGGAATTGGAAGGTTTCGACGGCATGGGCACAAATTAATCATCTACAGTTGGCTACTGTTGTATTCTCCTATAACTTTACGCAAAGATGTTGAAATGTAAGTACTTAGTGATGAATTACCTGAATTTCAATGGTGATGCACTGATTTTATTTGGAGTTTATAGCGACGGCACTGATATCGAAAAAAACAAAGGTCATGAAAAGGACCCATCATTTGGCATCAGATGCTCACCCTTAATTACCTTCTCATGCATATTTTAGTAAGTAAAATGCTTCTATCAGGCGATATTAGCAAAAGCCTCCTATTTACAAGAGTGAAATCGCTCTCAAACTTTTAAAAAAATTAAAAATGAATTAAATGAATAATTTTTTTTGAATTATCCAAAAGTTACATGTACAAAGTTTGATATATTACTCTTAATCGACCTCTTTTATAAGGATAATGATTCAACAAATACTGAGATACTTTTTCGTCTCCGCTGAACTCATTAGCAGTCGAAATGCACAGAGATCGTTGAACGAAATCTCCAATGCCATTAATGAAAAAGAGTGAGGTTCAGACCAATTTCAAAAGAAATTGTAAAGAACATGATAAGAAAGCTTGTTTCTTGGGATTGACATCACTACTTCCTCTTACTACATGGTTATTGCTTCCTCTTTCTGTTGTTTTTATCTCACGAGTGTGCAAGGGAAGAAGATGGTTTGCAAAGTGATGATAAGGACAATGATGGTGATGCAATGACAAGAAAATTGGAGACGATATTGTTTATTTTGAATAACTCTTAAAATCTTACCTGTTTGAACCATCTTTAATTTTTTTAAAAATTTAAAGATGTGTCACTCTTATATTGATCCGCATCAGCCGTAAGTAGTAAACTACTACTTAAAACTTCACTGTTACAATGTTTCATCTCCTCACCTATGCCAATGGTCCTTAATTATATTATTTTTATAACATTTCGATTTGAGCAATGATACACGTAGTCAAATTATTTCATGATTTGTATCCTAAATGGTAAAAAGACACTTCCTTTTTTTTAGCATTCTTATTCAATTAAAATCCATCCTTTCAAATCTCCCTCCTTACACGTAACTAGCTTACCTGTTATATAAGGACTCTAATTTGGCCACACCATCCGTGATACAAATCATGAATATTTTTCATGATATATATCATTTCTCTTTCAATTGAGCAATGATACACACACAATATTTTTCATAATAGTGGTTTTTCATTGAGTCAAGCAAGTCCATTCTTGCTTGTGTTACTGTTGCATATATATACAAATTCGTATTAATTACCATTTGGTTGGAAATTTTGGGTTAAAAAGATAAACAATTAGGTTATGTTTAGTTGCATGGAATTGATGTCTTGAAATTGAAATTGGTAAAAATTTAATTTAAACTACATGATTAGCGTGGATTACTTTAAACTACATGATTAGTTTAAAATTTAGAAAAGTTGCGAATATAGCATTGTAACTACATGATTAGCATGGACCAAATTTATACTATTCGAAAATGTAGAGGAAAGGACAAGAGAGACTTGACATTAGTAAATTTTGAACAAACTCAAGCTGAGTTTTTAATATTACACCAGGTAGTGACATCATTCATTTGTAAGTTTTTATTGCAATATTGAGATGTTGTCTGTCATCAACATCTTATAAGACTTCAATACCCCAAATATATATATATATAACTGAAAAAAAATTTGTTGTAGACTTTGGTTTAATTAATGCTACACTGGATAAAACTAAAGCTTTAGTTCAGCACAAAGAGAGAGGACAATAGAAGCAAACAAAACCGGCATTGATAAGTCAACCATGATAAGAATTGGATTACTTATTAAGTGAGCATTAGATTTAATAGCATACTAGAATGGGAAGAACAATTCTATATAACAAAGAGTACAGAACTAAGATTATGTTCCTCAAAAGGCCTGTGGAACTAAGATTGACTTAATATATAATTAAACAAAATTGGAATCCCGTGAAGAGCATCTTCTGCTTATAACTATAGAAAAGCAACAATGGACCCACCCCACCCCAGCCCAAGGCGGCTAGGCTGGTGTGTGACATGGATGTCCTAATTATAACAAAAACAAAAGCTTGTAACCAAAGCCATTTTAGTAATGCTAGTTGAATTAGTAAGATACAGATGTACCTGCTGGTCTAACCAGTTTTAGCCGGCCTCTACAGGATGCCGTAAAGGAAGCCTCAAGCTTGCCCAGATCCCTTTTGCACACAGCAGCCTCAAGGCCCACCTGGTCTATGTTCGCCTTTGTAGCTTCAACCCTTCAACCATTTTTTCACATATTTGTAGCCAATTTTAAGCTCGATGTACCTGCTTATAATACATCAAAGAACTGTATGTGTAATAATAATAAAGCAAATAGTACAGCAAGGAGGAAAATCGATTCCGACAAAAAGAAATCACAATTGAAACCATGTACATGACTCCAACCATCTCTACTCCCAAGTTATACACGATTCTAAGATAGGTTAGGAGTTGCCTCTCATTTTCAAGCTTGTTTTGTATTAGACAGACTGAGTTCCCAACATGGATTAAAGAAATAAGTGCTAAGGCCATGTGAAGCCCCCACCTATCAAGTTTTCCCCTGCTCCTATTGAGGACAATAATTCACATCTTTTGCATAGATCAACACTCAGAACAGTGTCTGGATAAGATAGCCAATGAAATGCAACATGTCACATGGTTAACTCTTTCCATTAGCAGCGATAATGCTTCCATAAGAGTTGGCACATGAGTCTGAAATTTATTATAAGGCGTCGTAGACATTGCTGCACATGTAATGAATGTGTATTACTCAAACTAAGAAAAAGTTAACAATTCTAATATAAAGAGTCAGTAGACTTTAATAAAACTATTTAATTGATAATGTAGCACTATTTGAGCAAAATAATTTCTTCAGAGAAATGCATAATACTTTCATTACAATTATTTAAAAGAAAAACCATACCACATCACATACTCGTCACCTAGATCCAATGATCAGATTGATGCCATTGCGAGAGCTGAAACAAGTGAATTGATTTCAAGCCATTGCGAGAGCTGAAACAAGTGAATTGATTTCAATGTGAATGGCAGATAGTTAAGAAGCTACCTCAGTGACAGGTTCAAAATATACTAGACCCTCTAAAGCCTTCGCCGCTGTTGACATGGATGGCCTAAGCCTTCCATGCTATAGACATGAGATGGCACAGAGCCTTCTTTATGGCATTGCATATCTCTACTATGTTCATCAACTAGATCACAAAGTTCAATTTCTTCTGCCTTTATTTTCACTATATCAATTAGATAAACACCTTGAGAGGAGTTCGAATTCTTTATCCTGCTCAAGATTTCCAAGATCTCAACACCAAAGCTGCAAGTATCATTTTCCAAAGAAATCTTTCAGCCACTTATCACTCGGGAATAAACCCTGAACTTGATACAGTCTCTAAGAACAACTTCAAATTCCAGTCAATCAATTTCCCTAATACAAAATCAGAAACTTTGATGTCCAAAACCCCAATTAGGAAGATATTCTGGGCCTCAATACCAAACTGAAGTATTTTTGTACCAAAATGCACAGGAAGATATTTGGTTCCCTTAGCCATGCAGTAATTTCTTCCACCTAGTCTTCCAACTAAGTGTTAGTGCTTCTTTGGTGACACATCAATTTACCCAAAGATCCCCTTATGCACGTAGTCCCAAAGAAGGAGCCTAATCAAACTCTTAACAAAATGCCCAATCAAATTCAGTAGAATGAAATGGTGAAGGTTGCCTAAGGTCATTGACCATGCTAGAAATTCTTCCTTTCCCCCGTGTCACATTAGAACCCAAGTGACACATCAATTTACCCAAAGACCCCCTTACGCACATAGTCCCAAAGAAGGAGCCTAATCAAACTCTCAACAAAATGCCCAATCAAATTCAGTAGAATGAAATGGTGAAGGTTGCCTAAGGTCATTGACCATGCTAGAAATTCTTCCTTTCCCCCGTGTCACATTAGAACCCAAGTGTTCTATGAATTTGTCCCATTCCCAAAATTCATCTCCTTCCCTTGTCTTCTACATTCTACTACCCTTTATCATGACATTGTACTTTTCTGGAATGGAACATAAAAATAGCATGCTCTACTAATAGAAAGGCCAGCAGAAAGAGAAGGTGCTAACTTCAAATAAAAGATTATTTCTTTGTACATCGTCTTGAAGTAATAGCTAGTAATTTATGTAACTCTAAATTTAGGGAAATTGGCTAGTTGCAGTGAGATGCCCACACTGTCTGTGAGATGGATCATGTATCAGGACCACATTCTCCTGTGGTTCCAAAGGTGTAGAACTCAAGAACTTCACCATGTTTAAGTCTATCGTACCCTAATTTCAAGCAGCACGAACACAAGGATAGGTATAAAGATGCATACCAAGGCATGATAATGAACTTAAAGACTGTAAATAACCCACAAGGGAAAATATCAACATAGTAAAGTGTGGAAATAGCTATACACAACCAACTTCATTTAATTGGCAGATCATCACTTTATGTCATTAACAAAGTATCAAAAAGCTCAGAGGCATTTGGCATCTTATCTTCCATGCACACCGCAGGGATCACCATCCTCCATGTACCAACATCAACAAAACTTCCTTCTGCCAAACTATCTAAAACTCTGAAGAATAACTTCGTATCCCCTTCTTGAAACAACCGATGCACAAATTTATTTATACTCTCAGCACGAGGAACATAACCTTTGAAAACCATCTCCTCCAAAATAAGTGCCGCTTCCTTGAACTGCATCCCATTGCAGAGCCCATCAAAGAGCATCCTGTAGGTTACTACATCTGGAGCACACCTCCGTCTCGGCATATCTTCAAACAATTCATTTGCTTCTCTCAGTTTCTCCTCCCTACAAAACCCACCAATAATTATATTATAACTAATGACATCCGGTTTACACCCCTTCTCCTCCATCTCATTTAGAACACCAAACGCTGAATCAAAATCCTTCTCTATAGAAAACCCATAGATCAATGCATTATAAGTTACAGTATCAGGTTTGCACCCGTTTTTCTTCATCTCCTTCAACATCCCAAAAGCCTCCCCCTTCCGACCAACCTTGAACAGCGCACTGATTAAAGTAGAATAAATCGTTGAATCCAAGTCTAGTTTATTTTCCAACATCTCGTCCTTAAGCTTAAAAGCCAAGCTCAACTCATTAACCTTGCAGAGCCCTTTAATTAGTGATGCATAAACAAAAGCATTGGGTTTGACATGAAAAACTCTCACCATGTCCTCTTTCAACCTAAAAGCTTCATCTAAGTTTAAATTTGCACAAAGCGCATTAATCAAAGTTCCGAATGTCACTGCATTTGGCCAAATCCCCTTTTTTCGCATTTCATCGAACACATTCCAAGCACCATCCAAATCATTACTCAAACAAGAAGCATTAATCAATATATTATAAGTACACGCATCTGGGGCTGCATATTCATCAATACCCACAAAAAGTTCTCTCATTTTTCCAAATTCTCTACAAATTAGGAGAGCATTCAAGAGGGTGTTCAAAGATTTTATGGTTCTTTGGCATCGAAAAGACGTTATTCGATCAAAGGTTTCGAGAGCTCGGTCAGCCAAGCGAGCACGGCCATAAAAGGTGATGATGTTGCAGAAAATTATTTCTTTAGGAACGAAGCGAGTCTCATGCTTCAATTGTTCGATTATTTGTTCCATTTCGACGAACATCTTGGCTCGGCCTAGCTTGGTGATGATGAGGTCGTAGGAGAGGAGAGAGTAACGGAAGGGTTTAGGGTTAGGGTTAGGGTTAAGGAACAGTTGGAGGGCCAATTTAGGATCTTTCTGGAGGCGGAGGAGAGAGGAGAGTCTGAAAGGTGAGACCTTCTTTAGTTTCTCCATTTTCTTTCGAACCGTCAGCTTCGTGATTTGATTTTAACAGGAGGGAAGAGAGAAGTACTTCCGCAGTGTTTGGATAAATAAAATACAGGGAAAAGGAAAATATATGGCAATTCCGTTGTATTTAGAAAAGTTGTCGAGAGAAAAGCGATAATTAAAAAAAAAAAAGTTTTATTATGTTAACATAGAAGGGAACATAGGAATTAAATTAAAGTAAATATCGCTTACAATCTCTCAGTTTAGGCAATATTCTAACGAAATTTCTCTAATTTTAATAATTTTCACTACACCCCAGTAGCTAACGTTAGTTAGGTGTACTAATGATTTTTTTGTGAATTTACGATTTTACCCATGATTAATATATTTAATTTAATCAATAAAAGTTGGTGATGCTAAAAGACCTAATTGCTCTCCCTTGTATTGAATCAATTTTTTCTCTCTAACCTCCCCCTCTCTTTATAAAAATCTTCTCTCTCTAACTCTCCTTTTCGATTTCTCTTCCCCTCTCTCTTTTTCCATTGCCAACTAACCACCATCACCAGCTAGACCACCATCGCACATCACCTCTGGTTTCTCATTCTCTTAAAGGCTGGTTCATTTCAGTCCCCCTCTTTTCTCTTATTTCCTTCTCTATCATCTTTCTAGGGTTTTGGTTTCTCTCTCTAAATTCCTCATCATCCATGGTGGCTGCTGATATAGAGTTAGATGCTTCGTCGGTGGGCTCGCATTGGAGAAATACTTGAATCGAATGTCCATTTTGCCAGGTCACAGAGATCAGATCTGAACCAATTCAGCTTTGTTGACCGTTGACATAGGCATGGCAACTCCGGCCATGGTGACGATGGAATTGCAGGCTGTTTGGTGGTAGTGAAGAGAGGTTGTGATGGGTTTCAGCTTTAGACAGTTGTTCCTATGGATCTGTGTATGTGATGGACCTTCAATGGTGGAGTTATTTCGTGGTAGTGAAGAGGTTGGGTTGATAAAAAGTGGGTTAGTGGAGATGGGTCTGTTTGGAGATGGTTCCGAGGTGATGAAGATGGTGGAGTAATGATTCTTGGTGGTTGTGGTGAAGCTTGGTCGACGAGATAATGGTGGTGGTCGATGAACTTCGGTTTGCTACGAAAAATGATGAACAGTGGGTGTGTGGCTGTGTGCATATATATATATAAGATATATAAAATAATAATAATAATCAAATAATAGTATATAGATATAAATATAAAAATATATAAACAAATTCAAAATAAATATATAAATATATCAATATATGTATATAGCATAATAATATATAAAAGAAAGTGATGAGGGCATTGTTGTACATTTGTTTCCATTAGTTAGGAGTATTTTCATAATAGTGCGTTGTTTAACGAGTCAAATATGTCATTTTATGCATGAGAAGGGCAAAAATGTTCATTTATATATATTTTTTCTGCTAACGTCAACAATTTTGTTTATTTGCTGATGTCGCACTAACGGAGGAGGCAAATCGATACGTAAACCTAAAATTAAGGGGTTGTAGTCGGGATTATTGAAACTAGGGGGAGTCTAGTCAGAATATTACCTAAACTGAGGGGTGTAAGTGGTATTTACCTATTAAATTATTATAAAATAAAGGGCAAAATACACTTACACCCATTGAGGTTTGCTCTGACTACACATATATTTATAATTTGGCAAAACTTACACTCACACCCCTAAGGTTTAGCGCATAATTACACTTAACCCCAACAGTATATGTATTGTTTGTTTTACCCCTCCATTAACTGAAAAGACGTTCTTGATCTCATTTTTCTTTTTCAATTAGACAAATCTACACTTATTTCCTTTTTAACCTTAAGTCACACACACACATATATATTGTTGCAGCACTAAAAATATATTACAAATTTTATTAAATATATTTTTAATATATGTTATATTACGTATTTTACTAAATTAAATAATTTTTTTTTTTACTAAAATTATGTATATTACAAATTGGAAAGGAAAATTTTCAATTTAATATATGTTATATTACATATATTACAAATTTTACTAAAATAAATAAAATTTTAATATACTATCATTCTTATTTTTTTTTATAGTAAAATACGTAATATAACATATATAAAAAATATATTTAATGAAATTTGTAATATATTTTTAAGTCATTACAAATGTTGTTATTATGTTTCTGATTGATAAATATTGGTGGAATCTTTGTAACTCCATCATCTATAAGTCCCTTGACTCCAATTTTTGTATCATCAAAAGCTTCTAATTCCCTATTAGGGTCATAACTGGTTTATTTGAAGTCTGATACTTAGATTATGATTTATACACCGAAATGATACTGTTTTGATGTACAATTAGCGCGCGTACGAGGGAATAGGAAAATTTTGTTCCTTTTACTCACAATGATGGTGTTTGATGCAAAATTAAAATATTTTAATTAAAAGGAAAATAGATTTAAGCAATCAAAGGTAACTTTAAAAATTTATTACAAATACTATTAAATATATTTTTAATATATATTACATATTTTACTTAAAAAATAAGAATTACAATATATTAATTTTTTTTATTTTAGTAAATTTTGTAATATACATAATATAACTTATATTAAATTTTATTTAAATTTAAATTTATTTATTTAGTAAGATACGTAATATAACATATATTAAAAATATATTTAATAAAATTTACAATATATTTTTAGTGTTGCAACAATATGTGTGTGACTTAAGATTAAAAGGGAAGGGTAGATTTTTTTAATTAAAAAAGAAAAATGAAATCAATAATGTCTTTTCAGTCAATGGAGGGGTAAAATAGACAATGCATATAGTGTTGGGGTTAAGTGTAATAATGCGCCAAACTTCAGGGGAAGTGAGTGTAGGTTTGCCAAATTATAAATATATGTGTAGTTAACAAATCTCAGGGGGTGTAAGTATAATTTGCCCTAAAATAAAATATTAAACAAGTACCCATTAATTTCCTTATAATTTCCTTTCAAATTCTTTCACTTCAGAAAAACTAATAATATTATTTAGAGTAATACTATCATGTAAACTCCTCGTCATAAGTTATTTTTTTATTTACTGAATTGAAAGATTTATTTGAATTTTCACAAATCTCAAAAAATTATCTCAATAATTATACGTTCTGCTGCTTTCCTGTTCATTTTTTTTTTCTTCTGTTTTATACCAAACACTAAATAAAAATATCTGTTCTTCAACTTTTTCTTTTAGAGATGAGGTGGGCCGATTGTTTCAGGCTATTTAGAGTCAAATCATCTTGCTTTATCATCACATTATATATAAAAGTTAATACTTATAATTTGTGTAATTTGTGTTTGAATCATACGCCAACCTTAGTATTACTATTACATGTCCTCAATGCAGGTTACGCCACTCTTTGTCAATGATATAGATTCACCACAGATGATTAAATTATGGTTGATCTTATTCCATTTGTCTACAATTGATGTTACATATGATTGATGGAGCTGTGTAAGGTTACGGGCTGGTCGGTCAATGGTATTCACACAGGTTTCTACCAAGAAATTACTATTTGATTCAGTTTTTTAAAAACATATTCTGTTTCAAGTGAATTAAAAATTAAAAAATTATACAAAAATTTATTTGATTGACAGTTTCTTAAACAATTTTCGGTTTGTCTTAAAAACTGTTTTATGAGTGACTAACCAATCAAATCCTAAGAATTTCAAATGTCATCACTTATTTTGTGTATGTACTATTTCATCAACAATGCTATCTATTAATTTAAATTTATGAGTTATTAGTAATCATTCGACCTGTCACAGATATCTCAAAACTTAAGTATAAATTAGAAAATGTGGAATAGATGAAGCACCCAAAAAGGAAATAATAATTGATCAATTACTTAGAAAAGTAACTGTGATAGTATACATGAGTATATTTTTATATCCAAGATGCCTTTTCAAATACTTATAACCCAATGATAATTATAGAAGAATCCATGGGAACCATTACTTTTGATTTAATATATTGATCATACCATATAGTACGTATATATATCTATATATAGTAAAGAGTAAGGCAAGGAGTCTAAGTAAATAGAATACATAGCAAGATGTCAGTCGTTTTGAAAGGTTGCTTCAAGGCTTGCTTGACCAAGTACCATACGCACCAATCAAGGGAAGGGCTTGATGTCCTATCCTAGTATTCTTTAACTGTACGTAAGAGCATCTAATCTAGTTCTGTGTCTTCCACATTTACTTAATTAAAAGTTTCTCTAAGAGATTCCTAAACAACAGACAAAAGATAAAGGGCGAGAATCTAATTCCACCAACAACAGACACAAGAAAGAGTCGTTAGATACATCTTCTAATTTTAAACAAAGATTAAAAGCAGACTCTGGCTTTAGCAGAGAAACACAAACTGAAAATTCTTTTTGTTATCTAATGCATGGCAGGCTTTGGTGACAGGTCGCCTTACCATTCATATACTGGAGGACCTTAACTGCAAATCATATATAGAATATATCAAAATAATATATATATATATATATATATATATATATATATATATATATATATATATATATATAGATTTATCATGATCAGTAATAGATTTTAAACGTAGATGACGCATGCCCAAGATGGTAAAGTAATATGTTATTCTTCATATTTTTTCAACCAATTTGCACATTAATTATATGATGAACCACTCTAGTTCTCTATGCTGATCTACACAAATGTTCTGTACTGTCTTTGTACACTCAAAAGCAAACCTCTGGCTTTAACAGAAAACACTGTCTGGAATTCTTTTTTGTCATCTAAAGCAGGAAATGTATGCTGATGGGTCATTGTACCATTCAAAATTTCAAATAATGAAGGACTTTACTACCTATTAAAATATGAAAAATACACAAAAAAAAATAAAACACCCACAGTAGTTAGCTTGCAATCGGACTACAGTGATGGAAGCAAAATATTAATATATTTAAGAAATAATTATATATCTATTGGAACAATACATACATACATACATACATGCATGAATAACACATCCCAGTGTTCCTTTTGACCTGAACCTTTTTGACTGATCACTTGCAGTACTTCAACTGTAATTTCCTCATTCTTTAATGCAGGGAATGTAATTCTCGGATTAAGGCGAAGAAGGCACCACATTAATTCCCTTCAACAGCACCAAAAGGCCTACAAAAGAAATTAACAACAGCATCAAAATATATATAATCTACTACAAATTGAATTCAAAACATCCAATACAATATATACATCTGTCTATATATATATATAGAGTGAATTGAACTGTGTAGAAGTGCAGACTTATACACTGAAGCAAACAATGCGCCTTCTAAACCAATGGGCCTTCTTCAGATTCTTGAGTTTTGTGACCATTTCATCTTCAGAGCATATGTTACCAGCCGGTGAAGCCAAGAACACTTTTCGGGGGATTGGAGGAGACCACAAGCCACTTTGCTGGTAATCAAAGTCGAATTCTGATGCATCGAAGTATTTGCCAAGAAGTCTGTCAGATAACGATTTTGAGACCATCTGAACATTTGGACTGTATAGAGAGGAAGTTTGATCAGATGATGATGAAGGTGATGAATCTTGAGAGGTGGCCATTGAGAGAGAGAGAGAGAGAGAGAGAGAGAAGGCTCACTTAGAGGATTCTTGGATAAATAGACGAAGAGGAATGGAACATGCCATTATGGAAGGGACATGGGTACTATGATAAGGGATTCTTATTTGGTCACTGTATATGGGCACACGGTGTACAAGAAGTTCGTTTATCTAAGGCAACATAATTAAAATATGCGCAAGTACTTGATTGGTGTCTAGCGTGTTGTGGAAACCATTATAAACCACTGTCCTTGGCATTTCATGACAGCAAAATTTGAATGCCAATCAAAGGGAAAATGCTACTCTTAATAATACTTTGTATCATTACCTTTTTACCATGATTTATTGTATAAAGTATTCTATTGGCCCACTCTATACATTAATAAAGTAGGTCGAATAAATGCATTTAGTGAAACCTTAATCCACAATAAATAATAAACAGACAAACTGTGAGCATATATATATATATATATAAACAGCAACGCTACATGTTCCGAATAAATATTTTTAAGTATATTTGAATTTATGTGGCAAGTGATGTAACCCATTATTTTAAGAGATAAAATTAAATGGCGAGTTAGTATTGATGAGATCTCCCATACATGAAATTTTGGTGATATATATATTGATGTCTATTTTTAGATAAGTACCATATCACCTGTTACATAGATTCGAAATATATTTCGGAATATTTATTCGGGACATGTAACATTTTCCATATATAAATGCTTTACCTTTACTTTTTTTTTAAAAGAAATGGAATCATGACACCTATAGAGTCTGGATAGTTTGTACAGTGCCTCGCATCCGTCTACAGATATTGTCATAAATAATTTGGCTAATTTGTTATATTATTTTTTGTCTTTTCACATTGGAATGCATTGAAGATGCCGAGGGCCATCATTTCTAAGAGAGTAAATCTATCAATATCATAAGAATAAGCTTACTTCTTGGATCTGCTGTTAAATAAAAAGCTCGCTGGTTAAAAATTCATGATTTAATAGCTAAAAATATGATGTTTTTCATTTCAAGAAAACCAGCGAGCTTTTGATTTAACAGCTAAAAATATGATGTTTTTCATTTCAAGAAAACCTAGATAAAAATTGAATGTGCTTGGAAAAACTATGAATTCTTTTCATAAATATTTTCTCGGCATTATCAAATGACACTCTTTGGAAGGAATTTTGATTTCATCAAGGAATGTTGAGTGTACAAGGAGAATTAAGATCTCTACATTAGAGGTGTGGCTCTCACAGAGAGAATGCACTCGCTGTAGGGTGATGTGATCTCCACCCTTTCCATGCAGTGGGACTGTTGAGTGTACCGGAAAGGATCTGCATGCCATGTCGGCTCCAATTTAATGGGATTTGAGCTCTGTTTCATTAGCAATATAAAACCTAGGCCCAGGCCCAGCCCATAACACTAACCAATCCTTCCCAAATAAATGAACCTCCCGCTCTTTTGATTCTCTCTCCTCTCACATCGATAATTAAACCCTTAACCGGTCACCCCTCTCCCTCTCTCTCCAAAACCCCTCACAACAGACTTTCTATGCGCAAATTCAAAAGCTAAGTCCAAACTTTGGTATCAAACCAAAGCACCAAAAAATGAGGGAAGAAGAAATAGAGAAGCTGAGAGGTGTGGTTAGAGACTGCGTGAGCAAGCACCTCTACTCATCGGCGATCTTCTTCGCCGATAAAGTCGCCGCCTTCACATCGGACCCAGCCGACATCTACATGCAGGCCCAAGCCCTCTTCCTCGGCCGCCACTATCGCCGCGCCTTCCACCTCCTCAATGCTTCTCAGATCGTTCTCCGCGATCTCCGTTTCCGCTACCTCGCCGCCAAATGTTTGGTGCGTCTCTTTCCCAATGTGGTCTCAGTTAACTTAAAAAGTTTGGTTCGTCTAATTCATGTTCAGTTCTCTTTCTTATTTAATAGATCCTTTAAATTAAGGTGCTTTTGTGTGTACCAATTTTCTTTTTTCAATTTCTCTTCATTTTGCCTATATTTTTAATATTTACTCTTTGTTAATTAGTACTTATATCGAAGGGTCATTTAGAACATTCTTCAGGGATATTTTATGACTTCTTCTTCTTCCTTTTTTTTTGGGAAAATTTTGGAAAAAAGGGAGTAGTTTTGCAAAATTTGGAAAAGTGCAGCAGGTCTATGCATAAACATACATTTGAAGCTCATATTGTGTGTGTATATAGACATTTCGATATATAAACATATATAGAAATGAATACATCCATTGTCTGTTTACACGTGCCAATAAATATACAAATTCACATGCGACCAGTGCATATATATATATATATATACAAAGTAAAAACGTCAATTCATTTTTTTATCTAATTGGAAAAAGAGAGTGATTTAAATGTTAAATTGTGTGTGTGTGTGTGATGACCTATATGTAAGTGTGTGTGTGTGATGACCTATATATATATAAAGTAAAAATGTCAATTCATTTTTTTATCTAATTGGAAAAAGAGAGTGATTTAAATGTTAAATTGTGTATGTGTGTGATGACCTATATGTAAGTGTGTGTGTGTGTGTGTGTGTGTGTGTATAAAGTAAAAATGTCAATTCATTTTTTTATCTAATTGGAAAAAGAGAGTGATTTAAATGTTAAATTGTGTGTGCGTGTGATGACTTACTTGTTTCTTGATATACAAACAAGAAATAAAGGCTTGGAATGTTACGCTAACCAGGATAAACATGAATCAACTTAAAATTTGAAGCGTAGTGTTGAAAAGCGTACTCTTTTTCACTACTCTAATAGGGATTTGTACAAGTTTATGCTAGTCAAAGAGCTATTTAAGGTAGTCACATAAAGGGCTTGTTAGCTAGATGGAACCTTCATTTCTAGTCTTCTTTATGTAAAACCACATGATTGTTTTTAGATATCAATAAATATCTTAAGTTAGTTGATACAGTTTGTTGCTTCAACATGTTTAGGAGAGTAAACTATACATAACAAATGTTTGGTTCTGTGTTCTGTTGGCTCAAACTCAAGTGCCAGTAGTTGCCAAGCATAATGACTGCAAAAAATAACTCATGACATGAGCTATTGATGTGGCAGCGCTTGTTATGGCTTCACAACTCTAATTTTCCCATTACATGTGTTATTACGATTTAGCCAATCTGAAGTGGTTGGGAGAAGGCTTTGTTGAGTTTATGTGCTTTTACAATTACATTTTGTAGTAATAGAGTGCATAGTACATCATTGAAAGCACAGTATCAAAAAGTTAATGTGTGGCATCTAGAACTCTTCGATTTAATATGTTTACTATGGAAAGTTTGTACATCATAATGCATATTTTTGCATTCTAGTTTCTTAGTGTTTATGCACTTACAGCTAAACCTTAGCAGTTTAGTGAAACAGTCAGTGTTCTATTCTGTTGTGGATATGTATTTTTGAGCTATCATCATATAGTATTCAAACTTCTTTGATATTTTTTAATTAAATATATTGATCAGGAGGAACTGAAAGAGTGGGATCAATGTCTATTAATGCTTGGTGATGCTAAAGTGGATGAACATGGTAACATTAATGACACGAAGGATTACAATGTCATGTATTTGGATAAAGATGCGGAAGATCGTGAAATTAATGTAAGGTTCCGTTCCATTTCACACATATAACTAATCTATCGATAGTTCTCTGATATGAGCTGAGCTGGATCTTCTACTAACTAACTCACAAGTCACAACTTTCAACTCTGTCTTTTGAATACCAGGCCACATTTATATAAATAGTTATTGTATCTATTATTTGTGCTTGTTCTGGAAGAAACGGTTGCATACTTGCAGTCGAGTCTAGCATGAAAGGTCACGAGACCGACATAGTATATAGAACTTTGATGTTTTCTATAGATCTTTTTCTTTTTATCAAAAAAAAAAAAAAGGTTAAAAAAGTTAGGTTGCTCTTTTACTCGGTTAATTTACACATTCATGAATCTAGTTACCAACTTTTCTTGTTTGCTAGCCTTAAGAGTTTATGATGATCCTTTTATCCATCATTGATCCATCATTGATTGCTAAGTTTTTTTTGTTGATACTATATACTACTAGAAAGCATAGATACTTCACCGAGGGTGCCGTATCCGTGTCGGACACTCGGATACCGTGTCGAACACTTAAACACTCTTCAAACACATGTTGGACACTTCTCGGACATTTCGTAGCAGTGATGTATTTTCAAGTATTTCGAAAGGAAATTATATACGACTAAGTTATGATTAAAAATCTAAGCTAAATATATGTAGAGGACTAAATAAATCTGGTTCTTTAATCTATTTATTTATTTTTGTTTATAAGTTTGTTTTGGTTATTAATTACTTGATGATGAATTGAATTATTTCTGTAATGTAGTCTTTTTTTTGTTGAATAATTAATATATATATTAATATATTATAATATTATTATTTTATAGCAGTATCCTCGTCGTGTCCGTGTCCTGTTTTTTTAGAATTTCCCGTATTGCCGTGTCTGTGTTGTGTCATATCCGTGTCCTGTGTCCGTGCTTCCTAGATATACTATATTGGAGAGGACATATGTTGATTCTAGGATTGTATTTTGAGTATGAGATTATATTTTCATTCTTGATCAGATTCTGTCAGCAATATGCTTTCTAAGAGGCAAGGCATATGAAGCTTTGGAAAACCGTGCCCAGGCTCAGCAATGGTAAGTTCTAGCTATCTTGTGGGATATTCAACGTTTCATACCCTTGATATGTTTTTAAAATATATGATTTACGTAAGTCTGATTTCATTTAATCATTCTTATAATTTATATTTCGTGAAAGTTCCTGGTTGAAATATATTGCAGTAATATGCACATATGATTTTGAATTTTATCTTTATGTGTATGGATCTATGATTCAATTTTTTCTCACTTGTCAAAGCCGTTGTAACTCAATGGTTTAACTGTTTAAATGTGGCATGATGTCTACAAAGTAGGGGTGGGGTTAGGTTTGGTTTTTGCAGTTGGCTAAAAGTAAATATAAGAAAACAATACTTTAGGTATGCTTTATTTTTGGGAGGGGAGACTGGAAGTTTATTTAAGATACTGGAAGTTTATGGTAAGGTGAAGAGATATTGGAAGTTTATGATGAAATGTTTGAAATGACAAATGGAAAGCATGACTTGTTCTTATGAATGAATGTTCAATGCAATTACAGAAGGTGCATTTGGAACTTGGAGATAAGCATGTTTTATGCCATATGATGTGCCCTACTCTAACAGCCTCTTGATTGTGGTAGAGCGTGTTGTAGCAACAATTCTCTGAATGCATGATGTGGGACCAAGCAGAAAATGTAATAGCAGATATGTTTTTTCCCCCTAATTTCGGTGATGTAAGGTGATTTTATGAAAGTCTTACATATCTTTTAAATTATAGAAAGTTTTAGGGTCTTGAGAATGAGATTTGGGTCTTGTATAGCACTATGTTGTGTAGGATGAAAGTGAAACTAGAGATGCTCTGGCTTTCTTTGGTCTTGAACTCGCTCCCCGCTCGAGAATGAATGTTGGAAATTCTTCGATGACGTCTTCCTTTGAGTGCACGATTTCTTAGATGTGTCTCTTTGGTACCGAGCTCTTTGATGGCCTTTCTTTATTCGTTCACGTTGTAGTGAGTGGAGTCAGGGGCACAACGCAATCCTCAGCAGCCGAAAGAAGCCTTGTTCAGTCTCCTGTTGAAGTGGCGACTCACCTACAACATAAGTTTTGCAAACCTAGGTGAATTCCACTTTCCACTGGACGAAGGCAAAAAGAAAGAGATATATGGCAAGTAGTTCTTGATTGAGACATAACAATGAGAAGATATTGGCTGCCATTATATTGGTAAAACGATCATTTACTATGATAAGATGTGGTCATTTAAAATGATATGACAATGTTGGAATGCTAATCTCTAATGGGCATATGTCATTTGGGAGTCAAAGTGGTTTCACATTTTGTCTTTAAGTCAAGTGGAGGTGGATCTCAAGGAAGGGTCACTTTGAGAGAACCTCAAGGAGGGATCAATTGGTGAACCCTGGATTTTATCTACCAAGCATTGTAACTCCTAGGATCTCAAAAAGCTATCGATTTAATTAACCCCTGCGATGGGCCATGATGATAAATTGGACACCAACTTATCGAAGTTCTTAGAGTCCTGTTCCTGACTTGAGCACTTGTGCACCCAAGGTTTCCTTAATCTTCATAGCAAGGTTTATTTAAGGAGAAGAGGTCCTTGCGATGGTCTTTGAGTTTTGCATGAGTCTGAGGAGAAAAGGCTCTTTGGCAAGTTTTATATGAGGAAAAGAGGTTTTTGCCATACATATGCTGTCAATGAGGCTTATTTGAATAAAGAGGTTTCTCCACTAATAAGTGTTTGTAAAGAAGGTTGGGGCTTCTTTTCAACAACAACATTCAAGCATTTTTTTCAACTACTTGTGGTCGGCTACATGAATCCTATGTTTCCATTCCACTCTGTTTAAGGCCATAGCCTCAATCAACCCACATACTATCATATCCTTCTTTACTAATTTTATTTACATTAACTTTGGTCTTCCTCTTCCCCTGTTATTACCCTCAATGTGGACTATGTCACTTTTCCTAATGGGCGCACTTAAATGTCTTCTTTGTACATGTCCAAACCATCTTAACCGATTTTCTCTCATTTTATCTCGAATTGGTGATACTCTAACCATTTCCCGACTGTGATCATTTCTAATTCTATCCTTGATTCCTTTCTAGTCTTACTGCACATTCATCTCAACATTCGCATTTCTGCCACGCTCATGTTATGCAAATGTTGTTTCTTAGTTGCAAGGTTGGGGCTCCTTTGAAGATCACAATTGCTAGTAGTAAGAAGTGGTGAATTCTGCTTGAAATCTCTCATGCAATGATGTGTAAAGACAATTCATGACCAGTAGATGCTGATGTGGCAATTGGTGGCTGCCTGATACCCACATAATTTAATGAACCCACCAGAAGTTACGTATAAAGATTTTATAATATTGCAAATGGCAAAAGAGCCAGAAATGATTTCTATAATTAGTTTTGTGTTGAACAAAATGGAAGCCTGTCTTGGACTTATTATTGCTGTTTCATTCTGGACCTGGGATTCCGTTCCTTTGTGTTCTTTTTATTTCTTCCTGTTCTTTTTTTCTTTTTCTTTTTGTGTTGAACAATGTCTTTGTTTTAAGATGTTGGTTATCTAGAATTTGATTTGTATATCAGTTTAAGGAGCTCAATTAATTTTATTCTATTTATGATTTCTCAAGGTACAAAACTGCTATTAAAGCTGATCCTTTATGTTATGAGGTACGTGTAGGTGCTTTACAAATAGCATAAATATTATTTTATTTGTTTTTGCAATGATTTTATGTATTGAAATGTTAATAGCTTCTCAATTGAGTTTGATAACACATTTCAGCTGCTGAAAGCTGGGACTGTAGCATCCCTTGCTTAATGGCTGAAAACCTTCCATTCAAGTTTGATATTCTATTTACGGGGATGGTAGAATTGCTTTTGAAATTTGTCTCTTCATTTTCTAAATGAACAATTTTTTATATTTAGGTTTTTGTAGTGATGATTGTTTTGATCGTTTTTGCTGGAAACATGTTGTAAATTGTTTTCTTTGTTAGAATGCAGTTGGTCAATCTTTATAACTTTTCTTTAGATTGTTATCAAAATTTCTTTATTTTCCACCCTTTCAGGCATTGGAATGTCTTATTGAGAATCACATGCTTACATGTGAAGAAGGTGAGATATTATATTTACTTAGTCATTTATATTATTGTAGCATAATGCGAGAGGCAAATGAATTCATGGCATCTGATATCTGGTTTATGATTTTTCTTTCTGTCACCTTTTCTTAATTTTTGTGGCATCTGCTACAATCATGTACAAAATGCAGTCGACTTTGCCTCGTATTAGAAGTATGTAATTTGCTTAGAGGATTTAATCTGGCTTATATGATTTGCCATTGAATTTCAGAGACAAGTCTACTTTCATCACTGCAATTTGCTCCTGAAGATGGATGGCTCTCTTCATTCTATTCATGTTTGATAAAGAAGGTAAGCATTTGCAAGTAGAATATTTTATAGTTTATGTGATGTATCTTTGGTTTCTCATTGGGTCCATGAAGCATTTGTACTTTCAACCAATGCACTTATTCATTTGTTTCAATTTCACTAATTATATTACTCTTGTGCTGTGTTCTTCTTTGTAAACTATAATGTCCAATTCTTTTTCCTTCTCGTTTAATGCAGTATGATAAAGAAAATGTTGTAGAAGCCAAATTCAAAGAACTTGAACAAGAAGCTTGTGATATTAAACCTTCGGAACAGTCCTTCATATGCACATTGAAAAACAACACTGATCTTTTGGCCTGCAAAGCTGAATACCACCACCAGTGTGGCGAATATCAGAAATGCTTTGAACTAACTTCATTGTAAGTTGGTCTGTTTTCAAATTGAATAATACCATTAACTTTTACTTAATATACCTAGCTTGACTGGAGCCTTTATGTTTGTTGCACTCCATACAATCTAGATTGCTTGAAAAGGATCCTTTCCATCTGAAATGTACCTTGGTGCATTTAGCAGCTGCTATGGAGCTTGGACATTCAAATGAGCTCTATCTTATGGCATGCAACTTAGTCAAGGACTATCCTCAAAAGTGAGATTGCTTTTTTATTGTTTTACCTCTTCTTCTGAACTTATGCTTTTATCCTTTTTGTTTTATGCTGAATTTAAAAATTTTACATAGTTATTTATTTGCTATCAACTCTTAGGGCTTTGTCATGGTTTGCTGTGGGTTGCTACTATTATTGTATCAAGAAGTATGATCAATCACGCCGTTATTTCAGGTAATAATCAAGCACTTTCAGTTGAACTTAACCCAAAGTTACATTTTTCCTTTATATTTAGGTATTATTTTAGGTGTCAATACATTCAGCTGTATCATCATCCACAGAAATTAAATTCCATGAGATGCTTTGGTTGTTACTTATATTAATTATGGATTTAAAAAATACTATGCTGTCTACTTGTACAATTAGTTTATATATTTTCTTAGTCGATGCATTAATGTCATCTACCAGCATAGTCAACACTTAGGGCAGTCTAAGGTGGTATCAGTGATTCATGATTTAAATGCAAAGCATTCAACAAAATATTTGATTTTTGGTAAGTTTAAGAGGTTCAAGCAAGTGTGGCATTGAAGGGATGCATGAGAGACAAATTTGAGCATATGACAGGTATGTGGTTTGAGGTGGATAGACACAACATGATATGATCATCGGATTTGATGGCGATGTGTAAACATCAAGGTGAATTGACAGTTAATTGTGAAGTTTTAATTAAAACACTTTTTTACTAGTGATATGGGGGTAGTGTTTGGCTTCGCCACAAAACAAAATAATTGGTTTTAAGGACTTCAATGTTTAAAATTTGAATAGGAGGGTTTCTTAAGGATTAGCATAGGGGATCTTTGATGGGTTTTGTCGCCAAGGTGAAGGAGATGGACTGTTAATATTAGTTTATTATGAAGATGGAAATTGTTGAACCAGTAATTTGGGATGTAGTGGTTGGACTAGCTGGTAATGACTTCTTTTGTGAATGCTAAGCTGGTAATGACTTCTTTTGTGAATGCTATCTTTGGAGTTGCATGTTTATTGTCTTAAGTTGCCCAGGAATATAAAGATAAATAGAGGCTTGAGAAGGAAAACTGAGAAGGGTGTAGCTCTTTGGGTGGTAAGAGGACTATAGAGAAGGCCCTTTCCTTGGTGTGCTCTTGCTCTCTGTATATCAGCTCTTGGAAAAGTTTCGATGGATCCTTGATAAGCTTGGTTCAGGAAGGTGACCAGGGGAGTGGATGCTGTTGTGGTGTAGCAATGATTTGTGGCAGGAGTGCAGGACATTGAGATCGGAATTTAGTGAAGTTTTGAGATTGAGTTCCCGTGTGGTAACTGTGGTTTTCTGGGTTATGGGTGGTGTTTTTCATGTGCTAAGTAATGTCAGATTTATCTGCTGGTGGTTTGCTAGTGAATTAGACAAAGCTTTGAACCACAATCCTGTTTTACCGTGCTTTACACTTTGCTGCCTTTGTTTTCCTCCAATTTTTTTAGTTTAGTTTTTTGCAAAGATGTTTGGGTTTTCCAATAGATTTGAAGTTAAGAAAGCTGTTAAAAATAAGTAGTTGACTTTCATAAATTTGGACCTCAATAATAGATTTGAAGTTAAGAAAACTGTTAAAGATAGGAAATTGTAAATTTGAATTGATAATTATGTTTTTGTACTTTCCTGCTCTTTAATTGGTTTTATTAAATTCCTAGGGTGTTTGTTTAATCTTATTTCTCATTGGTTATTTTACTTGACAGCAAGGCTACGAGTCTAGATGGAACATTTGCGCCGGCATGGATAGGTTATGGGAATGCTTATGCAGCTCAAGAAGAGGGTGACCAAGCCATGTCAGCATATCGCACTGGTGCTCGTTTGTTTCCTGGGTAATTTTTTCTCTAAGGCCCTTTCTTTAATCTAATATTATTCTCTGTTTCTTTCAACACAGTATAAGCATTGAGGAAAATGTTCTATCCTGTTAGTGAACTTGAACAACTTTTACTTCATGACTTGTATTATGTTATCTGCCTGTTTTTCCCCTGAAAATAAAGTCATTTTTTTAAACAAGGCTATCTTAAGTGGTGTCTGTATGTGTGTGGCAGTGCATTAGATCACTATTGGCAGCATGATCATAGTTATTAGAATCTTGCAATTGAAAGTTTCAATTGTGCAACTCTATTCAATATGTGACTGGCGTTAAGTTTAGACTTTAGTTCATATCCCCTGAATCCATACCTTGTGAACATAATGATCATAAGGTAAATTAATCTTGGTTTTTGTTTACTTTACAGATTATACCACTCACCTATAATCTTGGTTTCATATTTCATATCCTCTACAATTGAGGATTTCTACAATTGCTTTATTTCATGGTACTTCATGGACAACATGCTCCTCTATTTTAAATAAACATGCTAAAAGGTAAATAAACACAAGTAGTATAGGCTCCACAATTTTAGATGACATGCTTGCCATTGAGTGTGGGTCATGCCTTTTTGGTTGTAAATAAAGAGATGTTGTATTTTTATTTTATTTTTAATGGTTGTGCCCATACTTGATGTTGCTTTACTGATTGTTTCTTTAGTTATGCATATTGGAAGTCCTCTTATTACTTATGAGCAATGAATTGTCTTTTACAGGTTGAATCTTGATATTCTCTTATTCCAGGTGCCACTTACCAACTTTGTACATTGGGATGGAATACATGCGAACCCACAGCTTCAAACTTGCTGAGCAGGTAATATACCATTTTGCCAACATTGGTGATTACAATTTGTGATCCTGATTTTAGATTGGTCTGGAGTTATTGTTAAGTCTTCAATTAATGCAGAATTGAATGTGATAAAATTTTGCCATCCTGTTGCCAAGTGTTAAGTAGAGTTAAGAGCCCCCTTACTTATGTATTAAAAAAAAAGTGGAGTTAACAGGCCCCTTTCTTGAACCCACCATCACCACTACTCTCCCTAACACCACCATCTCCCTGTTCTTCATTCGATCTCTCTCTCTCTCTCTATACATATTATATATATATATATATATATATATATATATATATATATATATGATCTTGTTTTCTCTCATTGAAGAATCATACAACCATTCGTGGTGGTGCAATTATTATCAGTCCCCTATTGCTGAACCTCCACCACTGCTGCCCGTCACCCAAGTCCCACAAATGTATATCAAAACTACCTAGTCAACAAGACCAATGTGAAAATTTTATACAAGTGATTTAATGAGGAGACCCACATAAACCGCGGGAAATTGATATTCATAGAACCCGCCTGGTCCTCTCTCTCTACTCTCAGAAACAAACTCACTCTCTCTTTCTAAGTTCTCTCTCTTCAGTGGTATAACCAATACTCAAAACATAATGCTAATCATGCTCACACCACCAGTCGTCCTCCTCTCTGGACATATATAGACAATGTACATGTGTTTTTATAAATATTTATACCTATGTGTGTGTCAATAACCCATTATTTCACCACCATTTTGATAAGAACCTCCATCATCTACTGTCTGCACCAACAATTTCTACAATTAAACCAATACAATCAGTAGTATCTCCTTAAACATGGATGACAATGGATTCACATGCCAATTTATTTATAGGCTAGCACCTCTTTGTGCTTGTTGTCGTAATGCTACATGGTTATATTTATTCCGATGTGATTGGTTATGACACTTGAGCCACATAGAAATCCCAAATATTCACTCATTGACTGATTTTTCTCCTCACAGATTTCCGTCTTTTGAGAAGAGTTGCAAGTCAGGTTATATCACTGAAGCTAAAGTGTAACTTCATAAAACTTAGTTTGAAATAGACCAGTTCTGTTGGCAAATTTCAACTATTTTAGTCGCTAGTCCTTCATTCTCATTTTGCTTATATGCTTCTTTTAAGAATATTTCACCAAATTAAGTGAATAGATATCTCCTGCCAACTCAGCAGTTCTAATTCCTCAAATTTGTTTTCTTGAACTCCATTATCAATCCAATTGAAAAAGAACTCTATTGATGACGGGACTTGTAATTGAACTGTTGTTTGACTCTTTAATTTCGTGACTAACTATTGATTGAATCAACACCATGGATGGGAATGCTTTTCTTAATTGTTTATGTTATGTTGTGGCCAAAAATTTTGTCGCGACCCGAAAAATGGGCTTTGTGTGGCCTTAAGATGGGGGTTTGGGAGTAGCGTCCCCGGGAAAAATTTTATGACCTGTTTTTCGCTTGTGGGTTTTGGACCCTGTTTAAGATTCTCTTGTAGCCCGGTATATAAGGGCATCTAGGGTTTGGAGTGAATGAGGAAAAAAAAAACTGAAAACGCAGAAAGAGAAAAATAGAGCGAGAGCAAGGGTTTGGGGTTGAAATTTGTAATCTCTTGATTTTCGCATAGTGAAAACTTTCGCCGGATCTTCGTCGTGGATTTAGTCACATCGCCGAATCACGTAAATTCTTGTGTTCTGTGTTGTGCTTGTTTTGTTTTTTGTCGTGTTTTGTGATTGTGCTTGGTTTGCGGCTGTTTGTCATAACAGTTTCCTGTAATGGTTTCGAGTGGTTGGTTGGGAGAGGAAATGAAGGGGGAGAGACAAGCAGGTAGAGAGATGGTGTAGAGTAGAGACGGGTAGAAAGAAAGAAAAGAAAATAGGAAAATGCTGAACCGAATTGTAATCTCTCTGTCTTCTCTCTCTCTCTCTCCCTATATATATATATATATATATCTATTTTTCATATTAAATCCACCACCATCAACCAAACTGTACCCCCATTTCTGTAACATCTTTCACTGTCAAATTTGCTATGTTGAAAAAATTTGCAGCCAAGCAAGTTAAATGTTAAACTATTGAAATGCTATAATGATGTGGTAATCTTTGTCATTATTGATATCTTAAAATTGGTATTTCTATCTTCAGTATTCTGATAAGAGTTTTTCCACAGTTTTTCATACAGGCAAAGACGAAGTGCCCTTCAGATCCACTTGTATACAATGAACTTGGTGTTGTTGCTTATCATATGAAGGAGTAAGGACAATTGCCCCATATGAATTTTTTTGCTGGAGATAGTGTATCATTATCTTTTTGATGAATAAAATGGAAATAATTCATTTGGCCAACTCCATTTACATGGGATGAAAAGCAAGGATGATGATGTTTAAACGATAATACAGAATATTTGTTATGTATTTTATATGATAAATATTACATAATACCTGTATATTTTAATTTTATTCATATGTACATTCAATATATCCCCAAGTAGTTGGGAAAAGTTTTGTTGAGTTGAGTTATGTACATACATTATATACATATACTATATAAGTATTATATATTGTTGTGTTCTCTTCTTGCCCGTAGTGGTTTGAGTGGAGAATTTAACCTTCATATTTAATGAAGGTTATATTCTAGTAATTCATTATAATACTAATAAATAATAATTTAAAGATTTGGAGCTGCTTCACAACCCTGCATTATTTTTTTCCCGATCATTACTGCTGATACGATGGGATTTTCAAATGAAGGATTGGCAAAAAGACAACTACATTGGTATGGAATTATAGAGAGGCATCAATGTCATTTCAAAGTCTCCTTTGATTCTCCTCAAGTCGAAATCATGACAGATGCAAAGACCTTTTACTTACCAAAAGATGGTGTGTCGCATCCTCATTTTGTGCTTGTTATACTGCTGCAGCGATATTTATTATTGATGTATTTGCTAGTATATCATGAATATTGGTAATGCTATTCTGTAAATATCAATTTTAGGTATCTAGCCCAATTTGTCCCTTGTTAATGTCTTCTAACTTGTATACATGTTCTCATTCATATTCAGTGTAGTTGTTTTCGTCAGCCTGGTTGCCCTTTTCTTTTCTTCTTACTAAAATAATACCAAAGTAATGGTTTGTCTTTTGAACTTCTTTCAGGTATAAAAAAGCTGTGTGGTGGTTTGAGAAGACTTTGGCTCACATTTCATCGTCATTGAGTGAAATGTGGGAACCAACTGTGGTTAATCTCGCTCATGCATTAAGAAAGTTAAAGTATGTCTGTTTTCTTCCCCACAATCTTTGTTTGCTTATTACACAAATGCCACTTTGTGCAGATATTTCGTTGGGTCTTTATCCAGTCCACCTTCCCAATACCCTCAATTAACCCCTACCACACTGAGTAATGAGTTATTGCCTTCTATGAACTCAAGGATACAAGGGTGCATGCTAATCATTTTTCTATAAATTTAGACTAATGTTTGCTTTTCAAATTGATGTATCATTGTAATTGGATTTCACTATCTTTACATATGGATGCTTTTTTTGCACTATTTATTGTAGCATTTCTACCTAGAGATTTCCAAAGTACATTTTGCTAAAATTCCCAAGAGACGTAGAAAGAATAAAAAAATGTAGTTGCCTATAAATATTTATTACTAATTAATCTTATTGCTTTAATGCTATTATATGGATGATGGGAGCTTTTTGGGGTCACACAATTTGATCAACAATATGATTATTTTTTTGTTATATTTTGACCTGAAGTGTCAATTCTATGGTAATTTTTGTTGTTCACACAATTTGATCCAGTATTTCTTTTTGGGTTATTTTCCAACTAAGTATCTATTCTATGGTAATCGATGATCTGTTTTTGGTGTGCGCTGACTCCCTCAAATAAGGGAGAAATTAGCTTAATTATCTAAGGAAGGTGTACGGAAATAATTCACCTGGAACTTTTGGTGTTTCATTAGGATGCATTGGATGACATCTTACTTTAAACTAATGGCTAGAGCTAAAAAGGGCTTGAAGTATCAACGAGTATTTTATAAGACACCAATTATCTATGGAGAAGAAACTGTTTTGCAGGAGAATCATGTACACTGATGTATGGGGCTCATGTGATAAATGTGCACATAATAATTTTGCAATAAAAAGGTGGTGACTGGTGAGAGGTGGTGGTCTGCCAGCTGGGTGGGTCATGTGGTGGTGGTTGTGGAGGTGGGGGTGGTTGTGATTTTGACGATTTCTTTTTTATTTAAGAATTATTTGTTATTGGTTCTGTTTGAAATTTGGAATGGATCGGAGAATATTGAAGGATAAAACTGATAGCAACAAGTATGACATGTTCAGAGAATGAGAAGGACATGTTATAATTGCCTGATATTTCTTAAAAGTTTGGGGGATATCAAATATACTTCTGTTCTGGGATTAATTATAATATGTGACTATTTGGTGGTTTTAGGAATTCTAAAAATGCATGGGATAAGTTTGTGGTGTCATTCATTTGATGAAAAGACCATATTAATTCAACAATTTCTTGAATAATTTGGAACTTGACTTTTTTGTGGTCCTCCATTTTCTTTTATCTGAATAATGTTTTTGGTTCTTTGAGAAAATTTCTGCTTTTGATTTTTTCCCCCATAGAAACAGATTCAAGTGCCATCCTGGCATTATTATTGTAGAAACTAAATAGAAAACAATGTGATCCGCTAAGCCTAATAATATGGACCTACATTGTTTCAGGAGGTACCGTGAGGCAATTACATACTATGAGAAAGCACTTGCGTTATCAACAAGAAGTTTGAGCACTTATGCAGGACTTGCGTACACTTACCATTTGCAGGTATTTTTGTTCTTAGAACTTTTTCTTCTAATTTGTAGTTTAAAATGTTCTTTTAGAAGGTATACAAGGAGCGTTTTTGAGATGATTGCTATTGTTGTTCTAAAATGTCTACCTGGGTTTTTAACAACTGGTGCTTTAGGCACCTGGGTGATGACTTGTTTAATGACCATAGTTTTCTTTTTCTTTTTCTTTTTCTTTCCTTTTTTTTTTTTTTAATTTGAAAAATCCAATGGAATGGAAAATCTGTCGGATAGTGACAGTTTCAGTTTTCTGACATCAGGGCTACTTTGCAGGGGCTTGTTTATGAACTTCTATAGTTTAATCATTCTCAGGATTCAATACAAAACACTAGATCAAGCAGACCCGGACCCATTAAAGGCCCAGTGGGGACAGCCACCCCTGCTGAAATTTTACTTATTTACAAAATTACCAATAATGTTTGTTAAAATTTTAAAAATGCCCCCACTGAAATTTTTGATAATACCCCGCTATAGATTCTTGTTCAAAGTCGTACTCATACAATTTTTTGGGTTCGTCACTGAGATCAAGAAACTTAAACTTTGATCTGGAAGTTTTAAGATCCGATTCATGGCATTTAGAAACAATTGGTAGTTTCTGTCTTATTTGTGCCCAGATCTTTTCTTGTGATTGCTTCCATTTCACTAAACGTTCTATGCAAATTGTTATGTTGTGGCCTGAATTTTATCTCGGCAACGCGACCTAGTTTTGATCCGAATTTTTTTTATGACCTGTCTTTCGTTTGCGGGTTTTGGACCCGGATTAGGACTCTCTTGTAACCCGCTATATAAGGGCATCTAAGGGTTTGGAGTGAATAACGAGAGAAAACACTAAAAACGCAGAAAGAGAGTGAGAGAGCGAGAGCTAGGGTTTGGGGTTGAAATTTGTAATCTTCTGATTTTCGTATAGTGAAATCTTTCGTTGGGTCTTCGATGTGGACGTAGGCACTTCGTCGAACCACGTAAATTCTTGTGTTCTGTATGTTGTGCTTGTTTCGTTTTGTGTCATGTTTCATGATTGTGCTTGGTTCGTGGCTGTTTTCTCAACACAAATCACTTGAAATAGTGTTGCAGCCAAAACTGTAATCAGTTGAATGGTTAGTTTCTCTCTCTTGATGGTATGAACCGGTGCGGACCTTTCCAAAAATTATTTTATATATATATATATCAATCGTTTTTACTGTAACATTGAATGCATTATACTTTCTGCTGTTTTGATACACTACTGCTGCCAAAGCAGTTCTAGCATAGTGGGGGAAGTGTTGGTTAGATGTCTAAATTGGAGGCTTGGTTTGGGGTCAATTTATTTATTTTTGATTAGTTTGGTTAGGGGTCAATTCTTATCACATGATGTTCATAGGAAAAAAAAAGAAACAAAAGGAAAAGAAAAAATATGGTTACTGAATCATCGCATACTCCCTTGACTAGTAAATCAAGTACTTGCTTTCCAAACCCCAGATTCTACATTTGGTTTAAAATATAATCCACTTTCATCCATTACAACGAAAAATTCTTGTTCATGGTTCAGTTTTTTCCCTTGTGCAGGACAATTTTACTGCAGCAATTACATACTATCACAAGGTAAGTTATACTCTTTTTTTTTTTCTCGTGGAGCATGTTTAAGAAATAATATATAACTTAAAACCTACATGGGATAAAAATGAACCCAGTACCACATTGGATCCACAGGCTGGTGGTCACAGGGCAAGGTATTCAAACTTCCTTGTGCACTGGCGTGAGGTTACATAAATAAATATATATAGTATAAATAATGGTAATTACTGAGAAATTGTTTTTCATACTATTATAAATTTGACCACTGGCAAGTTATCCAAACTTTCCATATGCACTAGCATGAAAAACACATAAATAATAAATCTAATCTATGGAATATACATACTGTTCTAATCACTGCAAGATTGTTTTTCATACTTCTATAACTTTACCAAACGTTTTCTTATAATATTTATCCTTCAAAGTATGAAAGATAATGTGAAAGCCATGAACACTGTATATTTTCTGTCCTTTCTTTTGCTTTTGCAGCATCATTCTAGATTGTCTCATTATTCTTTTGTTTTTTTTTTAATCAGGCTTTATGGCTGAAACCAGATGACCAATTCTGCACGGAAATGTTAACTTTGGCGCTTATAGACGAATGTCGTCATGGCATAGACCCAAAAACTGAATCTCGTAGGAATGAAGTCTTCTTTTAATGGAAATTTAAGCAACATACTTGTTACTGTTGTAATTTATTTGTAGTCATTGGAATAATGCTGAGATTGATCAAAATATATTGTGTTACGTAGAGTTAGTTTCTCATCAACAAACCAAATTAGGCAATAGCTGTAATGTATTTGTATCTTAAGTTCATCTATTGAGGCATTTAACGAACAATTTTCAGGACCAAACCGGGTTTTAGAAATTAACTTGTAGAGTGTCCTTGTCATTTGATGTAGCTGTGCATCTGGCTGTTGATATGCACTATAAGTATTTGATGATGGTTTAGAAGCACGTTTACTATTATATAGAATCATTTAACATCCACAACATACTGTAATAATCACTGACCATGACCATGATACTTGTTAAGATCGACTAGGTTTTGTGTATATTGAGGTACATATCTGTTGGCAGACATGACACAAACCTGAACGATGGAGAGAGAACTCAGGCATACAATTAAAGACAGGTTTCTTCTACTTATTGAACGGACAGCGATGAGTAGATGTTGCAGTATTCTCACGGATTTGTTCAGTGTGAGATTCGGAGATTGGTGGTCCCTTCAGTAGGCCTCCAAAAAGTTCTGCTGGATCGTAGTAAACTTCAACATCCTCAGCCCTCAAGGACTTGTCAACCTATATGTATATAAAAAGAGCATTTCAGCTTTATGATGTGAGGTAATACAGCAAAGTTGAGAGATACTATATCATGTGATCTACATGTTTAGGGTGGGTGTTTGCGTACCTTGAGAATTCCCATCCCATGGAATTCAACCATCTCTCCGGTAGGCGCATGTCCTTTGAAAGGTCCCTCGAAGTAGCCCCAATGCCTGAACTTGTAAGCAATCACAGGCGGTCCAGAATGAACACTGATCACTTCCCAAGCAAACCCGCGAGGAAAAGCTGATTGGAAAGCATCATGAGATGACTCGAAGGTCTCTTCTTCGGCTTTGTAGTACTTAAATTCCTCTGGCAGAGAATTCTTCAACAACGCGTTGTAGCTCCCAATCCTGAGAGTTTCTTCTGCTGGTAATCCCTCTCTTCCTGCCCAAAAAGAGCAATATATGCTTTACATGGTGTTTCTTCACCATCTGATGTCATGACTTACAAGAATGCAAAATGGGCTTTGTTAGGTTCAAAGAATGGAAAGTTGGAAGGAAGGGAGAGGTAGTACTACTTAGAGAGAGAAACAAATATTTTCCTCCTTTGTTTGGATAGGCAGTAAAAAAAATAAAGGAAAAACTTTTTTGATAGGGTAATTAAAGATGCAAAATACTCATTTCCTCCAGCCCAAACAACAGAATCCAAACAGGCTACCGGGGCCATCCCTGCCCAACTCAAAGGAAGAGAAAATTAACTCTGCCCAACTATCAATATCATATCTTACTCACATAAATGCAATATATGCTAATCTTATTCTGTCTTCGTTAAACAAGTTGTTAATTAATTAATTAAATAAATGGTGACGCAACACATTTTTTTCTCATACAAGAAACCAAATACCCATAAATTATTGCCACAGGTTCTAGATGGGAACAAGATGCTGACAACTGACTGGTCTCATAAGCAATAATACAATTCCAATGAGAGAGAGAATGGAAAAATGATATTTCAACTGATAATTAGACCTAAAAGATAAACGAAAGGCTTTTTTGCTGTTGAAAATTAATGTTTTTAAGTGGATCTATGATTTCCACTTAAACATACACCATGCATCTATGTGATCTAATTGTATGTCAAGTCTTTAAATCTTTGCGTGAAGTGGTGGTAAAATTTTTCTGCATCTACACAAAGCTTTATACCAAAATATTGTCCACATATATATATATATATATATATATATGTGGTTTAAAATGATTGAAATGAAAGAATAATTAATGAAAGAGCAACAAGGGTTTTATGTGTATGTTTGTATCGATTTACCATTAACAATGAGCTTGAACTTTTCTGGGTTTATGGTCCTGAAATCTTGTAAGCGAGTCTTGTGAGAGAGTTCCATTTCCCATGACTTTATAGCATTCTGAACTGTTTCTTCTAGGGATCCTTTAGGCCATTCCTGCAAACCATTTCATGTTAATTATATTTTACATGTATGTATTTATATGTGTTGCGTGTGATTGAGAGAACTATATATATATATATATAGAGAGAGAGAGAGAGAAGCAACGAGGATATATAGGAAACCTTGGTTCGGCCTTCTTCAAAGAGCTTATTCACAGCATCAAATATGGGAGGACCACCGTGTCTCCATTGGATGTTGTCTGCAGCTTGCTCATGCAACAATGCCCTGTACTTGTCTCCTGCAGTTTTGATTGAAGCTTCATCCTTGCTAGCCATATATGATAGCTCTAAATGTTCAAACTTGCAAGAAAGTTGAAGCTAGGGTAGACCTTTTAAAGACCAATCATGGCACACTCAAGGTTCCTAAAATAAATGAATAAATAAATGAGATATTCTGTTTTTGACTTTCTCTATTGTTTAGCAATGTGACATAAGCCCATGTGCATTACTTCAAATGATACTATCTTTCTTTTTATTTTCTCTTGTGTGAGAGGTTGAGTATTCGAAGAATTCTGGATGATAATATTGTACTCTATGGGTTTATTTGAACTTTGGGAAAAAAAAATCTGTGATCATCAGTCTTTTATTTTGTAACCCAAATTTGGCACTTAAAAAAAAAAAAAAGATTATACCCTTTTTAGGGCCAAAAATATGTGATGTGTTTGGCTTGCATTAACCGAACGATTTCCTGAATTTTACTGTAACATAGTTCTAGTATATAACTATATATCATTTTTGTGTACCATTGATCCTAGAAGATAGTAATGACCTATCACTGCCCTTTCTAAGAAAGATGATAAACATCACAAATAAGAGAAATTATTATATATTACCATAATTTTGTGTATAATTTCTTCACTAATAACATTCTATATTTTATAATTTTTTATAATAATAAAAAATGGTGTTTTAATATTAGTAAGATTCTTACATTTAAAGAATTTTTGAAGTATTGTAGAATTACAATTTTGTGATGTTTATTACATGGCAGCTGCTTTGATTGCCAAGTCTCTCTCTGTTCTCTCTCTCTCTTCAATCTGAGATACAACGGTGCATTTGGCAGTGTTACTTTTTTTGTTTCTCTCTCTGCTAACACCATCCACAAACTTCAAATCCATTTTTTGCAATTCAAGTTCTATAAAATATGGCTTTACCAAAATGAATGATTAGGTTGACTTGATTAATCTCATTAATTATTATTATTTTTTTGTTGTAGTACTGAAAGTTTTGATTTGAAAATGATATAAACGAAATAAAAACAAAAAGAGAGCCAATGAAACTAGCTTGCATTAATTAATTTGGAAGACTCCTTCATATTCATTAATTAATTGATATTTCTAACTCTGAATGGATCAACGTTTTAATAGCCTCATCCGACCGGCATACCGAAGAATAAAATAAGTCAAAAAGATTAGAAGTTTTGAATTACTTCTTAAAAAATTAGGATAAATTACTTTCACCTTAAAAGAGGTTTGACTTAATTACATTTGAACTAAAGTTTTTACAAAATTATTTTGACACTCCTGTCAAAATAACAATTTGTTAAAAAAAATTACATCTAATCTAATATTCAGTTACAAAAATAACTTTAATTTATAATCATTTAACTGAGATTAACATGTTTTATGTATATATGTTTCTCCATCAATGCGTGTACGTTATTGCTACCGAATATAATTTTGACATTTTGATTTTTTTTATGTTAATTGACTTTAATGGAATCGACTGTCAATTAATGATAGAGATATTCAAAATAAAGTCAACTAAATCTTAGGAAAGATTGTTATATTTTAAAATTTTTAATTCAAGCGTAATTAGATAAAACCTTATAAGAAATTAGAGTAATTTACCCAAAAAAATATTTTTCAAAAAAAAAAAGAAATATATAATATAATAAGACCAACTTCCCAAAAGAGAAAAAGAAAAGGAGAGAGCATTTTTCTTTTTCCCGAAAGCAAATATTACAAGGCTAAGAACACAAGAAAGATAAATCAACAGACAATGCCTGAGAAATCAAAAGCTCAGAATAAGAAGATTCTTTGGAAAGAAGAGAGTATATTATATAAGACATGTATATAAATGCATTTATACGGGCAACAAAGTGCTCGAAAATGCTGAAATATTATATATGTGAGGTCCATCCCATCGTGACATTCCAATACATTAAATACTCTTTGCTACTCAATTATTTACACTTAGATACTTTTCATGCGTGCACCCAATACTCTTTGCTACATTTGGTATGCAACAATAGAATAAAATGGAATGGAACGTCAATATTATATTTTTGGATCTATTCCTTTGTTTAGTAAAAAAAATTAAAGTATGAATGACCATTCTGCGTCATTTCTTTGAAATAAAAAAGAATAAAAATTTATTTCACTACTCAACTTATGAAATGATAATTTCATTCCAGATAAATATTAAAAAATAAAATTTAGTTACTAAAAATAATGTAATTATTATTTTATTTTTGTATCATTTCTTGTTTGAAATCAAGTAATAGAATGAGAATGAGCATTGACACCTCCAACTAGCTTTAACCTTTAGTTGTTGCCATTATATGTTGGATAATTACAATACATGGTTATATACACTTAAAAGGTTGGAGATATGTGCCAACAAAATATATAAAGGTGAGAACATTAGCGGGTGCAAGAGTTGAACAATGACCATTTTAAAACATGCAAAGTTAACTATAAACCAGGCCACGTATTCATTCATATAAAATAAACTCATTAATAGTTATAAAAATCATAGTATAAATAGTAACCCATTGGATAATTTTTTAAGGCTTGTTTGTTTAGTCAAACACAGTCCAAATTAATCAAATCATAAACCGTTCAAAAATTTATTAAGTCCAGTTTTTGAAAATATAATTTGTCATAAGATTCTAGACAGAAAATATTTTATAATTAAATAAATATAGATTGTTCATATCTTTTTATTAAGCTGTTAATCACATTATTATGATTGTGGTACTTCAATAATTTCAAATTTACTATTCTTTGTTTATTATGCATACCTCAATTCGACAACTAATATATGGTTATTTTATTATATGATTCTAAATGTATTATTGTACTTTTGTTATATATAGTTATCCTAACAATATTGAATCTTGCAAAGCTGGAATTCGTTGCCTTTGATATTTTAGGTAAGAATTAATTATCATGAATCCTTATGCTGAAATCCACTTGGATGCAATGAATCTTGGGAGCACAATTAAATAAGAAAATAAAGTGTCCTTGCAAGACTGCCCTAAAACGATGATTTTCCTTCGCCATCATCTGCATGAAGAATTAAAGATCGAGACCCACTTACACTGTGAAAAAAATTAAAGGAATGGTATGAGCATCAGAAAATCATAATCCCTCCAAAGGTTCGATATGACTGGATGCACATGCAATAACAAGATTTTAAAACTCTAAGTGAGTACAAGTCGGCCTTATTCAAAACTATCTCTCAATTAAAGTTCCGTGGAAAGAAAATTACTGATGAGGACAAGTTAGAAAAGACATACTCTACATTTTATGTCTCGAATGTGCTCTTGCAGAAACAGGAACGAGAGCATCAATTTACCAAATATTTTGAATTGATATCATGTTTATTGGTAACTGAACAAAACAATGAGCTTTTGATGAAAAACCACTAGTCCCGTCCGACTCAATCGACACCATTCTTTAAAGTGAATGCATCTTCATTGCATGGTCGTGGGTATGGTCGAAGTAGAGATAACTACCGTAACGATGGTGGTCACAATTCCTTAATGTTTTCTAAAAGGAACTCCACATCATACCACCAAAAGTGGAATATAGATGAAACCAAGCACGCAAAAGAGAAATATTTACAAAATAAACCTTCCAAGAAATATCAGGAGAAACTTTACTGAAGGTATGACGTGAAAGGGTATTGGTTATGTATATGTCATACGCCCAAACATTTATTCTATGTTTGGTTAGAAAAAAGGATTAAGGAAGGATGGAAAAGAGAAGGAATAGAAGAAGCTTCCTTTGTTTGGTTGGAAGGAATAGAAGAGAGGGAAGAAGTAAGGAGGGATATAGCATCTGTCTTGGCTCATAGTTTTGGAAACTTTTTTATTCGTCCAAAATTGGGTGGAAAAGAGAAGGGAAAGAAATAAAAGTTATCCTAAAAATATATAATACCAATTTTAACCTTTAATTACTTACAAAACCACTTGTTAAATGCTACTGAAATTATCTTACACGTATAATAAGGGTATATTGGTAAAAAAATATAAAAACTCTCATTCCTTTCCTTCTAACTAAACAAAAAAATTGCTAATTCATCCATCCTTTCTACTATCCCTTCCATTCAACCAAACAAAAAGTAAAGGAAACACCTTTCCTTCCTTAGGGATGCCTCATCCATCATCCCTTTATCTTTTTTACCCATTTTTCCACCCCTCCAATGAAACAAAACATTAGTCAATCTTTACTGAGCCTCGATGAAAGAAAAAGAAGAAGAAAAATAATTTGAAATAAAATTTATAGATAACTATGATCCAATGGACATTACTTATCTTGATGTTTAAGATTTTTTTGATGATTCTAGTGGCAAAATTGATCATTTGATTGGTGATGGAGATGTCCACACTGATTAATGTTGTTTTTTTTTAGTATCACTCGTATGTTTCAATTAATGTTAATTTCTTTTATTGTATTATCGCTATTGTGTTACTTTTTGTGTATTTCCTTATGTATGTTTCTTTTAAGGTAATCAAATTTAATATATATCTTTCATGATTGAAAATGCGTGAATCTGACTAATGCATTGACTAAAGCTAATATGAATGGTGAAGATATATGCCTAATCTACATTGCAACAACACACTATCCTTCGAGATAAAAGTTATTTTTCTCATATAATATTAGTTGAAGTTAGTGTTAATACAATATCAAGTCCTCTAAACCTGATTGAAGGCTTTGTAAGAGTCAATACCATGTTACCATATATTGATGATACTTTGTATTATAGCTTATTTAGAAGAAATCTCTTAAGTTTTAAAAATATATGTCGTAATGGATATCATATTAAGACTATAAATGAAGGTAATGTAGAATATTTCTACATTACTTTTATTGTTTCATGCCAAAAGTATATATTAGAGAAACTTTTTGCTTTATCTTTTAGGTCATATTAATATATTATACAACTGTGATAACAATTGAATCACATGCAGTGATGTATCAGAAGTGCTCCGATTCAAAGATTTTTACACTTTGGTATGATCGACTTCGTAATCCGGATGTCAACAAAGATGCACCAAATTATTAAGAATTCACATGGCCATCTACTAAAAAATCAGAAGATTTTTTTGGCAAGTGATTATCCATGTACCACCTGCTCACAAAGCAAATTGATTATCAGAATCATCTCTTTCAAAGATCATTATTGAATCACCAGCCTTTTCACAACAAAGTCACAGGAATATAAGTGGACCAATTCATCTACCGTGTAGACCATTTCGTTATCTTATAGTTTTAATAAATGTTTTAACACGATGGTCACATGTTAGTTTACTTTCTACCCACAATGTTACATTTACTAGACTTCTTGCTCAAATAATTCTATTACGAGCACAATTTTCAAATTATCCAATCAAGATGATCCGTCTTGATAATGCCGGAGAATTCACATCTCAAGTATTTGATGACGATTGCATGTCGATTGACATTGATGGAGAACATCCTGTTGCACACACTCATACCCAAAATTGTTTAGCAAAATCTTTTATTAAACATATTTAGTTAATTGCTAGATCTTTACTTATGGAACAAAAGTACTTATTTCTACTTGGAGACATGCCATATTACAAGTAACATTCTTAGTTCGAATTAGACTAACTGCTTACCATACTTTTTCACCACTATAACTCCTACTTGGTCAACAACCAAATATTTATCACTTATGAGTTTTTGGTTGTGTTGTACATGTTCCCTATCCACAACCACAACGAACCAAGATAGCCTAACATCCACTTGAAATTTATGTAAGTTTTGATTTTCCATCTATTATTATATATCTTGAACCTATGATAAGTGATGTCTTTAAGGCACGGTTTGTTAATTGTCATTTTGATGAGGCTATCTTTCCACCGTTAGAGATAGGAAACACAAAGCTAGAAGAGCTACATAAGATTGATTGGAATGCCTCGACATTATCTCATTTCGATTCTCGTATAAATCAGCGTGAACTAGAAGTTCGGAGAACCATTCATTTGCAAAGTATTGCAAATTAATTGCCAGACACACATTCACTGACACAAAGAAAGTAATAAAATTACATATACCAACTGCAAATATTTCAACACAAATTGATATTTTTGAAAGATAATTCATTAGTCCTTGAAGCATGGGAAACCTGTAGGTGTAAAAGATCTTATTCCTCGGAAGAGAAAGACATACGAAAAAATTATATAAAGAAATTGGTGTTCTTGAAGATGCCACACTTAAGGGAGCAACAAAAATGATTGATCAATTTAAACCAGTAGTCCTAGAATAAACTAGTCCCTGACGAGCCACGGGTACCTGAAAATGACAAGATCGTGATAAATTATAGAGAATGATAGGATGAAAATAAATTTATCGTTGACAATATATTTTTATTTGCAGTTGCTCTTGACATTACAAAAGATAAAGGAGGATCCTAAACTTTTAAACATCGAAGAATGTTGACTTAGAAAGGATTGGTCAAAATGGAAAAAAAAGTAATACATATAGAACTAAATTCATTAGCAAAACGTGAAGTATTTGGACTTGTAGTCGAGACACCTAAAGATTTCAAGCCTGTAAGGTACAAATGGGTATTTGTACAAAAACGTAATGAGAAAAATGAGATTTTGAGATGCAAAACAAGACTTGTAGCACAATGTGTCACGCCCCTTTCCAAGGGGTGAAATAATAACTAAAACCTCAGTAGAAACCTGCCTTATATCATTTACCATATAGATTACTTTAAAAAATCATGATTCAAAATCTAAAGTGTCTTTAACATTCACCAGATATAAGTCCTTTGCATATATATGATACAAAAGTCCATCATTTACATTACTTAAAGAAGAATAAACTCACTCCAATTCTTAACATTTTAATATTTGCATAGTACCAAATACTATTTACTACAATGACCAATATAATATAACCGCAACTTCAGCCCAAGTGCCACCTTTTCAAAATGAGTACAACCTAAGCCCTTCTTCACTAATCGTTGCTCACCACGTTCTTAACCTGAAAATATTTTTAATAAAAAGAGCCAGTAGGTTTCCATTTTGATTCTTTAGAGGAATAGAAAAACAGATTTTCCTTTCTCATCAGAATGAACAAGGACTTCATTAGCTAGGTTTCCATTTTGATTCTTTAGAGGAATAGAAAAACATGTTTTCCTTTCTCATCAGAATGAACAAGAACTTCATTAGCTTTTTCAAAAGATGAACTGAACAACTGGGACTAAATGGAAAAATAGTTAGAACAAAGGAACAGGTACAAGTCAACTAACATGATATCAAAACCATTTCCATATCACATGTTATAGCATTTTTTTTTTCATAAAAAGATATAGTCCATGAAAACAGTTCATAATGAAAATCCATAAACAATTCGTACTTTCAACATTTTCATTATTAACAAAATGAATGCACTTATTAACCAATGGTGGTTCTCCGAGAGTTTCAACACGGTCTCACCCCTCTTTCGTACGAGTGTGGCCTTATCTTTATAAGGCTTCGCCCAAAGGACCTCGGTCCTACCAATTCTGACTCAATGCATCACTTATTAATATATAACATTCATTTAAAACCATTAGGCATTAGCCTTTCCATTCCATTTCCAACAAAGGACATGTGCTCAATTTCTCAAAATCTAGCCATTTTCTTTATAAAAAAAAAACTATTTTCAATTGAAAACTGACCATTTCTTTATTTTTGATAAAATTGCATTTGTAGATGTTTTCACTCTGAAGTTAGAAAAACAGTATGCACTTTCTTTCTAACAAGAGAAAAATTCAATTTTCAAAAACGCCTTTTATTCCATTTTTCAAAATCCAAGTCTTAACAAACTCAGCCCCAACCCAAATTGTTTAGTTCCACTTTCCAACATAAGGACTTAACACCAAAATTAACAAGTTATTCAACAAAAGAAATCAGATTTTTGCACAACGGTACATTTATAAAATCGAACAACGAATGCGTAGCTCAAATACGCTTGACAAGATAATTTAACAAATTCAAATCATAGTTCACAAGTGAAATAATTTTAGAAATTTCTAGATTTTCTAACAGATAAGAACATCAAATTTTCAAGTGTTTGAAAGATTTAGAAACCTACCTCTTTGGGCTATGTTTTCAATCTTCCCCGGCTTTCTTTCCCTTCTCTTCTTTCTTCTTTGGCCATGTCGCTTCCTTCTTCCTCCTTTTGTACCATGGCCAGACCTGATCTTCCTTTTTCTTTTTATTCTTCTCTATTTCTCTCTCTGGCCGAAACCTCTTTCTCTCTTTATTTCTTTCTCTCTCTCTTTCTGGCCATGTGATCTTCTTTCTTTCTTTTTATTATTTTTCTTCTTGTATTATCTCATAGGCAAGTTCTGAAGGATGTGTAATGCATTCCATGTGTATAAGACTTGTGTTGACACCTATATAATGAGGTGTCCAACACAAGTTCACATGTAGCATCACATGCACACCATCACATGGTGTTGTCCTTTGTGCTCTCTTGTAAATGATCTAAATTCTAACCACACCACCTGCAAAGGATCACATGTAAATAGGTGTATGCACACACACTATATGGGACATTCTCCACTTACTGACAACGTGTCAATTTAATAGATAATCACACAATTTCTTTAATTACTTTATCTTTAATCATCTTCTTAAATTGACAATTTCCGCCACCAATAAAATATTTCTCCGATTGACTTTAGGAGTTCTAATTTTCTAAATTTATTTTACCAACTCAACTAAATACGCTCAAATAAACATTAACAAACCATTAATAACAAATAGAAAAGTAATTAAATCAAATCTTCAATTTAATTACACCAATCCAAGAAATTTAACTCTATTAAACTTTAACAAGCTCCCAAATAAAATTCAGGATATTACACAATGTTTCTCGCAAAGACTTGGTATTGACTATGAGAATACATACTCTCCTGTAATAGATGTAATCGTTTTTCATTTTTTGATTAGGTTGGCAGTCTTGGAACGACGGAATATATATCTAATGGAAGTAGTTACGATATATTTATATTGACCAATAGATAGTGATATTTATACGAAAATTCTTGAAAGATTTAAAATGTCTGAAGCAAATAATTCAAAACCATGTAGCATGTATTCGATCAAGCTACAATAATCTTTGTATGGATTGAAGCAATCTAGATACATGTAGTACAATCATCTCAATGAGTATTTATTGAAAGAAGAATATGTGAATAATCTAATTGTCCATGTATTTTTATTAAAAAATCAAAAACTGAATTTGTCATTATAGTATTATATGTTAACAATCTGAATCTTGTGGAAGTTTCTGAAGAGCTTACCGGAATGGTTAATTATATAAAGAAAGAATTCAAAATGAAAAATCTTTAAAAAATAAAATTGTCTCGGCCTGCAAATCAAACATTTACGAAGCAAATTTTATCTATCAGTTAACATAAATAGAAAAAGTTCCGAAGCGCTTTTACATGGTTAAAGTTCACTCATTGAGTTCTCCAATGATTGTTCAATCACTTGATGTTAAGAAAGATTATTTTCGTCATAAAGAAGAAGACGAGGAACTTCTTGATACTAAAGCACCATATCTAAGTGCAATCGGCGCTCTTATGTACCTTGCAATTTGCACTGACCTGATATAACATTTTCAGTCAACTTACTAACACGATATAGTTTAGCACCAACTCGAAAGCATTGGAATGTGGTTAAGCACATTATGCATTACCTTCGTGGAACAACCGATATGAGATTATTTTATTCAAGAGGATTAAAGCCCCAATTAATTGGTATGCAGTCGCAGATTATCTTTCTGACCCATATAAAGTTCGATCACAAATAGGATATGTGTTTATGGTGACACTACTCTATCATTACGATCTATAAAGCAGACAATAACTGTAATTTTTTTAAATCACTCTGAGATACTCGCAATTTACGAAGCATGGTTGAGATTTATGGTGCAACACATTCGAAAAACATGTGGCCTCTCTCTAATAAAATATTTCCCTACAATACTATATGAAGATAATGTTGCATGTATTATACATATAAGAGGAGGCTACATCAAATGCGATAGAAGCAAACAAATTTTACCAAAATTCTTCCACACGCGAGCTCCAGAAGAGCCGTGATATTGATGTTAAGTAGATATGCTCAAGTGATAATTTATCAAATTTATTCAGTAAAGTATTACCAACTACAATATTTAAGAAGCTAATGCACAACATTAGAATGCATCGATTCAAGGATCTTTCATGTTAAATTAAGGTATCAAGCATACTTATGAGGGAGAGTAATTGACTGGAAAAGTACTGACATATTGTACTCTTTTTCTTTTGCCAAGGTTTTATTTCATTGAATTTTGTAAATAAGGGAAATGCAAAGGAACAAAGAAAGACAAAAAATATGGAAAGAGGAAGATGGATCGCGAGAAGACCCTATGCGGGGGCATCCTTCCCGCGTATGGGATAATCCCGCGGGGGACATGCACCCGCGTGATTAACCCATGCGCGGGCGACCCTTCCCCGCACAGGGTCAGCTACCTCCCCGCATAGGGATACTTCCCCGCGTAGGGACACCTCCCCGCGTAGGGACAAACCTCCCCGCGTAGGGACACCGTCCCCCGCGTAGGGGCATTTCTGCAAGATGACCCCCAGGGCCAACAAGGGGTTAGCAAAGCATACAAGAGCACAGGGAGTGAGAAGATTGGGGGCAATCCTCTCTGACGGGCATGTTATGTTTGGTAATTGGATTGTGTTTTCTAGGACCAACTCTGAAAGGAGTATGATTCTATAAAACACTTCTAAATTAACAATTATGGCATACTCTCAAGGGTTACAAGGAACCATGGATGAATGGGCCATTGTGTGGCTTAACCAGCTCACAATCCCGAGTGGTTATCCTTGTAGCAGGGGCTATGTAGAAGACTATTAATTCCTTTCTTCAATATGGAAAGTAACTAGTCGCGACGTTACTTCCAGCATTGAGAAGTAGGAATTAGTATGAGACTACAGTGTCCCACAGACCATTTTAGGCACAGGTACAGGCTGTGATATGGTCTGGGCGATCATGGTGTCATAATGAAGCATATGGCGTCATGGTCCCAGGCGGGAAGGTGGGTTGATTGTGGTATGGAGGATTGAGAGGAAGGCTCGTTGGGCCATGAGCATCTAAAAGTTGTGCTAGTGTGACTCTACGCGGGCACCATCATAACGTTTCTCGCGGGTATGACCAAGCCCGCAAGGGGTATAGGCTCATGGTTACAACCGGGAGTGGTGAAGGAAGGGATACGCGGCCAAGTGCCACATAGGATGACAGCTGTCATAAGCCCCATGCCTGAGGTCTATAAATACCCCATGGCGTGGTGACATGTGGATCATTCTGGTGCCCCCTCCCTCTCCGAATCACTCTTGTTTTCTCTCTCTCCCACCTAGCACCCAGCTCACATTCCTATTATTATTACTCGGTTACTTCATCAGCTTGATCTCTTACATTCTAGTCCTGTGATAGTCATTCCTCATAGCAGAACTCATCTACCTATTTACAAATTTTTTTTGACAAGATGTTAATGATGCAGTTCTAACATATGCAATACCATTTTTAGATACACAAGAATATTAGACTCTTTTTTCTTCACTAGGTTTTTATTCCGCTGATTTTTTCTAACAAAATTTTAACAAAACATATTCTTAGTACATTGTAGTGTGGTAAATTCCAAAGAGTATTATGTATGTGAGGTCCATCCCCATCATGACATCCCAATGCCTTAAGTGCATCTGTGCAAGTGTATGTTGTTATGGAATGTAAAAGGAATACGACACCAAAAACCAAAGCAGACTTGAGTTGTTGTATTAAGAAAGAGTTGTTATTGCTACGTGAGGCGGTATGTGTGGTTAATTGTGTAAAATCAACGAAGAGAGCTTGATCTAGCAATATCAGTACACTCTTTGTGTTAGTACCTCTCTGGTGTGTATATTTGTTTTGTATTCTCTTGCATTTATAACATGAAACATATATGTATATATTGCTATGAAAGTCATTTTCAACGTTTTGCGATTTATTTTCATTTTCCTCAAAATTTTATAGCATTAGCCTGCAAACAATTTCTAGAAAGATAATTTACGTAAACACAAAAAAAAAAAAAAAAAAAAGAGTTCTAGTGTTTACTGGACACTAGGTGTTGGTATACACTAATTTTATATTTGCCAATGCCATGATGCCGCAGACACCCAATTGCTCTCTATGAAATTTGAATTGTGAACCTTCTGCTTGGAAAATGTGGGATATACCACTCCACTAGTTCTTGGTGATACCAATGACAAATATAGGTGAGTTGCCCACTCAATTTTTTTATAGTTCTGTTTTTTGTATATATAAAATTTTAAAATTCTAAAATTGTCCTCTCTTAATTTTTTTTTTATATTTTTATTTTGTATATACATAAAATTTTAAAATTCTAAAACTATTCCACACTTCTAATCTTTAGCCTTTAATCTCTCTCTGATCACTTATCATTCTATATGTTGACAATTAGACTTCTCTTTTCTTATGTTATACATATATCTTTTATTTATTTTTTCTTTAATGAAATATCACAATATCTAAGAATGTACGGAAAAACCTAAATAAAACAATATTGTCTCTTTCTCTTTTATTATATATCACTATCATCATCATCCTTAACATAATTTCATATGAATGGATTCGGCCACAAGGGTGGCAATTCATGTTGGCGGGTCAAAATTATGTCATGTCAATTTATGGTTGTTCTACTAAATAGGTCAACTAACCTGAACTTGTTTAATAATCGTGTCCTGAATTCTTGATGTATAACTCATTTAACTTAAATGGGTCATATAACTTGTTTATTAACTTAAACATAAAATAAAATATGTTGAAAAAATTTAAATAATAGATTACTAAATTCATAACAAAAGAATAATTGGAACAATACAATTTTTTAAAAAAAAAGATCAAAAATGATATTCATATTGAATTTATATTGAAATAATAAAAATGTTCATAATAATTGAGTTAAAACAGGTTACGAATTCACCTGACTCGATTAATTAGACAGATCTAATCGGGTTAAGCGGGTTCAACTCCAAAACACGAACTCAACACGATTAATAAAATTGGTTGACATAATTATGACACGAACATAATTAAGGTCAACTCAAACTTGCTAATTTCATGTCGTGTTCGAGTTGTGTTGGTGGGTTATGTCGAATTTTGCCACCCTTAGTCGGCCACATGAATTCTCTCTAATTGAGGAAGAATTATCAAGAAGGTTTGACATAAATTTTTAGCCGGTTAGTTACTTGACACTAATTCACCTTTTTTTAACATTTGGCTTTGGATATCGGCAATAGAATAGTCAAGAAAAAATAAATAAATAACTAAATAGAAAATCATGAATATATACCTCCTAGAAAAATGCGGAGACCCCACAATGTAAAACCCACAATTCTTTTAGTTATTTGGTTTAATGAAATTATCAATTAATTTTTTATTTGAAAACTTAACTTAAAATAGTTCAAGTTCTCAGTACAAAAACAAGTTTCATTAATTAATTTTAATTATTACCAGCGAGGACTATTTAGTTTTGTTGAATCCTAATTAATTTGAGTTATTGAAAATTTCTTATATATATTTACCGCAAGAGGAAACGAGAGATACACTATAACACACATCCTTTTTATTTTGTGTAATAATTTTACAGAAATATACATAATTTTTTTCTCTTCAATTTGTATGAAAATATTACTTGAGATAAAAATTAATGATGATTGTAAATTATAACCAAAAAAATTATTGACAATTAATATTAAGTTCTTATATTTATTATTTTGTTAAAAAAATTCAATATTTTTTAGCTTATTATTCTTGAACGTTGCTCTCCCTTCAATTGAATTGCTGGCTCCATCACTAATGCGGTACTATCACCGAGTTCGTTAAAGCTTCACCTTCACTGTCTAAATGAGTTAAAACTGATTGCACCATTGCCATTTTTGCTGAAATAATAAATGAGCAGGATTAGTGGACTTTTTCCCATTATATACCTTATTGTACCAAAACTTAGTTGTTTGATAAAACTAAAAATCAACTAACTGAAATTTTAGATTTAAGTGATAATAAAAAATATATATTGGCTAGAGTGAGCTGAGGACAGAGGCCCTGTTTGGATAGGCTTTTGAAAAGTGACTTTTGACTTTTTAAGTTTAAAAACCGTTTTGAAGAGTGTTTGAATTGGTAAGGTTGAAGAGTTTCAGAGTCAAAAAGAACGTTCAAACAATCCAATGGTAGGATCATAGACGACCTCAAACTTGAAGCTACCTCCCAGATGTGAGATATATAATTATTATTGGCTAATTTTAGTATCAAAACTTGTTGATCAAGTGATAATTTTTGTTTGATCTTGTGTTTCTATTTCAGAGCTGAACGGAAAGTGTCTCAATACTGTTGATTTGATGAGAACATCACTTAGTACATATATGTGACTGAGGACTCTATATTTTGAAGTTTGGTGGGCTTAGGACTTAGAAAATATGCTTTAAACTTAAAATCTGATTTTTCAAAGTTCCTAATTTTCAGGATCGGTTCAACTTCCTTTGGAATTTCATCATCACCGGTCCCCAAAAAGTAGGATCGGTCCGACTTCGCTGATATGTGTAAAAATTTTCATATTGATCCGAAATTGTTTCCTAATCAGTCCAAACTTCTCTAAAATATTACTTAGGTGTTTTAAACTTGTTTTTCAAGTATACTAAGGACTTTAAACCTTATAAACACCTCTTTATGCTTCAACCTAAGTGAGACTCTCAATGCTTTAATTGTTAAAGAGAAACATATATTTTTGGAGCTAAAAGAGAGATTTATGAGAGAAAATTATTATTGATTTTATTTTTGAGAACACACACACACGGAGTGTTTAAGTTATGATACTCTTCTTAATCTGATCAACGGAGTCTCAAAGACATCATCAGTTTACTCAGTTTGATCGGAGCAGTAGTAATGGTTCCTTGAAATTACATGTTTTTATCTGAAGAGGAGGAGAAACGATTGCTATGAATTAAGGTGACAAAACACTTGCGGAGTATTTGTGTTCTTTCAACTACCATTTTGAAAAGATTGTGACGTTAGCCAGGAGTCTGCAGCAATTAGAAGAAGAGTCGAAAAAGTAAGCCTGAGGCATTCTGTATCAAGTTCTTATCAGAGTGGAGTGGGCATGAGTCTAGGACAGAGTTTGTTGTACTTTGCTTCGAGATAGTGGATTGGTTTCTCTAAAGGCTTCTACCTCACCCTTGTGATTTTTCCCTTCCTAGAGTTTCCACGTAAAATTCCTGGTGTCATATCTAACTTTCCTTACTTGCTTTATTTATTTTGTGATTGGTTGTGATGCAAAATTGTTAATTGTTGTGGGTAATTGATCAATCATAAAAATTGGACAAAAAGACCTATTCACTCCCCTCGAGATATAAGGATTAGCATCTTACGCTAAATTAACTGAACCGTTTTCGCACCGTATAACTTACATTTGGTATCAGAGCGGGTTGCTCATTTTTTAGTTAGATTTTTTTTAGTTGATTTAGTTGTAAATTCCACGATGTCCCATATTGTGAATTACCTCAATTTTCTGAATTTGTCATAGGAATGCATCTTGAATGGTGTAAATTGAAAATAGATTATGAAAATTTGTTGAAAAAATTGAAACTTGTTGAACTTGATAAAGGTATTTATAAATTAGAAGTTTCCATTACCAATAAAAATTTAGAGGAACTTAGACATAATAAGTTGAATCTTCTTGATAAAGTTGAACTTCTAGAACAGGAAGTTAAATAAATTAAAGGGTTTAATAATTCACTTGAGCATAAGATTAATAATTTGAATAATAAATTTGTTAAATCTAATCAGTCTTTCTAGAAATTTAACTCTGACACTTGCAAAATTGATAAGTTAGACGTTTCTAAAAATTCGAGTAATAAGGAAGAATTGGCTTTAACTTCAAAGGATTTGTCATTTCAAAAATCAAAAGATGTTTCTGTGAAAGTTAAGACTAAGCCTTCTATTGTTATTCATTCCCCAAAACTTGTTTCAACATGTCATTTTTGTGGGAAAAAAAGGTTATTTTAAATACAAGTGTCAGGAAATAAATATTTAACTGAAAAAGTGTAAAACTTTAGAAAGTTTAAAAGTTTTGCTTAATGAGATGAAAGAACTTGAAAGAAAGAAATTGGAATTGAAAGAAAAATTTAATAAACTAACTTGCTTTAATTCTGTTCTACATTCACATAAAGGTAAAAAGAAGATCAAGAATAAAGAGCCCATTGAGACTAATAATTCTGAATCTAAAACAGTTAGGAAATCACTTCATGCTAAGTCTAAAACTATTTGGGTAAAGAATAATAGTCTAAAATGTCTAGTTATGCACACATCACTTAGAACATTTGGTCCTATAGGTTAGTACTTTGATAGTGGTTGCTCTAAGCATATGACTGGGGACAGAATATTTTTTACCATGTTTAAGTATTATACTGGTGGGTCTGTTACTTTTGGTGATGACAATACATCTAAAGTAAGTGGTAAAAGTAAAATTGATTTTCCTGTTTTAGTAAGTTGAAAAATGTTTTGTACATTGAAGGTTTAGCAATAAATTTGTTGAATATTAGTCAGATATGTGATAATGGTTTTCAAGTTAATTTTATTCAACATAGATGTTTTGTAACTAATGAGCAGGGTGATTGTGTTATGAAATGATCTATAACTTCTGATAATTGTTATGTGATATTTTCAGATGCTTCACATATGTGTTTTTTTGCAGTTACTGATGAACTATCTTGTAGCAAGAGACTTAGTCATGTGAATTATAATGATTTGGTAAGTTTGTCTAATCATGAACTAGTTCGAGGTTTGTCTAAGTTGAAAAGACCAATAAATGAAGTATGTGGACCATGTCAATTACGAAATTAAACTAGAGTGTCACATAAGAGACTCAACAAGTAACTTTTAGACCTTTAGAGTTGATACATATGGATTTGATGGATTCAATAAGAACTTAAAGCATAAGTGGTAAAAAGTATATGTTTGTTATGGTTAATGATTTTTTTCGATTTACTTTTATTGCTTTCTTGAGAGAAAAGTCTGATTCTTTTGTTTTCTTCAGGTCAATTTGTCAAAAGATCCAGAATAAAAACTGATATGTAATAACTCGTGTTAGAAGTGATAAATGAGGTGAATTTAAACATACACCTTACATCGAGTATTGTGATAATTTTGACATAAGTCATGAATTGTCTGCACCCAAAACACTTCAACAGAATGGTGTAATTGAAAGGAAGAATAAGACAATTGTAGAGATGACTCGCACTATGCTTCATGAGAGTAAGTTAGCTAAGCAATTGGAAGTAAATGTTATATCCTTATAGATAGGGAGAATTTGGGTAAATTTGACTCTAAAAGTGATGAATGATACTTTTTGGGAGTATACATTGAATAGTCGGGCTTATAGGGTTTATAATCGTTACACTAAAGTTGTAATGGAGTCAATTAATGTTGTAATTGATTATTCAAGGCATAAGGAGATACATGATTAACTTGAGGAAGAAGAATGAATAAACACCTTAGGATTACCTTAGAGTGAACCTAGTGAGAGAGAGGTTGAGAAAGAAAGTGAGGAAGATGTTAATGATGTAGGTGAGCATGTAGGTGATGATGAAATTGTGGAAGTGGTTGATGATACACATGCACCTATAGAAAATCTTACACCATATGTGAAAGTCCCACTTTCTGACAATTCTAGGATTAAAAGTAATAATCCATTGACTAATGTGATAGGGTCATAGGAGGAAAGAAATACTAGGAGTAGAATCCAAGATAGTATAAGACACTCATGTTATGTGTCTCAGTTTGAACCTAAGAATATTAATGAAGCTTTTCAAAATTCTGATACGCTTTTAGCTATGCAAGAAGAGTTGAGTCAATTTGTGAAGAATGATGTTTGGGAGTTAGTGCCATAACCTAAGGATATGAACGTCATAGGAACCAAATAGATTTTTAAAAATAAACTTGTTGAGAATGGTCTTCTAATGAGAAATAAAGTTAGATTAATTGCACAAGGATATACTCAAATTGAAGGAATTGATTTTGATGAAATTTTTGCACCAGTTGCTAGACTTGAGTCTATTCATTTTTTTCTTCCTCTTGTGTGTCACTTTAAATTTAAATTATTTTAAATGAATGTTAAATGTGATTATATAGCTCAACCAAAATGCTTTGTCGATCCATATAATCCTGATCATATTTTTCACTTGAAAAAGACTCTTTATGATTTGAAGAGACTCCCAGAGCATGGTATGAAAAGTTAATTTTTTATTTTTTGCATAATGGCTTTAGGAGAGCGGGAGCGATAAAACTTTGTTCATAATTAGGAAAGGTAAAAATTTATTTGTTGCTCAAATTTATGTGAATGATATTATTTTTGATTTTATTTTCAATAACCATGTTCAAGAATTTGCTAAAGATATAAGTAATACTTTTGAAATGAGCATGGTTGGTGAACTAACATTTTTTCTTGGACTCTAGGTGAAATAATTTAATGATAGAATTTTTATATCTCAAACTAATATGCAAATGAGTTAATCAAGAAATTTGGTTTAGAAGGTTCCAAGTATGTGCAAACTCCTATACGTACTTCATCCAAGTGACGAATGTATATTAATGGATGTTTGTCGTTATTTTTCTACACTTCGTACAAAAATAATAAAACCTACAAAAACTTTACTAAAAATTATACAGTAATAAGTAGAGTCGAACCACTCTTAAGTGAGAATCAATAACAAGTCTAAAATTCAAAACCTAAACCTCTTGAGATGAAAATAAATATTTAAAAATAAACTTCTGATTTTTTTAATAATAAAAACTAATACTAAATGTCTTTGATCAAATGATGGTACAAATCTCAAGAAAAGAGAATTCACCACCATGGATCCATATAAATAAAGTTTCTAATATTCTTATCTAGTTTTACTCCAATAATCAATACACTTCACCAATCCAATTAGAACTTGGAAAGATGAAGGAAAATATGGAATAAAAAAGAATGACTTGATTATATATGAGAGAGACATTTTTTTACTTAATCTGATGTCCATTGGCTAAGTAAACAGAGGTAAGCATTCTTCGAATTATCATTGTTTGGTAAACACGAAGAATCCTTCTTCTAGTTTTAGAAAATAAAAATCCAAAATAGAAGAGTAGAAGAATGCTTTTGGGAGGAAAAATTAGACAAGAAAATAAAATAACTTACTTATATTTCAGCCATGGTGGCTTCATCACTCTCTTGAGAAGGATGCTTATACTTGCATATCAACAGAAAACAAACAAATAGAAATGAAACTACTATTCTTCATTGAATTAAGAAAACAATTACACTATTTTTTTCTATAATTTTCTAACTCCCCTTACCATCCCCTAAGACCCCCTCTTTATAGAGTTAGGGGGGAATAGTTTAGGTGAGAAAAATTTAAAATACAAAATTCAAAAGACAAAATTTAAAAACAAAAATTCAAAATTTTGAATTTAAATATCTAATATTTGATCTCCATATCTTTAATTTGAATTATGGACTGCAGATGTGGCCGTGTAAAAAATATTTTGTAAAGTTTTGAACTTGAGATCTCTTGTGAAGTAGATTGCACAGAATATTATCTCTCCTATAATTCTTCTTATGTTCATCTTTGGCTATATATATCTTTTTTATCCCCTTTTTGCTACTTTTTTTTTTCTTATTTGGAAATCAACCCCTATAAAACATAGAATGCAAAGATAAGAACATTTAAATAAAATAAAAGATTAATTAAAAACTTATTTTAGGATATAAAATAGCAAGTTTTGTACACTTATCACCAAGTTAGAAAGGAACTCGGATTCTAATAGAATTTATCATTCTTTATATAGGAGTATGATAGGCAGTTTATTGTATCTGACAGCTAATAGACCTGACATTACATTTAGTGTAGGATTATGTGATAGGTATCAACCTGATCCTAGGGAACAACACTTCATTATAGTCAAACGCATTATTCGTTATGTCAATAGTACTTTGAATTGTGAATTGCGTTATTCTATAGAGTTTAACTTTGAGATTACAGTCTACACTGATGCTAATTGGGCTGATAATAAGGATGATAGGAAAAGTAATTCAGGTGGTTATTTTTATGTTGGTATTAATCTTATTTCATAGTACAGTAAAAAGTAAAATTGTATTTCTTTATCATCTTGTGAGACTGAGTATATTGCTGTTGAAAATTATTGCACACAATTACTTTGGATGAAGCATATGCTATTGGATTATTAAATTGATCAAGATACAATGTCTATCATTTGTAATAACAATAGTACAATTAATATCTCAAAAAAATCAGTTTTGCATTCTAGGACAAAACACATTGATATTCGACATCACTTTATTCGGGAATTAGTTGAACAAAATGTCGTGTCTTTAGAGAAAGTGCATATTGATCATGATTTGTCTTATATTCTCACAAAGCCTTTAGATACTTCTAGGTTTTATCACATTAAGAAATTTATAGGCATTTGTTGTCTGGAGTAGATTGCATGACATTAATATAATCTAGATAGAAACTTCATATTCATCTTATGAGTCCAGATTATGCATTTAACCTTGTAGTTTTAGGTTTTATTTATTTATTTTTTTGTGAAGTAAAGCAAACCATATTAAGATGAGTACGTTGAACACAAGAGAATTAATGACACATAGATTACCTGTGTATAACATACTATTGCTATGAGTTGAAAAATTTTGATTTTGTTTACTTATTTCGTTTAGTAGATGAATCAGAAAAATTAGACTAAGGTTCTAAGTGCCGAACGTCTACCAAATCAAGCTAAGACCTTGTAACAACCCACTCCACCTGATGATATGATATTGTCTGCTTTGGGTCTAAGCCTGCACAGTTTTGTTTTTGGGTTTTACCCCAAAAAGTCCCATACCACTTGGAGAGAACACACTACATATAAGCACATCTCCTTTTTCACACCCAGGCGATATGGGATTGAGCACCCTGTAGCCTGCCAATGTGGTAGCTCGCCTAATGTTTCTCGCACCCTCCCACATCATACCCACCCACAAGGGTCACTACAATCCACCCCCCTAGGAGGCCCGACGTCCCTATCGACACACTTTCGGTTGGGCTCCAGCTATGATACCATTTGTAACGACCTGCTCCACCTGATGATATAATATTATCAGATTTGGGCCTAAATCCACACGATTTTGTTTTTGGGTTTTACCCCAAAAAGCTTCATACCATTTAGAAAGAACACACTATATATAAGTACATCCCCTTCTTCATACCCAGGCGATGTGGGATTGATCACCCCGTAGCCTTCTAGTGTGGTAGCTTGCCCAGTGTCTCTCGCACCTGCCCACATCACACCCGCTCACAAAGGATACTATAGGGCTCAAGTGTCGATCGCTTACAAATCAAGCTAAGGCCTCAAGTGTCGATCGCTTACCAAATAAAGTTAAGGCCTTAAGTGTCAATCACTCACAAAACTAAGTTGAGGCTCCCAGTGCCGAACACCTAACAAATCAAGCTAAGATTTTAAATACCGAACTCTTACCAAGTTAAGTTGAGGCCCAAAGTGCCGATAGCTTATCCATTATAGTAATGATTATGAATGCCAATTATTTAACTTAACAAAGTCAGTACAAGATGCTCAAGAGTTAAGAACATAAATAAAAACTTTTGTATTCATTTAATGTTGTTTAAAACAAGTACAAACATAGTTCAAAATATACATTACAAAAAAAATCATTCTTTTGCAGCTGCCCCATATTCTTTGTTGAAAACTTCCTTAAAGGCATTGACTATCTCGGTGCCCTTCCTAGTTTGTGCCAGTGCTTGTGAGGCAATCTGGTCGGATGGGGAGGGATTGGGAGAAGGTGCAGTAGGAATAACAAAAGTTGAGGGCAAACTCTTGAGGAAGTTAGCAAACCTCTTATCTCCATCACTGGTTTCGGGAATACTGTAAGCCCCAAGAGTTTCAATCCCCTGATCAACATCAAAGTCATTAGGGTCTTGGTAATCCCGTTCGGCTTCCATCTTTTCGTTTTGCTCAAAGCCATATCTGAAGCCTTCAGCGAACTTTAGAGTCAAAATTTTCAAGAAACGCTGGTACATATCAATGCTATTAGACCTACAGATTTGTAGAAAAGCTTGAAGTTCAGCGACTTTTCATTCGACATCCATAACTGTTCTTTCAAAGTTCTTTACACATTATTCTCAAGCTTGTTATCCTTGCTCCCCTTTATGGGCTTGACTTCCAGGGCTTTGTAGAGGGAGATGGTCATGTATGCATTTTGCATCACCAAAGATCAAGTACGAATGAAAAAAAAAAGTGAAAAAAAATAGAAAAGGCAAAAACTAAGTAAACCTCCATAATATGAAGGGGAGCGTTCACCAACAGTTCATCTCTATTCACCTCCTACTGGCAAAGTTCATCGTAAGGAGACCAAATTCCTATGGCCAGGGTGCCCATTACATCATGATCAAGGGCATCACAGTCCCCTACCATTAAGAAAGATCCATCTAATTTATTCAAATCGGGGATCCATCGTTCGGTTAATCCCACAAACGGCTCATCAGCGACGTTGCAAGCAAGATTAGCTAATGTTAGAGCAGAGGGGAATGAGCTATGTCCCTTCATTACATCTGCCATCAACTTTGGGGGCTTAGGAGAAGGTATGGTCCTTGTTAAGGGCCTCTTTTGAGGAGCAAAAGCAGCAACAGATTTTTGTTTATCATGCCTGGTTTTCGATCTTCCTTCGCTACTTTTGGCCTTGTGTTGATCAGAGGTGGATGACCATCTCCTAGTCTTTGGCTCAGACATCTCCATATTGGAGTCAGATGATTGATAAGATTCAACGTATAATGGAAAAGATTGAATTGTAGCCTTAACAGCAAGAGCTTGGAGTTTGACGAGAGTCAGGAACTTTTTTATTGAAGAACGAATGCTTCATACATTCTTCTTCAAGTAACTCATCCGATCTCCTGAACAAGTAAAATATGCAGATGTTAGGAGAATACCAGTAAAAATTAAGTTCTGGAAGTTTTATGGACCAACTAAGGAAGACTTGCCAGACACAATGACAGAAAGGATTACTGCATCACCAAACGCTTTAGGAATAGGAAAACGCTGAGAGGCCTTAACACTCTAGACTCCCTTTACAAGCACAAGTTTTTCTTTCCACAGCTTATCTGAAGTTGGGGCATCAACACAAAATTTTATGTTCTTTTTTGAAAAAGCGGTGATAACGATTGTCTTCAGATCTAACTCTTTGGAGGGAATAACAGAATAGAAGATCATTTAGACACAAGTTCAATTTATTCACACGATTTAGAGAAAGTAAACAAAATACAATACAGAAAAAGTTGGGGTTCAGCTGAAGCGGTGCAAACCCTAAAGTAAAAAAAAAATGTAGTTATAGATGGATGAAGGGAAAATCTAAAGGTTTTTAAGTGAGAAGCTGAGAAGAGAACTTCGTCAATTCTAACCCCTTCACCGATGCTATAATCAAAATCCAAAGGATAACCCTCGATTACAATGTGACTGGAAATTAGACATTCTCTCTTAATTTTTTCAACATCAACGAGTTGCCTGACCAAGGGAGAGGTTTCAACATCTTGATTAGACGTAACCACTTCATCAACAACGGAAATAGGTTGAACATCCTCGATTATTTGGATTGATGAGTTAGACATCGTGGTCTCGAGATTATCAGTTAAGGTACAATCGCTATTGCTTAAGGACATGATAAAAGGAAAAATGTGGACAAAAAGGAAAGGACGAATTGACCTTGATAGTTGAATCAACACTAGAAAACCCAAAGATGACAAGTGTGAAGTCGAAGAAAATAAATTGGGAGTTGTAGATGTTTGTGGCTGGAAAACTAATAAGGGATCAAATCAATAAGAATAAGTATAAAAAAAAAAGACACGGTTACATACCATGGCCCCGCCACTGTTACCCCAAATTAATGAGAACTCTTGAATCTAACGAGGGATTTTCCCTCTAGTTGAAGCAAGAACACATTGAAAGAAATTGAGGGTAAAGTGTAGGGAAAAAAAATCCTCCAGCCAATCACGGTGAGACATTAGGCCCATTAGCAAGGGAAAGCAAACCAGGCCCCTTGATTGGCCCAATATGTCAAGAGTGGAACAAGTTGCTTGAGTCTAGTCCAGAAGACCCATAGAAGAGTGTGGCACACCTAGTCAAATAAGGAATTTGAATCCTGTTAGGAATCTGAAAATTTTGGAAGAAAAGAAAGCTGTAAATAAAGAAATTTAAATTCTAAAAAGATTCGAATTATGACTTGTATAAATAAAGGAAGAAATTAATGAGAAGAGAACAATTTTTTGGGAGAGAAGAAAAATACATTACAATTCCTATTTGATAGAGATTGGGTGTGTGCAACAGATTGGCTTGGTAGAACTAGCCGAGCAATTTTTTGTATCAACAAGAGATAAATATATTTTTGGAGTTAAAAGAGAGATTTATGAGGGAAAATCATTATTGATTTATTTTTTGAGAGCACACGCACACGGAGTGTTTAAGTTATGATTCTCTTCTCAATTTGATCAACAGATTCTCAAAAATATCATCAGTCTACACAGTTTGATTAGAGAAGCAGTGGTGGTTCCTTGAAACTACGTGTTTTGTGATTACTAGAAGGGGACAAAATAGTTGCGGAGTATTTGTATTCTTTCAGCTACCTTTCTGAAAGGATTGTGACGTTAGTTAGGAGTCTGCAACAATTAGACGAAGAGTCGCAAAAGTAAGCTTGAGGCGTTTCGCATCAAATTCTTATTAGAGTAAAGTGGGTGTGAGTCTGAAACAAAGTCTATTATACTTTGTTTCGAGAGAGTAGATGGTTTCTCTAAAGGCGTCTGCCTCACTTAACGATTTTTTTCTTCCTAAAGTTTTCACGTAAAATTCCTAGTGTTATCTCTAACTTTCTCTACTTGTTTTATTTATTTTGTAATTGGTTAGGATGCATAATTTTTAATTGTTGTGAGCAATTGATCAATAAAAAAAATTAGGTAAGAAGACTTATTCACTCTCCTCTAGGTATAAGAATTAGCATCTTAGATTAAATTAATCGAATTGTTTTCGCACCGCATAACTCACACCAGAGGCATGCTCAAATAATTTGATGGGAGTGAACCAATCGAAGGAAGAAGATATCTAGCTTGTCTAAGGCCTTTGCAGTTTGAAGAGTCTCACTTCATTCATGGCTTGTATACACATGTAGCACTTGATTTATATGAGGCATTCACAGAAGTATGACAATTAAAACAAGAAGTTACTTCTTTTAAAATGTTGTGGTAAATAATAAGATAAAAATGTGCTTCAAATCTTAAATGAAATGAGGCAATTGGAATCAATAACTATGATAAATTGTTACAACAACCTTCTAAATGTTTCTCCATGTGGAAATAATCACTATTTGCATTGAGAACATAACTAGAAAACAAGTTAACAACGTATACTTCTAATTGTTTGTTGGCACAAATCTAGTCCTGATGTTGCACTTTATATTTGATAGCGACCATTAATATAGATGGAACACAAACCATCCAAACACACTTGTAAATATATATGTAAAAAAAACAAATCTCTCTATATTGAATTTTTTTTCAGCATCTTATATTATGTTGTTTCAGATTTTTCACATACTAGTTGTTTAGGCTATCAATATTATTTTTTACAAAAAAAACAAATACAAAAAATTGGGAAGATTAAACAACTAACTTCTTATCATATGCATCCTCTTTACATTATTCAACACTAATCCTTTAATATCCTTATTGTTCAGGTCATAGAATATTATTTTACAGAAAAAAATAAATAAAATTTAGAAGATTTAACAAAGCTTAGATCATAAGAGAGCTCGTTGCATTCTTGAGTTCATCATTACACAAGTCTAAGAAACCCACAACAAAAAAGCTTTGCTCATGAGCTTCGCTCATAATCTAAGCCACATATATTATGCAAACACATGTATATACTCCAAATACAACTCATTCCAATAACAACCCATATAACATCCTCGTCATTCACAGTTTGAATTCTCACAAATTTTCACCATCCACACCTTCAAGCAAATCTAATTTATACAGATATATCACCAACCCATTATAGCTCAAAAACAGCTTTAGTTTCTCACCGAAATTAGAACTTTAACATCATTCTCATCACCATTTGACAGCACAAACTCATCAAAACGGACTAAATTATGATTTCCAAAAAATTAGAAAGAAAATCTATTCAATTCCAGTGTTCATAGACAAACTATTATCTAAAAACATAAATACGTATAATCAATCAATTCATTGAGTAAACAAACCAATTGTCCAAGGCAGATCCAAGAATTGTCTATGAGCTTGGCTAATATTTGAATGGGTTAATGTTAGTAATAATTTTTTTTTTTAAACGGGACAAAAATTGACTACAGTAATATACATTTTTATTTTCTTGAGCCCACCAGAGCCGAACGAGAACCCGCCCTTGCAACTGTGTGAAACCATACATGAATAGTTAATACATATAGAGAACATGTCGTATGATATGATATGGTCCTTATATAATTACCAATTCCAAGATCGATCGAGATGTTTCAACTATGAGCTTCCTTTCTACTCCATTTGCTATCCTCTGTTATTTATGTGAACGCTATGTGAACACTCACATATTAGTGTGTATTTTTTTCTGTTTCTCTCTTACAGGATAATAGTAAATATTATTTTTATTTCTGTCTTACAATATAATAATATATATATATATATATTTTTAGAGTTGTATTTTATGATTTAGACTAAGTCAAAGTAGAACAGATCTTCGCTTGTTTATGTACGGAATGTCATGAAACGAGTAAATAACAGACCACGCACATTGCAGTATCCATCTACTTACGGATCTGTACCGGGTCAGATTGCCGAATATAAAGCATATTTGGCATTTCCAATTTGGCCGTCTTTTAATATCTGTGACAAGCTGTGAATTTATCTTGTATGTCTGAAATTTTCCTAGAAAAATTTTCTTTCATTTTCTTACCTGCTCGCTCTTCCTCTCTCTCTCTCCTCTATATCTTGTTTCTACTTTTTCCCTCTCTACGTCCCTCGCTTTAGATGAGACCATAATGTCACACAGAAGGTGCTTCTTCTCGCGAAGGATCACCAGTCGGTCGTTCGTGCTCTCCAAATCGTTTAAAGAACTCAAAATCTTAGATACTGAGCAAAGCGAATCGCAACAGAACAGTAATGACAGAGATAGCAACGGAAATGACATCGTTGAGGCCGAATCGGACGATCGAGAGTGTCGTGGCCGTTCGTGGTCTACTATGTTGCCTGAGCTTCTCGGAGAGATCATAAGGCGAGTAGAAGCGAGCGAAGATCAGTGGCCCAATCGGCAAAGCGTTGTGGCGTGCGCTTGTGTGTGCAAGAAGTGGAGAGAAGTCACCAGAGAGATCGTTAGGTCTCCCGTTCACAGTGGCAACATCACCTTCCCTTCTTGTCTAAAACAGGTTTTATTTTTGGGCGGAATTTTTTTTAGAATTTTTTTCTTTCATAATGTTTGTGATTAATTCATTGGTTATGTTTCTCTCTCTTTTGGGTGATTTATTAGTGATTTAGTGTATCTGTTCTAATTTAGGGTTTTGGTTCATCTTATTTGTTATCCTATCATGGAAATTTTAGTTGATTTATTGTCTTTTTTTCTCACGTTGCTAATTTGTCTTCTATTTAGATAGATTCACATACATATCTATAGGATTTATTTGAATTCTGGATTTTTTACATTTTAATTTTGAGCAAAAACTGATACTCTGAAAACCTAATCTGTTGCTACAGAAATAATTTTTTGGTAAATTTCCACTAGATTCAAAAATTGGAGCGTTGGTCAGGTCTTCAACAAAGTTGAAATATGAAATTTCTGTTAGAAAATGATAAGGTCCAAGTGAATTCTTTGTTTTTTTTTTGTTGACATATTACCCGCAGATGGAAATTTCTGTGCATTGGGTGCTTCTTGTTTGTTAATTTGATTTTATAGAGAAGTTTTTAGTTTGGGGTTGATAGTCTAACTATTTTTACTTTTATCGCAGCCGGGGGCCCGTGATGCTCCACTTCAGTGTCTTATAAGACGCAGCAAGAAAAACTCAACATTCTACCTTTATCTTGCTCTTACCACATGTAAGTAAATTTGTCCTTTTTTATGTCACGAACGAATCACCAGAGTATGGTCATTTGCTTCTTTCATAGCAAAAGGGTTTGATGACTTTGTCAATCACACTACCTCAACGTTTAAGTAGGGATGTGCTTATAGTCAACTTGACTGAGTCTAAAATTTGACCATCTATAGACAGACTAATTATGCTAGTAAGGTGTTCCATTTGCCAGTTTTACATAAGAATGTTGACTAGTTTATCAATTCAAAAGATGAATGGTTGGTTTGGTTGTTCTCATGTTGGGACATACTCTTCTAGCACCATTGAGTGTTGACATATTAAAATTAATATTTGAAAATCCATTCCTTTTTTTTTTGTGTAGTTTGGGTCTTGTGACAATATTTTCTCTTCTAACAACTGTGTTCTTTTCTTTCTCTTCTTATCAAGTGAACCAAACTGTGGAAAGGATAGATTCTTTAATATTTATCTTCCCTTTGCTTCTCTTCCCCATAATCAAATGGTGTGTATGAGGTGTTTGTTCATGTATATGGCGGATGATAATATGCATATGCAAGTTTCTAAACACTTGGAATTGTTGGAAGAATGTATTGTACTAAGAAACTTCATACAAGTTATATTTTTGCAGTGGCTTTTTCTTCATAAGTCATAGTGGGATTTTTTATTTGGGTTCTGCCAAAATTATAAATTATTTCATGTGATGGAAGTTTAGTACTAATTTCATAATGCTATAGACGCCCCTTATTGATTGGATTGGAGGGATCCACAACAATTGTGGCACTTGATTTATGTTTTAAACATGACAAATAAGGAGTTTGGTTCTTCATTTGGTCGCTTTTGGATTTTTTTAGAGTTGTTTTTTTATCTATTGTTTTAGGGGTGGAGCATCGAGTCTTTGTTAAGTGTGATGCAATACTTTAATTTCGGGTTGTAACTCTCTATCAAATTTGAGGATTATAGTACTCTAATTGAAAAGTGTTGCTTAAGTTGTGCTGTTTGACGGCAATTTTGCAACTAACCATGTAGTTCAATTTAAGTTATACATATATAGACATAATGCAAAGAAATTGATGATTAAGGCGCAAGTTGTCAGTAACACCACTCAAATTCAAAGACATTTAAAAGCCATTGCATTTTTCATGTGAATGTGGTCATAGTTGCCTTTGAATGCTGAGAAATCCTGTCATGTTTTGGCTGAAGAACTTGGATTGGAATAAATTAAGCCAGTTTGACCTCATTTTAAGTTGTGATATATAAGCATATTATTACAAGATCTAGTGGGCTTGGAGTTGATCATTTGCATTTATTAGTTTAGATAATTTTTGTGCTAGTCAGCTCTTTCTTTAACAGTTTGACAAGTATTAGTATTGGGTTATATGTCCAATATTTTTGTTGGAAACATACCCAATCGTTGTTTTTGATAAATGGAAAGAGGAAGCCTTCCCAGTTCAGTTGAACTTTAGGAGGATACTTTCTGAACAAATCCTCTTAATAACATGAGTATCTATCTAAACACAAGTCATGAGTACCAGTGTCAGAATTGCCACATAATGATCATTTAAACCCTGGGAATTTGAAGGAAAAATTTGAACACTTCAACATGATTAGACAAATCCATGTAATATAGAGGACACTGAATTTATGCTCCTGAAAAGGCAATCTAACTTATAGGGGAGTTTACCTTGGCGTTCTTTTATTCTTCCAGCAATGTGAACTTTGAAGAAAATTCTTTACAACTTCAGGTCCAAACACACCAATTTTCAATTAAGGGAGCATTTATGTTGTGTTGCGCAACTTATAGGTGCTCATTTTTATGCTTTTAGTGTAAGATATATCTTCACTGATTCAAAAGTGATTACAAAAAAATTACGGTAGTCCCGATTAAAACAATATACATCTGTCAGCATATGCTTGTACAAAGATTCATGCCACCTACCTGTTTGCAGAACATGGATTTCCTTTTTCGTTATTCTTTTTCTTGATATGATTGGTGAATGCTATAAAAGAAAATCTTATGATGGTTCCAAACTAACGAGTGATTATTTTAACAACCTAAAAGGGGAACTCGCAAACAAATGAATACTCATCAATGCAACATGGGATATATGATATCAAGTTCTTTTATCAACTGAAGCTAGAGATTAGTGACCAATATGTTCATCCCTTACAATTTCTTCAATCTATTTATTGCAGTGGTTTTTCTTTGTGGTCATTTCCACATCTTGTATGTTTTTAACTTCTAGAGTTTTGGCTTTCATTTTTCGCAGCATTCACCAATAAGGGAAAGTTTCTCTTGGCTGCACGAAGGTATAGGCATGGTGCTCACACTGAGTATATCATATCACTTGATGCTGATGACCTATCCCAAGGAAGTAATGCCTACGTTGGAAAGTTAAGGTAAGATATTCCAATTGAAAAATAAAAGCTCTAAGGTGAGTCATTCTGTAATATGGTTCCTTTCTTTTGTTGGGATGCAGATGATTTTAGATTATGATTTGTTCACATTAAACCCCCTTTTACTATTCTGTTTTTAACAAATTACCTCTCTGTTAGGATGCTGTTTAGAAAATAGCCGTCAGTTCATCATGTGACTTTGGTATTGACAAAATTAATCTCTTGCAACAAACTCCCCTGAACTATCAACCTTTTGCTACAAACCTCCCTGCACTATTTTCTTAGCCAAAAAACTCCCTCATTTTTTAAAATGCTCCATGATGTCAGACAACGGTTAAGTGTCCATTAATTCATGATGTTGACATCACTAAAATGCCCCTATTATGAACTTGAAAGAAAAATAAAATAAATATATAAAATAACAAAACAGCTCCAAACAAACAGTGTCATATTGAATGTAATTAATTGATTTGAATCCCTATTGGTATTATATATATATATATAAGTATTAGGAGCACTTTAGTAATTTCACATTACAAATTAATGGAGACTTGATGGTCATCTACCATGAGTTTAACACAAATTTGAAAGATAATGGGGTTTGTTGCAATTTTTCATTCATGTTAGTGGTAACTGAACTCCATTAAGGGGTTTTCAAGTTGGGGGGGGCTTCAAATTCATTTTCTTTATTGGGGATCACATGTTTGAGAGCTATGGAGGAAAGTTAAAGCCTTATAGAATGATGAATTGTATAAACCATTATGCATGTTGCCATGATATTCTAGGTTGTCCTTATACGTATCTCTTAGGCTGCGAATTAGCCACTTCACTTTATGACATGTTTAAATTCTATCATTTTGCATGATTTACTTGCATGGTTGGGTTATTTTACTTTTTGGAATTTGTCATGTAGAACACACGATTTCTAAATTTAGGAAGCTTAGAAAAAGTAGCTTTTTTGTGGTTTTCCTTCTTTTTTCCCTGCATAAGTAAAACTAACATCTTAATCTTGATAAATTTGGCCTTAAATGTTTATGGAAATTACGTGTAAATGTTCCTTTTTACTTCTACAATCTTCTATTAATTGTCTTTTGATAATTGTGAGTGTTGGGTGGATTGAATGACTTTGATTTCAAGGTTGGTAGAAATAGTGAATCATACTTTGGAGGAAAGAATATGAATTTGAGAATCTCAATACCAGTTCCATATTTTAAAAAAGATATTTTCTTACAACTCCTTGAAAGCCAAGTTTTTAACTTAGCTCTTTTCTTCAAAACCTCTACCTTTAAGAAATATGAAAGTATAAGTGGCTTACACTAGGGGTGGCAAACTGAGGGGGTTTGGACCGGATCGAATATGGGCAGGTTGAATATGGGTTGTGGCCCATATTCAATCCGTTCGTAGCGGGTCAAATATGGGCGGGTTGAATGTGAGTCAAGTCAACCCATCACCCCATATTTGACCCGATTAGACACGACAGTAGTAAAAGATACTGATGTATTTATATATCTACACACAAACACATATAGTATATATTTGTGCTATCTGAATCAAAATGATTTGATTTTTGATCTATTTATTTTTCATGGATTTTGTGAACAAAACTCTAGGTATTTTTCTCATATCACCTAATGAATTTTAGAGAACACTTCCTTATGCAGTGTGTATGATATATATATATATTTTTATATCAATTCTTGCATAATAATTATAATCTCTTTTCAATTTGACTATTAATTAAGCTATTGGAATGCGAGTTTCACTACCGAACAACTAAGAGGACTAACTAAATGCCAAACTTGAAAATATATTACATACAAATTAAGATTTTATTATTACTATTATTATTATTATAGTGTAAAATGACAATGCTTAGAATAATAAATAAATAAATACAAGGAAAAGAATAATGGATGAACTTGTACTTACTACTTCCAATATCAAAACACAAACCTACCTACCTTCCTTCCCGTATGCAACATTTTTTTGGATTTTCTATTAACAAATCCACTAATCATCTCAATTAGTGCCACGCTTAGATTAGTCATAATATATCTATATATATATAAAAGATCAATGAAGATAGGGTGGGTCTCATCTTAATTTGAACCACTTAATACAAAATCAAGCACAACTTCATTTCAAGAGATCACTGTATGTACGCTTAGTTTACTCAATTCCACTTTTTTAGGACTAATAAGAGACGTACTGCAGCAGAAAATAACAAGTTCGTTCACGAATCCTATATAAGACGGTGAATATATATATATATATATATATACAATGCTCCAATGAAAATTGTTGTTGCACTATAAAGTTTGTGTCTAAATTATATATTCTTCTTATTTTTAATTAGGAAATTACAATGGTGAAACCCTACAATAACAATAATTACTGAAAAGGAAAAATATTATGTTTTTCTAAAAATAGAATTCTTACTAAAATATTTTTTTCTTAAAAAAAAAAAGATTGACCAAGTATAGAGAGAGAAAGGGGAAGAGAGAGAGAGAGGTGGGATTGAAGAGAGAAAGGGAAGAGAGAGTGAAGTGAGATAAAAGAGAGAGAGGTTGGATAGAATAGACAAACTTTAATTCACATTTTGTTTTATGGGTGGAAGATGAATTGAATATGGGTTCCCATATTCAACCCATCTAACCCGCTAATTAATTGGTTTATATTTATCCAACCCATTTATGATCCGTATAAGAAAATAAGTCACCCATATCCATTTTTGACTGGGCGGGTTGGCGGGTTTGCATCCATTAGCTGTTTGTGTATAACAATCCGTGAAAGATGAAACAAAATTATAATATTTAATAATTCATCCATAAAGAAAAGGCAAGGCTCTTCCTAATTGTGTTTGCATACTGTGAGTTTTCCTTTTCCCATTTTGTTAATCTGTTTCAATTCTCAATCCCATTCTTTGCAGCTCGGATTTCCTCGGGACCAATTTTACAATCTATGACAGCCAGCCACCACACAGTGGTGCAAGGCCCTCGGGCAGCAGAGGTGGACGTCGATTTGCAAGCAAGCAAATTAGTCCCCAAGTTCCTGCAGGCAACTTTGAGGTTGGACAAGTTTCCTACAAGTTCAACCTCTTAAAATCAAGAGGTCCAAGGAGGATGGTATGTTCGCTTAAATGCCCATGGTCAGGGGAAATTGCTGCTGACAATTCCAAGATGAAGAAGCAAGAGTATGCTGCCTCTGGATGCACAGTTTTGAGGAACAAAGCTCCAAGGTGGCATGAACACTTGCAGTGCTGGTGCTTGAATTTTCATGGTCGGGTGACAGTTGCATCAGTGAAAAACTTCCAATTGGTTGCAACGATGGACCAAAGCCAGCCAGGAGGAAAAGGTGACGAGGAAACAGTGCTCCTTCAGTTTGGGAAGGTAGGAGATGATATTTTCACCATGGATTACAGGCAGCCATTGTCAGCATTCCAGGCATTTGCCATTTGCCTCACCAGCTTTGGTACAAAACTGGCGTGTGAGTAATATTATGTGTGTATCCACGAAACCGGTCTGTTTTGAGGTCTTAATTTTTCTTTTTCTTTTTTCCTTAACCTGTCACTTCATATTCCTGGGCTGCTTCAGTCTGGCAGGAAGAAGCATATGATGTACATGTTGCTGTTAAATTATATATGACATGACTTCGCCTCAATTTATTAACAGTGAATCTCACTAAATTATATATGACATGACTTCGGCTCAATTTATTAACAGTGAATCTCACTGCAACCAAGTATGGTGGCTTTTAATTCTATATTAAACTAAATTTTCAGGTCGTGTGTTCTATTACAACTACTATGAATTGTGCCTCACTTGGGCTAACTCAGAACTTATTAGCAGTGACAAACAGACATGGTTAACAACAGTTTCGTCCAGAACTTGGTGAATTTACACAAATTTGGCATTGGATCGGCATTTATACAATCATTCAAGAAAAATAAAAGTAGTCCTAGGAATACCTTATAAAATCTGGAATACAATTTCTTCTACTATGGCAGTAAACAGAATGAATCAACAGAAACCTCCCACAATACAGGGGAAGAAATAACTTGCGTTTAGTAAAGCCATGAACAAAATTTTATTCTTACCTTCCCTGATAAATTGGCTGAACTAAAGAAAAGGCAATTACTGTAAACAAGAAAAGAAAGAAAAGGCAATAAAAGAGATAGCATTCAACATGAGCCAGCCAATTGCATCGCTATAATACATAAATAAAGGCAGAACGGAATCTGCAATAGCAATTCAACTTCAAAAATAAAGAGACAATCATATCAGTCTGGGGTATACATGTATCACATGTAAGTTTCAAACCACCTCAAAAACGAAAATTAAAATTTTTCGTCATTCAAGGAAAACCATATTCATCTTCAGAAGTTTCTTACATGCATGCATAAATAAAGGCAGAACAGAATCTGCAATGGCAATTCAGCTTCAAAAATAACGACAGAATCTGCAATAGTTATTCAACTTCAAAAATAAAGAGACAATCATAGTCTGTGGTATACATGTATCACATGCAAGTTTCAAACCACCTCAAAAACAAAAATAAGATTCTTCGTCATTCAAGGAAAACCATATTCATCTTCAGAAGTTTCTTACAGACGTACATAAATAAAGGCAGAATAAGGTTCATCTACACCACCATTTATAAGATCCAAAACGACACAATAACATTGCTAACAAGGGACTTTGCCACTAGCTCTGTCCATTTATTACTTCTTTCCTCTCAGTTTCACCCCAAGAGCCCTCTCCAGTTTGGTGATTATCTGTTGATTTGGAATAGCTTTTCCAGATTCATACTCTTGTATGATTTGGGGCTTCTCGTTGATGATCTGCAACACGTCAACAGCGTGGTCAGGATCCTATTGTGACTGAATTTTTTTTTTTATATATATATATATACTATATTTTTTTTTTGGAGGGGGGGGGGGGGGGGGGTTGGGGTTTGTTTGCTAGAGAAGGAGAGAGACCTGAGCAAGTTGTGACTGGGTGAGTTTCTTATCCATACGACCTTGCATGATGCTTTTCTTCAGTTCAGTTGGTACCCTTTCATCTGCGTGCAAGTGAAGATACAGGCAATGGTTAAGAGCAGAATATTTAAAAGATGAAAGACATCATTTGGAAAAATCAAAACATTACAACAGGGAATGCTGAAACTTTGCAGAACCTTGTTAGAGATATTTAATTTTCAAAAATGCTGCACTGCACCATCACAGGACCAGAGATGAGTGACGTCCACTAAACCTTTCCATTGATGGTTTTGTCCACTTCTTAAAAGTAATGATACATCAATTGTTATCCTGAGTTCTCAATACCCAGAGAATTCCCACAAGCACCACAATTATAGCACCAGTCAAAAATTAAAAACCCACCCCACTTAAATCCACAATGCATCACAAATTATCACCCAAATAGAAACCCCAACTAAAACAAGCAAGTGAGACTACTTGAAGTATTTATCACACCATATTACCATCTTACATTTCTGAAGAGTTTTTGGCAGTAGCTTTTGGTTCAAACTTAGCCCAACCAGTTACAGTGAACTAGTTGACAAGATTGCAGTCATTAACTCAATCCAGCAGCGGATTTATTTAAAGATAAAGAAAACTATAAAAAAAAATTAAATAAATTGGATTATGCATGTATAACTGGAATTTGAAGTCAATGATCAATAAAATTGTTGTGGAGAAAGAGTATGCAGTGATATACAATAGTTTCAGAGAATTTTATGATATCAAAAGAAATAGCAGGTTTGTGTTCATTCAGAGGAGAATATATTCAGACATTTGACTGCAATAAAGGAAATGAAGATCGGTGTATTGTTTCATGCCATTTCTCAAAAAAACTATACTATTAAAATATTGGAAGTATGGTTCTATTTTCCATCTTACAGTATTTGGAGATCCGATCTATTTTTTTGGTGGGTGGAGGTACACTATAGAAAGGATAAAGATTTATAAACTGACATATAAAGATGAGAGCTGAAAAAGACGAGGATACATAGATTGAATATTCCCATATTCTCCCCTATTTATATTTGTCTGAATCTCAATGTTTGTAAAATAAAACTTTATTAAGCTTCAATAATTTGAGGAATTTATTCCACCCAATAACCTAATTTAAAAATATTATTTCAAAATTTTCTATTTCCTACTCAATATCCCAAATAAGGATGCACACAGAAAGAACAACTTCAAATCCAGTGCCATTGGTAGTAGCCTTTGGGTAGGCACTCACAGACAACTTCAAAACGTGTGACAATGGTAGATGCCTAAAATTTAAAGACAACATTTGAGCTGGTCGTGTGAAATGCAGCACACAATGACAAGAAAATGTCAAATATTGAAATCAGTGCCATTTTTTCATCTCATATGTTATTGCATACAAATGCTGCCACTTCCAAAAGTGTGGTATGGGACAGGAAGTTTAAAATCAGGTTCCCGCCTTAACCCATGCTAGGACAAGTAAGGCAGTGTTGTACATCAAGGTTCTGCAGTTCATAAAAACATCATTGAAGTACGGAAAACCAATGCAAAATTACCAACTTTATCCACCAAAATGCACCAAATAACACGTCAATTCCTATACTATTATATTAGGGTACCTTTCCACTCAACTCATATGTATGTTCAAATATGGTGTGCCTTTAATTTTTTATTTTTGGCTAAACATAGCACCCAAAAAGATTATTGAGATAAGTAAGGCCGCATCAAGACAGAAAGTCAGCAGGAATATAGAAAAACACAATTCATCTCCAATAAAGTAGCGTACCTCACAATTCTAAGGAAGTTAAAACAGAAACATAGAATTTAATACACAAGTAAACAAGAGGATTCAAGTGTAGATAATTAACTTATCACAAAGAGAAAGTTATGTACTCACGAGCAAGATTCTCTGTGTCTTCATCAAGCTTCCTAGTGTTTAATGTAGCGGTGCTAGAGGCAGCCTTGTTCGTGCCCGCATTTGCTGTAGAAAAAAAAATGAAGTTAAAAAACACAAATGGTACCAAAATTTTAAATACTCTCAAACCTGTCAAAAAATAAACATTTTAAAGCAGAATCCTGAGCTGTGTAACTGACTGTTGCCTGCTGATACTTGGGGAGACAAAAGAAACAACAAAATTTATTGACTGCAGTTGATTTTAGAACAGCCCAACAATGCAAACAAAATGTGTGAAACATTTTCTTCTTAAATGAGCTTGCTTTAAACTAATGAATCATGCCCAGATTTCGAATGTGTCATCACGAGCTAAATATCTAGAGAAAGAAATAGACAGTTCACAGCATACATCCCAGTACAGGTGCATATACATCTTGTTGAATTTCATTAACTAACTTCAACAACATCTAAGGCCTAGTTAACCCCTCAGATATCATTAGACAAACATACACTAACCCAAACCACAAAACTATATGATCATTTTGTAGAACTTTTTTAAACAGGCAAAATAAATAAATAAACATATACGGAACAATCCATATCCAAATGAGCCCTAAAGTTCCAAATTTCAATCTGCCCTTTTATGTCATTTATCTATTTATTAAATATTATCTCAATATAAATCAATCCACAACATATCAGTTGTAAAGACAAATTAATTCAAGGACGATGCATACGAATCAGAAACCCTAATGAAGGAAAAATGAAAAAAGAGAAAAGCGAACATTTCTTTATGCTTTCGACGTCGGCGCCGGAGCGACGAGCGGCGTTGACGGCTTTCTCGTCCTTCCGGGCGGCGGCGTTGGGAGCCTTCTTGCGGATCACCACCGGTTCCCAGTCTTGAGTGATTGGACCAATCCCTGACATTTCTCACACTTTCCTCTCTACCTATCTCTCTTTCGCTCTTAGATTCAGCAACTTGTACGTGTGAAGGGTTTTCTATTTTTTTATATCCAGACTTTTACGGGTAGTGTTTGTTTGCAGGGTTAAGCCATCCGAAGCAGGAACAAAATATTCAGTACCAAGGACCGCTCGGGTCAATTTGGTCTTTGAACAAGATTGATTAACTCAATTGACTTCGAATTAGGTTTGTCTATAATGCTTTGTTTGGTAGGAAGGAAAAAAATTGAATACTACTTCCGTCCCATAATTCTTGGCATGTTTGGGAATTCTAACTTTTTATAGTGGGACCCATTTTTTAGTGTAATAATGCATGAATTTACATATTAGTCCTTGTTTAAAAGTTAGTATTATTATTATATAGTGGACTCCACTTTTAGGATAGTAGAGTTTGGAAAGGGTAGTTTAGGAATCATATAATCCATTTTAGGAAATTGACATGTATTTTGGGACATCCCAAAAAGGAATAGTGGACTAAAATTATGGGACGGAGGGAGTATAAAAGAGAGAAGAAGATGGAGGAGTTATCCCTAGAAAATATATTATTATTTTTTCTGATTTTGTTTGGTTGAATGAAAGAGATGAGAATGAGATAATACCTTATTTTATTTGTATAAGATAAGAGCAACTACAGCATTGCCAAAGCCTTGTTTGGCGATGCAAAGTTGCAATATGAGGTCTAACAACTTAGCTAAATGTAGCTAAATAAATGGGACCTACTAAAGTTTAGCTATATGCATAGCAAAATTAAGAGATATTTCTGGCGAAGCAAAATAAGTTGCCTTCACGCTATCTGTCGCAACTTGAATATAAAACGGTCATGTGATTGTTGCAACTATATTAAATTTTTTTTAAAAAAATAAGTGTTGTATAGAGCCATTTGGCACTATTCCAAACGGCTCTATTAATAAAAAAAAATATTTTTTTTCCTTCTTTTTTCACCTCTATAAATACAACAACTTCTACATTCATTCATCTCACAACCAATTATCTATATTTTCTCCTTCTTGAACCCTAGAAATTATTATTTTTTCAATCGTAGCTATTTTTTTTTTGTTACAAAATCCAATTTCATGGATTCTACACCACCACATTTCAATCTTTTATCAAATGATGATTTTTTATCATTCGACTAATCTTATGAATATTATGGTGGCAATTCTCGATTTCCATCTACTCAACCAACACCACTTCATTCACCTGAATTGTCACAATCCAGTAATATCAAACCTTCTTGAAAGCATCGGTTCCTCAAATGCCGAATTGGTCTACCGCTGAAGATATGGCTCTGTGTAATGCATGATAGAAGTTAGCAACGATTCTGTGATTGGTGCAGATCAACCGAAGTCAACATTATGGGAAAAAATTCTCATAGAATTTCAAAAACAACTTAGAGCACCAACTACCCAAAACGATTACAGTTTGAGTAATCGTTGGTCCACCATCCAAGGAAAAATTAATGAATGGTCTGGATGCTTGAATGCAGTTGAAACGAATTAGACCAGTGGCTTCAACAATTATGATATGGTAAGTTAATTATTTTAATTAAATTCTTTACTATATCATTTTTTAATAAGTAATTATTTTAAATAATTTGTTTCTAATTATTGTGCAATGATTTAATCTAGATTACATTAGCTCAACATCTTTATTGCTTTACTATGAATGGAGACTTTAAATTTTATGATTGTTGTAACCTTTTAAAAAATTGTTCAAAATGACATACATATTTTCTCGAACAAGGAAAAAATAAATCTAAAATTACGCGTGCGAATAAGAGGAATACTGGAATTAATATTGACGAGCTTGTTGCATGCTCAAACCCATCAACTCCATCAAGTAATGCAAGGTATGATTCTAGTCCTTGCAAAGGATCGGCACAATTCAACATATCAAAAGATTCACCTGGTATTACAGAATCTCAACCATGAAACCGACCAACAAGATGTAAAGCGACGAAGAAAACCTGAAATAAGAAAAAACAATCAGATTTTGGCAACTTACAAGCTTCATACTGTGACAGTTTTATCCAAGCAACATCCAAACTTGACGATAGGACCAGTTGTATTTTGGAGACAAAGCTGAAAGAGATTGAAAGACAACGGAAGTTAGGAAGACACAAAGCAAATATCCGAGAAGAGGAGCTGATGCTAAAAGATGCCAACAGAAGTAGGGAGATCATGGATTATCAAAAAATAACAGGAGATACTAATGAAGATGGATGCACGCGCTGACCCACCTAGCACTCTATAGGACTTGTTATTTTTGTTTAATTCATAATGGATATTGTATTGTTTTAACTTATGTTATTTTTATTTAATCCATAATGGATTTTGTATCATTTTAACTTATATTGTATTTGGTGAAAAATATTTTCGTGCAAAAAATAATTTCATAATCAAGATTTTATTGCATAATATTTCATAACATCTTAAAAGCAAAAAAATGTAACATAACTTAAATACTCTAGTACATAAAAAAAATATTAAATTAAATTTTAATTAAAAAATATTAAAAATTTATTAAAATATTATTATTTTTGGCTAGCAGAATATGGAGAAGCTGTTCTGGAGTCAAATTCTGGAGATACATGCTGATGTGGCTGGTTTAAATGCTGACTTGGCTGCACAAAATTTAAATCTGGATAGCTAAATTTATAGATGTTACAGGAGATGCTCTAATAGGTGTAGAAAATACGTTATCTCTCATTAAGTGGTTCATCCACTATAGACTCATATATGGAGAAAAACATATCTACCTAACTAAGTGGACTAAGTAGATATCTATGCATCTCAAATTATGCGATGCATAATATTTATAAAAAGGAAGAAAGAAGAAGAAAAAATCACGATTGAAATATATAATTCTCTCCGAGTTTTTTCTCAGCATTCTTTTGTTATCTCTCTGTTTTGAGTTCTCTCTCTTTGGTAGCCATCAACCAATAGGATTTGGATTATGAAATATATATAGAGGACTCTAGTAGCCTCTCTATTGACAAGGATCACATTGCCGTAGGGATAGCTCGTAATACAAGCTACCAGTTCATTTGCTTCCGTTATTTCGGTCTACAAGAGGTAACCGCATATTTCAATTATATAAGATTGATTTTCTTACATGGTATTAGAGCCATAGTGATTGTTGTTTGCATAATTTTTCTTGAGCATTCTTAGAATAAATTTTGCAAATTTCTTATAAAAAAGTATGCTTAAAATTTATAAAAAAATTTTTTTCATGAAATTGATATCGTATAGGGCTAATTTTTCAGTATGTTGTAGCCTATATGAAAATATATAGATGTGAAAATTTTTATGCAAAAAATCCATGCATTTTATTTTTTAAAAATAAAATAAGGATGATATGGCATAAAATTGTTAGGCCTTTTTTCTTATTTATCGTTGATTTTTGGTGTATGAAATTATATAAAAATATTTTTTGTTTCATAAGCTTTTCATGCATGTATTATTTGCAATTTTTTGATATCCGATTTGTGAGATATTCATTCGAAAAGTTTCAGGTCAAAAATAGGTGTTAAATAAAAAATATAACAGTTTTTTTTTTCATGTTTCACTTTCACCGAGAGAGAGTTTATTAATTCACCCCCATAGTTAGGAAGATCGGAATATACCAACGGAAGCACCATCTTGTTCGAAACAGTGAGACAATCACAGTGGTAATCTCAGAATCGCGAAAGGACACTAGAAGGGGGCGTGTAGGTCCCAAGCGCTGCCTGCTGCGGTGACGCGCTGAAAAAAAAATAGAATGCATATTCATGTGCCCATTCGCGCCTAGTGGCACGTGGGGGTGCGTGAGGCCTTTGTAGGGCTCTGTTTGGGATACCGTTTTTTCCAGTAGCTTTGAAATTGAAATTTATAAATTCTTATAATTTTTGCAAAAAAAAATTCTAAAACATATATTTTTTTTTTTGCAAATTTTATTTGATAAAAATTATGCAATTCTGAAGGGAAAAGACTCACTCGCGTGCATGGAGGCGCGTAAAGAACTGTTTGGCAATCCGATTTGTGGTGGCTATGGTCCTAGAGTTTTATCCTAATTTTTTTTGGACATTTGTAATTATTGAGATGTTATATTCATAGTAATTGCATTGGGTTGTATATGGTTTATTTTTTTTATTTTAATATTACCTATTGAATTGATGATAATAATTGATCTTTTATATGTGAAAACTAATTCCTACTCTCACTGCGGTTAGTATGGAAAATTCCATCAATCAAAGACCATTTATATATATTTTTTGTGATATTATAGATGTATAATGATACAAGATTGAATGGAATTATTTTATTGATATTCTAGTACACGTGTTTAAGTTGTAGTGTTATAACAAGGCCTAATTTTAGATATATGAGTTTTTTGGTACGACATCTTCAGGAATGATGTTATTTCTTCGATATGTGATACTGTTAAAATAATACAATGTCTAGGCAAGTTCAGGAGATTGGGTTTTAAGTGGGACCAATGTAACCCTCCAGTCTTTTTTGCAACTTACCTAGTTGTATTTTTTAGCAAGTATCAGTCTCCGATAATTCCAACAAGTTGTATGGGGATGTAATTACACATAACACTTGTATATTTAGAATTGTATTGGCACAAGGTACTAGAATGTCAATTGAGCTCAATTGGAACTCACATGTATGTATGATTATTTATTGTGTAAATAGATTAGATATGTTCTAATTCAAAATTATTTTGCTCGAAATCAATTGTAAATATTTTTTTTGTTAATACAATTGGGTGATGATTATGAGTATGACAAAATTTTCGATCTCATTGTATTAAACAGTGAAATATTTGTACTTGGATTTTTGGAAGCAAAATAATAATAGTCACTAATGTATGCTTAATGTCACCTTGGTCAATTTAAATGTAAATGGCCTCTGAGAATGTTATCACTGATCCCATAAGAGGTGAAAAGCTAGTAGGTACCAACTATGACATGTGGCATAGAAAAATCTAATACTTGCTTAATGAGCAAGAAGTCCTAGAAACCCTGACCAATAGCATGACCCCAGCTGAGGAGGGCAATACGGCCCAGCATCGTCAAAACATGAAAGTCTATCAAGACTGGGTTAAGAAAGATTGTGGTGCGCGCTTTACTATGTTAAGCAGCATGCATAACGATCTAATTAGAGAATTTGAAAGCTATAAGCTGATTTTTAAGCAGACTATGGCTGAACATCTTAGGGTGATGTTAGCAATGATCTAGGATCTTAAGTCTACTGGAAATGATTTTACAGATGTGCAGTAGGTGCTTGCTGTTATCCGCTCTCTACCAGATTCTTAGAACCAAATAAAGCAAATATTAACGCATAATGAAAATATCAAAACATTTCTGATATTTCGCGCCATTTGGAACTGGAAGCGGAGTGCCAAGAAGGGATTCGCTCAACTGTCCTTGTTGCCTAGAGAGACCCAGATAAGGCACGTGCGCCTAATTGAAAAAGACGAGATGGTAAGAATAAGCAAAGTGGAGTTGGAAACTTAGCATCAAATGCTGGAAATGCTCATAGCAATATTGCTAAGCGCAAAAAAGGTAAGTGTGTGGCAGGAAAGACATATCCAAGCTCAAATGCTACAATTGTGAAAACTTGGGACATTTCTCTTGTGATTGTACTGAGTCGAAGAAGGTATTCTCTAAACAAAACTCTCTATTTACATTGGTTTGCTCACACGTGCTAGTTGCTCATCAATCTCCTTTGTGGATACTAGATATAGGAGCAACCAAACATGTGACGTTGAATAGAAATAGTTTTATAGATTATTGTCGGATACCAGTAGGGAGCCAGAGCATCTTCATGGGCAATGGTGCTAGTGAAGCAGTTCTAGAAGTTGGTTCTTATTAGCTCAAACTACGCTCAGGGCATGTATTACTTATATATGATATGTTTTATGCACCTAGTATCTGATATAATCTAGTTTCAATTCCAGCACTAGCTGAACTTGGTTTTTCTTTTCAAATAAGTGATAAACAAATGGACATGTATCTTGATAATATGTTTTATGGACATGGTTTGCTTTTAAATAATTTATATCATTTGGATTTTTATGATTATAATTGTTCATCTAAATATTTGGCATGTGATATTGATAATCATGATTCTATAAAATGGCATGCGAAACTAGGTCACATTGAAAAAGATAGGATGACCAGATTAGTTAGAGAAGGTCTATTAAGGTCTCTCACTAATGTTACCGTTCCAATATGTGAGTTTTGTTTGGCTGGCAAGAACTGCCGAACACCTTTTGGAAAGGCTACAAGAGCTACTTATCCTCTGGAATTAGTCCATTCGGACATTTACGGACCAATAAATGTGAAAGCACGCAGTGGTGCCTCTTATTTCCTCACCTTTATAAATGACTATATGCGATATGGTTATATATATATATGATTTCTCACCAAACTGAGGCATTAGAATGTTTCAAACGATTTTTGACAGAGGTTGAGAATCAGGTAAAGAGAAGAATAAAGGTTCTTTGCACTGACCGTGGACGCAAGTATCTATCGGACAAGTTCAAGGAACTTTGTGAAGAAAAGGGGAGACGCAGGCATTTGACAATTCCACATATGCCGCAACAAAATAGTATTACAGAGCGGAGGAATCGCACATTATTAGATATGGTTAAATCAATGATGATGCAAGTTAACCTCCTGATTAGTTTTTGGGGGGATGCTTTACTGACTACTGCCTACATTCTTAACCGTGTGTCTTCCAAGTCAGTTCCCCAAACCCCTTATAAGCTTTGGCATGGCCAGGAACCAGAATTGGGATATTTATGTTCATGGGTCAGTAGGTTATGTTCACAACACTTCTCATAAGTATGGGAAGATGGGCCCAAAAGCTAATAAGAATATTTTCATTCAATATTCTGAATACTCAAAAGGTTATGTGATGTATGGTGAACAACCTAACAAAGGAATGACTGCAGTTGAGTTATGAGATATCACTTTTATTGAAGATGATTTCTCGAGCATTGGTGATGCTAAAACGAATCTTGAACTCTATGAGATGGTGGATTTGGAAAAAAACTTTTCTCCTTTTAGCAAGGGTGGGGAATTAATTTCTCATCTTGAAATCGTCAAAGAGGATAGTAGTAATTTTCAATCCATTTTACAGTTGGAATCCAATGGGAGTCCACAATTAGACTTGTGGGAGACTTAAATTTGTAGGAGTGAACGTGGAGTAATTTATCGTCGTTGTTTTGCAATTGATGGGGACATAGTTTTATGTACTTTGTTGGATACAAATGAGCTTGCTTCTTTTCGTGAATCGCTCTTTTCACCGGCTTGTAAAGAATGAATGATTTCTATAGAGGATGAAATGAGTTTAATGTATAAGAATCATGTTTGTGAGTTAGTTGATCTTCCAAATGGGCACAACGCCATTGGAACCGAATTGGTTTTAAAGGTAAAGCACAAAGTGGATGGATCAATTGACAGATATAAAGCGCATCTTATGGTAAAAAGTTATACCCAAATGGAGGGTATAAACTATGAAGAGACATTCTCCCCAGTGGTGAGATTTGTCTCTATTTGCCTTTATCCTAGCAATTATCGCACGTACGAATTTAGAACTTTTTCAGATGGATGTTAAGACTGCATTTCTTAATGAAGAACTAGACGAAGAGATCTATATGACTCAACCAGAGGATTTTGTAGTCAAAGGACAAGAGCACAAAGTTTGTTGTCTCAAACATTCTATATATGGTCTCAAACAATCATCTAGACAGTGGTACAAAGGGTTTCAAATAACCATTTTGTCTCATCATTTTGAGATGATAGAGGAAGACCACTGTGTGTATGTAAAATGATCTAATAAAAGTATTCTTATTTTTATATTGTATGTTGATGACATTTTGCTTGCTGGGAACAATATGAAGGAGATTGTCACCACTCAAGAGTAGTTGTCCTCTACTTTTAAGATAAAGGACATAGGCTCAACTAGTACTATTTTAGGAGTGGAAATCACACGAGATTGCTCAAAGAGACTTCTTTGTTTGTCTCAAGAGACTTATATAAAGAGAGTCCTTGAACGATTTTGGATGCATCACTCTAAGCCTATTGACACTCCTATAGAAAAATGATGTGATTTACATTTTGATCAATTTTCTAAGACAAATGAAAAAAAGAAACAGATGTCCAAAACTCCTTATAAAAGTACAATTGGTAGTTTGATATACGCTATGTTGTGTACTCAATTAGACATTTGCTTCACAGTCGAATTGGTCAGTAGGTTCCAAAGTAATCCTGGACTTGCTAATTAGAAAGTAGTAAAGAGAATTTTTTGATATCTACAGGGTACCACCAAACTCATATTATATTATAAAGGCAGAGAGTTGAGATTGAGAGGATACAATGATGCTGACTGGGCTGATGATAAGGATGGACGCAAGTTCACTTCAGGTTATGTATTTCTTCTTTGTGGAGGAGCTATTTCTTGGTGTAGCAAGAAACAAAAATGTGTAGCTTTGTCTACCATGGAGTCAGAGTATGTGGCTTGTTCAGCTGCAGTGCAGTGCAGGAGGTAGTTTGGTTGAGAAGATTCTTGCAGCAATTTGATATAGTGCCAAATAGTCAGGAAACAGTAGTCATTTATTGTGATAATATGACAGCTTTGACATATGCAAAGGATCCTAAGTATCATGGGAAGACTAAACATATAGATATTCGTTATCACTACATTCAAGATATGATTGCGCAAGAAGAGGTGGTCTTGAAACATATATCTACGGCTAGTATGGTAGCTAACTCAATGACTAAACCTATACCTAGAGATGTTTTTGCATCCCATGTTAGAAGTTTGGGTTTATTTAGGATTTGATGACTGGACACCGTTGACATTTCTATTCATCGTAATAATGAGATAATTGCATACATTTCTTAAAATGTCATCAGGTATGGATTGACTATTTCACACGAGCAATCGCTTTAGCGCTTAGATAACGAGCAAGATGAGACACATAATTATTTATGAGTGGGAGAATGTTTTTTATATATGTCGCCTTGGTAGGGTCAAGATGAGATTCTTGAGAGAATTGAACATGAAGGTATACCACACACTTTATTAGCATAACATTAGTCGAATGCAAACCTTCAAATAGGTGCTGAAAGAGTGATTGTGTTAGAATGATCGGGTTAGGTGCTGAGATAACGACTAGACTAAGATTCATATGACGTTTTATGAGCTTGACATGCCCAATTGAGTGGGAGCTTCATCATAACATACTGTATGTGCTATTTAAACGGCCACTAAAAGAGAATGACTTAAAATATCCCTATTTTGTCATTGTGTGAGATCTTAGAACAATATAGTTTTGATTCCACTTATACCCTTATGACCTAGGACTATGTTATAAAGAAAAGACTTAACATCGATACTTTAGTATGTACCTAAAGGACCATGTTTGATACGGTCCAGCGAAGCATATCTAGGAAAGCGGTTAGGTCCAATTGGATTAACATGAGTAGTTAGGGAAGATAATTTCATAATACACTATTTTGTTGTGACTCATAGCCCAGACAACTCTATTGGAATTTGTTTCCAGACACGGTCTTGAGTACAATATAGATTGTGGGATTCAAGCATCATTTTGAGAATGAGTCTCAAATAGAATAATGGATGGTGAATCAAGTGTAACGAAATAGTCTGGGCATAAAAGAGATTACTAGATCATAGTGAGGTACTATGTTAGTTTAATGGTAGGTTAATATAGTACTCCTACCCTGATCTTTCTCGTTCGGTTGTATGATCCATTTTCTGTATATAGAGGTGAGATAAAAGACGAGAGATGTGGAGAATTAAGAACTCGCCTATGTCGTTGAGTGGGAGATATAAGATAATGGGTGTAGATAATACATTATCCCCTATTAAGTGGTTTATCCACTATAACTCTTATATGGAGCAAAACATATCTACCTAACTAAGTGAACTGAGTAGATATCTATGCATCTCAGATTATGCGATGCATAATCTTTATAAAAAAAAAAGAAGAAAAAATCACGATTGAAATATATAATTCTCTCTGAGTTTTTCCTCTGTATTCTTCCGTTATCTCTCTAATTTGAGTTCTCTCTCTTTGGTAGCCATCGACTAATAGGATTTGGATTATGGAATATATATATAGGACTCTAGTAGCCGCTCTATTGACGAGGATCACGTTGTCGTACAGACAACTCGTAACACAAGCTACTCATTTGTTTGCTTCCGTTATTTCGATCTACAAGAAGTAACCGAATATTTCAATTATATAAGATTGATTTTCTTACAGTTTGTTAGAAGAGAAGGAAAGAGAAATAAGAAAAAATTTATAATTTAAAACATGAATAATAACCTTGTATTTCTTCTTTCCTGTCTTCCGTCCAAATTCGGAGGGATGAAAAATTGTGAAAGCAGAAGGATGACTGATCCATCCTCTTTTCTCTTCTCTCCTTGCATTCTCTCTACCAAATGAATGAAATTTGCTCATTCTTTCATATCTTCCCTCCACCACTATTCCTTCTTTCTTACCAAACGAAGCGTAAATGTTGGGCGACTTGAATAATTGAATTCAGTTGGAACTCGAGCTATAGTATCATCATTACACCTAATCCAAGTTTAATTTGAATTTAATCTCAAATTAACCTGGACATAACATCACCAAGCCAATTAATCTGAGTTTAGCCCAAACTCATTTAATCTTAAATTAATTTGATTATAACATGATCAAGCCAATTACTTTGAGTCTAACCTAAACTCATTTAATTTGAATTCAATCTTAAAATAACTTCAACATTGTCATGATCAGCCCAATTATTCTAATGTTGTGTTTGGGAGCACCAAATTCAGAATTGGAATTAGAAGAAATTCGGTGCTCTCAAAATATCATAAGTCTAATTTAGCCTTTTATTATTTTGAGGGTAATGTCATGCATAATGCCACAGAAAGACTTAAATACCCTGAGTACTTATTATATGATATTCCGACGAGTGTAAATTCTCAGTTTCTTTTAAAAACTATATATTTTTCTATTATCAAGAAAAATAAAAACCTTACATTAGTCAGAATATCAAATAATAAGTACCCATTTCATCTAATATTTTTTCCTATATTAGCAAGATATGTTTTTTTTGTTAGCACCACAAAAATAAACAGAACTAAGAAACAAAGCAAACATCACAAGCCAATGCAGCTCTGACGTTACAAGAAATAAATGACCAACACTTATTAGAAATATTGGAACCCAACGTTTAAGAGTTAATTTCATGAACCACACCATTGCACTTTCTAGGCACCCACTTTAAGAAAACATTAGATCTCTGACCCAACAGCTCCTTGATGTCTTCTATAATTGAGAAGAAATGTTCCTTTGAAACCCTCTAAATGAATAATGGACTTGCAATCACCTTCAACTGTCATATTATTAGAGCACCATCTAGAACAGAGTTATAGATCAACCCTTAGAGATAAGCCTTCAGCCACTAATAGAGAGGAGACATTGTGAAAAAACGCTGAACCCATTTAAATAACCTTGTCGTACAACAAAACTAGCTCCGCTCATCTTTGACAAAGGTTTGTATGCTACATCAAAATTCACTTTAAGACAAGTCACATTTATAGAGAAGATGATATGATAGTTTCATATTTAACCTTAAAAAGTAGGGGTGCACACGGTTTGATTTTGATATTTTTCATAATCAAACCGTATGGTCCGGTTCTACCGGACCGTGAAGTACCGATTTGGTTCCATAGTTCCATTATTAGTGCCTTAGTGGGTTATTATATTATTATAAATTGTATTATATATATTATATAAGGTATAAACGGTTCTCACGGTAAGATTATTAGTACATTACATTATTAGTTACACACTTACACTTATAAGTTTACAACTTACTTATATTAATTTATATAATATATTTTATATATAAATAAATGGTTCGATTCGGTCCGATCTTGATGAACATGAAACCAGAACCGGACCGTTTCATGACCGAATCGAACCATAGAAAAACGGGACCGAACTGTCCGGTCCGGTCCAGTTTAATTTTCCGGTTTAGACGGATTTTTGTATACAATAAACAAGTAGCGGAATCCACTACCCCTTTCAATTTCAAATTGAAGTTAACAGGTAGTTTCTCACAGAGACACTACCACATAAAGTACGGAGCATTTTGAAAGGAATTAATCCTCCTTAAATCTTTCCAAGAGCTTTTAACATGGACCATATTACTACAATCAACCTCCTTTGTTTGCATCGAATTAGGATGAAACACATCCATTGCAACATGATATGCACTTTTTACAGTGAATTTACCTGATGCATTTTCTCCCTTAAATCTTTTTGTCGTCGACTCTGATATGGGTTTGAAGAATGTGATCTTTGTCATGCTGATTGAAGAGTACCAATCACATCAAGCTTCCATTCATTTGTCTCATGATTCATTAAATCCACCACCATCTGAATGTTTGAAACTAGTTGAAGGGGTTTTGCGGGTTCTATGCTTTAGTAGCCAGGCATCATCCCAAAAATTAACCCTTCCTCCATTCCCAATACTCCATTTTAGATGTCTCCCTTTCACCTTTTTAGCTTCACAAAGGCTTTGCCACACCCATGAATCACCTAAATTGCAAGAGGCATCTAAGGAGGTGTAGTCAATTCGGATTTTAAAAGATTTTGAAAGATATTTTTTAATTGACAAATTTATGTGAATTCATGGATTTTTATAAACTTCTATTACAGACTTTCATTAATTTGTATAGACTTTTATTAGAGACTTTGATGGATTTTTATAAACTTGTATTGATTTCTTCAACATATTTTATTTGAATTCTATTTTTGCGTATAAGTAAATCAATGACTCAAGGGGTAGTTATAATGCAAAATGGATAATTTATCATCTAATATATTGTCTAAAAATTATGATGTAGTGCAAATATCCCAAGAAAGAGCGAGAATAATAAAGTAACTAACTTTATGAACACAAATTACATATCAACCATTTCTCAGATTTCAATTGCACATTATGAAAAAAGAGAAAAGAAAAAATACAAGCCTTACTTATAAGGTCTATGTTAAATCATTAGATATATAATTGGAGAACTTTGAACCTAAGTTATATTGGATTATTAATTGGATTTCATGATCAATCCCTATGGCTTAAGGGATTGATCCCTAACAGACAATGTAGCCCCTCCCATAGTACGAGAGATTAATCAATTTGCCTAAAAACTCGAGTTTTATAAGTTTTCCTAATTCAATAGAAAGAAAAAAAGAGAATCTGAGAAGAGAGAAAGAGAAAAATCAAGAGAGAAAAAATGAATGTACTTTAAGATCGAGAAAGTCTGTTCGTATTCTACAAAAAAAAAAAAGTCCACCAAAATCTACGGGAGAAATGTTAGATTTGTTATGGGCTTTGGTATTTATACCTTCCATCTTCAAATTCACCAAAATCCACCCTTTAATGAAATTCTTCAAAATCTATGACTTTTTGAATACACCTAGACTTTTGTAGACTTTTTTAAAATCTTGATTGAATACTGCCAAATTTGTATAGACTCTTTAAAAATCTGGATTGAATACACCTAGACCTTGCAAATCATCAACGAATCCATTTGTCCTCACCCCACCCCTGCTAAATGCTTCTACGTCTTTAAAATCAACCATCTCCCCCACCCTCCCACACAGACACACCCCAGAACTTCAGCACACAACTTTTGTGAGTTTAAAAAAATGCATGGAATAGGTTGGAAGCACTGATATCACAAACTTAATAAGGACATACTTTTTAGCCTTTGAGAGTGACACCCCTTTAATTGGCTTGACCTTCGCCGAAATTCTTTCAACTATATAATTAAAGGCTGCAGTTTTAGATCTCCCAATATCGAAGGCAATCCGAGGTACTTATTTATCCAATCCACAATATGAATTCCCATGACTCTCCTAATTTGATTTCTCATATTATTATCACAATTGTGGTTGAAGTACATGCTAGATTTCATATAGTTCACCAATTGACCTGTGAGTTGACCATATCTAATTCAAAATAACTTTCATTTTTTGAGTTTCTTGTGTTATTTCTTGACAAAATAATAGTGCATTGTCTTAAAAGAGAAAATGCGAGACCACTGAAACTTCACTTTGAATAAATAGACCTTGAATCTTATTAGCTCTTTCTGCTTCAACCATAGAAGAAATATGTACGGGGAGATGGGATCACCTTGTTGGGAACAACGGAAGCGCAAAAATAAATTATAACCAATCTCACACAAAACACAAGATATATGTGGTTCGGCACAACCTATCTTACGTCCACGGATAAAAAGGGATTCCATTATAATTCTATAGAGATATTATAAAAGTAGAGAATACACAAAACTGGACCGTGTACATAAGCTCTTGTCCCAGAACTATTCACTATGTACCAATCCACGAGACTCCTTCTCGCCCTCAGTGTTTCACTCTACCAAACCTGCAACTCTATCTACTCATCAACTTTCTCACAAAGTTACATCTCTCTCAACTCATAAGTCTTAACCATACCCTAGGCATCTATTTATAGAGCCATAAACCCAATTCCTTGTTGGACAAGGATTACAATCCCTTGGACCCCAAATCTTTCCTAACAAGAAATTACCTAATAAATTACAACTCTAAAATAAAAAACCTTATTAGACTAGAATTAGAGACATAATACATAACACACTTTGCCATAGGCCTTTAGATGGGAGTAACTTACCACCACATTCGCAATTGATAACTACTGAGAATGAAACATAGGTGATGCATTCTATAATTATTTTAACCTAATAATATGCAAAACCCATCCTCTTCATCATTTGTTCAAGGAAAGGCCATTTCACTCGATCATACACCTTAGTTTCATAGCAATGAACTTTGACTCTCTCTTCTTCTTCATCGATTTCAAGTTATGAAAAAGCTCGTGAGCTATATACCATTATTCTTAGAATATATGTTTCTTATAATATATTCTCTTAAACCATATAAGATTTACTATCTTCTTTCCTAAACCATCTAGGTTTTTTATCTCATGAGTTTACTTAGTCTCTAAGATTATGTGTCTATAAATAGGCCTTTATGTAGTATTCATAATACAAGACAAATCAATAATCTACAATTTTCTCTTCTCATTATTTCTAACATGATATCAGAGCCTATTAATTCCTAGTAGTCTTCATTGTCGATCGCCCTCTTCGTTGGGAATGATACCATCGACTTCATCCCCAGTGGTCAATAATAGAAAATAACTTTCACCAAATCAACACCTAACTGGTGCCGTTATAGAACTGGTGTAAGAATTGTCTTCTAATTCTCTCTCTCATTTACCCTAATTCAAAGGTGACTTGAAGCCCACTCTTCTCTTACTTGTGAATTCCATACAAGGACATAAGAATGAAGATTTGGAAGTGTTTGGAAATCAAGAAAATCATATTCGTAGTGTTCGAATTGTGTTCGCAAAGATTGAAAAATATGATTCGCACTTTTGTGCATAACAAAACTGTTTTGGTAATAACTTCTTCGTTACTAATTGAAACAACCTGATATGAATTCTAAAAGATAGAAAATTCGAAGATGGTTTAAGAGAATATATAATAATAGACATATATTCTAACCGCCTCCATTCCCTGCCCCCACTACCAATTATGACATTTCTTCAACCTATTCGCCAAAGTGTTTGAGAGGATTTTGTAAAACACATTGCATGACGAGATTGTGCAAAAATAAGGGTGAAAGACATCTAGACCAGGGGCTTTGAAAGACCTCATAGGTGAAATTGCCAAAAACAGTTCTTCCTCGGTGCCAATACGAAACAACTCTGCATTCATCTCAGCTGAAACTCTCATTGGGATCAAATTCCAGAATTCCATATCAGAAGCAATACCATTTGAGGTGAAGAGATGTTAGAAATAAGATTCAGTAATTCTACGAACGTAAGAATCTCTCCAAATTCCTGTATCATCTTCCAGGCCCAAAATTGAATTCTTTTGTTTTCTAGTCTGAGCTTTTCGATGAAAAAGATTGGTATTACAGTCACCATGATTCAACCAATCAATCCTCGAATTTTGTTTTCCAGTGCAATTCTTCATCTCTCCAAGCCTCTCCGAGGTCCTTTTTCAGCTTGTCAAAGCTCTGCCCAGCTACAGTCTTGAGCTCCATTCCCTTAGAGAGACTGCTTACATTGCTTTAGTTTTTGCTTGATCATGAACTGTCAAGAGCCTAGCACAGACGATTCCCAAGCTTCACGAACAATGCTACTAAAAGTCTTGTACTTCACCCACCGGGCATCAAAGTGCTATCGTCTACTACCCTTAGAAATGGACTCATTTAAACAGAGAAGTAAAGCACAGTGGTCAGAACCTGTAACAAATAGATGAGACAGAGTAGTGAGGAAATTTTGATAACCAACCTTGGGTTACTAGAGCTCTGTCTAATCGCACCATGATGAAATGATCGGAATCTCTATTGTTTAAACCCAAATCAATAAGATCACAGTCATCAACCATATCTCTGAAATACATCATCATCCAATTTTGTCTCTCTCGGCCGCCCATTTCTTGGTTGAAATCACATAGGAGCACCCAATTGAAATTGCAGACTGTGTATGTACCTCCACTAAACAACTCTCTCAACGTCTGAACATGAGGCATAGACAGTTGTTAAGAATCATGAATCACCCCGAACAGAGCCAATCACTTCACGTGATCAGGGCCGCCCCGACAATCCTAAAATTAAAAGAGGCAAAGCAAATTTTCAAATGAAGAATCCTTTTTACGTCAAACGCAACAAAATTATAACGGATCATATTTTCATTAAAATGAAACAATTGACACATTTTATTTGTGTATTATTTTAAAAAATAAAATAAGAAGAGTTTCTTTGTGAGATTGAATCAATTTTTTTTTTTCATATTTAGATTCAAATTTTCAAGTAGACAAAAGAAAAATAACTAATCTTATAAGTAGATAATCCAACCAATCTTCAAATTTCAAGCTATCAATCTCTCTTTGATTCGGATTTGAAGCTACAAAAAATATAAATAAAAAAATTACTGAACTTCAATAAGGTTCATTTATCTTAAATAAAACACAAAAACAAATAATAAAAAAACACAAAAAATCACTTAAATTAATTAAGACAGAAAAAAATAGATTAAATAAATACATTCATAGAATGCATGAATCTGCGCTATTTAAGATAAATATGCCTTTTCAAAAACATATATTCATATTGCATTCAATATAAGTCATTTGTTCCAAACATATATTCATATATTTATATTGATTCATATATTGATTCATATTGCATACATATATTTATATATATATATATATAAATTATTTTTTTGTATATATATAATTTGGAGGCCCGACATATATATATATATAGGGTAAATTGCACTGACCTCCCTTGTGGTTTGCTCTGTTAGACAAAGACTCCATTTGTCAAAAATTTAGAATAAATTACACTGATCTCCCTGAGGTTTGGTCTAATTACACCCGGTATCAAACTAATTAATTTTATTACAATGACCTCCCTTGTAACATAAATGAACTAACCGACATTAACTTTTGAGTGAAATGTCTATTATACCCTTAATATTATATTGATATAAAAATTAAGATATTTATATATGTGTGTGCGTGCGCGTGTGCACAACTTCAACTGCCATCATCACCCCCATTGACATCACACCAAGACCACCGTCATGCCACATACCAAACCCATCACTCACGGCTGTTATGCCATAAACTACCACTAATCGAGCCACCACAACCATCGTGCACAACCCCAGTTGCCATAGCCACCACCATGCTCCCACCTTCAGCTTTATCAACCTCACCATGGTGGTGGTCATGGCAGCTGGGGTTATGCACGATGGTTATGGTGGCTCGACTAATGGTGGTTCACGGCATGGCAGTCGTGAGTGGTGGGTTTGGTCTGTGGCATGACGGTGGTCTTGGCGTGATGTCGATGGGGGTGATGATGGCAACTGATGTTGTGGGCGCACACACACACATATATAGTAAATATTATTATATTAGATGTGCAAAAGTGTCATTTTATATATATAAATATTTTAATTTTTATATCAATATAATATTAAAGATATAATAGACATTTCACTCCAAAGTTAATGTCGATTAGTTCATGTTTGTTACAAGGGAGGTCATTGTAACAAAATTAATTAGTTTGATGTATGGTGTAATTAGGCCAAACCTCAAGGGAGGTCAGTGTAATTTACCCTAAAATTTTTTTATAAAACTAACAGAATTTTGGACAGAAGGGGTTTTTATCTAACGGAGCAACCTCAGGGGAGGTCATTGTAACAAAATCTATTTGTTTGATGCCAGATGTAATTAGGTCAAATCTCAAGAGAGGTTAGTGTAATTTACCCAAAAAAAAAACTGGAGCCCCTTGAAATATGGGACCCAAAGTAGCCGTCATTCCTTTATTTTGTCTTTCACTCATGACTATATATAATATGACTCTCTCTCTCATCCTATCACTATTTATTCCATTTATATCTCTCATTCTTTTTTCTTTTTTTATGTTTTTGAAAAGGCAAATGTCTCTTTGATTCATATATATATTGTTTTTTTGTCCTCATATATATATAAAAAAAAAAAAAAAATTGGGCCCCTTGAAATGTGGGGCCCAAAGCGACTGCCTAGGTGGCGTATACTAGGCACGTTATCTGAAATTCCGAAAAATTAATTATTTTGATTTTTCAAACATTAGAGTAAAATAATGTTAATTCACCTGCCGTAGAAGAAATTACAAACTTTTTGTCTACACTGGCAGTTGAACTCCTCTCCTCGCCCCCCCCCCCCCCCCCAAACAGAATCTTCGAAGCTTCTCTAACAAACACAATAATAATAAGAGGGGAATGAAGACGAACAAGCCTTCTCAACTGAATAATTGTCAAGCAAGTCCCCCACACTCTCGACAATTCCAGAACATTCATGAAATAAATGATTTTTTTTTTTTTTGACAATTCAAACAATTTTATCAATGGTATAATATGTAAAAAGAAAGGACAAAGCAATCCACTGATTCAGCCCAAAGCAAAAGCGAAGTCCAAATAACTATGAACGATAGTAAATTACAACAAAAGAGTGAGTATCCACGGACTCAATCCCAAAACCAAACGAATTCACTAGCCCAATCTAACAGTAAGATAGTCCAAATATGACTTTGCGGGGTAGCAATTTTAATAGCGGTTAGAAATGGATATTCAATTTGATTCGGTAAGTATGGTTGACATCTAAGAATCACAGACACTTAGAAAGAAAAAATACCATACTCATGAATTCATATCCATATTAAAATAATTTTTTTAATTTCTAACAGATACTTCCTAAATACTTCAAAATACATCTTTAGAAAGTTTTAAACATTAACATGTATCTTTTTCAATAATAAATGTTGAAAAATGACGTCCATGATAACACTACTATTTAATTCAATAGCATATAAACATATATATAAGCAACAACATTTAAGTCATCAAAGATAAATATAATCATATTATAAATAACATGTGATTTCATATAAATGTAAGCCATACTTACATTTATATATTAATAAGACCAAAATAAATAAATAAAGAACCTCAAATGAGAATAAGGGTAGAATTTGATTCTACCTACTTAAGACAATTATCGCTCAGTATTGAACGGACCCTTGCACCAGAATACAACCATATTCTTCAATTGGTAGCAATGCTTCAAACCAATTGAATTTCGGTGAGCTGTCAATGTGTTGCACTTTCTGCTCGCTAGACTTGAACTTGAGTTAGGTTATATAAGATTTGTAAGGAGGGAGAGAGACTCCAAACATAAGAAATATTTGGATGATTTAATTTTTTGTTGATTTTGCTAATGAGGATTTGGATTCTATTTATAGACGCCTTGGTACCTGTTCGGTATGAAGCGAACGGGTATTGGGTGCATTGGTTTGCTTGAGCCATCACACTAGCGTCTACTCAAATTTTCAACCGAAAATTGTTAACAACTGAATTGTTTTTGTATATATAAAAAAAATATTTTTATTTTTATATTACGTATTATTTATTTATTTATTTTTAAATTTGTTGTATCGTGGCCTCGGTGGTGGCGGGCACTGCCAGAGAGAGAATTCCCACTCCCAGTCAGCAAGTACAGCCCTCGATTCCACACAATCCTCGAGAAAGCCCAATTTATTTGTAATGGAGGATATGATTTTGCCAAGTACAGAGTTTTGCGAAGGGGTAGTTCCTGAAGACACGGACCATATACCATAAATGGAGCCATCTTGCACACAATGAATTTGATTCTTGGGTTTCCATTGGTGTCTTGACCAATTGATTATCATGTTCATGGTCCAGTTTGCGGGCAAAGTCAAAAATCCACATTTGCTTTGGATGAACTTCTAAATTGGCATGAAAATAAATAATGCCGATGTGATTCTAACAAATGTTCTCTTGAAATTGAATATGTTTATACAAGGCAAAAATCAGGTTTCATATTCGTTTTTTTAATATAATTGATGTGTTGAAAGAATTAGTGTTATCATATAAGTATAAGATATGATGCATTTGTTTCAAAAACAATTGAGTGGCTCAATGATTGAAATGTTATACATTCTGTTTTTGGTACTTTTTCACCATGGGAAAACAAAAAAAAAATTACTGGTTCCCGTGAACGCAGGCCCACACAGATTGAACGATAGCTTAATGGATAGCAGAATTTCGCAATCCATTAAGCGATCGCTTTGATTGGATCGCTTCAGTGGAACCCATTGGAGCCCAAAATTCAATTTGATTCGCCACACCCATGCCTGGCGAACCCGATGCTCATGGCCTAAGAATAATGTTTTAGGAGTTAGGAATGATATACCATACTTATATTTAATAGTCACCAATTCTTTTCCAAAGTCGGATATTTGGTGTGATTTTATTTTATAAATATTACATGCACAAAATAATAGTATTTTTTTTATCGGCAAATAATTCTCACAATGTTAATAGAAAGACTCAAATACTCTATGGTAGTGTTCGGCTGTCCGAAATTAAAGCATTAGAATTGAAATCGTTAGAATTTGAATTTTTTTCTCCAATTCCATTCATTTCAATTTCATGAGTCGAATACACCTTATATATTTTTCACTTTTGAAAGTAAAGGAAATACTTCTAAGCCACAAAGTTCATTGCGTATCAAATTCAAAACATCAAAATAAAAACATGAGGATGTTATACATGTGTCTCAGGCTCTCAGCTTGAACGAGAACCTAACTAGACATTCAATATTTCAAATTTACTATATAATTTTGAATAAACTATCTTGTCATGTTTATTTTGTCATATTACTTTACAAAGTGAAATATCCATATTAAACGCTTTATTTACATAAAACATCATTTTACTCTGAACTTAAAAGTTGTTATCTCAACTAACCTTAGATTCTATATTAAGAAAAATCTAATGTTGATATATATATATATATATATATATATATATATATATGTTTCAGTGGGAGATTTTAACTCTTAAGCTTATTATAACACATAATTAAAACGAATTAAACATAAATAAGAAAGAGCATAAGGCTTTAAAGAAAATATATTCCAATGCAATCATCATGAAGATAAGATTAAAGTAGAAATTAATTGAGTTTCAGGTTTAGAAACAGTTGATTGGGCTAATGAAATTAATGAGTAAAATGATGAGGAATCCAATGGTATTCTGTAGACCAGTTATATTTGAGGATGTGTGACAGATGTCAAATATCACATCATATCAAATAAGTGGGCCATACCATCATATAGTTTATCTAGGAAAAATAAAATGTCTCATTTACTTTGACTAATTTACACTAATATTAGTGGGACTTTTAGCAACTTGCCTGTCATTTCTAATAATGGCACAGAAAATTAAATCTCACAATTAATCTCAAACCATAAGTAGTAGTATGAAACAAAGCATTTTGCTTGCTAGTATTTAACACTACATTAGTGTATATATATATATATATATATATCAAAACATATAGTACTGACTTAACAAGACATTTAATTTATACCAGCAATATATCTTGCCAAATTTGGGTGAACAACACTAGTAAGCCTGTATCAATGTATCTAGTTTTCAGGAAAAAAAATTATGAGAGCTACATAAAACTGATTATATATATGTAATTCTATATATACATTAAATCCAAATAGAAAAAAAAAAAAAAAAAAAGAAAAGAGAATGTATATCCAGACCAATTTTGTTTACGCAAAAAAACAAAATTAAAATGTTTACTGAAGAAAATTTTCAGTTCTATCTTCATCAACTTCACACATTAATTCTCAATTACACAATTAATAATAGTACTATTTCATCGAGCTATAGAGGGGATAAAAAAAGGTGAAAAAAAGAGTTGATCCAAGGAAGAGTGATCATATATATAGAGCAACATCCAATACAATAGAGCTCCAAAACATACCGATGCTTGAAGGAGCTGCAAAATCATATGGAGCCTGCAGTAATTCCATTGATAAGGTTTTAAAATAGAGTTGTGAAAATCAAAGAGAATATATATATATATATATATATATATATATATATATATATATATATATGAGAATGGCTAAGCAATCCATTTCAATATATTAAAGCTAGCTACCACAAAAATTGATATATTTGCCACAATTAGCAGAATTGTTTATAATATTTGTAAACTTTATGAGTGTGTCATGAGGTATTAAAATCATTGGTTCTTGATGAAAGAAGTGTGAGCTATAATTAAATTATGGAATTTCGGGTATATGTGGAGAATTTTGTCATTGTACTACACAGTAATATTAATAATTAAGAAAACTGTTTTTATTATTTGACTAACCCAAAAGATATTAACCCAACAGCTTTATGAGATACTATAAATGACATAAAAATGTAATATAATATGATTTCAATTTCTTCAGCTCTTATCTGATAAAAGCTAGGTATGACATCCAAGATCTCCTGAAAATTATTGACTATTAGCTAATATTATTCATATCAAAATTCAAAAATAATAATAAATAAAGTTAATATAACGTTTATGAGAATCTAAGGATGAACATGAAATGAAAATAAAGGAGCTAGCAATGCACTTTTAAGTAAATTAAAAGAAAAGAAAAGAAAAAGATCAGTTTAGGAGAGTAAGTTTGTTGTGATCTACATGCACCATTTGAGGACAAATCCAATTACACTTGATATAATTCTAGCAGCTGAAATAAAGTTTTTGCTTCTCATTTGATCAATCTAAAAACAATTCATCCAAAAACTTATAATTAAGTATACTGTAGACTAGCTCTATAGTTAATGTAAGACTATATAAATTTGGGCACTTAGTTGATATAGACAAAAGAAGATCTTGTTGAGGTACAAAGGACAATTATGTAGAGCAGTACTACAGGAAAGGATATTTCATTATTATATCTAGAGGAAAATGAAAAAGAGAGAATGGAAATTTAATAAATAAATAAAAATAATTAAATAAAAAGAAGGACGCATACAAGGAAGAAGGAATTAACAGATTTTCTCTTGCATTCGAGATCTCCCAGAAATCTAATATTAACAAATGATTTGCTGATGTACTAACACCAACAAACAAACATATTAAATATGCAAACTTAGTTCATTAAACAAACATGCATTTTTTTAATTTTTATTTTTGTTAATTTAAAATTATGATTATATATATAATGTGATCATATCAAGTGGCCATCCATGGCGAGCATAAGATCATGCAGAATCCTAAAAGATCTAAGAATAGAAAAAAGTATGCATAAAAATGAGAAATATTAAATAAGGAAACCAACAAAAAACTGTGATTTCGTGTGTGTGGGTGAGAGACAGACACAGAGAGTGAGAGAGAGATTCTAATTTTTATCATGGCCCCTAATGTTGGTGAGTGTAAAAGATGTTGCGGTAAAGTTACCTAAGTTATTCTGTGTCTTTAATTTGAAAGTAACTATGGAAATTAGGGTTTCCAAACCTTGGCCTAGGGTTTCTCACTGTCCTCTATTTCTGAACAGAATTCACAGTCCAATTCTTCAATTTTGTACCTTTTAATTTGTGGGATTTCCTCATTCAGTAATATCCAATCTAACTATCTATATAACTTGTGAGTATAAAACTAAAAGCTTATTATCATCCATTCGATCACATCACAAATACACCATTATGAATATCTCTCTCACACACACATATATATATATATATGGCAGTAGTACTTCCATGAAAGTTAAATTTCATGCTTCATCCAGAATATTCAACTTAATTATAAACAAACAACTACCCATTTATATAGCACAAAATGGGAATATACATACATACATACATATATATATATATATAACACTACGATTACCATTTCTTTTGAGAAGCCAAACAGCTAGCATAGCAAGCAATCAAGATGACTGCATAGGGAACCTGGAGGAAGATTCCTCATCCGCCTTCATTTGATTCTTCTTCTTCTTCTTCTTCTTATAAGGGATGCCTCTTGCCTTAGCTTGAGAGTCCCTCACTTCGCGCAAATAGACTCGTATAGAGCCACTTGCAAATGGATTGGTCTCTGGTAAGCCACCGTTCTCTTCATAGGCAGCTCTCAGCCTTCCAATGAGCGCGTCGAGGCTTCCCCAAGCTTGCCTGAGTGGGCAAGTGCAAGGCCTAACCGGATCAGGCTGGCCAAAGAAGACACATCCTTGTATGTGCACCTTAGTCTTCCCAAACTGATCCAGGTACCTAAGGAAATCTAGCACATGGTTGTAGTTGCACTGTGACATGGACACTGGGGGTCTCTGATTCTTCAAGTATTGACCAAAAGTGTTCCAGTCACGCCGCTTCTGTGACTCGTAGCGGCTCAGTTGGGTCGGTTGCTGTTGCTGCTGCTGCTGATCAACCAGTACCGGTGCTGCAGCCATGGATCGCGATGATGATCCTTCTCCACCAGCTGATTCTTTTCCTTTGTCACTTGACATTGGATCAATTGCCTCAATATTCTTCTCTGAATTATTTTGGGAAGCTAAAGAGAGAGAGCTAGGGGGTGCAAGAAAACAGAATTGCAGTGGAGAAAGAGGGAGATCAAATCATGGGGCTATGGAGGAGACATGAAATGGGACCAATGAAAGTGCTTTAGCTCCTTTTTTTTCTTCCTCCCACAGCATTATTTTCCTCCTTTAATGGGTACTATTAGCATTAAGTATACTTTTTTTTTTATCTTTTTTCTATATATTTATATTTATGTTACTATCATCAAAGCAATCATTATCAAGCATATTAGCAAAATTAGCACTATGATTTGAAACCTAGTAATTAGGCAGCTGGCGGAAGTAACCTTAGTTAATTAGGATGCCATTTGGATCGCAGTTAAATAGTAATTAAATAGGGACACAAACATTAATTAATGAATTAAAAACTCCCCTCAATTTTTTAATGGATTAATTAAGAGCAATCTTAAGAATGAGCACTTGTTTAAGAGCCCTTTTTCATTAAGCAGATAGAATTTAAGATGTGTCTTGTTGCATTAGAAATGTAATTTAGAGCTAGAATCTCAAAAACAAATGACAACAAGTGAAATTAATTAATTTATTATTATTACTTTTTTACCAACGATCGATTGTTATAATGGCTCCTACTTTGCCCTAGAAATGGATGTCCCATCAAAATCCGAGGTACTTAAAAAAACATTTGATTTTTAACTCTATAGGTGGGAGGGGTAGACATATATATATAATAATCTAAAATGATCATCTAGTGATTTTGTTTATATATTAAATTAAAAAGGATCAATGATCATATGTCCAACAGCGCAACAAAAGGAAAACATTCTCAATGTCCGATTATAAAAGATAGGGCTATAATATTAATCCTATGTTTGGAAACACCGAATTTATGTATTGAAATCAGAATTAAAATAAATTTAGTTTAAACTTTGAATTAAAATTTTTTAAATTTTATTTTTAATATATTAATTCAGTGTTTCCAAACACAACACAAGTATAAAAACAAACAACTTAAATTTAAAAGTAATTACTTTATGTAAAATAATATTAAAGATTACGCTGATGTTTAGTCTTGTCTTTCCTATATTCCGCGTAACAGGAGCGTGTCTAAGATGCCAAGTGTATCATTACCATTGTAGATTTCAACTTTTCGTTGAGGACTAGGGGCAGAGTGACACTACATTTTCCTAATATAATTGCCACTACCGTCATTGCCATCACTAATACTGGTGATAATGCTTATTGATATAATAATATACTTACCGCTATTTTTTTTTAGGGGGGAAATTAATAATATACAACTGTTAATTAACAGTACCCTGTCAGTGATGTTTTTGTTGGTGCCCGTTAGGTTTCCTCTATCCTTTCTAACGTTTGTAACTTTCACTAAAATATGCATACAGATTTCAAAATATTCTTTGTACTTCAACAACATGTTTCCTAATTTCAAGCTACATATCAATTCTATATGAGTGCAATCTTGTATGAATATATATACCGCCATCTCATCTGATCTCATATTCTCTACTTGTCCATATTTCACATTGAGGAAGATAAGCCCAAGGGTACAACTGATAGCCTCAGAGGGTGTTATAATTTTTTTTTTTTACTTTCACAATGAGGAAGAGGCTCAATTGTGTGGGGGTATTATAGTACTTTTGATTACAACCCAAGGATATAGCCTAATGGCAAAAATCTCATCTCACATTTTCGAGATCAAATCTTCTTAGAACACAACTCTACGAAGTAATTGTTTGGTGTATGTGGAACCCACCATCATCGACAATATTATATATATATATATATATATATATATATATATAACCTATTTTCAGTTTACACTTTTTTTTTTTTTCACATATATTTATAGGTTTCCCTTTTAAACATATATATTTCTCTCTTTCTTTTTTTCTCAACAAATAGCGGCTAAAATTAATTTACAAAGTTGGAGGATATATACTATATATCTTTGCTAGCTCAACTTTGTCATATAGAGTAAAAGGTTATCGTCTAGAATTGTAGCATCTCAAGTCTATTAATCGATGTGATATATGATATGGACATTTTTATATGATAGCCTTTTTTTATATATGAAAGAAGATAGTGACAAGCCATTCAGTTTAGGATGGATGCAACATCCCAACACGCGTTGTCTAACTTCATTTTCAGTTTCAACTCCCATCTTCTCATATGTATCCAAATATTCCATTTAGCCTTGGGACCTTATGTTAGATTGATATAAGTGAATTAAATTCAAATGTTTTCTCATTACCTATTTTTGACTCAATATTGAAAAATAAATAAAAATTAACTATAAGTTTAAGCCATGAACATTATCTTTTAACACTACATGAAGATGGCCCCTCATATATAAAGATTCACTAGGGCATGTGTTGTTACTTGTTAGGTCCTTTCTCATCAATTTCATGTGTATTCAATTATGAAAAAAATAGTTAGGAAGCCCTAATCAAATAATTATTGGGTTGATTAGACAACTAATATTAAACTTTTGAGCCAAGTACTATTAGATTCAGTTATGGAGCTAGAAATTTGTTTCGGGCTAGGGAAACAATAAATATGATAGAATAATTATAAAAAAAATCAACTAACAATGTAGCGAGATAGCAAACCAAAAAATAGTAGTGCAGAAATCAAGTTCAAATAGCATGTTGCAATTTACAAAAAAATATAATAATGAAAAATTCAAAAAATCATAAAATATAGAATTAAGTTAATAAAATTGGTTTATTAATGTAGTGAGATAGCAAACCAAAAAATAGTAGTGTAGTAATCAAGTTGCAATAGCATGTCACAATTTACAAAAGATTATAGTAAAGGAAAATTCAAAAACATAAAATATCGAATTAAGTTAATAAAATTGCAGTAATATTCTTAAAGAATAATAAGAGAGAAAAGAAGAAGAGGAGGAGGAGAAGAGGGGGAAAATGTTGCTAAGAAGAGGAAAAAAAAACAAAAGAAGAAGAAAAAAAGAGAGAGAGAACTTTGACCGGGAAAAAATAGAAGGGAAGTGCAATTTTCTTTTAACGAAATCAAATAAATTTGAAGAACAAGAAAAATAAATGAAATGAAAGGAAGAACTAGAGATATTTTTAGAAAGAGGGGACTTTAGAAGGCATTTTGTAAAATTTATAAAATACATAAAAGTAAAAAAGAAAAAAAAATAAGAAGGGGCTAGCATGAGATTTCCGTCGTTACAGGATTTAAGAAGGGTCATCTTACTTACGGATGCCGGCCAGCTCCGTGCTTTGGTTTGATTTAAATGTGTTGAATGCATTTCATTTTGCTAACACCACAAAACAATTTAATGAATGTTCTTCTTCACTGGGTTATGTTGTGTCTTCTAAATCCTAAGGTGTGAATATGCCATATCAGTGTAACAATGACAAGTGTGAAAATGAACCCTAAAGTGTGTTTCAATTTTGCTTTCATAAGTAACATCGACCACTAAATAGAGATGCCACAGACTCTTAGTATGCTAGTCTGACAAAGGTATGATTAATCCTGTAAAACAAACTTATTATCTAAAATTATGAATGTGATACGACAACCACCTAATAATATCTCATATTGTGGGTCTTATTTGAAGATTATGAACATGTCAATTTTACTCAGCATTATATCAGTATTTGAAAATAAGACACAATCCTGTATCAATTACTCACACTTGGAGCACTTTAGCTAATTAGCCCACAGTATATTTGTGAATTAAGAGATTATTTTCCTTAAAGTATCACAATTTATATGGTAACTTATTTCGATACATTTCGATACAATCACTCCTTCAAAGCAAAAATCAATAACCCTTCAAATGTTTACATTTACGGTTTGTTACATTCACTGGCCCGGCTTGTTACATTCACTGGCCAAAGGGTGAAATTTGTATTTAACCCTTAGCCAGCTTGTTACATTCAGTGACGAAAGTTTCATCCTCACTGTTGAAATTTGTAATTAAAATGAGCTCGTACCTATATATATATATATATATATATATAGGTTTCATGTTGTTAGGATGCATTACAATTATTTATTAATTTCTAGAACTCTCTAGTTAAATATTTAGATATTTACAAACTCTCTACTCCTTTCTACCCTTTTAGAATTTTTTTATCTACCAATTTCTACAAGCTTTACAAACTATCTATTCTTCTAGAATCTTTTTCAATCTATCAAATTCTAAAAACTCTTCAATTTTCTGGAATGCTTCATATATTTACAACACTCCATACTTCTTTATTATTTCTAGTCTTTTTTATTAATGAAATAAAAATATATAAAGTATAAGAGATGAAAAATAATATATGTGTGGGAATTTTTAATGCTGAACTTTAAAATATATATATTATACCCGAATATATCAAATAATAATTAAACCAATACGTTTAGAAACACATATTTTCCTCGTACGATATTTTACTATGATATTAAATAATAATTAAAATGTTTATTTAAACAATAACGTTCTTAGTTTTTGAAATGCAAAGTTACTAATTATTTCCAATGAAGAGATTGTAAGGATAAAAGGAGAGTTTAATGGAAAAAGTGGAGAAAAATTAGGAGATAAAAAGTTTTATCACTCTACCATACCAATTATCCGTTAGAGATATGAATGAATATAAGATTAATTAATTATAGAGGTCGACTATTAATACAGGCAAAATATAAGATGAATAAAAAATTTTAAGGCCCAAAAATTAATAAAATCTTGCCTCGTTGACTGGTGTAATGATGAGGAGAAAAAAAGATAAAGAGGGATAAAAGATAATAATTTAAAAAAAGAAAAAAGAATAAAAGTTTTAGTAAAAAAAGATGAGAAATTAGAGAAAAACTACATGAAAATTTCTCTCCAAAACCAATTAATATATATAGGGATAAAATTAAATTTTAGGGCCCACTACTAATACATGTTATTGGTTGTGACCTAATAATAGAAGATAAATAAAAATTTTAGAGAGCTATATTAATGCATTGTATTGGCCGGCTCTTAGACACCGTTTAAGTCGCCTAAAGCTCAAGCCAACCTTTATTATTTTAAGAGTCAATAACAGAGAAATTATTACATCGTTGCAGACTATGTGGTCCCAGATGATAGATTTGGTTACGTGGAAGTTGTGATTGGGCGAGATCACAGTTTTGACATGTAATAATTCCTCCAATAATGGTCCCTAAACATATTAGAGGGTGTTTGGCCGACTGAAAAATAATTATAAATACCAAAAAAGCGAGAAGTAAAAAGAGAAAATAATGTTTCACTTCAGCTTCCTAAAACGAGGAAGTACCTGCAAGCCCTTGTCAATTGCATCCCCATCACTTTACTGTTAATCCCTCACGGGAGACTATTTATGAAATAAGTAATGGGGTATGATGATGATACCTAACCAATGAGTCTACAGCTTTATGAGAGATTAATCAATACTATTGTGTTAAGGAAGTACGATAATTTTACAAAGATGTCTTCTCTATCAAAGAGCACCAACCTTTATGAACACTCTTCAACACTTTACAATTTTATAATTTCAAATATTTAAAGACACTATCCAAACACTCGATCAACATATATCAAATCAACAACACCTAAAATATCCCTCATAGTCTTATATAACGAACATATAATAGTCTAGGAAACAATATTATAAACACAAGTCAACGTTTGCAAACCTCTTCTTCATTCATTACACATGAATCACAACAGGTAATGACACATTTTCGTCTATGAAAAAAATACAATTATAATGAATGGTGAGAGAGTAATAGCATATATAATATATTATTTAGTTTGATGATATTCGCATTGATCTTGCAAATTATGTATAGAATTTATAAATTAATTAAAAGTTATATAAAGTGTCTTATGCAATAGACATATAAATGAAATTTTGTATTTTTATTAGTGGTGTTCACACCGTATCATTTTTTTACTTTTTTAGAATTGGACCTGTTAGAATATTCGAGCTGTATTGCGACTGTACTTACCTATCAACAGCGTGATCAATAAGCCTGTAATCAAGTGATAAATTATACTTAAATTCTTGACAGTAGAATGACTACCTAGCTAAATGATTATGAACAAACAATACCCAAATGATAGAAAAGTAAACAATGGGACTACAAACAATACCAACATCCTTGGTCCTCGTTGGGACTACACTGAACAATGGTTTTTTTTCCTTTTTCTTCTTCTTTATTTTATTTTATTTATTTATTTATTTATTTTCCGGATAAACGGAGTATAAATTTTCCAATTAATATTCGGAAATAGACTTCAATTAATATAAAATTGCTAAATTCTCCACCTACACCATCTAGGCCAATCACAAAAAGACAACCAAAATTTTGAAAAAAGCTGATTCATTTGCTACCGTCTCTTTTTTAATTGGCCAAGACCATGCACTGTTATGACTAGAGATTCTCTTATTTTATTGACATCTATACAATTCTATCATACTATATTACGTAAATTGAAAACTTTCAACCCAACAATGACAGTTGCTCTTGACAGTTGCTCAAGCAAGCCCAGTGGAGCTAAGTGAGGCCAAGCATTAATTCAGATTCAAAAGCCTTGGCCCAAATACTTGCTGTGAAACCTTATAAAGTGTTAGAGTCTACCAATCTCTGATAGCCTTCACATTTTTTGCGTCACTGCCGGAGATAGCACCATCGGCTTCATCCTCAACGGAAATAGCTTTGACCTTATATATATATATAACCAAAAAAATCAATTCAATTCAACATAAAGCATTAAAGCCAGTGAAGCCTGGGTGAATTAGGCTTCATGTGCCACTACTGGTTATAGCCTTTTTCACATTGGTGAGCCTCTGGGCATGGATGGCGTGATCCAAACATTTGAGTTGTTATTAACTTCTCTAATATTAGGTACGTAACTAATCAATTAAATAAACTTCTAAACTGTATTCTATGTTTTATTTGAAAATACAAAGACATGTATGAAAACTAAACCAAGCTATTCTAATTCAACTAAACGAAGTTTTTTTCAAACGACTTGATATTTTATTTTTTGGCATTACACTCTTTTAGGAACAAATACATTGACCCCCTCCAAGCCAAATCTGCTGGTACATAAATTACTCTTTTTGAACCAAATTTAACTTCAATCTGATACTGAATAAGGTTGTGTTACGAGAGCATGACCATATCATAATATACTCTTAAACTATTTCAACGTCTAGAAAACACGGAAACCACCTTTTTGCATACGAAGGTAAGATTACATATACATATGTGAGAAGGAAAGTCTGAAGAAACTCAAAATCTCACGCTTTCACAGAGTATACAATTTTGGACAATGTCACATCCATAATACAAAATAGGTGATTATGCTTCATTTATTTCATGATCGAAGACTGAGAAGGAAAAAGGGAATTATATAACCTTTTTGAATTTTCCAACTTCAGGGTTCTTCCCCACATTCGGAGATCTACAACAACAAGAGAACTGCTCAATCTTCTAGTTTTAAGCTCCACAATTTCTAGAATTCAAAGCTCCATATGATCCACAAACAACATTGCTACAAATTAAGTTCTCCAAAGCCCCGAGTCGACTCTGCTTTGCTTAGTCCATCAATGTTCTGTATCCTAACAGATCAAGGCACATAATTAAGTAAGATTTCAGATAGCATAATGAGTAAATAATTTAGTACTTTAATTACCAAACAGTTATACTAGCAGAACATTAATTTCAGATCGCCAAGCTCACCAAAACAATCACATCAGAAAGAAATTAATGACGAAAGAAAAGAGAGACGCGTGCGCCATGTTGATGAAGGAGAAAACAACAATTAATGAATTCTTAGCAAAATCATTCAAAAGCAAGTTATATATATATATATATAAACACTCCATGTACAATGTAAACAATGTTGTAATCAGCCAAAATAGTCAGTCGCACACAATGTTAGGCTCGTGGGATTCTGTCACTTAGCTATAATCAACTAGTGATTGCCCTTTTCTTTCTCTGTGTTAGATAAGCACGCGAGTGCAACCAAACCATACACACACATATATATATATATGCTTTAAAAAAAAGGAAAAGCAAAACAATGGCGGTTCTTTCTCTACAAAGAATTCCTTTCTTCTTCCAATATACGCACTTCAAAAGGTATATATATTTGTTATAAATATAATATAGAATTATATAACAATTAAATTCCAATCAATATCAATGGAATCCATTCAGAACTTGCTTAAACCACAATAGTATCAACAATGTCTACACCTATATGGTATTCAAAAAATCTAATATAGAAAAAAACCAAACATAAAATAGAAAAACCAATATATATATATATATATCAAATTACAAGATCACTTCTCTCATACCCTTCTGCTGAGAAGGAAGCCATCGGCCATTCTCATATTCCTGATGAACCCTCAACCTGGAAATAGGGTAAGTGAACTCATCCCCAGAACTATCAAAATACACATAGTAATTGGAAGCATCCTTCCCAGTGACCCTACCAACCCACCAACCGTCATTATCATACGCATCGACTTTATCGAGCACATCGAAACCCGAAACCCTAATTTCTGGAGGCACAGGTCTTACATCTGCAGCTTCAACCACCTCCTTTAACGGCCCTTTTCCATCATCATCATCCAGTACTAGGGTGGAGTACTCCACCATGAACTTGCCTTTGCCCACTTTACCAATTACTCTGGCCTCAAAGTAAGAACCCAGAAACCCATCTTCTTTGCTGCATATCTCCACCTTATTGCCCACAGAAATCCCCATTTGAATGTGAGATAATTAATTATAATGGTACGTTTTCTTGATTGATTCTGTGTTGGGTTTTTATTCTGAGAGTTGAGGAGTATAAGTGGGATTAATTGTGTTGAAAATTTCGATGAAGAAAGTGAGCAAGGGGGGAGCTCAGAAGATCTAGTACAGATTTGGGAAAGTCGACTCCTAGTACTCAGTTTCTAAATAGGAAACTCAGAGAATGTGTTAGAAAAGTAAAAACCTGTGTTTTGTTATTGTTTTAGGAAAGTGGAAACCTTGTTCTGGTAGGATTAAAAAAGGTTGTAGGTTAAACTTTTGTAGCACTACTTTCTGTGTGAGTTCGAGTTCGAGTTCGAGTACGTTTAAGACGTCAGAGACTTGATCGTAACTTGCAAGTGAGTAAAGCTGCATTCTTGGTATTTATTAGGGGTGTTAAAAAATAATGAAGTCCGAACGGATTCCAACGATGACTAATTTGTTGTTAATGGTACACTTTTAAATTTAAAAGTGTAAATTCGTTGACAATGACTCAGTTCGCAATTTGGTGTTTGAAAATTTTGATTCGAATAATGAAATCCAACGTTGCGAATTGTGGCTAATATAATATTTATAAATATATTTTATAAGATATATATGCTAGTTTAAATATATTATTATTTTAATCTTACACAGTGTTATACACTAGGCTACACTACTGTATGTAGTTATATACACTAGTTTAAATATATGATATATACACTAGTAACACCAGTTTAAATAATAAATATTATTCTTTAATTTCTTTTAACTTGAAAATTACTTCTGATATATAGTTATTCTACTTATATATAGTTAGATATATAGTTATCTACTGATTATTCTATAACACTACTGATTAGCGATAGTCTGGTATAACTTATCTACGCTTTCAACTTGAAAAGTGAAAGTCCTACAGTTTGATATAACTTATGTTTCTGTCACAATATCTACTTTTTTATGTTACTTTTTTTTGTTTTCTTTATGTTTCTGCTTGTTGATTATTAAGTTTTGCTAGCCTAGTCACACAATCTTTTAATTTTTCTTTAATATACCGATGTTTATTTTGAATTACTAAGAAAATAACATCATATTAATCTACTAACTGTATTTATTATTGAGTAGGCACAATCCGTCAATTCGAACCGAACCAATTCGGTTCAGATTAAGTTTAGTGTCTAATCCGAACCGATCCAAACCGTGGTCACTCCTAGTATTTATATTGATTTAAGAGTTGTGACTAGGGGTGTACACGATACGATTCCTTACAATACTTGGTAGAACCGGAACTGAAACCTTTCCCAACGGTTCATTAATTTTGGAACCGGAACCATTAAGTTCGGTTCAGTTCGATTTCGGTTCTTTGCTGTTCCAGTTTCGGTTCTCCAACGGTTCTTTGTTATTTTTTTTTTTAAAACATTGACAAGATGCACACTCATACTTGTGCACCCCTAGTTATAACAATAGATTAAAAGCTATTACCATTTATTTATATATCTTATATTATATAAATATATTAAACATTAGAACTTAGAAGCTAAATGTATTTATCTATATATTATATATTTTATACTTTATATATAAACAGAAGGTTAGAATTTAGAAGGTATTAGTATTTATTTATATATATATATATATGTATATATATATATATAACACTAGAAGTTAGAAACTATTATTATTTATTTATATGTTATATATTTATTTTTTTCTAACAGTTCCAGTTCCTTAACTTGGAACCAAAACCGTAGTGAACGGTTCGATTCAGTTCAACTACGGTTTCGATTCCACCGGTTCTTTGTGCACCCCTAGTTGTAACTAGAGATGCAACTTGGATTAAGCAGCTTGAACCCAATTCGAGCCCAGCCTGACTTTTTTTACGGGTTTGGACAACTATTTTTACAATTAGAGTTAAGCTTAGATTGAAAAATCTTAACCCAAACTTAATTAGGGTTGAGGTGCCAACAACTCGAGCTCAACCCGAACCCGAATTGTAATATTCTTTTTATACATATTTTTTATTTTAAATATATTATATATAATATTCAAATTATGATAACCTTTTTCTTTTCAACTTCCTTTATTTAAATCTTAATTTATTGTATAGATAATTAATTTCCTAAAACTTTGTTTGTAATTTTTTAGAAATTTGCATTAAGTTCTTAAAATTTTTTTTTTTTGTTTAGGAGTAATCTAATGTGAACTTATCAAAGATCACTTTAAATTTTCAATGTAGAGATTGGTGATATAGATAACCCGACTCTTTAACCCAAAATCTCAACCTGAGTTGCAAACCCGAGTTTAAAAATTTAAGAATGGGTTGGACTAGGGTTAAGTAGTTAGGGTTGAACATTTCATATGTAGGGTTGAGCCCGAGTTGTACCTCTAACCCGCCTGAGTTACAGCCTTAGTTGTGACGGAGCATAAGAAAGTTAAACAAATCCAACTTGTGATGACGTCGGACCTGTTTGGTGGCTTTTTTATTTTTTTTAAAAAAGGTTTTGTGTATTAGGTGTTTTGTAATACATTATATGAAATATTTTTTACAATTAAAATAGTTTTTAATTGTTTGGTATTTTTTTTAAACACTCCTTGTAATGTCTCACCTTACCTAACACAATATTGTTGACTTTTGGCTTTCTTGAACCAAAGACTTCCCACGGCAAGTCATCCTACCCTCTCATAAGTACGATTAATTGCATAGTTCTAATAAGTACGCGTTGTGTCATAGAAGGGTGTCAGTGTGACGGCTCATCTAGTGCCTTGCACCTACCCACAAAGGTCACAATCCACCCCCTTGGAGGCCCAACGTTTCCATTGGTACACTTTCGGCTAGGTTTTGAATCTGATACCATTTATAACTGTCCGCTCCACATGGTATGATATTATTCGCTTTGGGGCAAGCCCATACGGTTTTGTTCTTGGGTTTTACCCCAAAATGTCTTATACCATTTAAAGAGAATACGCCATAGATAAGTACATCCCATTCACCATACCCAACGATGTGGGAAGTCACAATCACCCCCTCTTGGGAGTCAACATCATCACTGTCATCTTCTTTATGGGCTTGTGCACACCATCCATCACAATCACCCTCTATTAGGAGTTAGTGTCATCGTTGTTGTCTCCCTCATGGGCTTGTGAACATCATTCTTCACAATTACCCCCTATTGGGAGTTAACGTCCTTACTGTTGTCTCCCTCATGGGCCTGTGCACATCATTCGTCACAATCACCCCCTCTTGGGAGTCAGCGTCCTCGTTATCATATCTCTCATGGACTTGTGCACACGATTCGTCACATGTCCAGTTTGGCTTTAGCTCTGATACCATTTATAATGCCCCACCTTACCCGACACAATATTGTCATCTTTTGACTCCTCCGAGCGAGAGACTTTCCAGGGGGTTACCCATCCTGGTACTGCTTTCGCATAAATATGCTTAATTGCGGAGTTCTGATGGGTTCACGCCATCATGACTTTAAAACGCATTATGTCATAGAAGGGTGCGAGCGAAATAGGGATTTGAAGGTTCAATATTTTAGTGTAGGGTGTCAATTTGATTTAACTTAGGAATTTTGTGTAGTTTATGCTCTACTGAAATTAATTGAACTGTTGTAACTAAATAGTTCTACCCTCAATTCAAGTATAGAACTCAACATACATTTAAGTATTGCACATTCACATTTCCTAGGCAATGTGGGACCATGACACCCTTAGACTACCAGTGTGGTAGCCCGGTGCCTTTCACCCACCTACAGAGGTTGCTATAATCCACCCCCACTAGGTCAGGCTTTGATTTTACAATAATGTCTATTACTCCTTCCGTCTCAAATTAAAAGTCCATTTTCTGGAATCTAACTTTTTAAAGTAGTATTTAATATTTTGTATTGTATGAGTAGTATATGAATTTTCAAATTTACCTTTTTAACAGTTTTGGGAATCCAACGTTTTAAGGGAGTAGTATATTAATGGAAGAAGGGTACTTTGGTAATGTTACAAAAAAGAGTGTATGAACTTTTCAAATGGGACATTTATTTTGAGACGAAGGGAGTACTAATTTTACAATAATGTATTTTAATAGAATATTACTATATTTAATAATAACAACTTTTATATTTATAAAAGAAGGGGTGTACAAAAAATAAAAAGGATAAAATTGTTTAAAGAAAAATAATTACCTAAAATATAAAAAAATTAACTACATTCAAAAGCCATATTGAGCTAAATGAGTAACTATTAAAAGTTCTTTTAATGTGAAAGGAATGTGACGTGTTTACTCTAAATGATATAAGGCGTTTTAAAGTAAAACTTGAGAACAAAATTGTGCGGGTTTGGCCCAAAGAGGATACATACCATTTGGAGCTAGCCGTTTCAAATGGTATTAGAGCCGAAGCCCAATCAGAAATGTGGCCAACGAAGACGTTGGGCCCTAAAGAAGGGTGATTATGGTGACCTTGTGGATGAGTGCAAGAGACATTAGCAGGCTACCACACTAAGTGAACTACACCCAGGCAATGTGAGATATTACAATCACCCCTCTTGGTAGTTAGGGTCCTCGTTGATATCTTCCTCATGGGCTTGTGTATGCCATTTGCCACGTGTTCGATTAGGCTCTAACTCTGATACCATTTGCAATGGCCCATTCCACATGGTATGATATTGTTCACTTTAGGCCAAACCTGCAGAGTTTTGTTCTTGAGTTTTACCCCACATACCATTTAGAGAGAACACGCCACATATAAGCACATTCCCTTTCACCATATCCAGACGATGTGGGACGTCACAATCACCCCTCTTAGGAGTCAGAGTTGACGTCACAATCATCTTCTCTTGGAAGTCAGCGTCCTAGTTGTCATCTCGCTCATGAGATTGTGCGCACCATCCACCACATGTCCGACTGGGCTCCAGCTCTGATACCATTTGTAACGCTCCACCCTATTTGATACAATATTGTTCGCTTTTGGCTTCCCTGAATTAAAAACTTCCCAGGGTGTCACCTGTCCTGATACTACTCACAATCACTCCCTCTTGGGAGTCAGCATCCTCGCTGTCGTCTTCCTCATGGGCTTGTGCATGCCATCCGCCACATGTTCGGTTAGGTTTCAGCTTTGATACCATTTGTAACGGCCCACCCTACCTGATACAATATTGTTCAGTTTTGGCTCTCCCGAACTGAAGACTTCTCATGGGGTCACCTATCCTGGTACTACTTTCGTATAAACACACTTAACTGCGAAATTCTGATAGGTTCACGACCATGACAACTTTAAAACGCATTATATCATAGAAGGGTGTAAAAATACATATAAGTACTTCATTTTCACTTCGCCTCCCCTAGGCGATGTGAGACCATAATACCCGTAACTTGCTAGTATGGTAGCTTGCTCAGTATCTTGCACCCACCAACATCACACCTGCCCACAGAAGTCACTACAATCCACCCCTAAGAGACTTGACGTTCTCGTCAACACACTTTTGTCTAGGTTAGGCTTTGATTTAACAATAATGTCTATTGCTAATTTTACAATAATGTCTTTTAATAAAATATTACTATACTTAATAATAACAACTTTATAAAAGAAAGGGTGTATAAAAAATAAAAAGATAAAATTGTCTAAAGAAAAACAATTACTTAAAATATATAAAAAAATAGCTTCATTCAAAAGCCCTATTGAACTAAAATAAGTAAATATTAAAAGTGCTTTTAATGTTTACCAAACATCTCTAAGAAGTCGAAATCTTATCTTCACCATGAATGAACCTCTTCTTTTATATATATATATACATTTATTGATTTATTGTACACTTATTATTCTCTCCGTCCCATAATTTTAGTCTATTATTTTATTTTGGAATGTCCAAAAATACATGTTCATTCCTAAAATGGATATATTATCTTTTATATGATTCCTAAACTACCATTTTCAAACTCCACTATCCTAAAAGTTGGCCCCACTATATAATACTAATACTAACATTTAAATAAGGACTAATGTGTAAATTCATTCATTATCACTATAATAAAATCTATTAAAACTCTACTACCATAAAAAGTTGGATTCCCCAAATATTCCAAGAATTATGGGATAGAGGAAGTAATAGCGTTCGAAGAATTCTCAATAAACGAAATCTCCATAGGTCTTGACCAAATTCATAAGATGAAAAAGAAGAAACATTATCTAAAGATGAATGAAGTAGAGGTGCAACTTAGCATCCAACGCAACCCATATTTTTTTAAAAAAATTGCTAATTTAAATTGGGTTGTAGCTAGGAAGCATGGAGACTTCAAAAAAGGTTCCGTGGCCGTATCGAACACGTATCCGACACGGATACGGTCGGATACGTGTTCGATACTTTCGAGAAGTATCTAAAATTTTTAAATAATTTTTTGAATATCGGATACGACTAGAATATGCAGGGGATACGACTGGGATACACTAGGTTACGTTTAGAATACGTTTTTGACAAATTTTTAATTTTTTGTATTAAAAAGTGGGTTAAATTGTAATATAAAAAAGTTTATAGGTTAAAATATGAGGGTCAGATTATAATAATAATAAAAAAAGATTTTAGAAGTCCCAAACAATAGATTAATAGTCTAAATGGATGGATGTTTATATTGTAAATTAAAAAATAAGTAGCAATACTTGTGGCCTAAATGATAGAATGAATGAACTTATATTTTGCATAAAATCTTTAAATACATTTATTGTATTATTGAAGAATAAAAGTTAATTTTTATGTAAAATATTATATTTTATTTATTAATTTATTTTTTGACATATTCTTGCCGTGTTCGTATCCTATTTTTTTTGAAAATTTTCGTATCACTGTATCTATATTGTATCGTACCCGTGTCCGTGTCATGAGACTCGTAATTCACCTCCGAAAATTAATGAAGAAAAGTTGGTGATTTGTTTATTCTAGATTAGAAAAATATCGATTGGATCCATTGAAATGCGCAACAGTTACAAACAACAAACAATAATAAGGAAATAAAAATTTTATATTTTCATTTTATAGGGTTATAGGGACTCGGACTGTAAACCTTCTCGGTAAAACAGATCAAACTGATTATTATCAAAATGACACCAACTTTTTTTTTTTAGCAGAGATTAAAAGGAAACGTATATTATTAAATTACAAAAGATCCAACAGGCTCCAATTCAACCTGAGCTAACGGACCATAAACCTGACCAACCCAAGCCTGCATCGTAACCAACCCAACCTTCCTTAGCTGCAGCCCAGCCCAGTACTTTTTGCAGGTTACTTTAATAAGAAGGAACGCATCTGAACCGGACCGGCACACCATCGGCTCAAATGACCGGCCTAGTTTTGAACAAAACACAGGAGACTGCGCAAAAGCGAAAAAGCAAGAGATACAAGGAAGGAGATACAGAGTTCTAGAGAGAGAATTTTAGAGAGGGGAATGGCTCTTTCGACACGGCAGAGACGCCAACTGCCGTCTGATCTTTCTTCGTCGTCGTCGTCGTCTCCATCGCCATCATACACGAAGCTCGATAAACCGGAGAGATCAGACGGCAGTGAAGAGGCCGATGGCAAGGGATTGGGATGGTTGTTACCGTTGCTTGCCCTGGGGATGCTCAGGCACATGAGCGCCACGTCGAACATCATACATGACTGCGATGAGGTCTTCAATTACTGGGAGCCTCTTCACTACCTCCTCTACAAATCTGGTTTTCAAACTTGGGAATACAGGTTTAATCTCTCTCTTGCCATTTCTAATATTTTCTCTCTCTAACACTTTTTTCTACCTCTTGAATTTACTTACTTTATCGGTTCCTTTTGTATTATTGATCAGTTTGCAATTTTTGCTTCTTTTTTTGTGATTATTCAGATATAAGAATTGAATGTTTATGATTTTAACTCTCTTTCTTTGACTTGTTTATATATTGTATTCAGAGGATTGATAGAAATGTAGCTTTAGTGTCCAAATTTCATACTACTATCTGAAAGACTGAAGGTGTAATTCTTGACTGTCTATCTCTGTTTTCATCACTAATTTGATTATTTTCTCTGCTTCTGTTGGAGAAACTTGAGTTGAACTCATTGATAAAGTACATCTGTATATATTTTTTTATAAGTAATAATTCATTGAAGGTCCTCAAGAGGGAGTGCTCCCGAGAAACTATAAAAAGCCGAACACGTCCAGCTATCAATGAAATCCACAATTAGAACCCCGGATGTACAAATTTTCCCATTTACCCAAAAAAATAAAGAACTTAATATATTGTATTTGAGAGGCCAAATAGGAGACTCCACGTCCTCGAATCTCCTATTCCTCTCTTGCCACAAGCCCCACCATAAACAAAGGAGAGTGGCCCTCCAAGCATTTTTGGCTCGGGTAACCACTGTACACCCTCTCCAAGCCTCAATCATATCTGCCGTGGAATTGGGAAACACCCGGACCATACCAAACGCAGCCAAGAACATAGACCAAACGTCTCTCGCCACTGGACAATGCAAAAGAAGTTGATTCACCGTTTCCTCCATCTTCTTGCACATGCAACACCAATTCACCGTAATCTGTCCCCTCCTCCTGAGATTACCTAAGGTAGTAGCCCAAGTAAAGAAGGCCACCTTCAAAGGGGCCTTTGTTCTCCGAACTGCCTTCCAAGGGAAGGTGAGACCTGTGATATTCGAAAGGCTCCTATAAAAGGAGCGTACCTCAAAGATTCCCCACGTGGAGCCCATCCATACTATCTCGTCCATCCCCTCCCCCTCTACCGCCTAACTATACAGCATGGCTAAAAACTCCACTACCTCTGTAAACTCCCAGTCATGGAATGCCCTCCGAAAACGCACATCAGAAGTCAATCTTCCACTATTAACGGTCGGCAACTAAGGCATGCCTGTTTGTAGCAATCTTGAAGAGTCTAGGAAACTTAAGGGCCAAAGCTATGTTCTCACACCAAAGATCCTCCCAAAAACTGACATGTCTTCCATTCCTTACCCTAAAGTGAATGTGTTTGGAAAACTTGTCCCAGCCCCTCTGAATAGATTTCCAAATCCCCACCCCCACCCCCACAGGGAAGTTCACCTCCCTAGACCACCAACCACCAACCCCTTCCTCGCTCCGACAAGCAACAACCCTCCTCCATAGTCTAGATCTCTCACCTCTGAATTTCCAAAGCCATTTGCTCAATAACGCCTTATTGAATAATTCCAACCTCCTAATTCCCAATCCCCCTTTCTGAATCAGGTACACACCTTCCCCCAATTCACCAAGTGGTATTGTTGTAATGTTACTACAAAATTTTTGGAAGAATTGGTGTAAGAATCAAAAGGGTCATTACCAGTGTGGTCTCGTTAATCCATGGTGTTAGGAGGGGCAGACTAGATACAAACTTAATTTTTGGCATTATTTGCACAAAGTGGCTGCTCTCAGGAAGATTACATTTAAGAATGTAAAGCGGACTGATTAAAATGATATAAGATCAAATATAGTATTCTTGTGGTTACTATAACTTCTTTGCAGGCTTTAAATGACATAGATGTGTCCTTTGGTAACCCTCAAAATTTTTCACATGAATAAGAAAATATTTTTTATTATATTATGTTACATGTCTTTTCTAATTAAAAAGTTACCTTTCGTTTGTTAATGAGTAATATAAGGTGAGAAACTGAAACTAGCAAATGATATACGAAGTAGTCATTTGATATGTTTTCTAAAATTTTAGAGAAAGAAATTATTAAGAACTTGCCTAGTTTAAGAATTTGTGGAGCCCTGTTGAAATAAACTCTAAAATTGTGTTTGGATGTCGATGAAAATTTAATGGGCGTATTAACAATCTAACATTTAGAAAAAGAAAAAGGAGCCTTTAGGAGAGATGATAGTCTTCTTATGAGGGATGATGGAAATTTTAAGTTTTGTTACTTTAGGGAAACTTGAGAATGATACATATCAGGGAATATGAATTCTCTTATTATACTCGATGGCCTCTTTTAGGTAAGGAGTTTCCACTTCAAATGACATGGAAAATGCTGTGGGTCCAGTCAAATCAAGGTTTTTCCAGTTGCTCTTTAAATATGTGATTGTACTGAATATATATTTTCAAAGCAACGTTTTGTATGTATCCTTGGGCCACTTGTCATTATTTATACAGAATTGAATTTCTACAGTGGGAAAAAAATCTCGTATTCCCATAAATCCAAGTATAATGATGTTGCAAAAACGTGAAAGTAGTGAACAGCTAATAGGTAACACAACCTATACTCTCCTCAACAAATAATTTGGATTCCTGCTATTGTTAGAGGTTCTTTTGTCTAATGCCTATAAATATCTTAAATTACCGTATAAAGGCTTGATCTCAAACTTTATAACTTGTCATCCATTGCAATTAACTTTCGAGTTATTCAGCAACTCCATTGCAAATATAAGCGTACATCAGCAGTAATCTAAATCAAGAAACATGTTTCTCCACATGCTATCATCTCAACATTCGCATTTCTAAAGTGAGTGTTGCAGAAATGCGAATGTTGAGATGGATGTGCGGGAAGACTAGAAAGGATAGAATTAGAAATGAACACATTCGGGAGATGGTTGGTGTAGCACCAATTGGAGATAAAATGAGGAAAATAGGTTAAGATGGTTTGGATATATGCAAAGAAGACCTTTAACTGCGCCAGTCAGAAAAAGTGACTAGTCCAAATTGAGGGCAATGCTAGGGGAAGAGGAAGACCAAAGCTAACATGGGTTGATGTAGTAAAAAAAGATATGATAGCATGTGGATTAACTAAGGAGATGACCTTAAATAGAGCGGAATGGAAACATTGGATTCATGTAGCCGACCCCAAGTAATTGGGAAAAGGCTTAGTTTTTTGTTGTTGTTGTTGTAATAATTACTTGATCTATTTTTACCCTCTTGCACCTTCAAATAATGAAGCTATCAGGAGTAACTATTTCTATCTATTATAATATGATAGTAACAAGCTGAGAAAGTGAAAAAAAAGCTTATAAGACATTCTAGCTTTCTAAACACTTTAAGCAGAACAGGCTTATTTTGAGCGTTCAGTCCAGGGCTTTTTGGATGTGATCTCAACACCCACAGTTAAAACAAACTTCCAGGAGTCCATATTTATTTTTTCAGAAATCGAAGCAAATGCCTCAAAGGAAAGTTCAAACAAATATAAAATAAAACTCTCCATAATTCAAAATACTACGCTGTATGCTGTAAAGATTTCATTATAACTTCAATAGCAAACAATTGTATTTATTTATTTTAACATGGAAACAAAGTATAATTGTAAGAAAAATTTATCAAATGTCAAAGGAAGGTTCAAACAAATATAAAATAAACTCTCCATCATTCAAGATACTATGCTGTATGCTGTAAAGATTTCATTATAACTTCAATAGCAAACAATTGTATTTATTTATTTTTAATATGGAAACAAAGTATAATTGTAAGAAAAATTTATCAAATGTCTATATAAAAGTTATATAAAGTTTGACCTTATTTAAAAAACAAATGGGAATTTTGTTGAAGGAGTGGGTAAGGAAGTAGGAAAGGAGTAATCAAATTATGTGTGTATACAACATATACATATTCACATGGTAGTTTGATTCTTTGCAGTGTTCGTCTCTCTAAAACTCATTTTTGCATCTGGTTTTTGAAGAAGTATTTTCTGTCCATTTTTCAATTATATTTTCTTCAGGCAATGGACATTTCTGTATCTTACCGTGGATTTGTCTGGTCTATCACGCTTGCTGAGATTCAAGCTTGCCATTTTTTAATAATTTCTTTTGTGTATTAGACGTTTTATTACGCTGCAGTTTAGGGATCTAGGTGATTATGATGGTCTGATCATTGCTAGAGCTTGAATTACTTTTGAGGATTTTCTTGATTGAAATTATATATTGTTTCTTCTGCAGCTCACAATTTGCACTTCGATCATATCTGTACATTGTTTTTCATGAGTTAGTGGGTAAACCAGCTTCCTGGTTGTTCGGTGAGGAAAAGGTGAGCATTTTTTTCTTCACATTACTCCTCCGTGGATCCCTAATTTGGCAGTAATTTCATTGTACAACTAATTATTCTTGAACCAACGTATTGTATCATTCCAGGTGAGAGTATTTTATGCCGTGAGAATCTTTCTTGGTATTCTTTCTGTCATCACAGAGGCCGCTCTGGTAGTTGCCCTTTCCAAGAAGTATGGAAAACGTCTTGCTTCTTATACGCTTGCAATGCTATGCTTAACCAGTGGTTGTTTTTTCGCTAGCACGAGTAAGTATTCCTGTCCCATTTAACTGGTAATCTTAGTTTTTTCTATTGGGCTTCTGTAAAGATAATCATTAAGGCATCAGGAACCAATTACTATTTGACATGTGGGTTGTATTGGCCTATTTTCACTGAGAAATGATTATCATGCCCATTATTCTCTCAAACTTCACTTCAAGCATCTGGGCTATATGCAGGTTTTTTGCCAAGTTCATTCTCTATGTATGCTATGTCACTGTCGTCAGCATTATTTCTTCTTGACAAACATGCCATGGCTGTAGCTGTGGCAGTTGTTGGGGTTCTTCTTGGCTGGCCGTTCTCAATATTGGCTTTTCTGCCAATTACAATTTACTCCTTGACTAGGAGGTTCAAACAAGCATTTCTTTCAGGGGCAGTCACTTCTCTTGCTCTTCTGGTAAGTTCAGTTGTTGCTTATAATTTTATTGGAACTCTAAATATTATACCATTCTTTTTCAATATGGTGCTATAATTTTCTCAATTGTTCTATATTGTTGGACATTGCGCTATGAATATTTTTTATTCGATATTTTTCAGGCGCTGTCTCTACTTGCTGATTATTACTACTACCAAAGATGGACATCATCTGTTCTGAATCTTCTGTTATATAATGTCTTAGGGGGTGGTGAGAGCCATTTGTATGGAACTGAAGGGCCATTATATTACCTGAGGAATGGATTTAATAATTTCAACTTCTGTTTCATTCTTGCTTTATTGTTCCTGGGGATTCTGCCAATTGTGAGGAAGAAGTATGCTCCAGATTTGTTAATTGTCATTTCACCGATTTATATTTGGCTAGCATTTATGTCCTTGCAGCCGCACAAAGAAGAAAGGTTTGACTCATTCCAGCCTTTTGTATATTTTCTTGCAGACTATCTCTTCTGATAGAGCAGTTATTTAACCATTGGAACCTCACTGAAAAACATAGCAAATGCTTGTACAGCTACATGGGTTGTCTGAGACATGTAGAAGTTAACAACTAGATTTGCATGATTTAAACAACAGAAAATCCAAATCCTAATTTGATCTGTCCCACCAATCACCAAATCACTTGTATTATGGCCTTAAAAACCTCCATTACTTGGTTCAGTGTTAAATTCCTGGAAGCAACGGGAATGAACTGGTTCGCCCACTGTCAATTAGGCAGCAGACTATTGTATTATAGGCAAACAGGGCACCGAGTGGTTATCTGTGCCCATGTTGGGGGGATCGGTCTATCCGAGCAATGCAAGGGCTAAATTTGCTTGTTCTGGTCATGTAGAATGGTGTTTGGTTTGAGCATCAGGCCAATCCATCCAACCTAGTTCTATGATCAAGGGAACCAAACCTTCTGTTATGGTGATTAAGCATTCATGAACTTCTAAAAAGGATTTTTATTTGACCCCTAGCAAGGAAACATAGGAAGAGCTGCTCGCCCCTGTTAGGTTGACTCAAATTCCTATTGTGATTAGATTTCTATTATAGAGTTGTATCTTATTAGGTAATTTCTTAGTAGGCAAGTCTTGGTCTCAAGGAAGGAAAGTACTTGTTAGGCAAGTCTTGGGCTCTAAGGAATTGTAATCCTAGTCTACTAAGGAATTGGGTTTTGGGCTCTATAAATAGTTACCTATGTTATAGGTTAAGATGAGTGAGAAGAAAGGAGGCAATACTCTCATTGTATTTGAGAGGTTACTCTCATTGTTTTGAGATGGTAACTCTTGCGTAGAGGTAATACTCTCATTGTTATTGAGAGAACACCTAGAGAGAATTCTTGTTTAGAATTTGTGATTTCCTTTTGAGTGAGATTGGGTGTACAAGGGTTAAGGGTTGAAAGTTAAGTGTACTCTTGATACAATCTTTTACTTGTACTGTTACAATCTATATAGTGAAATCGGGCTTTCTGTGAATGTAGGCTTGTTTAGCTGAACCACGTATAATTCTTGGTGTGTTCTTGCAAATTACTTTGTGCTTGTTTACTTATCATCACATCGTAATATTTGGTGGTTCGTGATTGGGGGCTTATTTCTCAATAGCCCCCACTCACAACCGAGAGGAAGACACACTAGTATAATACTTATGTCAATCTTGATCAGGGGCCATTTCTTGGTACAACACTTTTTATGTGTAGTTACAAAATTTAGTGACCGTAGTGGCAGATACCAATGGAAAGTTGTTCTTTGATATTATGTGAGCTGGCCCATCTTGTAAAGAACGAGAGAGATAGAGATAGATCGAGAGAGAGAGAGAGAGAGAGAGAGAGGTAGAAATACATCTTATGTGCCTATGAATGAGTGACGTAGCCTGTAATACGCGTAGGAAGAACTAGAGAGAGAAAATCAAAAGGACATTGACCAATTGTGGGATCATACTGGACGAGGTGGATTGGTTACAACATTCTTTTTGTTAAGTTGTGTGTGTATAGTTGTTGTTGCCCTGATGCTGCTGCTGTTGTTTTTGTTTTTATTTTTATTTTTATGTTTTTTAAGCTATGGCAAAACCAGAGTGTTTATAATTCATTTTGAACAGATCTAATTACTATGGATGCATGCTATCACCAACAAACCACATGCTTCAGATAGAAGTTTTGAAGAATTCCGAAATGTGCTGAACACTTTGTGGGGCCACATTCGGCACCCCCCAGTAAAATTATGTTTTGGAATACTGTTGCATTTAGTGAGCTTGCTTGATTCTAAACTTCTTAATGAGGCTTCCTAGGCACCTACATGAACATATTTCTTCACTACATTGGATGAGTTGCTGGAGAGAGTCAATTGGCCGCTGTCTTGAAAAAAATTAAATTGTTGTTTCTGGTATATATTGGGACTGATGGATAAACAAAGTGAATTATTGAGTGTATGTACCATTTATGCAGGGTACTTGAAGGGGAAGATTGGAGACAAACCTAACATTTTATATTATTACAGTCACTACTGTCAAACCTGAGAAACTTAGACCTGAGGTTTGTCAGTCCTAGTTGTTACCATTGCACCATGCAATAACTCCTTGTAAAAAATTATGGCCTATGCAGCCCTTGGCCCAATAGATGTATAAATTCTATATGATGCATAGTAATGAGGGAAAACACTACAAAATAGGTGCTTCCATTTCTTTCTATGATCTTCCCCTTTTTGTCAAAATTTGGCACAAGCACGTGCCTGATTTTTATATAGGGACCGCATGTGGCACCCACTACTAATATTTCAAACCAAGGTGCCCTCTCATTTAATGAGCCAAATTGGATTTCAAACCTCCTGGTGAAGCTTCCTACATTCTAAAGGAATCCAAATGTACTACATTGTTTAGTCAATCTTGGATTGGTATTGTAGAGTAGCATTGTAATGGATTACTGATTTTTACTTTGTTATTGAGCACTGGCTACCATTGCAGGTTCCTCTATCCAATATACCCACTTGTTTGTGTAGCTGCTGCAGCTGTCATTGAGAGCTTTCCTGATTTTTTCCGGGACAAGTACAGTCCCAATGATAATTCTCCATTAGTTGTGGTGAGCTTCTCCTATTTTCCTATAGTTTTTTTAGTGATCTCAGTTAGAGTTCCTGGTTAAAGTTCCCTCTCTTTTTTCTTGCTTATGCAGACAGCTAAAGTTGTCAGACCTTTGGTTCTTGGACTCATTTTATGTGCCTCCCATGCTCGGACATTTTCCCTGATTCATGGTTATTCTGCTCCATTGGAAATATACAAGCATTTAGAGTATCATGACGATGCAGGAATGGGTGAGTATCAGTGTCCCATTTTTTTTCCCCTAGTTATCAGTGTCCCATTTTATGTCTTTTATTGATCTTGAAGTGGCAGAAAGCATTGTGATAATTCTCAAGCCATGGGATCCAGTTCCAAAATTATCAGTAACTTTTCATGAAAGCTTCCTTTGTGTTCGGAAATATTTGATCATAACAGTTGGTATATAACAGCCTCTTGTGGGGCTGGTATTATGACTAAAATTTAATTTTCCCCTCAGTATGCAGGAAAGTGGATTACTTCTTAATATAAAGATCCTATCAGGAAATAATTTGTATTCTGGAAGATAGTTAAAATCCATTTCTATCACTTTTGTTCGACCATTTACTATTAAATGAAGACGAGATATGATTATCTCTACCTTACACTACTTGGCTAAACTATTTTACATGTACTCTTCTAAATATGTGGAGTACTTGTATTGGACACACAACACTTGGGTATAGGTATTGAAAAATGTGCATCTAGCAAGCATATCCAATAATTCATGTTTATTATGTACTTATTTATTGTATATAAAACTCGCAGATTATATCTTTGCTACAATTATTGCTTCGAAATGTATGAAGTTTATATGTTTAACACTAGATTACACAAAACACTATATTACCTTATCAAATAAATTTAAATTAAGAATATAAAAAGAAAATGAATATTTAGTTGTGTCCCCAAGTTTGAAAATTGAATAAATCTGACCTATATCTGCATTTGATAGAAGTACCCAAGTCACTCTGCATGGAAGTTAGTAGATAACTCCGAGGAGATGGTTCAGAATTCACTTGAAGAAAATTTTCATCTTAAAATTGTTACAAAGATGTACATCTGTACTCACCCAGTTATATTCATACATGTGCATATTACATTATTTTTAATTATTTAAATAATATAATATACAAAATATTAATATTACAGTCAGAAAGACAGCCATATCCAACATTACAGATTCCTGATTTAGTTCACAATCAAAGCAGATGGTGCAACTGTTCTTGACACATTAATAAATTCCCAAATTATTTGTGAATTTAGCAAATTTTAACATTTTATGCTTCTAGTTTTTGACTAGTATGTCTTATTTGTTTTTGTTTTGGTCTTCGTCCAGAATTCTGTTTCTGATACTTTTAAGGATTTTGTAAGGTTTTAATGAGTTGATCTGTGTTGAGTTTTCCTTATCAACTCCTAATCTCATAAATTTCATAATTTTATGGTACTGAGTATTACCTAATCCTGAATGTGCTACTAGGGATAAAAAAAATATTGCGGAGACAGAATTTTCTTTGGTAACAAGGTTAAATTTTCTCCTTTTCTATTTGGGAAAAAAAGATCATTTTTCCAGATTCAATGTATTGCAGGTTCTGTGCTTTGTGTTGGAAGTGAATGGCACCGCTTCCCATCATCCTTTTTTGTACCGGATCATGTGGGTCAAGTTCGATGGATAGATGATGGGTTCAGGGGTCTTCTACCATTCCCATTTAATTCTACCTTGGGCGGGACTTCAGCAGCACCACCTTATTTTAACGACAAGAACAAGGCATCAGATGAACAATATGTAATTAAGACAATTCTCACTAAATTACTTCATTTATCTCACCGTTTTTTTTATTACTTGTCTTCCTTTTTTTGTTTAGAATATTTTGAAAATTGACCTGCCATCAAATTCCTTTCTTCGTAATCAATTTACAGTTCTGGGATCTGGCGAACTGTACTTTCCTCGTTGAATTGCAGCTTCAACGACCTTACCCCTCTAGAGGAAGTGACTTGTCAACATGGGAGGTAAACTCTCTCTCTCTCTCTCTCTCTCTCTCTCTCTCTCCTTTCACAGTTTGTTGCTCTCTCTCACACACACTATTTTTTCCTTCACAGATTGTTGCGGCATTACCTTATCTGGACAGGGAGCTCTCACCTTCCATGTACCGTTCATTCTTCATTCCATACCTTTGGCAGCAGAAAAATGTTTTTGGCATTTACAAACTACTTAAGAGAATACCAAAATGACACTTGATGTACGAGTAAATTCTGTATTGGTTCTAATATTTTTGAATACGGGGGAGCTTAACCATTAATGGATGTCTAAGATACACTATTATTCAGTGACCTCATTTGCTAACTGAAATTAGGATTTTTCCTACTGAAAGCATCTCTTACCTGATTTGATAGTGAAATGTGTGTGGTCATTGATTGACCTCTTCCTGAATCCCTGAGAATTGTCATGTATCGAGTTTATCTCTTGTACTTGTGCTAACATAAGTGGACTCAAATTTGAGACTGTTAATGTAGTCTTGAAATACGGTAAACTGTTTTCAGGACTTTCATTATAATTGTTAGAATCAATTTCCAACCTTTTTGAATTGCAACAAAAGACTTCATTCTTAAGGGCCACAGGATGAAGAAATGGACAAGCAAGGAATTTAGAATTTAATTTCATTTACTGGAACAACCAGCTAACAAGAAGTTAATAAAGATTCACTTCTCTTGTATGTATCCAAGTGTATTCATTCCTATATATACCAATTTGATATATATATATATATATATATATATATATATATATATATATATATGACAAGCACTTGAGTTTATCCATAAATTCATTCATTAATGGGTATCATATCATATCATTTAATGTTTTGGCCTCTTCCTTTTAATTTGAGCTAGAGACGTGATAATTAATTAATTGGAGTACATACCTGATGAACTATATATTCGGTTCAGACGTAGGAGAACTTTTGCAACTCAATCATAGATGATGAAATTATCAAAGATTTGACTTTTTTAAACTATCCATTCATTAATGGGTATCATATCATTTATTTGTTGAATTTTGTGTGTAATTTATTGTATATTAGCTTTTGTATTTTATTTTAGGTTTGTATATAATACTCTGTTATGAGATTTAAGGTTAAGTGCAAAAAAACACCCCCACAAGTATTCTCACGAGTACTTTGACCCTACTTTTTAAAATGTGTCGCCCCTATTTTTGAAAAAAAGTACGAAACCCCCCCCCCCCTTATACAACTTTTCTGAGGATATGACAAAGTAAATTCAAAATTGTGTTTTTGCTCTTTTTGCTTTCTAGAAATACCCCTAAACGTTTTTTTTAATAAATATCTCCTCTCTCTTTCAGCTCTCTCTCCCATCCCTCTCACCACCGCAGGTGATATCTCTCTCGTATCTATGCACCTATCTTTATATATACAAACATACAAATCAATATAAAAAGAAAACCCATGGCAAAAAGTGCGACCTATGACACTGCAGATTTTGCTAACCTAGAAAAGTTGGATTGGTCAGAAATAATGCGACGAGTAAGACTTTTTGAAAATAAAAAATTTCATTGAAAAACATATTTTTCTAACTCCTAAGCACACCAAACTTCAAATATAAAGTCTTTTCTAAATCATGTTTTCATCCAATCAGCAGTATCCATTTATTTGTTCTTCAGCTTTGTAAAATTACAATTTAATCATACATCTCAGATAATCTTGAATTCAACATATGTACAAGGGGAATATAGTCTTGGATTCAGGCACTGTTCTTTTGATGATTGGACACCTAAAGGATGAATCTACCAACAAGAGACCAAAAATGGCAAAGCACTTGCTTCAAAAAAGGGTCATTAATTACCATAGCAACATACTACAAAGTTTTCATTTTTCTATTATAACACCTTTTATAATAATATTGTACAAAACATTACATAGACTAATAAGATGGTAATCATTCACGGGCTTTGGATGCTTGTCTCTGAATCTGATTATCTAACTAGGAACTAAAATCTAAAATTGAACTCAAGAAAGTATGAGGAAAATTTTATTTTACATTGACGTAGAAGAGTTTGCCGAAACTTATATAGACCATTTTGATGCTATAAGCTCAAACGACGAGGCTAGCACAATTTTTAGTATAATTTTGGTAAGTCCATTTCTATTCGTGAAGACTCATTCGGATTGGAATCAACGCAACGATCAACTAAAAGTTTGCTGGTTTTGGGTCAAATTTCATTGTTTAGGACTCTACTTTGGCGCTATCAATTTTTTTGGAGGTCAAAATGGACTCGGAATGTTATGGTTTTGGTAATTATCTTAAGTCATTGGGATCTTATCCATATTTTTTTCATGATTTTTAGAGATAATGTCAAATTCACATGTTTTTAAATAAATAGTAGTTGTACAACTGGTAATGATTTTCTCTTTGCTGACTTTGTAGATTTAAAGTTCTATCATTTATTCATCAAAAGTTTTATACAACTTTTAAACAATCAATTTTCTTTTTCTTGGTATGCTAATTTAACAACGAACTTGAACCTCTGATTGAGCGATCTTCAATTAGATATCACTCGAGTTGTAAAACTAAGCTGGCACTTAAAATGTTTTATGATTGAGTTTAAAAATTTAATAAATTTTCAAGATGGATATCTTTTTGATAAATTAGAGGGGAGATCCCTTTTAAATAAATTCTAGTACATAATTGTGAAATTGTGGGACTAATTTTGTTTCGGCCTGAGTCATGTTACAATTCGGTTATGGCACAAATTTTTGACTCATTTTTTCATTGCATGTCGTGGACTCAGGTTTGGGGCTCTGTAACCCATCATATAAGAGTGTTTAGAGTTTGTGGTGTAAAACGAGAAAACACTGAAAGCAGTTTAAGAGAGAGGAGAGAGTTTGTGTAGAGACTGCGACCAATTTTGGCCGGTTTGTGGTTTTTGCATCATAATTGCTATAAATGCATTTTTGGTGATATTTAACATGTTTTGAGTGTGGAGAACATGTTTGAGAAGTGTTTTAGGGGTCTTGGTAAGTTTTTGAAAGATTTGGAGAAGTTTGACTTTTTGGTCAAACCGGGACTCGGGATGTGGTCTAAAAGTGGATCTAGAAATCCAGAAAATTTTTAAAAATATTTATTTTTGGAAATGACTTACATGAAATGTTTAGAGAGTAGAGGAAGTGATTACGAGGCCGTAGGAGTTTTTGGAATCGAAAACGGAGGCCGGGAGGGTACGTTAAGTGGCCTGGGGGCATTTTAGTCATTTTTCGCGCCAAGATATTATATGTATTAGTGGTAGAGATATTTCAGCCATATCTATTGCCTCTTTTTCTCTCTAAAAGTCTCCATCATTATAGCTCTCCCTTCTCTCTACATTTCAGACTCGTTCGACTTGGATTCAAGACTCGCCGAAAAAGGGAGATACGTAGGGGACGGCTAGGGCTTTCATTTGAACCAAATATCTTTGCAGTTCGGCAAGGTAGACGTTGATGTAAATTTGGTGAAGTGCTTGGAAGACCTTCAATTTCGAGATAGGGGTTTCTTTTCTCATTGAATTGTCAATTCTAGAGTTTTGGGAGAAACAATGATAGCTAAGGATGTGTATTGCATGATTTAGAGTGGTAATAGGGGTGGAATATAGTGTCTCTCAACTTCTCTTAAATCCCTTGTGAGCAATAGATATGTATATGGTAGCATGCATAACATTAGGGGTGAATGAGTGAGAGAAATTAACATGTATGTTTGTATGCTAGGTTTTGTGCATTTATGTAGAAATGTGTTATATGAACATAATTGTACTATGTGATGTTTTGTGAGTTAAATGCATGCTATATTTGTACAGAAAATGTGTGCATTGGTGAAGCATGACTAAAAGATGCTTATGTGAATTTTGTGAGCATAGATGAATTGTATGCTAGTCGGATTCGATAGGTCTCGAATTTAAGACCTAGAAGCAGCCTCTCCAAAAATGGGAGTAAGGCTAGCTGACATCTACCTCTCCCAGAACCCGCTCAAGCAGGAGCCTTGTGCATTGGGTACGATCAGATAAATTGTATGCTACTTGTTGCATGTATAAGTAATCATACGTGTGGCTTTGCGGAGGTAAAATACATGCTAAGTGTTTTCATAACTAGCTTGTACATTATGAAGCATGAATCTTGTATGCTTGATCATTTTATGCTCGAAATGCAAGTATAGGGCCGTTGTGAGGAAAACGGAAAAAGTGGTAGAATAACCTGTTCACTTAAAGCAACAAACGCTCGGTGATGGTCATGAATAGTCTAATCACCTCGGAGGACGGAGTTCTTGGTGACGTATTCCGAAACTATTTAATCACCTAGGAGTAGGTGGATACTCAGTGAGAATCTTGAAACTATCGAATCACCTCGGAAGACAGAGTTCTCAATGACGTATTTCGAAACTATCTAATCACCTGGGAGGACGGAGTTCTCGGTGAGAATCTTGAAACGATCTAATCACCTTGGAGGACGGAGTTCTCGGTGACGTATTCCGATGTTACATGGAAAGTGTCTCAAGTCACACAGTTGGTAAAGATCATGCTGGGGTATCGGGTTGAGTCCGAAAGGGAGACAAGTGTTTTACATGACTTACATTGTTTATTGTGAAGCATGATATGTGTTTAATGTATTTTTATATATGCGTTGCCTGTGAATGAACATGGTATATGTTGGATGATACATGTAATGTAGTGACATGCATTCATGTAAGTCGGTATCGAGTCAGCACTTGGATGGGTTGAGGTATCTCTAATAAGTCGTTGTGGTGCTCACTCATTTTTTCTAAACTTTTTTTACAGATAAGGCGCCGATAAATGACGGGACTTGAGTGTCCAAGTGGAATTCTAGTAGTATTTTGCTATCTTTTGGATATTGTGCGTATTGTGGCTATTCGTGCCGGTTTGTGGTATGAGACTTCATTTTGAGTAGTAGTTATGTTTTGGACAAATGTAACTTTGTTGTATGCTTGGACTATAAGTATATTGTATGTGATAAGACAATGGATTTGTTTACGCAATGCATGTGATAACACTTGGTTCACTAGATGGATTACTAGTGCGTGTATATTTTTCTGTCATATTTTTTGATTGTGTTCTTGGCTTCATAATATTTGTCGTTAACAATAATTATAATAGGGTCAAGAAATTCTAGTACACAATTACGATAGGAAAAAATTCAAGAGAAAAAATATGTGGTATGAAAAAAAAATTGAGACCCATTTAGATCAATTGCAAACAATATATTAAATGTACAATTAATGAATTTGATTTGCTATTATCCAAAATGGGAGGTTGGTTAACCTACTTGTCTGATACGACGGGCTAAAAATATCTGATTTTGATTTCTGCAATACCAATTTATCAAGGTGTTGATGTTATTATATAGAAGAAAGAGTTTCTCATAGTTTCAAAACCTTTTGGAATTGATGTGTTTCTTTTGTGTTTGACTATCAAAATATAATACCACTCGCAATAGAACGGATCTTTTGCAGAATATGGCTCTAAGAGGATGTCAAACCATAGAGACTACGTGAGAGAAATTGTTAAACTAAAGATTAATGCCGGTTCAATTCGTAGGACAAAATTTGAATGGTTTTTGAAACTAATTCACGGAATTGAAATTGCGTTAATTTAAATGCGACTGAGATTAAGATAAAGAACTAGGGTTTGTACTACACCACTAACTTCGTAATTATGATCAATTGTATTTCAAATAGGGACATTGATATATACAAATATGTAATGGTGACTCATGTGGCTCACAATGATGTCGTCAAGAGGATACATGAACCTTAACTAAGAATAGTCCATCTTCGATTAGCATGAGTTGTCTACCTACTTACATTAAACTAAGTACTTAATTAACTACTTGTAGTGCAAATCATCTTCTCTAAGCATAGACTATCAAAGCAAGGATTAACATGTTCAAAAGAAACAATTACAAAGCCATCATGCCTATAATCACAGAAAATAGGCATGTCTTGAGATCATTTGAGATGACTTGGGTTCTAAGACAAGAAAGGTAATTTGAAACAGATGAATTTATGAAATTAAAACACTTATATTTAAATAATCCTCAAGGTAATGTAATTTACATTTAATTATACAAAAATCCCTCCCAAAAAAGAAATAAATACATACTTACTTGGCTAGGTTTCATCAAAACCCTAGAGATGGAGTTAGTTGATCATGATAATGAAGAAATTCTCTATGGATAGAGGTGATTCCATCTTTAAAGTGATCTTCCAAGCTTGTCAAGGCCTTCTTTCTCTAGAACTCTTTATCTCACTAGAAAACTATATATCTCTAACTATTACAAGCTATCTCTAATTATCTTTTCATATGTCTAATTATTACATGTATATCAGATTTGGGGCCAAAAATATCTCCAAAATATCAAGCAAAACTTGTTGGGGGAAGATTTAAGCCAAGTGAACAAGTGGGGGTGAAAGTGACATCTGTCTGGCCGCTCACCTACGATACCTCGTAAGGTAGATTACGAGCCCTCGTAACTACGAGGTCTTATAATATCATTTACGAGGTCTTGTAGCTATTGGATTACATATGTTGGCTTGGCTCAATTGATACCTCTTTGTTTAATCCATAGATCCTTGACGAACACCATCTTGAGTATATCAATGAAGTTTTGGTCCCCGGAACAATGCTTGGTCACAGAATAATGATCGAGTGATTGAAATCACCAAAAATGGTTGCCTTTTCAGGATAAAACCTGAAAACATGAAAGGCAAGAAAACAACATAAACTTATACGGAAAGTATAACCAAAGGATTAACATATACAAATAAGAGCGAGTGAATGTGCAACATTCGCCGCTTATCAGGAATATATGCAGTGTAATACTCCGTAAATTTTGAGGTCATTTATTTTAATTTAAATGCTTTTTATATATATATATATAATTTTATTTGAATTGCTTTATTGGTTGAATTAAATTTCTTTGAGTGCTTTAAATATTTTTAGGGAGTTTATTATTATTATTTTTATTTAATTTTGGTTGGACTAGGTCATTAGATTTTCTTCTATTTTAATGTTAGATTGGGCTAGGGAGAATTTGGGTTGAGTTGGGCTCGAATGGCTGGTCTAGGTGTATATGTATGGGCTAAGGTTTATTATGTTTATTTTTCTCTTTTATTATTAGTTTAGATCTTTAATAATTTTTTAAGAAAATAAAAAGATAAAAGAAAAGAAAAATGAGGTTAGGGTTTCTGTCATTCGTTTTCATGCACAAAGACTGAAAGAGTGTAGACGCAAGAGAGGAGGGAGAGAAGAAGGGATTCATCAGGACGAGTTCGTGTTCGTCAAAAAGGCAAGTTCGAACTCTTCTCTTTTCCTTTGAATCTGTAGATGTATATATTATTTGTATATACATGTTGCTGGAATATATATATATATATATATATATATATATATATATAAAATTTCTTTTTCTTGTATTTAATTATGAAATTAAATGATTATGCATGCTAAAGTGGATGTTGTGGATTAAACATGAAGAATCTGGAGTTTTGGTATTGCTATAGGATATTTTTGCATATGTATATAGATGTATATATGACTGTATAAGTAGGGGTGTATATATATATATATATATGTATGTATGTATGTATGTATGAACATGAAATTGGATTTATTGTATTCATCATTTTTGAGGGTTTTTGTTCTGATCAATAGGTAGATTTTGCTTCCTAGAACAATCCTTGAAAATTTGGTTGCGACCTGTTAGGTAGAGTGACGGGAATTTGAGTTTGAAATTTTAGATTTTTGAAATTTGAAAATTTTTATTTAGGCTGCGAGAGGGGGTGATTTTGGTACCAATGCATAGCTTAGATCGATATGAGTTCAATGGTATGCGCAATTTGGTGCCCGGAAGTCGTCGGGAAGTTTCGGCTCCATTAATGGTGCATGAAGCTCCAAGTGAGGGAAGAAGAAGAAGGAAAAAAAAAAAAAAGGAAAAAAAGGGTGGGGGCAACGCCCCCCACTCGCGCCATCGGCGTTGGGGATTGTGGCAACGGGCCCCACTTTGGGCTCAGTCTAGGGTATTTTAATTTTTAAATTTTTTTTTAAATTGGTTTTTAATTTAGAAAAATAGGAAAAATAATTTTTAAAATTGTTTTTAAATTCCGAAAAATTCTAAAAAATTTTGGGTAACCTTTTAGGGATAGAATACACTTGGATTTTAAATTTCAAATGGAAATAAGCTTCCCTCCTGGTTAAATTAATTTTAAAAGTATGCCTCAAAATTGAGTTTTCATCTTCTTTTATTTGAAAAATATTTTTAAAATTTCAAAAAATTTTAAAAATTTTTTGGTGATGTTTTGGGACAGAATGCACTTGGATTTTAAATATCAAGTTAAAAGGAGGTTCCCTTGTGATTAAATTAGTATGGAAAGTGTGCCTCAAAACTAGATTTTTATTTTCTTAAATTTTGGAAATATTTTAAAATAACCTAAAAATTTCAGAAAATTCCCAAACTTTTTATCTAATCTTTTGGGGTCAGAATAGGCATGGGGTTTAAATTTCATAACAAAATAAGTTTCCCTTGTTATAAAACTAGTTTTAAAAAGTGTGCTTCAAAATGAGATTTTTTTAAATTCTTTCCTTTGCTTTGGGTTGTTATGAATTTTCAAAAATTGCAGAATAATTAAATAGGATTCTTATGAACAGAATATGCCTGAAAACCTAGATTAGAGATAGGTTTAGACTTCCTCGATGATTTAGGTACGTTGAAGGCTTGGTTATGTGCTTGCTCATATAATTGGTGGTTGTATTATTTTCTCCTTCCTTAATTATTTTCTTTGAAATCATAATTGTTCATAATATACTTGATACCAGTTTAATTGTGTATTGAGTTAATATATTGTTGTGATTGAACTTCTGTTAGATTAACATAATATTCTAAGTATGTTAGGTCTTTTGTTTTGGATTAATATGTTAGTTGTAGAGGCATGTAAGGATTGCCAGGCGGCATGTCAGGATTGCCAATACCTATTAAGGTATCTAAGGTTAGGGAGGCATGTAAGGATTTCCAAGGGACATATCAGGATTGCCAATACCTATTAAGGTATTCAAGGATAATATAGGTGGCATGCCAGAATTGCCTAGGTTTAATAGAATACGTGCTTTTGTGCATTTGATTTGAACTTAATGAACATGCTCTAAACTTGTGTGATGGGGGTTGAATGGGGACGATATATAGGATGAATTCTATTTTGGAGATATAAGATAAACAAACAAATGATTTGAGTTGACATAGATAAGGGAGGCATGTTAGGATTGCCAATACCTAATAAGGTATTTAAGGATTAATTAGGGAGGCATGTCAAGATTGCCAATAGGATAGTTAACACAGATAATGGAGGCATGTCAGGATTGCCAATACCTAATAAGGTATTTAATAAGGGAGACATGTGTGGATTGTCAATTACACGGTGATGTACTATAAGGGAGGCAGGTTAGGATTACCAAATATTCATAAGGTAGTTTATTTAATAAAGTTATGCAATTTTATAAAAATATCAAGGTTGGACCAGTCTAAGTGAAGGCTGGACCCTCAGCAACTCCTGTTAAGTATGCTACAGGAGTTGGACCGGTCCAAGTGAAGCCTGAATCGGTCTAACTTTTCTGATCTGCAAAATTTGACCAATTTTGTCCTATTTTGACCTGGAATTGACCCAGAACTTTCTAAAAATGTGAGGACTTGTTTCCTATTGTATTTTAACTTTTTTTTTATAAGAAAACTAGGGTTTTTAATCTCTGTAAAAATCTCATATGATTTCTCTCTCCTTGTGCCTTCAATAACGCTTTTTACAGAACAAAAAATCATATTTTTAGAGAGAAAACATTGAAATATTTTTTCCTTAATTATTTGTTTATATTTTTAAGAGCACACACATATTCACAAAGTGATTTAGGGTGTTCTCTATTTGCTTGATGAATTGTTCGAAGATTGCATTGAAGATTTCTTCATGATCAAGTTATTGGATTAGTTTTTTCTATAACTGTTCATTGGTGAGGAAGGAGAAAAAGATGGAGCTATGACGGAGACAGAATACTTGTTGAGTGTTCGTATTCTTTCGGTTACCTTTCTGAAAGGATTTTGACATTAGTCGGGATCTACAGCAATTGGACGAGGTAGTCGCAATTTAAGCTTGAGGTATTCCGCATCAGAATTATTGTCATAGTGGAGTGAATGTGAGTCTGAGATAGAGTCTATTGTACTTTGTTTTGACGATAGTGAATTTGCTTCTTCGAGGCTACAAAGTCTCACACGTAATTTTTTTTTTCGATCTGGATTTTCCACATATATCTCCGGTGCATTCTCATTACTTTACTTTATTGCACGTTATTTATCTACTTGCTTTGCGGGATTGCTTTAATTATTAATTGAACTTAAAATTAGATAATTTGAATAATTAAGAAAAAAACGAGTAAACCTAATCACCTCCCTTTAGGTTTTTAATTACTTCCGCAACCGCTTTCACACCGCGCAACTCACAGCAAGAGGGTCTTTCGCATATCCTGGCGGGTGACGAATGGACTGGTTTAGGTAGCAAGCGAGTTAGTTCCAAGGATTGTATAACGGTCGTGGGTGACTTTAACCCGCGAAAAGATTGAAAGCAGTCATAGGTGCTAACTAATAAAGCGCTCGTGGGTGGCTTTAACTCGCGATGTGGTAAAAGTGGTCGCGGGTGACTTTAACCCACGAAGGGTGGGGGATGATTAGGGTCAACCTCCCCTCACAGGTATGTTTTAGTTAACATCAAGGCATACCCCAGGGCTGTGAGAAATCATGAAAAAATGGTCAATCATGTGGCTCTGGGCTCATGAGCCCGAGTGATAGCTCTTATAAGCAGGGACCGTATGGAGGATTACCAGCTCTTCTCTTCAAGATGAAAAGTAACTAGTTGCGACGTTACTTCTAGCCTTGATAGGATGGAGCTCCTATGAAGCTATAGAGACTCACGGGTCATTTTTGGCACAGAGACGCACTGTGATATGACCCAAACAGTTGTGGTGTCATAATGGAACGTATGGTATCATAACTCCAGCCGGAAAGATGGGCTGAGTGTGGAATGGAGGATTGAGAGAAAGGATCGTTGAGGTCTAAAGCATAGCTATATGACTCGCGAGGGTATTATATATTGTGCTAGAAATAGAACAGTGCATAATACTTACTCGTGACCATAGAAGAGATACTCATAGCTTCAACCAAGTATAACAAAGGAAGGGACACTTGGCATGATGAACTTGTGCCATGTAGGATGATAGCTGTCAAAGGCTCATACCTAACGTCTATAAATACCCCATGGTATGAAGGCAGTTAGTCAACTCTGACCCCCCTCCCTCTCTCAATTATATTTGCTTTCTCTCTCTCCCATCTAATCCTCATCTCTCTCTTTTTCATATACACCAAACCTAGTTCCACATATCATCTCTCTTCCATCACTTGCTCAAGAATGCTTTTTTGATACAGCTGCATCATTCCATCATATTCTTTCGGTCCAGTCAAGTGTTAGTCACTCCTCTTAGCAGAATTCTTTCAATTACACCTCCCCATTGAAATGGATAATCTAAAATTTCCAGGATTTGGACCTATAAATTTCATCGGGTATGAATCCTAAGATAAACCAAAAGAAGCATACCAAATCTTTCAGAGGTTCAAGCAATATACCAAACAAAAACTTTCTTCATACTCTCTTTTCCCCGCATTCCTTTAACATAATTTGACAGACAATCTCCATATTTCTGAGTCCTGAAAAATGTCTCCTCTGAAGAATTCCTGATATAAAAGCTGTATTGTCTGCAGCAGCCTCTCTTGCTGCTTCAGCGATGCTTATTTGAAGTGTTGCAAATGAATTCCTACCATGTGAAATCCAAAACTAATTCTTCTCCGGCTTTCGTCACCTTTCTCATCATTTCTCTTCTCAATTCACCGTCTGGTCATAGAAGAATTTCAAGGGCAATTAGTGAAGCAAGAGTGAGATTGGGCAAGGCATAGAACGAGAAGAAAGTAGTAATCACCATTGATAGGAGCGAAGGTAGATAGTTGATATTTTTGAAAAATGTACAAGTAAAATGGAGATTTACTTGTACACAGGTTGATACGGTAAATTTCAGACATCGCGCTGATCTTATTGACACTTTTAAGACCAGAAATCCAAGTCCTATGAGTTAAGCTTTCACAAGAAACACAAAGATAAGGTGTTGGGTTCATACTTGCCATACATTTTAGAGAGATCAAAGGCAATTTAAGAAGCAAGAAAGGCAATAAAGCTCTACACCGTTATTCCTTATCATGGTTGGGACTCAAATGCAATCAATCTCAACGACCCATTGACCTTCAAGAACCTAGCAATGGATTCAGGGCTCAAGAAGAGATTGGTGGAGGACTTGGACGTGCTGTGGAGATGAACATGTAATCATTTTCACAATCAATCACAAAGAGAGGCTTGACCCAGCTTTACTAAGAGCAGGTCGTATGGACATGCACATCGAAATGTCATACTGTACGTACCTTCTCTGCATTCAAGCAACTAGCTTTGAACTACCTGGGGCTTTGCCATCACTAGCTATTTGATCAGATTGAAGGACTCTTGAAGGAGGTAGAGGTCACCCCGGCAGAAGTTGCTGGAGAGCTGATGAAGAGCACCAATGCAGAAGTTTCCCTTTACGGGTTTCTCAAATTCTTTCACAAGAAGAGAAGATGGGTGAATGAATACGCTAAGATGATTACTAACGGGAATTTAGAAGCAGAGGAATAAGAAGAGGAAGGGAAAAAAAAGAACAAGACTTAATGGACCTGGGTTTGAGTCTTCTAACAATTTTGCCGCATCCTCGTGAAGATGCGGCAAAATTGTAGTAAAAGATTTTGTTAAGTTAAAACTAAATTTTTGTAAGTATATTTAAGGGTAAATATTATTGACACTTCTTGAGGTTTGATGTATTGACACGCGGTTACAATTTTGTAAATTATTGTCACCAATATTGCATGTGGTTTGTTCTGTATGTCACATACACTCCCTTTGGCCAAAATCACACCAAGTTAGAGTACTTTTTGACAGTGAAATAACGATACTGTCCTTTGACTTTTGACCTAATCCATTTAAATACTAAATTTATCTATTTAGCCCTATCTAATGGACTAAAATACCCCTTTGAATATACCTATATATATACTATAATATATATATATATATATATATAATTATTTATTTCCATAAATAATAATGTTAACTTAAAATAAAAAAAAGTAATTAAATTTCTCTTTCTTTTTCTCTATCTATATATATACACAATATACTATAATATATATAACCTATATATATAATTATTTATTTTCATAAATAATAATGTTAACATAAAATAAAAAAGTAATTAAATTTCTCTTTCTTTTTCTCTATTCATCTATATATATATACACTATAATATATATAACCTAATATATATAATTTTTTATTTTCATAAATAATAATATCAATATAAGCTAAAAAAATTAGTTGTCAATGCATATTATCAGAAGGGTATTGTGGTCATTTTTCTATTTTAATATTTATATTAAAATGTATTTAAATAAAGGGGCAATCAAGACATTTCACATGTTAAAAAAATGAAAAAGCTGACACGGGGTGCTAGAGACGAAAATTTATAGAGTTATAGTCGCGTGGGTGTTGGAGACAAAAATTTACAAAATTATAGTCGCGTGTTAATATATCATCAAACCCCAAAGGGTGTTTAGTGATATTTGCCCTATATTTAAATAAGACTTAACACTGCAAAGGGCAAAATTGTTTATTTTAATATCATATTCCTTATCTCAAGTATCAACATGTAGTTTTAATAAAATATGTCAGAGATTCTAGGAAGCCTAGGCTATCAATCTTCAGAGTGAGCGGCGACTGATTTTAAGGTGTTACGTATTGAAAATCGATAATTTGCAGTTTGAAATATGACAATAAACCTTTTACTGATTTTTACTTGATCGAGTTTTTTTCAACGAGTATAGCATAGAAAACGTTTATTATGTGCAAAACATATACAAACTATTTGAGTTAAAAACGAGTATTTTCCGAATTTTCTTTAATTGTACATATATATATATATATATATATGTATAGTATACATATATAAATACTATTGTTTATTAATTATGTATATGACCAAACTTGTGTGGATTGCAAAAAAGTTGAAATTAATCTCAGTGGGTTCTAGTTCCAATTGAGACATGAGTTACGAGATTATTAAAATTATCAAAAGGGGTACTACCCTAAGCCCCATGCATCTGACCATCTCGCATGGTTCAACAATTCCACGGACCGAGTTATTCAGTCACAGAAAGGTGCCTGAGAGACCAACCATATACCACCTTGACTACAAGATCGGCACTAATTTCTCTGCCGGTTCATAGAGATAAAAAAGTAACATATGGAGTACAAAAAAAGAAACCAAATAATAATAAATAAATAAATAACAGCAAAGATACCACAATTTACGTGAACCTCTGATTATGGGAATCTTACGTAAAAATACCTAATAAAGGCTAAAAAATCTACGTGATTCCATGATTTTGGAATCTTACATAAAAACATCTAATAAAAGACTAAAAAACGGATTAAAATAATAATAATAAAGATATTTCAACACTCAAGCTGGAAGAAAGATATCAATCAAGCCCACCTTAGTAATCGAGAAATGAAGCAAAGATGGACCAACAGATTTGATGAATATATCAGCAGACTCATGAGAGGACGGAACAAAGCATGACTTGATAATTCTCGAACAAACCTTTTCTATGATAAAATGAATGTCTACCTCTGTATGTTTAGTCCTCTTATGAAAAACAGAATCTGAAGCAAGCATGATGATTGACTTATTATCACAAAACAAGTACGAGGACTGTTTTTCAATTAATCCTGGCTCCTCCAAGAAAGATCGAAGTAAAAGAATCTCACAAGTACCGTAGGTCATGGCACGATACTCAGCCTTTGCTGAAGATCTCGAAACTATAGGATGCTTCTTACTTTTCTAGTATACAAGATGATCTCCACAGAAAATACAAAAGCCAGATGTGGAATGTCTGATAGTCTTGGACCCAGTATAGTCTGCATCACTGAAATAGGATAGACCAACCTGCTTGTTAGAATAATAGAATAATTCAAGTCCAGGACAGGACTTCAATTATCGAAGAATATGATATACTGCATCCATATGAGCTATACGAGGAACATGCATAAACTAGCTCACAACATTAACCGCAAAAGCCAAATTAGGACGGGTATTGGTAAGACAAATCAATCTTCCTACCACGCGTTGATATTGCGAGTGATTAGAAAGAAGATCTACAGACTTAGCCGAGATCTTCAAATTAGGATCTATAGGAGTGGAAGTAGATTTACACCCAAGCATACCCATGTCTCGAAGAAGATCCAAGACATACTTTCTTTGTGATAAAGAGATCATGCTTAGATCTAGCAACCTCAATTCCTAAGAAATATTTGAGCTGCCCGAAGTCTTTCACATCAAAAGCTTTAGCTAATTGAAGCTTAATTGAGCAATCTCAAGGATGTCATCGCCAGTAATGATGATATCATTAACATAGACAAGAAGAATAATACAACGACCAGTGGAGAAACGAAGACAAGAAGAATGATACAACGACCAGTGGAGAAACAAAGACAAGAAGAATGATACAACGACCAGTGGAGAAACGAAGACAAGAAGAATGATACAACGACCAGTGGAGAAACGATGGATAAAACATGTATGGTTAGAATAACATCTAACAAACTTCATGGCTAGAATTACATCACTGAAACAACTGAACTAAGTTATGGGAGATTGGTTTAACCCATACAGAGACTTTCGCAATCAACAAACTCTTCTAGTATACTCCTCCTCAAATCAAAAATCAGGTGGAGGATTCATGTAAATGGTTTCAAGAACGTCACCGTTAAGGAAAAACATTCTTCACATCAAACTGACGAAGAAGCCAATTGTGAGAAACAGCCAGGGAGACAAGCAAATGAACTGAGGTCAATTTAGCAATAGGAGCAAATGTATTATTAAAATCTTTACTAAGAACCTAAGTAAACCCTTGGGTCAACAAAGGGGGGCCTTATACTGATCAATAGAGCCATCAATTAGATCTTTAATATTGAATACACATTTGCAACCAACAGTCTTTTTACCAAAAGGGACAGATACAAGCTCTCAAGTGTCATAATGTTGCAAAACATCCATTTCTATTTTCATAGGAAACATTCAATTGGGATTCTGGAGAGCCTTAATCACATTTCTGGGAATGAAAATGGAATCAAGTTTGCCTAGAAAGGCTCGGTAAGACCCGGAGAGACTATTATAAGAAATAAGACCCGGATGATCAGTACTACAACCAAATCCAAATCTAGCAGGGGGTCTGTGGTCCCGAGTGGGATACTGAGACTCAAGAACAGGGTTAGGGAAATGTAAAAGAGAGAGAAAGGAGATGTATCTGAACTTGAATTTGAGGAAGATGTAGACAGTGTAGGTGAAGAATGAGGTAGGGATTAATAGACTTGCAAAAGGTGTCAGGAAACCACAGGAGAAAACTCTTCTTGAAAAATAGGAAAAGGACGAATAAGAGTAGAAGCCTCTGGATCGGAATACAAGTTTCCTGAACGATAGTGTTAGAACCATAAAAAAGAGCATGCTCATGAAAGGTGATATCAAGAGAGTGATACATGTATTTGCTTATCGGATCATAACACCGATAACCTTTTGACCCAAAGAGTATCCTAATGATCTAGTTATCAAGTTTAGTACGAGAAGGGCTACGATTCTGAACAAAACATGTACATCCAAACACCTAAGGCAAGATGGAGAAAAAGGTAATATCAGGCTAAAGAATTTGTACAAGGGCTTACCACTTAATACTCTACTAGCAGTGCGATTAATGAGAAAAGTAGTTGTAAGAACTGTTATGTGCTAGTATGACTTTGACACATTCATACCACTTAAAACACATCAAACAACAAACGTAACTATTTTTACGCTCTGCCACACCATGCTGTTCAGCAGTATAAGAACAAGTAAGCTAATGAAGAATACTCTGTTGATTAAGTTGAGACCAAAATTCATTAGAAACATATTCACGACATTGTCAGACCTAATATTCACAATAGTTTTATATCGAGTTTTGATCATTTGGAGAAATTGAGTGAACATGGGCAAAAATTCAGATTTCTTTTTAAGTAAATATACCCATGTGTAGCGGGAACAATCATCAATGAATGTGACATAATAATGATGTCCCGAAAAAGCAATATCAGAAGAAGGATCCCACACATTAGAATGTATAAGATCAACCATACTAGGTGCACAATGCATGTGAGAAATATAATTAGTTCTAGTATGTTTGGAAAGCTCACAAATCTCGTATTGAAATTTATTATCCTTGCAGGTTGTTATTAATGAAGGGAAAAGAAGACATAAATACTAATAGTCTACATGCCCAAGATGAGCATACCATAAATTTAAAGTTTGAAAAGAAAAATCACGAGGACTAGAAATTGGAAAAACAAAAGCTTGAAGGCTTGAAGCAAGTGGAGGTGTCGGTGGAGGATCCCCAGAGTAGTAGAGGCCATCGTGCGTGCTCATTTACTCTGTCAAAAATCCTCTTTAAATACAGGTCTTGTAAAACACAGTAATGAGAAAAGAAAATCACTGCACAATTTAGAGATTTGACAAGTTTTCTAATAGATAGAAGACTAAATGCAAAGTTAGGAACATGAAGAACAAATGATAGAATAATAAATATTAAGCGATGGATGAACATCTCCTTTATTATGAATAATGGTAGTTGACCTATCGGCTAGACTAAGAGACTGATTAACAGGGATAACAAAAGTAAAAAATAATAACTCATCAATCATGTGATCATTGGCTTCAGAATCCAAAATCCAAGTAAGTTTGCCTGCTTTAACATGAAAAACAGAAGGAGTACCTGTAGCTATAATAGCCGTGGAAGTAGTAGATTCAGCCCTGGTAGATGAAGCCCTGAACTGCTCCTGAAGCCAACCAATCTAGGATTGTAACTGACTGAAATCTTGAAAAGATGGTCTGGAATGAGAAACAACAATATGTAGAGTAGTATACCCACCAATAGTATCGGTTACTACAGGAGTGCGGCCACGACCAGAAGGACAATTGCGAGAAAATTTATGCTTTAGCTCGGGATGAAACTTAAAGCAAGATAAAATGTCCTTTTGGCTATTAGAATCACCCATAGTACCAAAATAAGGCTGGTCCACACATCAAAGAGGGAGAAAAGAAGGAAAACAAAAAAATAAGGTCGGAAAAATCAACGCTTTACTCCAAATATACTGCCGAACAAACACCGACAGCCCACAAAGGTAAAAGAAAACTGAAGGGACCTTAGGTCATAAAAAACTTAAGGGAATTCCCTTAAAAAAGAGTCAAAAACAGATGGTTGGTGCGGCACAAGGGCTAGGAGGACAGGTAGGTGCACCGGAGGTGAGGGAAAGATGGGAGAAGGTGAGAGAAAGTGGTGGCGTTGGGGAAGGAGGACAGAGGTTTTTATTTTACTCTGATACCAAAAAAATAAAATGTGTAATTGGCTTACTCAAATCGAGAGCCAAGAGCTATATTTATATACAAGAATGGGGTATAAAAAAGGAAACCAAATCAAAGAGAAAATAGAAAAGATGCCACAATCTACGTGATCCCATGATTACGGGGATCTAACATAATCATGGGGATCTAACATAAAAATACCTAATAAAAGGTTAAAAAATCTACATGATCCCATGATTATGGAGATCTTACATAATCATGAGGATCTTACATAAAAACGCCTAATAAAAGGTGAAAAACAGATAAATAAAATAAAAAAAATAAAGATATTTCAACAGATAATAATGGCAAAAGTAAGGAATGGGAGGACATGAGGTAAATAAAAGCTTTTGGCAATAAATGGTAAGAGTATTAAATCAAAGAATACTCCGCTAATAATATGATTTCAATGGGATACTTTAATCATAGAACATGAACTGGTGTGCTATAACACTGAGATTTTGGGTAACAATAAATTAAATAAACAAGAATGGCCATAAGTGCCAAATTAAATTCATCTCATATTACACCAGCAGGTTCAATAGATTTATACAACAGCATATTAAGATTTCAAAGTAATGCTAGATACCTCATCCAGAAAAAGGGGTATCAGATGGATTCTACTTCCCAAGCCGATTGTGCCATAGTGATATGAATAAACTCAATCCTTGGCAAATTCTAACTAAAAATCTTGCTAGAATTTTAAAGATGCTTCACTCAAACAATATCTTAAGATAAGCAAGTTGCAAGTGTTAGCAACTTAGCAAGTAATGCGTGAAAATGAGTTTCAGAAGCAAAATGTTGTAGCAATAAACTCAAAACTGATTTCCAGCAAGCAAGTCGAAAACATACTCGTTACAGTGGCCTTGCAACAGGAATTAATCGTTTAACATCTGCTCCTAGAAGCTGAAGCTTCATCTCTATATTCTCATAACCACGATCAATATGAGCAATCCCACTGACTTCTGTAATTCCTTCTGCAGCTAATCCCGCCAAAACCAGTGACATCCCACCTCTTAAATCAGTTGCAACAACTGGAGAACCATAAAAGGCACTGGCAAAAAATCAATTCAAAGGAATAGTCAATTTCAATCTTCAAATGCATTCCAAATACTACATGTCTACACAAAAAGATATAATTTAAGATCCTATATTCAGAAAAGATATAACCTTCCTTTCTCTTTTCCAAAAACCAAAGCAGTGCTCCCAAAAACCTCAATTCTTGGTCCAAGTTTCTGCAGTTCTCTTGCTACCCAAAATGATGGGAACAAATGAGAAATAAAGCAAATATAAATAGTTAATAATATAGGCAACTATTTCTGGCCTTGAAGAACAGAAAAAATAATTGGATACAGAAGGCAATAATAAGCTGCAATTTCCATATTGGATTCTTTAGAGATGTACAGCTAGTGCTTTCAATCAACACATACATAACAATATAGCAACTGTTGGATGGCATGATGTCTGCCTAATGCAATAAACAACCTCAAAATGTATAGGCAAAAGATTTAATAATATACAATTGTAGTTCTGAAAAGAGCCTCAAATGTATACTATGTTGATGTGCAACCCATAAGCATCAAGCTTGAAGCTAAAGACAATTGCAAGATGAGTCAACCAAACAAATTCTTGGAAACATGTTCCGGAAATAAAATTTCATTAACCATACTTGTATTTTTGCAGGTCAGAATTTCATCAGAACACCTCATTTTGAGTCGCTCAAATGTATAAGAAATTATAAACTCAAAGAAAGAGATTAAATTTGTGCCAAATTACACGCCCATCCATTTAGCACACTTACCATGACCCATGCGGTTTTCAAACACAGATTCCTCCACAATACTTAAACCATTGCAAGAAGTGAGCAGTGCCATTGTTTGAGGTTGGAGGTCAGTAGGAAACCCAGGAAACGGGTTGGTTTTAACATTGAAAGCGCACAGATCATCTAGAGCATTTGCAGGAACTGCTGAAAACTGGTGTGCCAACCAATTATCACCCTTCATACAAAGGGGAAAAAAGGACTAGGAGAGAAAAAAAAAAAACCCATCATACCTCCAAGCTGTCATGAGTACAATTTAAAATTCTACAACCAGCACCCAAAAGCTTGTCAATTAAACATGATAAATGGCAAGGAATGATGGGAGAAATTGAGATGCACGAGCGAGTAATTGCAGCAGCAAGCATAAAGGTGCCTGCCTCAATTCGATCTGGTATTATGGTATGTTCGGAACCATGCAACTGACTCCTTCCTTTGATAAAAACCTTGCCAGTGCCTGCTCCTTTCACGCATGACCCACTTTCTATAAGAAAATGAGCAAGATCAATCACCTCTGGTTCCTGTGGTGAAAGAACCAGGGGCAGAACTTAAAATACATCAGAAAGCTCATGTAAAAATTCCTATGAGAAACAAAAGAATTCAGTGAAATTACTCATATCATACTTGAGCTACATTTGAAAGTACAGTCACTCCATCAGCCATACATGCTGCCATCATAAGAGTTTCAGTTGCCCCTACACTAGGATAGTCAAGTCGGAACCTTCCCCCCACCAACCCTTTGCCATTGGCAGCACAAGCATAAACTTTTCCATCCCTGTAAAGTTGCATAAAGCTCATTTTTAGTCTCTTCACATCGAGCATAGTCCGGAGCTATATTGGGGTCTCATCATTCATGGGTATATGACACCGCCTCTACTTTCCTGTTTATTGGATCGTGAAGTTATGGCTAGCATTTGCAATTGAACAGTCAAGCCATCATATTAAACAGGATAAATCAGAAACATCTACCACTATTTCACTTACCTAGAAGTGGAGTTGCTTTCTTCTGCATAGGGTGTCTGCCAATTCAGAGGCAGATTCTTTCATTAGATGTGGAACTATTTCAGGACCTATACTGGAGTTCACCAACCTCCTGAGTATCCAGTTTCTTTCTTTGGTCTGGGGCTTTCTGTTTCGGGTAGAGTTGTTCTTTTTTTATTTTTTTCATTTTGATTTCTTTTTTTTCATTCTGTTGGAAGAAAGCATTATCTTTTCTCTCGTATATCTTTTCTATTCTAATAAATTTGTTATTCATAAAAAAAGCCATTGCACCTACACTTAGTAACTTTTTGACAAAGTGACGAAAAAGCCCAGCAGTTAAGCTCATAAGGTCAGTTGCCATTGTGGACCAGTATGCATGTTGAGGAATTCATAGTCATAATAGGTGCCATAAATTGGTGGCAGAACATGAAGAGGGGAGCAGGGGCTGGGTTGGAAACTTGGAATGGAGAATCTTATAAGCCATGTTGTTTAACTTGACCAAAACACAAAAGGGGGAGAACCTTATCCCATATATGATATATAAGCAACTCAACCTCTATCAACAAGGAGTATTAGTAGATGTTAGGTTGGCTCAAATTCCTATTGTGATTAGGTTTTTATTATAGAGTTGTATCTTATTCGGTAATTTCTTAGTAGGCAAGTCTTGGTTTCAAGGAAAGAAAGTACTTGTTAGACAAGTATTGGGCTCTAAGAAATTGTAATCCTAGTCCACCAAGGAATTGGATTTTGGGCTCTATAAATAGTTACCTATGTTATAGGTTGAGAGGAGTGAGAAGAAAAGAGGCAACACTCTCATTGTTTTTGAGAGGACACTTAGAGAGAGAATTTTTGTTCAGAATTTGTGATTTCCTTTTGAGTGAGATTGGGTGTACAAGGGTTAAGGGTTGAGAGTTGAACGTACTATTGATACAATTCTTCAACTTGTATTGTTACAATCTATATAGTGAAATCAGACTCTCTGTGGATGTAGGCTTGTTTTGCTGAACCACATATAATTCTTGGTGTGTTCTTGCAAATTTCTTCGTGCTTGTTTACTTATCATTACATCATAATATTTGGTGGTTCATAATTGGGGCTTATTTCTCAACAGTAGATATTATACAGCCTTTATCATATTTGTAGAAACCTTACAGCAGAAACTATAAGGCTAATGTCTTTTACTTTTTCCCTTTTTCTAATCCACTAATTTCTCAAAAAAAAAACTACAAGGCTAATGCTTGAACAGACAATAAAGCATTCTCTATCTAGGATCTACAATAAAATACCTTCGTAGCTGAAAAAGTCCATGTACGTCCAGGGGTTACATTCCAAAGTGATTCTGTTTTAACTATATTGGTCGAGTTAACAGCAAAAAAGAGGTTCACGGGATCAGTTTATATATAGAAAAACATATACTGTAATGATCGTCAAGTACTGAATGATACTTCAAAAGGCATTTCAAACAGTATATATATAAATAAGGAAGATTTACAGATTTAGAACATTACACTTGAATGCTTAAAACCCATTAGGTGCACTAACCTCAATTTGACAATGGCACCGAGAGCACGAAGGCCACGAATGTACAGATCAATTGGGCGAGCACCAATATCACACCCACCAGGTAACGCCACCACCGCCTCGCCGAACCGAGCTAGCAACGGCCCAATAACGAAAAATCCACCTCTAATTTTCCCAATTTCATCCGAACAAGGCTCCACAGACCGAACCCCATTAGTGTTAACCAATATTTCACCATCAAATTCATTAATTTCAGCCCCTAAAGAGCCCAAAATCGACAGCATCGTTCGAGTATCAGAAAGATTCGGCACATTCCGAAGCTTGGAAGTGCCCGAGCAACAAAGGGTCGCTGCGAGTATCGATAAAGCGGAGTTCTTTGAGCCGCTAATGACGACGTGACCGGAGAGTTTGGAGCCGCCATTTATGATGAGTTTAGGGTCTAGGGTTTGGGGGTAGTGAAGATGAGAGAGAGAATTGGTAGGGTTTTCCAGACAGTGGGTATGGAGTTTTGGAGGGTTTGAAGAAGAGAGAGGGTGGTTTGATGAGTTGAAAGTTGAAGCCATCGAAGGACGAGATGAGTGCCGTCAATTTCGGAGGTATTGGCAAATTTAAAGTTCCTATAACAAAATGACAGGAATCAACCCTACCTGGTTGTTCATCGGAAGAAATCGTCTCCCTTCTTCCCGCGTCCATTTTTTCTCCAGTTTGTCATTAAATTATTATTTACTTTCCTTATTTGTATTTTACCATATTGAAAATGATATACGTATATGGTATTAAAAATTTGAAAAGGGCCTATACTTAAATTTTTTTTTTTTTTTTGAGACGATTTGAATTTGAAATTCAAAACAAAAATATTCAAAATCCCCTCTTTCTAAAATCTCCAAAATATCAAAAATAGCTCCATAGGCGATTCTCATTAGGGTCGTATCTTCAACACACTTGTATGAAGAATGAGAAAAAGCTAAGAGAGTGTCTGGCTCCTCAAATTCTCAAAAGAAAAGTTCTGTTAGTTCTTCGAAGGCAAGGAACGAATAGATCACTCTCAGCCATTCGAGCCTTTTCGTTAACTTTTCAACGACGAAGGTAGTGACGCTCAGGCCATTCACCTCAAGAGTTTCTTCTCCGATCCCTTTCATTTTCCTCCTGATCAGATCTCTCGCTTCAATTTTCTCCGAGGTCCCCCTCCTCTCTCTCTCTCTCTCTCTCTCTCTCTCTCTCTCTCTATATATATATATATATATATATATATATATATAAATTGAAACTATTTGCATCCCTTGATTTTTGTTTTCCCCAAAATTATTTTGATTTTGTCCAGCCAGTTTTTGATTCCTTGGTGTTTAGTTTTTAGTCTCTGGTTGATTGGTGAGAAAATGTAAGAAAGATTAAGAGGAAAAGAAAAATCAATTGTCAATCATAGTTCTTATATGACAACTTATGATATTCTTACTATTTATTTGGGCTTATTTCCTCTATGCTCTATATGTTGTGAATATGACTTTTGTTGTTGAAATTGGGATTTGTCACCTACTGGTATTTTCATGCTTATTTTGATGTTTACCTGGTGGTATTTTCATAGGCTATGTTCTCTTTTTATGCTTCTTCTAAGGGTCGTATTATGCCCTTTAGTAGTTTTATTTGGTTCAAAGTGCATTATCAACAACTTTATAGCATTGTTCATGAATTTGTATTATTTGTACTCTTTCCAAACCTTGATTTCATAAATTATCTATTTGAATGATTTTGGAGCAGTTTGTACACAATGGTGTTTGTTTTGTTGTTGTTTTTGTCGATTGATCTGAGTTTTATGAATTATTTTCTAAAACTGAATTTAGTTTACTAGAATGTATTGTATCAATATTATGATATGATGTTGAATTTTATTATATGAAATCTGGATCTCAGCGACATGTTGCATGTATTGCCAACGAAATCTTGGTATACTCTAGTTAAGTATACTTCTCTGTATATGTTTTAGTCAAGTCCATTCTTAATACTCGATAGATTAAGAAAAATTATAAGAAAACTGTTTTAATCGATAGTATGAAAATTTTCCTTATCTAAAAATAGGTAAGTGTGATCCAAGGGTTACGGATAAATGTTAATAAATTGTGGTTGCAATTATACACTCTGCATGTTCATAGTCATACTAACAGGTGTATACCTATATCATTTTTATTTTTTTTATTATTTCTTTGAGTTATATATAGGTGAGAAAAGTGGATTGTTAAAGATAAGGACTAAAGGACTATTGTAATGAAAAATAGGAATACTCCAAGGTGAAAATTGTACATGACAGGACAGGGTATGATATTAATTTAATGTAAGAGACATAAGTTATCTTTGTCTTTGCAGTCCTCTTATGTTGTTCATACTTGTTATCTTCATGTTTGTGGACATTCACGGTGAGTAGGATAGAGTACTTTCAATTACTCTTACATCTTCCAAATCTTTTTTCTTCAAGATTACTATGAAAAATTATATATATATATATATATATATATATATATATCCATTGCAGAAATAGAAAAATCCTATAAACTAATACATATCAAGGATTATCCATTAATTTTTCATAGTAATCTTGAAGAAAAAAGATTTGGAAGATGTAAGAGTATATATATACACTTTCAAGTTTCATTGAAAATAGTAATATACCATAACACTCTTTATTTTAATTAATTAATTTATTTTTATTTTTTGTTTGGGGTTTGGATGGGGGAGCTAATTAGTCTTCATTTGCATTTATTTTCCCACATTCCCTCTCTCAAGGAAAAGTTGACAGTTACTTGAATTCATCACTTCTCCTGTTGGTTTATTCCCACTATATATATATATTCAGCTAATATATATTGATTGGTTTAATTCCATATATGTTCGTCTTTTGGAGGTGTGATAGCTCAGATTCTGATACAAGTGATTATTCAGACTCACCAGCAAAGGAGAAGAGGAGGAGGAGGAGGAGGAGGAGGAGGAGAGCGGGCACCGAGGAATGTCTTTGTGAACTGCACTGTGCATGAGATTTTTATTGCTCTACTATGAAAAAGCTCATAAATTTCTTTTCTTCACTACCAAAGAAACATAGGTTTATTTTCTAAGTTTGTGATATACTACCCTTAAGCATTTGAAATGCTAGGTTTTATTTGTATATACAGATTTTGATATAGGTTAGAAGAATCTGAAGAAAAAACAGAGTAAATTCTTCTTTATTATGAGTTCTAGCTATCATTAATGATTGGGATTTGAATTGGGTTGAATTAGCACCAAATGTAGTAGTCTGCAGATCAAGGAGCCGTTCAATCTGTGGTCTACATGGGTAAAATCTTCCCAATAGTTACTTATAAAAAAAAAAGCCTTCCCTATGATTATGTTCCTTTATGGGGCTGATTGTACCTGTAATGTTATTTAAACAACTTATTTTTTTGTTTATCCTTAGGCTCGGTAGTCCTAATATGTGCATGAATGACTATATGCTTATATATAATTGGATTGTATTTGGTGTGCATGATAACAGTGTGAAGGTGTACCTCAAGATCTACAAGGGATGGTCTTACTTGTGGTCAATGTTGCTTCCAAGAGGAAGGTTCTTGCATCTTCAAATTTTTTTTGGGTACTACAAGATTGCAAAGTTTTCATTTCCTTGTATATATATGTTAAGAAGGATAGGAATTTTGTACGTTGAATTCTTTAATGAATATAAAAGAAGTTTGAGATTTATTTCTTTGTGATAGGTCCTTTTTTTTAATGCCTTGAACACTTTTTTTCTTTGTTTAGCATCATGTTGTTTGTTAAAACTTTGTATGTATGACTTTGGGTGGAGTTCTGGTTGTGTATTGGTGGAATAGGGACCTTGGATGAGTAATGTTGGTGGACAATCCTAATTAAAACAAGCATTTTCTTTTATTTATTTTTTTTTTGAAAAACATTTTCTTTCACTTGAAAACATTTTTAAAAGCCAAACACCAGAAGAAAATATTTTTAGAATGACTACCAGACATTGAAAAAAGAAAAAAATGAAAACATTTAACAGTAAAAATTTCTATATATAAAAATACATGATATATGTAAATGCAAATTCATTTTTGAAACATATACAGAACACCCCCACATATATACAAAATACATGGACATAAATATAAAACACAAGCAAATATGTGACAGTGAAGTGGATCAATAGAATATAACATTTCCAAATATGTAATTTGTAATTGTGAATATACATGGTATCTCATATTAAGTGTCAATAACTAAATAAACCTAATATTCCATTTCATTTGATTACAAATCCCAATTGCGCAAATTAAGTGTCAATAACAAAATAAACCTAATATCCCATTTCATTTGACTACAAATCCCAATTGCGCAAAGCAAGTGTCAATGATCAAGTTAAGAATAACATTCCATTTTATTTGACTACATATCTCAATTTCTCATATCAAATGTCAAGGACCGAGTTAAGGCTAAGTCCCATTTTATTCGACTACATATCCCAATTTCTTATATCAAGTGTCAAGGACCGAGTTAAGACTAACATTCCATTTTATTTTAAGGCAAATTACACTTATCTCCCCTCTAGATTGGCTTTATTACAGTTACCTCCCTTTTAGTTTGGCATATTACACTTACCCCCTCTCACTAACTGATGTTAACGGTTGTTAACAAAAAATGTAAAATTACCTTTATGCCATTTACACTTACCTCCCCTTAAGATTGGCTTATTATACTCACCATCTTGTGTTTTGGAATATTACACTTACCCCGCCCTCTAATTTGTATGTTTGTAACAAATACCCTCTTATCGTCAGCAATACTAACTGTTAATGATGGTCAATGATGGCGTGGCCAAATTTGTGTGTAGAAATTTGTACACATAAATTTCATGTCCGAAAATCTATGAACGAAAATGAGTAACAAACAATCGATTTTAGAAAATGGGTACAATTCTCTATGGTCGATTCTTTTACAACAAATAATCTTCATCTGATTCAATTTCCTTGATGTTCGGTACAAGGGCTTCAAAAGCTTGTTCTTGAATCGATTGTGACGATCTTTTTTCAAAACTTCAGGATTGAGGAAGGCTTAACTGGATTTCCGATTGAGGGCCGATAGAGCTCGATCTCAAACGGTGGATTGAAGGTCTTCGAAGAAAAATGACACTTGTGTGGCGTGCTTGATGTTCTTCATCTTCAAAACTTCGAGGGTCGAAGGTCTTTGAAGTAGAACAACACTTGTGTGGCGTGCTTGATGTTTTTCATTTTCAAAACTTCGAGTGTTGGTTGAGGCAGAGGTTCGGCAGAGCTTTTGTGTTCTCTTGAACTCTTTGTGTCTGTATGTCTCCTCGAATGTGTAGGGTGACCTTGTATTTATAGGCCAAAGGGTGGGAGTTTAATTTGGTAACTCCCCATTAATTGGGCCAATGTAGTAACCCTTGTGGACGGGTGTGAGTGGGCGGATCCAAAGATAGACATTGGGCTGAGCTACCACACTGACAAGGTGCTCAATCTCACATCGTCTGGGTGTGGAAAATGGGATGTGCTTATATGTAGTATGTTCTCTTCAAATGGTATGAGGCCTTTTGGGGTAAAACCCAAGAGCAAAATCGTGCGAGCTCAGGCCCAAAGCGGACAATATCATACCATGTGTTGGAGCGGGGTATTATAGTTGGTATCAGAGCCTAAACCCAGCTGGAAGTGTGCCGACGAGGGCGTCGGGCCTCGTAGGGGGGTGGATTGTAGTAACCCTTGTGGACGGGTGTGAGTGGGCGGATCCAAAGATAGACACTGGGCTGAGCTACCACACTGACAGGGTACAGGGTGCTCAATCCCACATCGCCTGGGTGTGAAAAAGGGGATGTGCTTATATGTAGTATGTTCTCTTCAAATGGTATGAGGCCTTTTGGGGTAAAACCCAAGAGCAAAATCGTGCGGGCTCAGGCCCAAAGCGGACAATATCATACCATGTGTTGGAGCGGGGTATTACAGCCAACTTCCATGAATAAAAAAATTTTGTCTCCTTTTATATGGAAATAAATTTGAATTGTCACATATCTTTCTAAAGGCCTGAACCTTCAGGATTTTGCCACGTGTCCGTCGAATGGGACCTGCAGTTATGGAATTTAATTGACCAAGAATGTTTGACTTCTTCACCGAACGGACGGTGATTAGACCATCACAAAATTTATACGTCTACAGAGTAATTTTACATTTTTCATTAACAACCGTTAACATCGGTTAGTGAGAGGATGGGGGGGGGGCAAGTGTAATATGCTAAACTAGAAGGGATGTAACTGTAATAAAGCCACTCTAGAGGGAAGGTATGTGTAATTTGCCCTAAAATAAAATGGGATGTTAGTCTTAACTCGGTCCTTCACATTTGATATGAGAAATTGGGATATGTAGTCAAATAAAATGGGACGTTAGCCTTAATTCGATCCTTGACATTTGATATGAGAAATTGAGATTTATAGTTAAAAAAAATGGGATGTTAGCCTTAACTCAATCATTGACATTTGAAATGAGAAATTGAGATTTGTAGTGAAAAAAAAATGGGACGTCAATAGTCAAGGACTGAGTTAAGGCTAACATCCCATGTTTTTTCACTACAAATCCCAATTTCTCATATCAAATGTCAAGGATTGAGTTAAGGCTAACATCCTATTTTTTTCACTACAGATTCTAATTTCTCATATCAAGTGTCAAGAACTGAGATAAGAATAACATCCCATTTTTTTCAATTACAAATCTCAATTTCTTATATCAACTGTCAAGAACTGAGTTAAGGCTAACATCCCATATTTTTCACTACAAATCTCAATTTCTCATATCAAATGTCAAATGACTGAGTTAAGGCTAACATCCCATTTTTTTCACTATAAATCTTAATTTCTCATATAAAATGTAAAGAACTGACTTAAGGATAACGTCCAATTTGTCTACAAATGTCAATTTTTCAGATCAAGTGTCAAGGCTAACATTTATTTTCGTATTGTCTTAATTAAAATAAATTGGTTGATATTATAATTCCTCTTTATAGTTGTCATAAATTATTTATTAGAAAATTATATATATATATATATATATATATATATATATATATATATATATTGGGATCAATTGTAGACTTACTTATAATGAATTTAAAATTGTGTGAACGATTGCGTAAAGCAAACATTCCATTTTATTTCACTAAAAATTCAAATATTTCACATTAAGTGTCAAAGAATAAGAAAATGAAACATCCCAATTTAATTTTAAAAGAGTCCCAATATCACAAAATAAGCGTCAATAATTGAGTTAAATGAACATCACATGTTATTTTTCCTATATAGTTCTAACTGTGAGTTACACTGTGAGGAAATGATTGCGAAAGTTTAATAAAAATACATTTTATTTTACTACAAATCCCAATTTCTCATATTAGTTGTTAAGAACTGACTTAATGTTAACATCCCATTTTATTTTACTACAGATCCCAATTTCTCATATCATGTGTCAAGGACTAAGTTAAGGGTAACATCTCATTTTATTTCACTACAAATTCCATTTTCTCATAGCAAGTGTTAGTGACTGAGTTAAGTTAACATCCTATTTTATTGGACTACAACTCCCAATTTCTCATATCAAATGTCAAGAACCGATTTAAGGCTAACATCACATTTTTTTTTATTACAGATCTCAATTTCTCATATCAAGTGTCAAAGATTGTGTTAAGACTAATATCCATTTTATGTGACTACAAATTTTAATTTCTCATATTAAGTGTCAATCACCGAGTCAAGATGAACATCCCATTTTATTAGACTACAAATTCTAATTTCTCATACTATACAAACACCATTGTGTCTATCTTAGAACATCAAGTAGAATGAAAATAAAATTTAAAGAATCTCTCTATTTTTTTCTTTGTCTATTTTATTTGTGTTTACTTTAGTAAGACATTAATATCTTTTGAAAGCATGAAATATGAACTAGTATTTATCTTCGAGTAATTTTAGTTAGAATAAGTTTGAGTTCTCAGATGTCACTGAGATTCACAGAGCCTATATAATTGTTAAACATCGATTCAGCTGGAACATTGTAATACAAAAATATCTGCTACTTATAAGTGGATTCAATTTTGAAATTGAGGTTAATTATGTAATGAAGATTAATCTTTCATTCATACTTATCATTTCCTAAATCATGGCTACAACTTTTTTCATATTCTAAACAAATGGAATCAAATTAAAAGAACATGGTTCATAGATTTTATCCAGATGGATGAGAGATTACATTCATAACTTTGTCCATCATGAAGCAAGCATGCGTCCACAGCGAAGATCCAACGAAAGTTTCACTATGAGAAATGAGGAATATTACAAGTTTCAACTCCCAAGCTAGTATTTGAAGTGTTAAGTAGTCATGTATTACGATAGGAACCCCCACTCTCTGGCAAATACAGCCCTTTTTGTCATTTCTTCGCATGTACCTGGAGTAGCATTCAAGTAAAGCCCATTGGTTCTTTTGCTTTATTAATTGCTCCTGCACAAAATAATATATGCCTGCTTTACATATATGGTCCCAACATAAAAACATGTACAACCAATATCACTCATCTCCTATTCCACTTATACACAACAAGACTCCACCCAAAGCCATCTATATCCACACCAAGCTTTATACAAACAACATGATGCTAATAAAAAAAGAAAAAAGAAAAGTTTAGTACACATAAAGGATGTCATTTTCATCAGAAAAAAGAAACGGTATGATTCACATGATAGTTAAAAGGATGATAAAATAGACTATAGAGAATTTAATAGAACATTATTTGCCTATTGGGATTAATAAAAGCCCAATCATATATTGTATCTTGCAAATAATACATAAAACAAAGATAGAAGGATGATATCAAATTTCTATAGATTTAGTTTGGTTGCTATTTTCTCACTCCAATTATATATGGGAGTTGAAAATCATCTAGAATTGTACTAACTTACAGTCCCCTTTAATGCCACATCCAGGTCTGCATCATCAAATATTATACCATATAATCTGTGTAATACGAAAGGCTTATGAATATTCAAGATATGGCAGATCCAAATGGATCAATAGAGAAAACTAACAATCAAATTTTATTTCTTTATTAGAAATTGGAACTAGTTTGATCCATGTAATCGATATTAACTTCTGAATTTATATCACAAACATAATAGGAAAATTCTGAAATAGAGAATATGAAAAGCTATATATAAACCAGTTAAATTCTCATAACCGTGTTTCAAACATCAAAATGGAAAAAGATGATGGCACATGTGTATTTACTATTCTAATCTTGATCAATCTAGAAATTTAAGCAAAAATATGGTATTGTGTCAAATATATATAGAAGATGAGAAATAAATGGACATGAGTGGAAACATCTCATCTCTCTTATGGAACCAAGAGTTCAATCAAAGTAAAAGTAAATTCAAGTTTTTATTGTCAATTACTATTTTATTATCAATCCCAACAAAAATAATGACACGGTATTTTTAAATTCAAAAATTAATATCAACCACTTTATATCGGCAAAAGAAATCATCGTAACTATAGGTTAGACTTTAAAAGAACCAATAACCACTAAAAAAAGCTTTGCCATCTATCTGCACTAAACTATAACCACTAAAAGTTTTGGTATCTATATGTACCAGTTTCTTGCAAGGCTACATGAACTATTGTAATTCCATTTGCACATAGTCCTTATGAATCTAAAATTAGTTTCGGTCTTGGATTATCTTGGAACTAAGCTTTCTTTCTAAACCAAGACTGTCGAGATGTTTCAACATGGAGCATGAGAGAGGTAACTATAAGAAAGGCAAGTTAATTTAAAAATACCAAATATCTCATTAGCATGCAACAAATGGAGTATAAGTTGATATGTGTATTCATATATATACAAATGGTCAAAATTCATTTCATAAACCATGTAATTGAAATTTCTGCATCATTTATCAAGTTTATGTTGATGATAGAATTAATCCAAGTAACTTTCTTAATAATAATTAGGAAAGCTAATTGCCAAATTCTACTTGTAATGTACACTTCCATACATCTCTCTTGGATCATATACTTCATTCATTATCAAAAAAGAAAAAGAAAATAAATAAACAAACTAAGTAGGTTAAGACAATAAATTCAAAACTATAAATTAAGACATTAGTTCTAATTTATTCATGTCTCTGATTACACAAAATGCCTCAAATAATCTAGAAACCCAACACATTAATAGTTAAAGTAGAATGTGGAGTAGGTTTCAATTCATATTACACAAAAACAAAGGTATGTAAAAATATCAAACTAAGATAATAGCTTACGTGACTCTAAAGTTATATGAAATTTTCTATTGACACTCCTGATTAGTTTATCTCCAATCCCTTATTATGTTTAGTACCCTAACATGATAAGAGAACTTCAATAATGGAATTCATTCAAATTGAGATAAGGCCCAACTGAAAGTCATGACTCAAAAATTAAGATTAGAGGAGAAATCCATACTACAAGATGAAGGGACACATTGAGCACACTGGTAGTATATAAAAATACTCAACAGAAATTTTTTTATCCATTACCAAAACGATTAAAGATACATGTTCTTTATTTTATAAAGATTTGTTTTCATTTCAAGATTAAATCTTGAAATTAAATTACAAATACTCTAAGTACTAAAAGTTCAAAACATACAAGAGTATTTGTAGAGTTTTAACCTAGAAAAGGTTAAAACTCATGATTCAAATATAAAGAATAGAGGAGAAAATCCTACCACGTGATGGAGGGAGACACTGAGCCAAGTTTTGAATAATCGCTTGTTCCTCTCGAGGTCTGGATCTCACAGAGAGCTTCTTCTTCTTCTGTAGACGCTGATGTTGAGGATACAGAAGCAGAATCGGGTATGATTTAGGGTTTTTGATTGTACTTATGGGTATTGTTCATTAGGGCTTTGACCATAGAATGAATCGGTATTGTTTATCAGAATAATGTTCGTTACGAACCAAAGACGGTAACAAAATCAAAGAATAAGAGAAAAAATGATGAAAAACTAGAGAGGGTTACATCGATCGAAGGAGAGACAACAAAAAGGGATGAAATTCAACAGAGGGTTAGGGCTTTACGATGGAAGGGAAGACCATCTCTGTAAAAGTTCTGTTTGAAATTTTTTTAACTTTAATGTAATAAAAGAAATTTTTTTTAGGAGAATTGTAAATGGTATATTTTATAAGTATAAATGGTTTATTTTTTTGTAAATGGTATATTTTTGTGTACAAAAATTATCCGTATATAGTATTCAGAGAAACAAATACGTTATAGTACATAATTTTTACATATATAAACACTTGTCAAGATCTGGTTTAGTAATAAATGTGGCTTATTCACAGACGCACGATCAACAAATGGAGGAAAAATGGCAGCGGCAAAAATGGAGACAATTTGTGTCTGTTGTTTATTAGCCGAACACTTATTATTTTAGCAGAGAAAGATATACTGTGTGTGAAGTCTCTGAATCCTGTGTTTGCTCAGATGGTACTACATCGAGTCTCAGTTTGATTTAAGCAATATTGTGAAATAAGATATTTTTTCTTGATAAACTGAAAATTATGCATAAAGTTAATTTTAAGCGTTAGAAATTTTAAGTGGCGAATGTATTAATTTAAAAAATTGTTTAATACTATCTTAATTTTAAACGTTGAATTTATTAAGATTGTTCACTAAATATAAAAGCTAAAATGTAAAAATTATAGAGATTACATTGTTGCAATCCATATCTTTACTTGTAACATTTTTATAAAAGTTATATATATATATAGTGTAAAAGCATTAATACAACAACTAATTACACTCAAACATAATTTTTCATCGAAATTAGTCTAAATTGTATTTCACAAATTTTTTTTGGAGCTATGTTGTTATTTATAAATGAGTCTCTTCCCTTCATCTTGTCAGTATTTTGCTTTCGTAGTATTTTTTTGTTAATTTTATATTCATCTCTCATATTTGATAATTTAAAAAAAATTAAATTATTTTATAATATTATTTTTCTGCTCTATTTTTGTTGAATTATTGTTGTTATTGTTCAATATTTTGATTTGTGATTTAATAGATTTATATAAAATGTACTTCATAATATATATATATATATATATACACTACTATTAAAAGTACAAATGGGTTTTTTTGTTTCAGTACACTATTTCTTTTATTTTTAAATTAAAAAAAATACAATTACCTAAAGCAAAACCCTTTCCTTTTTTATTTTGAAATTAAAAAAATAGAATTAGTCAAGCAAAACCCTTTCTTTTTATTTCTAAATTTTAAAAAGCAAAACTCTTTCCTTTTTTATTTTTAAATTAAAAAAAATAGAATTACCCAAGCAAAACTCTTTTCTTTTTATTTCTAAATTTAAAAAAATAGAATTATAACCCGCAAAATCCAAAACACCTAAAATCACTCTTACTCTCGGCTACGGCTCTCCAAAAATAGAATTACCCATGCAAAATTATTTCCCAAGCAACACGGTTCTCAGCGCGGCTCTCAGCCTCCTTTCAGATCTCATCAACAACTATTAGATTCGGTTTCGTCTCGGCTTACATGTGAATTCTTTTCTTTATCTTTTTTTCTACTCATTGTTTGCTATTAGCTTTTGAAATCAAAATTTTTTAATAAAAAATTACGTCTGTAATGAGTCATACTACTATTAAAAGTACAAAGGGGTTTTTTAGTTTCAGTACACTATTTTTTTTTTAAATTAAAAAAAAATAGAATTACCTAGAGCAAAACCCTTTCCTTTTTTATTTTGAAATTAAAAAAATAAAATTACCCAAGCAAAACCCTTTCTTTTTATTTCTAAATTTAAAAAAGCAATACCCTTTCCTTTTTTATTTTTAAATTAAAAAAATAGAATTACCCAAGCAAAACCCTTTCTTTTTATTTCTAAATTTTAAAAAATAGAATTATAACCCGCAAAACCCTAAACACCTAAAATCACTCTTCCCTTTCCTTTTTTATTTTTAAATTAAAAAATAGAATTACCCAAGCAAAACCCTAAACACCTAAAATCACTCTTCCTCTTGGCTACAACTCTCCAAAAATAGAATTACCCATGCAAAACCCTTTCCCAAGCAACACGACTCTCAGCCTCCTTTCGGATCTCATCAACAACCATTTGATTCAGTTTCGTCTCGGCTTACATGTGAGTTCTTTTCTTTGGCTTTTTTTTTCTACTCATTGTTTGCTATTAGCTTTTGAAATCAAAATTTTTTAATAAAAAATTACGTCTGTAAGGAGTTTGTTATCGAATTGAATATCTGATTAATAAATCGAACATAAATTTAATCATAAATAATCATTTGATTTGATCAGACGGTAAGAATCCAATCCATTTAATATGTGAGGTCACTTTCTGAATAATTGTAATATATACCAAACAGTAAGCAACAACCAGCGTAAACACATTATTTATGGCTACTTTTTTTTTTAGAAGGTTACTTATGGGTGCTTTGATTTCTATTCATGCACGTGCCATCCCTATTATTGAAAATGAAAGAATCGTTTATGTTTTACTGTTTTTCATAAGCTTAGAGTTCTAATTTGGTGGTACCAATTTCACTTGGGCAAATTTAAAGAACTATAACTAATTAGTGGTGAAAGGGTTTTGGTCTTGATTCAAACTTTTAGGACAAATAAAACCAATTTGGATGGTTGGTTGTATTATCTGTGTAGTTCGAAGATTATGTATCTCCTTATGTGTTCATCAATATATAATCCTAATGCAAAGCTAGAGGGTTCATGATTTATTTCTTTTAATTGTAAACATAAGTTTATAATTTTTTTTGTTATTTTCAAAGTAGTTAAACTTGTGTTACTGCTCTTTGCCCTCTATTTTTGGACTTTTGAATTTGTGGCAAGACAATGAAGTTTTATATAATATGCATCTCTTTGCCCTCTGTTTTTTGACTTTTGATGCAATTGCTATAAGTTTTTGTTTTATAATAATTTTCGTTGATATATAATATGCATATCTTTGCCCTTTATTTTTTAACTTTTGATGCAACTGCTAGAAGTTTTTGTTTTATAATAATTTTCATTTATATATAATATACATCTATTTGCCCTCTGTTTTTTGACTTTTGATGCAACTGCTAGAAGTAAAGAATTTTGTATTTATTAAATTAGTTCAGTTGGGATTTAAATTTTATATATATACACACACATTATACGAGATCAATATAGTTCTCTATTAATTTATTTTGTAGTTTCTTTAGTAAAGATTGATGTGGATAAATAAGGATAATATGAACTTCATAAATGGCAAAATCTATTCTTTTAATGGAATTATTATTATTTTATTCTTTTTTTTTTCCATTTTTTGGACATTTAAATTTGTGGCAAGACAATGAAGTTTTATATAATATGCATCTCTTTGCCCTCTGTTTTTTGACTTTTGATGCAATTGCTATAAGTTTTTATTTTATAATAATTTTTGTTTATATATAATATGCATATCTTTGCCTTTTGTTTTTTAACTTTTGATGCAACTACTAGAAGTTTTTGTTTTATAATAATTTTCATTTATATATAATATGCATCTATTTGACCTCTGTTTTTTGACTTTTGATGCAACGGCTAGAAGTAAAGAATTTTTTAGTTATTAAATTAGTTCAGTTGGGATTTAAATTTTATATATATACACACACATTATATTAGATCAATATAGTTCTCTATTAATTTATTTTGTAGTTTCTTTAGTAAAGATTGATGTGGATAAATAAGGATAATATGAACTTCATAAATGGCAAAATCTATTCTTTTAATGGAATTATTATTATTTTATTCTTTTCTTTTTCCATTTTTTGTGCAAGTATTCTGATTGGGTTTTCAAATTTGAATAGAAAAAAATTATAGGCTAAAAAAATTTGACAGAATACTTTTATCATATGATATGACTGAGAATGAAAAAAAATTAATTATGGGAGTATAAAATTTTAGCCATATATATGAAAGTTGATGTAAATATGGATGTGGATTATATTTTGTAATTTAGTGGAATATTGTGATTCAAATTCAACCCTAACAAAAACTCTTTTTTATTTCAGAAAAAAAATAAAAACAATACTATAAATATTACTTTTATAAATTTTCTAATTCTATTTATTCTCTCTTACATTTCATTCCTAATGAAAAAATAAAACTATAGGTTTGCTTTCTTTTAACTATTTACTCTCCTTATATATATTTTCTCTTACATTTAAATCTATAAGTTTAATTTTTACTCTCACTAGATGCTTTGAGAATCGTTATTGAAGTATATCATGCATTCAACATAGCTAAGAAGAACAATAGAGGGACATCAAAATTGTGATACATCATTATAATGGATATGAGGTACATCATTACAACACTACATAAATGCTCATAATTACCATTATAAATTATTGAACTAATTATTTTTTATAATAGTTCGAAAACAATTACTTTGACATTGTAGGACGATCTTGCTGAGAATGAATGAAATTTGATAATGAAGCTAATAAACGAAAGATCTATTATCATTGTTACACATTTGTCAATCAACACATTTAAAGGTAACTTATCACACAACATTCAGATTATTCACTTTATACTTTTTATTATATCTAAATGAACATAAAATAAAAAATAATGTTATATTTTAGATTTGGGTCTTCAAACACAACTGGTATCTACATTAGAAATTAACATGAAAATTGAAAGAGTCAAAACATTACGACATTAGTTGGTTGTTTATTTCTTCTTACTTACATTAGGTTTTAATTCTTTATTTTACTTAAAGAATATCATGACTAGTAGGACATGGTTGGTCAAAGCTAATCCACTATCAATAGTTAAAGAGTCAAGCAAAAAATAAACAAAAATTATAACTTTCTTTGTTCATGAAACCCACAATAAGGTCTAATTATTGATTGTGTCTATGTATTTGTACATATCAACAACATATTGTTCCAATAATTTATTATGCTTTGGCAGGTTTGAAGAAAATGTAAATCACAAAGACATAGATGCTCTCATTTCAAGTTCAAAATATCAATTATTCGAAAAGGTTGTAAAACTTCTACTCGAAGACATAATTGGAAAATCCACAATGGCTTTCAAGGTATTAAATTATTATTATTTTTATATATTCATTTTATTTTTCTTTATTATATCACATGATTATAATTAATTTATGTTAAAAAAATATATTTTATCACTCAATTTGCAGAAAACACATTACTTTTTTGAAGCAACAATTATAGAAATTAAAAATGCATCTGAATCATGGTACAATGCATGTAAGCAACGCAAGAAGAAAGTTGAAGTACAAAAAGATGGACTCAGTTGAACTAATTGCAAAACAAAAGATGCTAAATGCTTTCAAAAGTATTATTATATCTTTAAACATTTTTTTTAAAAAAAAAATTACAATATAACAAATATGTCATTCTTTATTTTTATGTATCAATAAAGTATACTGCTCATTTATGCAAATATATGATGCAATTTTGAGTCAAAGATATAACAAATAATACATATCTAATAATATTTGATGATTCTCAATCATTAATAAATTTTTCACTAGATGAGCTAATACAGTTAAAAAGTCAGCTAATACTTTTTTCCTCACTCATAAAATGTATGGATAAAACAATTAATCGAAATGTATCAATATTACTAAAATAAATTTGTTCTTTTTGTAGGATAAGGAGATGAATGAATTTTACTACAAAGTGACAAGTTGTAGAGGAAAATCGTTTCTTTTTATGATCAAGATAGACAACAGTAAAAATGACATACTCAAAAATAGTATTGTATTGACAGTTATCAAAGAAGTTTCACTTGAGAATGATTTATTTAAATAAGAAATCAGAAATATAAAAATGATAAAGTGTTGAGAATTTCTAAAATAATAGTAATCGATTGTTTAAGAATGATTAGAATTATACTTTTTGATTTCTTATAGTTTAGAGTTAATTTTTTCCATGTGAATAATAGTTAACTTATAATTTTTTTTTTCAACAAGTGAGTTTATATTAATAAAAATAGTTTTGGGTGTTTTAATTAATGTGTTTGGTTGTGTTATAATATTTTTGAATGTTTTGAGTGTTATAATAAAATTTTAATTTATTTTTTATCCACGTGCATCGCACGTGCTTTAAACTAGTATATATATATATAACACCCAAAACATTCAAAATTATTATAACACATCCAAACACATTAATTAAAACACTCAAAACTATTTTCATTATGTAACCTTGGTAATATAAACTCACTTGTTGAAAAAAATAATATAAGTTAATTATTATTCACATGGAATGAATTAAGTATAAACTATAAGAAATCAAAAGGTATAATTCTAAACATTCTTAAACAATCTATTACTATTATTTTGGAAATACTCAACACTTTATCCTTTTTATATTTCTGAGTTTTCTTCAAATAAATCATTCTCAAGTGAAACTTCTTTGATAGCTATCATCACAAAACTATTTTTGACTACGTCATTGTTACTGTTATCTATCTTGATCATAAAAAGAAACGATTTTCCTTTGCAACTTGTCACTTTGTCGTAAAATTCATTCATCTCCTCGTCCTACAAAAAGAACAAATTTATTTTAGTAATATTGATACATTTCAAATGATTTGTTTTATCCATAAATTTATGAGCGAGGAAAAAAGTATTACCTGATTTTTTAACTTATTAGCTCATCTAGTGAACAATTTATTAATGATTGAGAATCATCAAATATTGTTAGATATGCATTCTTTGTTATATCTTTGAGTCGAAATTGCATCATAAATCTGCATAAATGAGTATACTTCATTGATACATAATAATAAATAATGACATATTTTTCATATTGTAATTTTTTTTAAAAAAAATAGAATGTTTAAAGATATAATAATACCTTTGAAAGAATTTAGTGTCTTTTGTTTTGCAATTAGTACAACTGAGTCCATCTCGTACTTCAACTTTCTTCTTGCATTACTTACATGCATTGTACCATGGTTCGGATGAATTTTTAATCTTTATAATTCTTGCTTCAAAAAGTAATGTGTTTTCTCCAAGTTGAGTGACAAAATATATTTCTTTAACATGAATTAATTATAATCATGTGATATAATAAATAAAAATTAAATGAATATATAAAAATAAATAATAATTTAATACCTTGAATATCATTACAGATTTTCCAATTATGTCTTCAAGTGGAAGTTTTCCAGCCTTTTCGAATAATTAATATTTTGAACTTGAAATGAGAGCAAGAAAAAATACTATTATATCAATTATTCGAAGAGGCTGAAAGAATTTCGTCGATACAAACATGGATATTATCACTGTCCTTTTCTTCTTTTTCTTGCATCCATTATATCTTTGATTCCGTTATATTTTTCATCAGGAGTTAAATTTTCATAGTATTTTCTATTGTATGAACTCCTTTGGTCTTGTCTATGAGTAGTAATTGATTCATATATGTATATAATAATAATTAGATGTGAAAGGAAAATTTAGAATATTACCATATTAAATGAAGTAATTTAAAAATATTGAACTGCAACTTCATAACAATAAACAAAGTATTCAAAACATTCAATTCATGTATGTAATAATAATTAATAATTATATATATAAATTAAGGTAAAAATTTTAAGGAATAGTGAAATGCAATAATGATCAACCTCAAGAGTTTTGAACACAAAAAAAGATATATAGAAGTAAGACTACAAAGTAGGTAGAAGTAAGACTACAGAGTAGGTCAAAGAGATGCTCTTATACTACTATATTTAGAAAAATTCATATATTTACTCAAGTTTGTGCTTGATTATGTGATAAAAATTATTGTAAGTTCTATATTCAAGCATAAGAAAATAGGAAAGACATCAAATTACTGGAACTAAAGCTCTTACATCATCATACATGGAAAAATTTTCAATCACAAGTCTATATACATGTGAGTTATTATGGGAAAGGGATGATGAAATAAAGGTCAAGTATCTAGAGCTTTTTATTTCAGGTATGGAGTGAATTCTGAGGACAAAATTTATCTTTTTAGGGGAGAAGAATGTAATACTCCGTAATTTTGAGGTTATTAATTTTTTGATTTAAATGCTCTGTTGTTAAATTATTATTTTTGGGTGTTTTAATGCGTTATGTGTTTAAATATTTTTCTTTTAGTGCCTTGAATTGTTTAAGGAGTGCTTTAAATGTTTTAGGTTAGTTATTTTTATTTTATTTAATTTTTGTTGGACTAGGTTTCTGTTTTTTTTCTTTTATTTTTAAATTTTTAGATTGGGCTAGGGGGAATTTGGGTTTGGGTTCAGCTGGGCTAGAATGGTTGGGCTAGGTGTATATTTAGTATGATGGGTTAGGATTTATTTTAGTATTTTCTTTGAAATCATTTTAGATTTTATTAATTTTTAATAAAAGAAAAAGAAAAAGGTTAGAGTTTTTGTCGCTTTCATGCACAGAGACTGAAAGAACATGGATGTAGGAAATGAGGTAGAGAAGGAGCGATTTAGGGGGACGAGTTTCGGTTCATCGACTGGCAAGTTCAAACTTTTCTCTTCCACTTTGAACTTGTAAACATAGACTATATATTTTTTATATGTTGCTTGAATATAACTATGTGATTGTATGATTATGCATGCTAAGGGAGTTTTGTGGATTAAATGTGAGTATTCTGTGGGTTTGGTACATCTATGGGGTAATTTTTCATATGGATATGCATGTATATATGAGTGTGTATATATATATATGTGTGTGTGTGTGTGTGTGTGTATAAACATGAGATTAGTGTTTAATGTAATCGTCGTTTACGAAGGTTTTTGTTTTGATTAATATGTTCATCTTGCTCTCCCGAATAGACTTTGTAAGTTTGGTTGCGAATCATCGGGTAGTCTGACCGGAATTTGAGTTTGAAATTTTAGAACCCTAAAACTTGAAATTGGGCCTTTTTTATTTATGCCACAATCGGAGAGAATTTTCGTACGAATGCGTAGCTTAGACCGAAAGGAGTTGAATGGTATATTCAAACGCCAGATTCGATGTCCGGAGGCGGCCGGAAAATGGTCGGGAAGTTTCGGTTATAAGGCTGATTGTTAGATGCAGAGAAAAGAAAAAAAAAGGAGGAAGAAGAAGGAAAGTGGGTGTCACGTGCCTATGCACGTGTTTGGCGCATGGGCCCCTTTCCAGCCACCCGCCGGGATCGAATAAATGGTATTCCGGTCTCACTTGCCTGGCCCACCCACTGGGCCCTTTGGGCCAGTTCGGAATTTTTAATTGATTTTAAATTAGAAAAGATAGGAAAAATAATTTTTTAAATTACTTTTATATTCCAGAAATTTTTTGAAAAATTAAAGTAATTTTTTAGGGACAGAATACTCATGGGTTTTTAATTTCAAGCTGAAATAAGTTTCCCTTGTTGTAAAATTAGCACAAAAAGTATGCCTCAAAATTGGAGTTCCATTTTCTTTTATTTTGGAAATATTTTTTAATTACCAGAAAATTCTAAAAAATTTCAAAAAAATAAAATAGAACTTTAAAAACAAAATATGCCCGAAAACCTAGGTTAGAGCTAGGTTTAGATACACTTGACGTTTAAGTTGAAATGTAGGCTTATCAAGTGTACGTTATCGTTTAATTGGCTATTACTTGTTCTGTAATTGTTTCTTTGCTTTCATGAACATACTTGATTTTTTGTTTAATGTGTAAAATCGTATATGAGAGTATGTTAAACTTGTCTACTTGCGTGGTTGGTTATGTACCTTATTTTGGTTTAATTAATTCATGCGCCGATAGGATTTTATGATGTTAATTAACATGCTTTTGAGTATGTTAGATTATGTATTTCAATGTCAATACAAGGGGCATGTGTGGATTGCCAATCCCTAATAAGGTATTTAATAGGTTTATAAAGGAGTCATGTATAGATTGCCAATACCTAATAAGGTATTTAATAGGTTTATAAGAGAGGCATGCATGGATTGCCAATACTTAATAAGGTATTTAATAGGTTATAAGGGAGGCATGTATGAATTGCCAATTCCTAATAAGGTATTTAAATAAGTTTATAAGGGAGACATGTGAGGATTGCCAATTACATAATAAGGTTTTTTTTATATATATATTTAAATAAGGGAGGCATGTCAGGATTGTCAAATAATAGTAGGCTATGTACTTACTAGGGGTTCAGGCATGTATGGATTGCCTTTTGATTAAACCTAAAAAAACATGTTCTATATTTTGTGATAACATATGGGTTGGTATAGGATATAGGATTGTCCTAATTTGGAATTGTAAGTTAAGTGAAAAAGTCTGTATATTATCGGGATTGCCAAATACCTAATTAGGTATTTAATACATTTAGAAGGGAAGCATGTCAAGATTGCTTTTATATCAATAGGGTTTATATCTAATGAAGTGTTCTGGCATGTAAATATTGCCTTTGGATTGAACTTAGGAAAGAGATTCTATAATTTGCGTGATAACGGATAGGTTGGTACTGTTGGTTTCTATTTTGGTTCAGGGGTTAAATTAGGAAATGATATGTGTACATCTATGTATTTTTTTGTCCCTCATATAGAGGGTATGTTTATCGGTTCTCTAAATGGGTGATAGTAGATGGAACTTGCTCGTGGGTTTAACCCACTTTGTTGATATTTTAGCTCCCAGGTAGCTTCCATCTCGAGGTTAGAGCGTGAAGCTTCCATCTCGAGGTTAGAGCGTGAAGCTTCCATCTCGAGGTTAGAGCGTGAAGTTCATAGAGCGTGGCAGCCATCTAATCCTTACCGGACTTCAGTGTAGGGTCTTAGATCCTTCCATAAAGGTTTTACTTTTATAATTTTTGATTAAGGGGTCCTTGAGTTACGGGACTTCCAAGTTGTATAGTTCAAACTCGCATTTTGTATATTTAACGTTATTATCTATCTCAGTTAGATTTTCCTTTAAGCATTTAGAATTCTTTTTCTTTTGTCCTTGTATTCTATGCTTGTTTGTTATCAGTTGTAAGTATCCCTTATGTTTTATGTGTGAGACTGACCACCTCGTGCGTGAAAATTTGTAGTGGGTATTTCAGTAGCCCATGTATATTAGATATATTAGATACACAGGTAAGAAGGAACCCCACCCCCCAAATGCAATAAAAAAAATTGGTGTTCCATGCTCCATTGGATATATATATATATATATAAATTATTGTGTTAACTTTAGTGATTAATCAAAACCAAGAAAAGGGAAACCACATTTAGAGGCACACATATATAATTGCATGTTACACACAACTCTGCTTTTAAGTTGAAAGTAGGATAAGTGTTGTATGTAAAAGCAATTCCACATCCTTTTATCCTGATTTTTGTTTAATCATATAAGTTTGATGAAGTCAGTAGTATGGTATTATTATCTCTTTAGAAAATGAGAAAATGAGAGGACAAACATAAAACATCCTCTAAAATATCTCATTGATCCGCATATAAAGAACAACATAGGATAGCATGGTTTGTTGATGAAAGTGTCATCAAGAGGAATACAAGGATTGTTTGATGGGGGTGGAAGATGATGACTACCATTGTGCTCATGGAGCTTTGGATGCTTGTAGGGTAACAGTTCAGAGCTGCAGTTGGTAGGTCTTCAGTTTCAATGCTCCACATGGTTGCTCCGATGCGTCAATATATCATTGAATTACAGAATTGCAATAGAATCAAAATGAAATACTAACAGAAAGAAATAAACTCCCTCAAAGTCAACGGTATCATCATCATTCAAGAGTAATACATATTTCAAGTTCCTTTTTTATAAAAAGATAAATACATTTATATTTTTTATATAATTATTTTAATAATATCTCTTCTTCATTGATTTAAACTTTGATACACGTTTCCCTCTCTCTAAAACCACCTATCTCTCTCTCTCTAATTTCATTTCAATCACCGGAAGCCACTATTTCATACTATCTTTCTCCTCATCAACACGAATATGGCTCATAAGAGAGAGAATGAAGAGATGGAGCTCAAGGTCCCCGAAACATTAACCCTCTGCACCACTCTGATCCTAACGCCTCTGAAACTCTCTGACAAAGACTACTTGACATCCAGATCTACTAGTCGCTGGAGAGCTCAGATTCACCTGTAGATGAGTTGATCCTTACACCTCCAAAGGTATGTGGCACCATCGATTTGTATCTGGTGAGGTTGTTGGATAAATTAGATCTGCGTGGGCCACCTCTGGCGGTGACGGAGGAAGATCGATCGAAAAGGCGAGATGTGAACTGGTGTTCCGGTTGTCGGAGAAAGGTGAAGGTGGGGTTTATCGGGTTTTGTTGTCGGTGTGGTGATCTATAACATGCCCCGTTACCATCGCCACTGCTACCGCCATAATCCCTCGCCAAGTGGGTAGTTCTTCCACAATTATAACACGCCCCATTACCACCACTGCCACCACGATACCCATTGCGGCCACCATCTCTTCCACTTCCTCTCCTTCTCCATCCGCCATTAAACCCATACCCATTGCTCCTGCCCCCAAAGTCGTAACCACCACCACCACGACCTCATCTTCCACTGTCGTAACTCTCTTTCCTTGTCTGATCAACAAAAGTTTCGTTAGGATCGGTAACATCAATGGATTTGGTTCGATCATTCTCCAAAGAGATCATGGGATCTGTAACCCTTACGGTCATCGAACCACCTCACAGTACCTGTTTTCCTCAGATCTTCACCACTGTCATAGGGCTTGATTTCGGTGAATTAGGATGGAAAAATTCTGATATTGTGAAATAAGGCTTGGATTGGGTTCATGGGATGGGAAAATTTTGATGTGAACTATTCAACCATTTTGGAGTGGTGATGTGGGTTGTCTAATGGAGCTTCGGGTGGGTCTTTTTTGTGGCAGTGGTGGCTGACCGGTTGTGTTGGCTGTCATGGTGGTAATTTAATGGGGGTGGTGATGGAGTTCTTGGGTGGTTCAGGTGACGGTGATGTGGGTATGTGGTGGGATATGAGTTGATGATGGTGAGGAAGATGATGAATAGTAGTCTGTGGGGGTGGTCTTTGGTGGAGGTGGTGTTCGTTGAAGAGGAGACGAGATGATTGGCTTTAATGGCTCGGGTAGATAATATATGTGCAGGGTAGTGAAAGGTTTAAATTTGGAATTTAGGTGGGAGAATGTTATTTTAGGTGTGAGAATAGATGAATGTTTAAATTTGAATTTAGGTGGGAGTGAAAAATGATTATTTGATCGTAGATAGGGAGAGTAATTTTAAACCGTAGATAGACATAGATATTTTGAAGCGTAAGATTGCTTTTTAAAATATTATTGACCGTTAGATGACGAATTTTTTTGAAGGAAAATTCAAACAATAACCTTATATATATATATATATATATATATATATATATATATTGTATTATCTCACATAAAAATTAAAACCATTTATTATGTGACGTAACAGACTAGAGCAGACCATTTAAATATATAATGGACCAAACTCACGATACACGTTAGTCTTCTTTGTGTTTGAAACGATAAATTGGTATTGAAAAGACCATTGCCAGTGGTTATTGTGTAGACATAAAATGAGTTTTCAAAATGGCTTTTTCTTATTTGGATCATTTTTTTAATATTATGGGAAATGTTGCTACAAGGCTATTTAGGTGTCTGCACGTGGTTAATGTGTCAGGAGGTTCTTATTTGAACAATGTTTAAACATTAGGAGGTTTATTAAGTATCAGATTATTAAGTATCAGAAGGTACATGCCCTATATCGATACTATGGTAGTTGTTTTTTTTTTTGCACTAAATTATGAATTATTTTATCACTGGTGAGGATTTCTTCAAAGGTCTTTGTTTGTCTGTGTGTGTTTGATTAATTTTTGTTATCTTTGTACCCTCAATTCGATTGTGGTGAATCAATTCTAAAATTTATGAGTTATGAAACCCTAGTTTTGATTATAAGCACAACGAATTTTGATTTGATATAATTTCCAATAGTTTAAGAGCCTAATACGAGTGATGAAATTGTATTTATAATATGTGCATTGCCTCTGTATTGTAGAATGGTATTATGGTCGATCAGTTATATATTTTAGTTGAAAGATTGTGTCTGATTAATTGTTTGAATTCCGCATTTGTTCATTGCCTCTATAATTTTTGCATTGCCTATGTACAATTTAGATCTTTAATTTCGCGCTTAGTGCCCTCTTATTTTATTTTTCATTTTAAAAAGGACTTCCACAGAATCGCACAAAAAATTAGCTAGCATAATAACGGCATACATTTTGACAAAGTCTATGGCAACTATTGGAGCCTGTCTATCATGCTATTTAAACTAAAAAAATTGTTCATTTCCGTGTACCTATTGGATATAGAAATTAAAAAGGTCACATAAACAGATTCACAATTGATGAAATACTAAAATTAGCATACAGCAAAATCGGTTCAACCTCTCTTCCCCTCCATCTTTCTCTAACCTCTTCCTTATAAAAGGTAGTTTCACCTCCTCCAATTTCAATACGCGCCAAGAGAAGTGAAAATGGCAAAGGTCAATGCACTCGTTGTCTTTGCCTTTTGCCTCTTCGCCCTCGCCGGATTTGCCCACGGCTACCAAATAGAAGGCAAGGTTTACTGCGACCCATGCGGGGTTCAGTTTCACACCAGTATTAGCAAATTCCTTGAAGGTAATTAATTAATCAAATAATTTTCATCTTATCCATTGCATTCAATCGATAAAAAAATTCTCAATTAGTCTTTTCTTTTCGATTAGACTATTAGATCTGAATAGTACTGCTGTGTATGTATTATAGGTGTGGACATAGAATTGCTATGCAGAAATCAGGAGACTGGAAATGTGACGTACACGGTTAAAGGGAAAAGCGGCAAGGAGGGTGCCTACACTCTAAATGCGGAAGGAGATCATGGCAATGAGCTATGCGAGGTGATGGTGGTGGGACAAAGCCCCCTACCTGAGTGTGCTGAACTCATGGATGACACTGCCATGGTCAGTCTTACAAATGATGGAAGCCCCTCTGATGTTCGCTACGCGAATTACATCGGCTTCACGAAGAAGGAAGCTGACGCCGAGTGCGACAAAGTACTGGAGGAATTGGGTATCTACACTGAAATTCCTAATGAGGTCGATGAAGGTGAGGGACCTGCTACTGAGCCGCAACCAGATAATGAGCAAAAACAACCAGCTAATGAGCAACAACAACCTGCTACTTAATTTCGTGCATTTGGCTTTTGCACAAGTTAATGAAAATTCACTTCTCTTTTATCTATACAAGTGTATTCATTCCTATATATAGCAATTTGCTATATATAAATATATATTAATGACAAGCACTTGAGTTCATCAATAAATCCATTCATTAATCGGTAACATAACTTATCATATCATTTAATACTTTTGGCCTGTTCCTTTAATTTGAGAGAGCGACGTGATAGTTAATTAACTGGAGTACGTAACATATCATATCATTTAATTTGCATGCATGAATAAATCTCGATCGGCATGTATTAACATTTGAAGTCAGAGATATTTCGGAGTCCCTCTTGTCTTTACAAGGCTTAAGGCCTTTAACTTATTAGATGCAAATTAAATACTACTCAAATATTATTTCTGTAAAAACAATTGATAAAGTAGAAGAAAATTAACAAAAAAGAAGAAGAAGAAGAATATGAGATTACAATATTAAAAAAATAAGGAATCGATTAAAAAATATTTTTTAATTTTGACATGGTTATGTAGGAAAAACATACACTAACAGTATTGTTGTCTACCACTCAACCTCTTATTCTTTGATAACGAAATCATACCATCTATATTATATACAAATTAACAAGTAATTCTTTAAAAACAATTGATAAAGTAAATAAATAAAAAATGAAGATGAGTTATAATATTAAAAAAAAAAAGAGAATCGATTATCCAGTTTAGATTAATTTTGTCATTGTTTTGAAATAATAATAGAATTTGAACCCATATATATATATATATACACTGTATTATCTCACATAAAAATTAAAACCATTTATTATGTCACACAACGGACTACAGCAGACCATTTAAATATATAATGGACCAAACTCACGCAGGGACAGCCCTGAGATTCCAAAAATATTGAGATACCCTAGGCGGACTTTCAAATGTGGGCCTTTTCTACCTAAAGTTTCACGCGTGAATAAATTCTATAGGAGTGCAAAATTTTTATTAAAATAAGACGATAAGCAAATAAAATATATTAATGTTGAAAAAAAAATCCTAGTGTTGGTGCTTTATAAATAGCACAATTCAATTCACATAAAAAAATTAAAAGAAAATATTCAACACACCTTAGTCACAAAAATCAAAATTGAACTTCATATCAAAGTAAATGTATTGGACTATTATTTTCATATTCAACACACCTCATTATTTTTTAAATGAGGCCCAAACCAGTGTAATGGACTATTATCATTATTTTTTAAATGAGGCATAATTGACTATTTGTTTCTAAATTTTGGCCCAGACGTCCTGGGATATTAGTTACTTTTTTTTTTTAAATAACATCTAGTAGGCTTAGCAAAAATTGGGGCCCTCAAAAAATTAAAAAATTTTGGGGCCCTAGGCGACCGCCTGGGCCGCCTAGGCCCGGGGCCGGCCCTGAACTCACGATACACGTTAGTCGTCTTTGTGTTTGAAACGATAAAGTAGTATAGAGAAGACCATTGCACGTGGTTATTGTGTAGACAGAAAATGAGTTTTCAAATTGGTTGTTTCTTGTTTGGATCATTTTTCTAATATTATGGGAAATGTTGTTACAAGGCTATTTAGGTGTTTGCACATGGTTAATGTGTCAGGAGGTCCTTATTTAAAAATGTTTAAACTTTAGGAGGTTTGCTGAATATCAGAGGTACATGCACTATATCGATACTATTGTAGTTTTTTTTTTGCACTATTATATAAGATGAATTATATTATCACTGCTGAGGATTTCTTCAAAGCTCTTTGTTTATCTGTGTGTGTTTGATTAATTTTTGTTATCATTATACCCTTAATTCGATTGTGTTGAATCAATTCAGAAATTTAGGTGTTATGAAAACCCTAGTTTTGATTATAAGCACAACGGATTATGATTCGATAGAATTCTCAATAGTTTAAGAGCTTAGTATGTGTGATGAAATTGTATTTATAATTTGTGCATTGCCTCTGTATTGTAGAATGGCATTATGGTCGATCAGTTATATATTTTAGTTGAAAGATTGTGTCTGATTAATTGTTTGAATTCTGCATTTGTTCATTGCCTCTATAATTTTCGCATGGCCTATATATGTACAATTTAGATCTTTAATTTCATACTTGGCCTCCTTTTATTTTATTTTTCATTTTAAAAAGGACTTGCATAGAATCGCACAAAAAATTAGCTAGCATAATAATGGCATACATTTTGACAAAGTCTATGGCAACTAATGGAGCCGGTCTATCATGCTATTTAAACTAAAAAATTGTTCATTTCCGTGTACCTATTGGATATATAATTAAAAAGGTCACATAAACAGATTCACAAATGATGAAATACTAAAATTAGCATACAGCAAAATCGGTTCAACCTCTCTTCCCCTCCATCTTTTTCTAACCTCTTCCTTATAAAAGGCAGTTTCACCTCCTCCAATTTCAATAGGCGCCAAGAGAAGTGAAAATGGCAAAGGTCAATGCACTCGTTGTCTCTGCCTTTTTTCTCTTTGCCCTCGCTGGATTTGCCCACGGCTACCAAATAGAAGGCAAGGTTTACTGCGACCCATGCGGGGTTCAGTTTCACACCAGTATTAGCAAATTCCTCGAAGGTAATTAATTAATCAAAAAACTTTCATCTTATCCATTGCATTCAATCGATAAAAAAATTCTCAATTAGTCTTTTCTTCTCAATTAGACTACTAGATCTGAATAGTACTGCTTTGTATGTATTGTAGGTGTGGACATAGAATTGCTATGCAGAAATCAGGAGACTGGAAACGTGACGTACACTGTTAAAGGGAAAAGCGGCAAGGAGGGTGCCTACACTCTAAATGCGGAAGGAGATCATGGCAATGAGCTATGCGAGGTGATGGTGGTGGGACAAAGCCCCCTACCTGAGTGTGCTGAACTCATGGATGACACTGCCATGGTCAGTCTTACAAATGACGGAAGCCCCTCCGACGTTCGCTACGCGAACTACATCGGCTTCACGAAGAAGGAGGCTGACGCCGAGTGCGACAAAGTACTGGAGGAATTGGGTATCTACACTGAAATTCCTAATGAGGTCGATGAAGGTGAGGGACCAGATAATGAGCAAAAACAACCAGCTAATGAGCAGCAGCAAACAGCCAATGAGCAACAACAACCTGCTACTTAATTCCGTGCATTTGGCTTTTGCACAAGTTAATGAAAATTCACTTCTCTTTTATCTATCCAAGTGTATTCATTCCTATATATAGCAATTTGCTATATATAAATATATATTAATGACAAACACTTGAGTTGATCAATAAATCCATTCATTAATGGGTAACATATCCTCCTATCATATCATTTAATGTTTTGGCCTGTTCCTTTAATTTGAGAGAGAGACGTGATAGTTAATTAACTGGAGTACGTAACATATTATATCATATCATATTATTTAATTTGCATGCCTCAATAAATCTCGATCGACATGTATTAATATTTGAAGTCTGAGATATTTTGGAGTCCCACTTGTCTTTACGAGGCTTAAGGCCTTTTAACTTATTAGATACAAATTAAATACTAATCAATTATTATTTCGGTAAAAGCAATTGTAAAGTAGAAGAAAATGAATAAAAAAAAGAAGAAGAAGAATATGAGATTACAATACTAAAAAAATAAAGAGTTGATTAAAAAATATTGATTAATTTTGACACGGTTATGTAGGAAAAACATACACACAATATTGTTGTCTACCACTCAACCTCTAATTCTTTGATATCGAGATCATACCATCTATATTATATACAAATTAACAAGTAATTTAAAAACAATTGATAAAGTAAATAAATAAAAAAAGAAGATGAGTTATAATATTAAAATAAAAAAAAAATGAGAATCGACTAAAAAGTTTAGATTAATTTTGTCATTGTTTAGAAATAATAACATAATTTGAACCCAAATATATATATATATATATATATACTGTATTATCTCACATAAAAATTAAAACCATTTATTATGTGACGCAACGGACTAGAGCAGGCCATTTAAATATATAATGGACCAAACTCAAGATACATGTTAGTCTTCTTTGTGTTTGAAACGATAAAGTGGTATAGAGAAGACCATTGCACGTGGTTGTTGTGTAGACAGAAAATGAGTTTTCAAAATGGTCGTTTCTTGTTTGGATCATTTTTTAAATATTATGGGAAATGTTGCTGCAAATCTATCTAGGTTTTTGCACGTGGTTAATGTGTCAGGAGGTCTTTATTTGAACAATGTTTAAACTTTAGAAGGTTTTCTAAATATCAGAGGGTTCATGCACTATATCAATACTATGGTAGTTTTTTTTTTCGCACTATAGGATGAATTATTTTATCACTGGTGAGGATTTCTTCAAAGCTCTTTGTTTGACTGTGTCTGTTTGATTAATTTTTGTTATCATTATACCCTTAATTTGATTATGGTGAATCAATTCTGAATTTAGGAGGTATGAATACCCTAGTTTTGATTATAAGCACAGCGGATTATGATTCGATAGAATTCTAAATAGTTTAAGAGCTTAATATGTGTGATAAAATTGTATTTATAATTTGTGCATTGCCTCTGTATTATAGAATGGCATTATGGTCGATCAGTTATATATTTTAGTTGAAAGATTGTGTCTGATTAATTGTTTGAAATCCGCATTTGTTCATTGCCTCTATAATTTTCGCATTGCCTATGTACAATTTAGATCTTTAATTTCGCGCTTATTGTCCTTTTATTTTATTTTTCATTTTAAAATGGACTCGCATAGATTCGCACAAAAAATTAGCTAGCATAATAATGGCATACATTTTGACAAAGTCTATGGCGACTATTGGAGCCTGTCTATCATGCTATTTAAACTGAAAAATTGTTCGTCTCCGTGTACCTATTGGATATATAATTAAAAAGGTCACGTAAACAAATTCATAAATGATGAAATACTAAAATTAGAATATAGTAAAATCGGTTCAACCTCCCTTCCCCTTCATCTTTCTCTAAAGTCTTCCTTATAAATGGAAATTTCACCTCCTCCAATTTCAATACTCGCCAAGAGAACTGAAAGTGGCAAAGGTCAATGCACTCATTGTCTCTACGTTCTGCCTCTTCGCCCTCGTTGGATTTGCCCACGGCTACAAAATAGAAGGCAAGGTTTACTGCGACCCATGCATCGTTCAGTTTCACACCAGTATTAGCAAATTCCTTGAACGTAATTAATTAATCAAATAACTTTCATCCTATCCATTGCATTCAATCGATAAAAAATTCTCAATTAGCCTTTTCTTTTTGATTGGACTATTAGACCTGAATAGCACTGCCGTGTATGTATTATCAGTGTCGATGTAGAATTGCAATGCAGATATTAGGAGACCTAAAATGTGACGTACACGGTTAAAGGGAAAAACGGCAATGAGGGTACCTACACTCTAAATGTAGAAGAAGATCATGGCAATGAGCTATGCGAGGTGATGGTGGTGGGACAAAGCCCCCTACCTGAGTGTGCTGAACTCATGGATGACACTGCCATAGTCAGTGTTATAAATGATGGAAGCCCCTTCGACGTTCGCTACGTGAACTACATCGGCTTCCCGAAGAAGGAAGCTGACGCTGAGTGCGACAACCAGATAATGAACAAAAACAATCAGCTAATGAGCAACAACAAACAGCTAATGAGCAACAAAAACCTGCTACTTAATTCCGTGTATTTGGCTTTTGCACAAGTTAATGAAAATGCACTTCTCTTTTATATATCCAAGTGTATTTATTCTTATATATATAATTTACTATATATAAATATACTAATGTATAAGATGATTTTTATCTTTGAAAATATAAATTGAATAAGGAATAATCTGAATGTTTACACCTATATTTATCTCTTATGTCACTCACATTGAGGGTATGTATATTGGTTCTCTGATTGGGATGTAGTAGATAGAACTTGCTCATGGGTTTAACCCACTTTGTTGATATTTCAGGTTCGAGACAATTTCCCTTACAAAGATAGAGTACTAGGGTTGTGTAGTAACCCTTATGGATGGGTGTGAGTGGGTGGGTGCGAAGACAGACACTAGGCTGAGCTACCACACTGACAGGGTACAGGGTGCTCAATCTCACATCGCTTGGGTGTGGAAAAGAGGATGTGCTTATATGTAGTATGTTTTCTTCAAATGGTATGAGGCATTTTGGGGTAAAACCCAAGAGCAAAACCGTGCGGACTCAGGCCAAAGCGAACAATATCATACCATGTGTTGGAGCGGGGATTACAGTTGGTATCAGAGCCTGAACCCAATCGAAAGTGTGCCGATGAGGGCGTCGGGCCTCGTAGAGGGGGTGGATTGTAGTAATCCTTGTGGACGGGTGTGAGTGGGCGGGTGCAAAGACAAACACTAGGCTAAGCTACCACATTGACAAGGTACAAGGTGCTCAATCTCACATTACCTAGGTGTGAAAAAGGGGATGTGTTTATATGAAGTATGTTCTCTTCAAATGGTATGAGACCTTTTGGGGTAAAACTCAAGAGCAAAACCGTCCAGGCTCAAGCCCAAAGCAAAAAATATTATACCATGTGTTGGAGTGGGGTATTACAGGTTGGTTGTGACAGACATCTACTCTCATCGGTCACAGGGTAGGAACCTATCTTATTATTCAGGAGTCAAACTATGAACTCATTTAGAGGTTTTTGGTTGTTGGTTTTAAATTGAAGTCTTAAACTTTTGTTCATTCTGGTTAAGGGGTCCTTGGGTTACGGGACTTCCAAATTGTATTACCAGACATATAATTATTTAGTTATCAGTTATTTCAATTAAATGAGATTTTCTATTCAACTTTTAGCAGTTATTTTATTTCTGTCTTTTGTCCTCTATGGTTGTGTATGAGACTGGCCACCTCATGCGCAAAATTTTCTAGGGGGTATTTCAATAAATTTGATGGCTAGTTTGAGTCTGTAGCCTAGTAGACTCGGGTCATTAAGCCTTTTAGGATGTTTTCACATCTAATGCCCTAAAACTATCTAGTTTGGGAGTCATTGGTCAAAAGCTCATTACAAGGGACTGCTAGTTAGCTTAATGGACTTAGGCATTGCACGGCCGCCTTTGTATAGTTGTTGTAAATATTGTAAATATGTTTGTAAAATATGCCTTAGTTATCTTTTTCTATAAGAGTTCTAATGAATTAAAAGACATTTAAGAAACCTTCGAAGACAAATCTAAACCGCTGATTAAGATGTGAATTCACTATTCAAAGAGGACATTTAAGATTACACTTGCATTTTTATTGAAGATTGAGTAATGTGTGAGAACTGTTTTCTAACTCATGATTCTAACATTTTTAGAATTTTTAAGTACCTATGGTTTGCATTATTTGGATAAAATCAGTGTTCAAGAAGTAGTATATTCTATTTTTCTATTTATATATGTGAGTGTGAATATGTAAATTATTGAGCATTCTCATATGGTTACGCATATTTATGCATCGTTGTTTTCTGAAATGAAAATTTAACTGAATATAAATACATATATCTAACTCATATAGTCTTAGAAGGTAATCAAAAAGGCAAAATTTAAAACACAAACAAACTCATCAAATGTACAAATGAAGAAACAAATAGAAAATAGAAAGATAGACTAAGGTAGACAACAAACAGACCACGAAAGCAACACAATCTTTGGTGGAACGAGAGAATCAATGGGCCTATTTTCGCAAAACATGTCTATTGGTGCAAGACTGAAATTTTGCAAGAGTAATTAACCAATTGAAATCTCAATTACTAATAGATCTACACTGATTCAAGGCTTGATTAGACATTAAGAGATTTTTAGGCAGAACTGGCAAGGATTATTTAAGGGAGGAGCATTTGTCTAGGCTAGATCAGGTTATCTTATGCTAACAAATGAAGAATAACGGTTAGAATTGCAAAGATTTACAAATTTTTACAGTCAATATAGAAAAAAATTCAGAACTAAGTATCTTACCGGAGACAAATCTATGTAGCTTTCACTGAGAAGAATCAAACAACCATGTATTGCTATCACCGGAGAGGAATGGGTCGACTGTAACTATAGATAGAGATGGAGAGAGTTGCTTTCATCGGAGAGGACTGGTTGACTGTATTCAGAGAGATAGCATTTTTCATTGGTATAAACAAATATAGTTGTGCATATATATATATATATATATATATATATATATATATATATTATAGACTTGCCTGAAGAAATTTTCGTCTCAAAGAAAGCAATCTGATCAATCAACACGGAACACCAAAAGGAAAAGGGCGCGAGAGAACAGATTTTGGATGATCTACTTCTCGTCCATAGAAAATGAGAGAGAGAGGGAAGATTGTGTGTGTATGAGAGAGAAAAATTCGCTGGTGAGAGTAAAATGGTGAGATGAGATTGTGTATGTAACTTTTCCAATTTTACAGAGGAGAGAGAAAACTAAATAGTGACCGAGCATATGAAGAGAAATGAAATTGGTAACTTTCCCAATTTTGGAGCGCCAGATTTTCGCGCATCAATTTTTGTTGGTGCATCATATATTTTGGCAAAAAATAATAGACCTTTAGGGACAGTTATATTTTACTGTCCCTAAAACTCACACTTTTAGGAATAGTCAAATATTGTTGTCCCTAAAACTGGCACATTTCGGAACAGTTTATAGACGGTCTCTAAAAGCCCGTCCGAAGCTCAGAATTCTTGTAGTGACATCACTACCAATTGGAAAGTAGGAAGCTGCAAAATCCTTTGTATTGGTTGAATTATTCTCTTGAAAGGAGTAGTCAAACCTGTGATAGCAGTTGAGATCAATGTGACCGGTTTTACTAAAAATTTGATAGACAGTCTAGAGTTGTTGCCATTGGAATGGATGAGGTGAGCCCTTACCATGACCTCTGTTGCGGTTTGCACTGAAATTGTTGCCATTGGATCAGTTTTGAGAACTGTTTTTGATAAAAACATGAGAACCACGGTATGGACCATTGTTTTTTCTTATTAGAAGACCTGGGAGCCATGTTAACGAAAGGAAAAATAGTGTCTTCCGTAGCAGTGTTATGTTCAAGTTGCATCTTATGTGTGAGAAGATGAGCATATAATTCTTCAATTGAAATTGGGTCCACTAGGGTGGTTACCAAAGTAACAAAGGATCAAATTCAGTCCCCAATCTAGCAAGAAGAAATGATATCAACTCAAAATCATTGAGAGGTTGGCCGACTGCAGCAAGTGTATCAACAAGAGTTTTAAATTTTTGAAAATATTCAAAAATTGAGGAGCCTCCTTTCTTGAGTGTGGCTAGTTTAAAGTGGACTTGCAGGATCCTAGCCCGTGAATGGTATGAGTACAGTTGCTCAAGAGCATTCCACACTTCAAAGGATATAGAATAACCAAGCACTTGAGAGATGAGACTCTCAGATATGGAGGAGAAAATGGTACTGAGGACCAGTTGGTCTTACTGAATCTAGGCGAGAAAGGCTGAATTTGCAATAGTATTAGGAGAATCAACCGAAGGTGTGGGGTTAGGAGTAGTTTGTGTTGGAGGATGTGATGTCCCTTCAAGTAAGCAACCATTTGATGTCTCCATATGAGAAAATTTCACGGTTGAGCTTAGCAGTAATTCGGTGAGATATATTTGGGATGAGGGAACCTGGAGAAAATGTTGTGATCGTGGAATTCTATAGGTAAAGTTGTCGAGGATTTGTTGGAGGAGGTAGCCATCTGGAGGATAGGAAAAAAAAATGAGACATGAGTCTTAGTATAGCTCTAATACCATAAAAGATCAAAATACTAGAAGGTTTTAAACTATAAAATGTTTGAGACTCACTTATAATTCACAAGAGAGACGTGTGTAGTATATATATGCATAGGATGCTATCCAGATTACAAAAGTTTAAATATTTGAATCTAAGTAACTAAGTCTTCAGTTTTGAAATATCGCTGCTCTTGTTATTCTTAGAAGATCAAGTGTTGCTGTTAGGATATGAAACAACATCCAATTTGAGTTTTGAAATATTGTTCCCCTTGTGAGAAGATCGAGTCTTGCTGTTAGGATATGAAACATCAACCAATTTGAGTTTTCAACCATCGTTCATCTTCTTATTCTGGGAAGAATGACTAAGATATGAATATCTTCCACTGTCCTGATAGAGTGAATGGACAATCCTATGCATGACCCTAATTTGCTAACCTTGCTGGAAATTAATCTGGTATTTGAGTATTTTTGTTATACACAACAAAAAGATTTGTATAAAATTTTCCAACTAATTAAAATAACGTGGATCTATCATTTCAAAACAAATAATGGCTGGACAATTAATTAGTCACACAATGAAGCTGATTAAATGAGATCGAAAGCTGATGGACGTTTCAGTTTTTAAATTTCAATTTTTGGGAGAGAAAATATATGATGCATATAATATATATGTGTGTGGTAAATGTGCGCATTGAACCAAAGGCATCTTGAGGATTGATAATGGTGCAGCTAGTTATTCTAAATTTTCACGAGTTAATTAATCACATTCATTTACGCATTTATATTATGAACCCTTAATATGTCAACAAAAGAAAATTATATTATTTACTTTGAAGTTTCAATACACCAAAGTTGTCCGTTTGAATTAATTAACGTTCCTTCATGAAGTGTTAGATACCCCATGAATTCAGTTTATGCATGCATGCATATTGAGATTTTTGGCTTAATTTCCTCTTAACTAGTACATATATTCAACTGAGTCCATTTCTTTAATGAGAAACATATAATGCTTGCACCTTAATTACCATCGAAATTAAGGCATCCACTTGATTTACTCAATATTCAAATCAATACATGAAAATTAATAAAGATGCATGTATATATATAGTCCATCAAGTACGTACTCCAATTAACTTATTATCACGTCCCTCGCTCAAATTGAAGGAAAAGGCCAAAACATTAAATGATATGATACCCATTAATGAATGAATTTATGGATCAACTCAAGTGCTATATTTGAGAAAGAATACACATGGGTACATACAAGAGAAGTGAATCTTTATTAACTTGTGCAATAGCCAAATGCACGGAATTAAGTAGAAGGTTTTTGCTGCTCATTGGCTGGTTGCGGCTCAGTAGCAGGTCCCTCACCTTCAGCGCCCTCATCAGCATCTTCAGGGAAGATACCCATTTCCTCCAGCACTTTGTCGCACTCGGCATCGGATTCCTTCTTCATGAAGCCAATGTAGTTGGCGTAGCGAACATCGGAGGAGATTCCGTTATTTGTAAGGGTGACCGGGGCTGTTTCATCCATGAGCTCAGCGCAGTCAGGTAGGGGGCTTTGTCCTACCACCTTCACCTCACAAATGTCATCACCGTGATCTCCTTCTGCGTTTAGAGTGTAGGCACCCTCCTTGCCGGTTTTTCCCTTGATGGTGTACGTCACGTTTCCGGTCTCCTCATTTTTGCATTGTAATTCTACATCCACACCTGAAATTCATGCACAGACAATGTGGTTTAGATCTAATAATCTAACGAAAAAGAAAAGACTAGTATACAGTTTTTTATTCATTGAATGTATTAGAAATGGTGAAAGTTATTTGATTAACTAATTACCTTCGAGGAATTTGCTAATCCTGGTGACAAACTGGACGCTGCATGGGTCACAGTAAACCTTGCCTTCGATGCTGTACTTGCTGTTTTTGTCGCCATGGGTGAATCCGGCGAGGGCGAAGAGGCAGAGGGCAGAGACAACGAGTGCATTGACCTTTGCCATTTTCACTTCTCTTGGTGCTTATTGAAATTGAAGTAGTAAACTGCCTTTTTATAAGGAAGACGTGAGAGAAAGATGGAGAGGATGAGAGGTTGAACGGAGTTTTCTGTATGCTAATTTTAGTATTTCATCATTTTTGAATCTGTGTATGTGTCCTTTTTAATTATATTAATTGGTACACGGACATGAACCACGTTTCTGTTTAAATAGGATGATAGAGAGGCTCCAATAGTTGCCATAGACTTTGTCAAAATGTATGCTATTATAAAGCTTGCTAAATTTGGGTGTGAATTTATGTGTCTCCTTTTAAAATTGAAAAATAAAATAAAAGGACACTAAGCGCAAAATTAAAGATGTAAATTGTATAGAGACAATGCGCAAGCTACAGAGGCAAAGAACAAATGCAGACTTCAAACAATTAATCAGACACAATTTTTTAACTAAAATACATCATTGACCATAATGCCACTATAAAATACAAAGGCAATTCAAAAATTACAAATACAATTTCATCACTCATATTAAGCTCTTAAACTATTGAGAATTCTAACGAATCTTAATTAATCCATTGTGCTTGTAATCAAAACTAGACTTTTCATAACTCATAAATCACATAAATAATTCACCACAATCAAATTAAGGGTACAACGATAACAAAAATTAGTCAAACACACACACACACAAAGAGCATTGAAGAAATCCTCACTGGTGATAAAATAATTCATCGTATAGTGTGTAGAGACTGGGTCCGTTTTTGATCGATTTTTCTCTTTTATCATTATTTATTGTTTTAATTAAGTATAAATGGTGGTATGCATGTTTTAAATACAAAATACATGTTTGGGGACTTGTTTAAGGGTCCGAAAAATTTTTGGAGTCATTTGACTTAATTTGGGATTTTTGAGTCAGTGGGGCCCGAGATGTGGGTTGGGTGGGTCAGGGTGTAGAGACGAGGTCCAATTTTGACCAATTTTCTTTTAATTATATTTATTGCTATATAAATTATGTGAAATGATTTTACATGTGTTTTAAATATGAAATACATGTTTGGGGACTAGTTTAGATGTTCAGGAATATTTTCGAGCCATTTGGTTCATTTTAAGATTTTCGGACCGGTGGGCCTACGATGCAAGTTGAGTTGGCCTAGGAAATCGGATATTTTTCTAAAAAATTTTATTTTTGATTTTAGACCAAATGAAATGTTAAAATAGTGATTTCGGAACCATAGCCGCTTTCGGAATAAAAAACGGAGGTCAGGAGGGTGAGTCAAGTGGCTTAAGAGCATTTTGCACCCTAGTTGATATAAATATCTGAGGGCTTGATATTTTCTTCATTTCTCACAGCCCCTAAAGCCATCCATAGCTACTCTCTCCATCTTCTTCATCACTTCTTCATTTTCTCTTAGGTTGTAGGCCTAAGAGCTTGATTTGGAAGTTGTTGAAGACCAAAGCTTTCTTCTACAAGGCAAGGGCTTTGGTTTGAACCAAATGAAGTGTAGTTTTGGTGAAGGGCGGCTTAGAGGATTTATAAAATTTTAGCTAGAAAAGCTTCAATCTTGAAGTAAGGGTGTTTCTTCTCTCTTAGTTTTTTATTTATAAGTTACTAGTGAATTTGGGAGAATTTGGTTGAGTTTAGCATACTTGGGAGGGTGGTATGGTTGTGTATGATTTTCTTCGCTTTCCTTGTGATTAAATGCATTATGTAGATGTTAATATCTTATGATATATGTTGGAGTGAGCATATACATGTTAAATGTATGAAATGAGATCATATTTTTATGTATGATGAATTGTATGCATATGTGATACAAATGCATGGTTGTGAACATATATGTGATTATATGTGGTATGTGAAGATATGATGTGTGCTAGTGTTGTTATAAAGCATAAGCATGTGTAGGTAAACACTGTGATGTATATTTTTGTAATTGACAATCTTCGGTGTCAAAACCAAACATGATTGAGTTATATTCTTTGAGTTATATATTCTAGTTATTTATCATGTAATTGAACTCTCAAAGTGAGCATGAAGTTGTACACCAACAATGCAAGGGTTCATCCAAGAATGAAGCTTGAATCTTCAAAAAACGTCATTCATGGTCTAAATAAAGATTCGATCAATTGAAGTTTCAAGATTGTTCTGAATGCATGAGGACATTGTTGATCATATATAAGAGTGACGTAGTCCAAGTAAAGTGGTGAGAATACATATATTTCAAACCAGAAGGTTTCGACCTTAAAAAAATGAGTTTTTAAGCAAATTTAGACATTTTCAATGTTGGACAGGTCCAAGGTTTAGCTGGACCTGTCCAAGAGGTCTCATCATCTCACATAGAGATTTCAACAGGGTTGGATCGGTCCAAGAAAAGGCTAGACCGGTCCTTGAATTCTGGTATGTAGGATTTACCTGATTTGTCCAATTTTGACCAGAATTTGGCCCAGAACTTTCCTAAAATGTGGGGACTTATTTCCTATTGGTTTCAACTTATTTTTTTAAGAAAAATTAGGATTTTTAATTTCTATGAAAACCTCATATGATATTTCTCTCATTACGCTTTCAATATACAAGGAATTCATATTCTAGAAAGAAAAAATATTGAGATATTTTTCTTACAAATGATTTTTTCCTCAAAATCTTTGTTTCTATTTTAAGAGCACACACATATTCACTGAGTGATTTAGGCGGTCTCTATTTGCTTGATCAACTGTTCGAAGACTGCATTGAAGATTTCTTTTTGATCAAGTTATTGGATTGGTTTCTTCTACAAATGTTTGTTGCTGAGGAGGAGAGAAGAAAATCAAATTATGACATAATACTTGTTACGTTCAAGTTATTCCAGTTACCCTTCAGAGAGGATTTTGATGTGATAGGCATTGAATGTTGATGTGACCAAACTTGTTTTCTTTTTTAGCTTTCTTTTGACTATCAAAATGTAATTTAATCACTCGCAAGAGAACGAATATTTGAATAAAAGGCTTTTTATAGAGGGTATCGATCACATGGAGACTACGTACGTGGGTGAATTGCTTGATATGAGAGAGTAGTTCCAATTTAACTAAAAAATAGATTTTTGGTTGGGATTATAGCTATTGTGAAGAACGTGAAAATAATAAATTAAAGAGTTTCAAAGTAAAGAGAGATCTAAGAGTGGTTTCCACCAAAATTTAATTTAAAATGTGCACTGATATTGTGGGAAAGTAGTGATTGGAGGGTGGGAAAAAAATGAATTTTCTGGCAGGTCTTCCAAAACCGCCAATTCATCGGCAGTTCATAGTAAAATGCCGGTAATAATGAACCATTACCGGCACTTTAAAAGTATTTACTAGTATAAAAAAATCGCCGGTAATTTTTGGCAATTTAGCAAAACTGTCGGTAATTCCTTACCGGGGACATTTTTTTGTAGATTTTTTAATCACCAATAAAGATTTTTTCGACGATTTTGAAGGCTTTTTCTAATATAAAATCTTGTAGTGGCAGCGGTTATTTTATTCTTTCAATAGCAAACAAAAAACTTTGTGGTCTAAAATAGTTTTTCAATGCAGTTTTATATGACAGTTGCTAAAGGTCGGCCACTATTTGCCTTTCTTTTTTTTTTTTCTTGTGGTGTCAGATTATGCGGAGATTTTTGGCTTAATTTCCTGTATCTTATGCATATATACGACCGAGTCCATCCCTCTAATGAAAAACAAATATTGGATATATTATATACTTGTCCACATAATTGCACCTCAATTACCATCGAAATTAAGGCATGCACTTGATTTACTCATTATTCAAAGCAATACATGAAAATTAATATAGATGCATGTATATATATAGTTCATCAAGTACGTACTCCAATTAATTTATTATTCAAATCAATACATGAAAATTAATATAGATGCATGTATATATATAGTTCATCAAGTACGTACTCCAATTAATTTATTATCACGTCCCTCGCTCAAATGATAGAAAAAGGCAAAACATTAAATGATATGATATGATATGATACTTATTAATAAATGAATTTATGTATATTTGGGAAAGAACACACTTAGATAGATACAAGAGAAGTGGATCTTTATTAACTTGTGCAAAAGTCAAATTCACGAAATTAAGTAGCAGGTTGTTGCTGCTCATTAGCTGGTTGCGGCTCAGTAGCAGGTCCCTCACCTTCAGCGCCCTCATCAGAATCTTCAGGGTAGATACCCATTTCCTTCAGTACTTTGTCGCAGTCAGCGTCGGCTTCTTTCTTCATGAAGCCGATGTAGTTGGCGTAGCGAACGTCGGAGGAGATTCCGTTATTTGTAAGGGTGACTGGGGCTGTTTCATCCATGAGTTCAGTGCAGTCAGGTAGGGGGCTTTGTCCCACCACCTTCACCTCACAAACGTCATCACCGTGATCTCCTTCCACGTTTAGCATGTAGGCACCCTCTTTGCCGGTTTTTCCCTTGATGTTGTACGTCACGTTTCCGGTCTCCTCATTTTTGCATTCCAATTCTACATCCACACCTGCATATATCCAAATTGTCCATTCAGATCTAATAGTTTAACCAAAAATATATATATATATATATCAGTGGAGAGTTTTTATTCATTGAATGCATTGGAGAAGGTGAAAGATATTTGATTAATTACCTTCAAGGAATTTGCTAATACTCGTGACAAACTGGACGCTGCATGGGTCACAGTAAACCTTGCCTTCGATGTTGTACTTGCTGTTTTTGTCGCCGTGGACGAATCTAGCAAGGGCGAAGAGGCAAAGGACAAATACAACGAGTGCATTGACCTTTGCCATTTTCACTTCTGTTAGTGCCTATTGAAATTGGAGTTGGAATTGCCTTTTATAAGGAAGAGGTGAGAAAAAGATTGAGTGGATGGAGGTTGAACCGATATTTGGGTATGCTCGTTTTAGTATTTCATCATTTGTGGGAGATTCAAATGAGACACGCCTGCTATTCATTTAGCCCGGTTTGGGAAGCTTCCTGATATAAAAAGGACTTTAAAGCATTCGTAAAATAAATTTTGTTAGAAGGAATTTAGGAGAAAAAATATGTTTGGCTAGTGTATTTTTTAAATATACTTTCATTTTTAAATTATTTTTCTTTAACAATATTATTTTTATTCTTAACAACGATTGTAACACTTAGAAAGCGCAAAGTTTGCAACGGAGATAGAGATGATAGTAGTGGAAGGTAGTAGTGGCAGTGGCAGTGGCAATAGTGGTGGTGGTGGAGGAAGACGACGACAGCGATGGTGGTGACAGTAATGGTGACGGTGATGGCAGTAGCAACGGTGATAGTGAAAGAGGTGAGGTGATGGTAGTGGCAGTGAAGGTAGCAGTGGTGGTGGCAGTAGTGGTGGTGGCGATGGCGATTGTTGTAGCGGTGGTGGTTGAGGATGAAGGCAGCGGCGATGGTGGTGGTGGCGACGACGATGGCTGTGGATGTGGCGGTGGTGGTTGAGGATGAAGGTGGCAGTGGCGGTGGTAGAGGTGGTGGTTGTGGTGGTGGCAATGGCAGTGGGGGTAACGGTGGTGGTGGCAATGGCAGTAGTGGTGGTAGAAGGCGACAATAATAGAGGAACAAATGACCAAGAGATAATATCGCACAATCTTATTAATATATAAAAATAAATGAATAAATTAATAAAATAACAAATTTACTTCGAAAGAAAATTTGTCTTCCTAAAAGGAAGTTTTAAGAGTAATATTTTTTTACTTCTCTGAAATGAACTTTAGCTACCGACTTCTTCGAAAAGGTTTTGACATATGTGTAATCAAACATTACATTTTTTTTAAAAGAGTTTTTAATGCTTTAGAATGACTTTTTGAGGCGTTAAGAAATTTTTCCAAACAGGTACTTACATTTCCTAGCATCCGTTCACTTATTTCGGTTAAAATCAATTGGGAAGACATCTTCATGGAACATGAGACGTGTAATGAGAACCGAATTAATTGGTGTATTGTACTAATCTTTAACTTAATTGGGTTCATTAATTAGAAAATGCATGCACTCAAATTTTATCCTATGTTGTTTGGACCTAGTTATATCCACTTCTCTAATATTACCTCTTGTCTTTTTCGTTATTAATTTTGTCCTAATTTTCTTTGATACCCACTTCTCCAATATATCATTGCAAAATAAAAATTTGTAAATCACTTCCACCCCATGTCTCTCAGCAAGCCACGCACATATCTTGGTTAATTTATTGATAATGTAATAAATCATGACCAAAGAAGTAAAATGGTAGTAATGAACTATACAAATAAAGTGGTAATATGACAAAAGCTCCCCGAATTATATCCAAGGGTGTTCAATTTATCAAAATAATTTTTTATGCTGTGATCTTTTGTCGTTGATCAAAATGCCCTAGAGGATAAGGCAAAATAAGATATATTTCATACACGATTTGTTGAACTAAACACAAAATGATGCTAGTTTCTCTCTTTTCAATTATTTATTTATTTTTATTTTTATTTTTTTGATAAATTGTAAAACTTGTTAACAAGAAAGGATAAAGTGCAAGAAACTTACCTATGCTATAAAAAAAATTATACAAATACCTGATGTTCAATTAATCCCTGTATTTTTTAAAATTGTATAGATAAGGACATTTTGTTAATTTAATAGTTGAAATGTCTAAAATACCCTTCAACAAAATAAATGAAATAAACAAAAAATCAACAAAAGCAAAATATCCAAAAAGGTCATTTGCTGATTTCAAGTTCTCTCTCTTCCTCTCCTCCTGTTTTCCCTTTCCATTTGTCTTTCTAATTATAAGTTTTCTGCCACTGAGGGAAAAACTAAGACAAGTCATACATATATATATATCAAGTGCAAGCCCACAAATGGAAAAACAAGGATGCAATATGAAATGGGTACGTAGGAAAAAGGCTGTGCAATATAATAAGAACCAGTTAGGAATGTAAAGTTTATCAAATGCTAGAGTTCTGATTAGAAGTATAAACAAGTGGATGAATGAAAAAGTGAGAATTTTGATGTGTTTCAAGTTCAAATACTAATGGGTTTGCATGCTTTTTCAAGTTCGATTACTCTCTCTCTTCTTTTGGTCTCATTCTATGTTGTCTCCCTAGATCTCAAATTTCCGATCAACAGTGCATAAAACTAGAGAACACTGCTCTGATACTAATTGTGAGTTACGCGGTGCAAAAGCAGTTGTAAAAGTAATTAAAAAATCTAGAGGGGGTGATTAGGTTTACTCATTTTTTGCTTAATTATTCAATTTATCCAATTTTAAATCCAAATAATAATTAAAGTAATCTCACAAAGTAAGTAAATAAATAAAATGCAATAAAGTAAACAAATGCACCAGATATACGTGGAAAACCCAAGACGAAAAAAATCACGGGTGAGGCTTTGTAATCCCGGAAAAAAAAATTCACTATCGTCAAAGCAAAGTACAACAGACTCTATATCAGGAACACACCCACACCACTCTAACAAAAACTCTGATACGGAACACCTCAGACTTACAATTGTGACTACCTCGTCCAACTGCTACAAATTCTCGGCTAACATCAAAATCCTTTCAGAAGGATAACTGGAAGAATACGAACACTCAGCAAGTATTATGTCCCCTTCATAGCACGATCTTCTTCTCCTTCATTACCAATGAACAGTTGTAGAAAATACCAATCCAGTAACTTAATCAAGAAGAAATCTTCAATGCAGTCTTCGAACAGTTGATCAAACAAATATAGAGAACACCCTAAAATCACTCAGTGAATATATGTGTGCTCTCAAAAATATAAACAAAGAATTCGAGAAAAAAATTATCTGCTCTGAAAAATATCTCAAAACTTTCTCTCTCTAGAATATGTATCTATTGTATGTTCAAAGCATCTATTGAAGGCACCCCGAGAGATAAAATCATAGTAGGTTTTTCTAGAGATTATAAACCCTAATTTTCTTGAAAAACAAGTTAAAATTCAATAAGAAACAACTCCCCACATTTTTAGAAAGTTCTGGGTTCAATCCGGGTGAAAACAGGACAAAACTGGTCAAATGTTGCAAACCAGGACAGTTGGACGGGTCCAACATATATGGACAGGTCCAGTTCAAACTTAGACGGGTCCAGCTCCTGTAGCAATCTCATATGAGATCCTGAGACCTCTTGGACGGGTCCAACATTCTCTTGGACAGGTCCAACTTTGAAATTTAAAACATTTTGCTCAAAAGTCCCTCTTTTCAAGGTCAGAACTCCTGATTTAAAATATATGTGTTCTCACCGCTTTACCTGGACTACATGACTCTCATATGTGATCAACAATGTTCCCATACATTCGGAACCATCTCGAAACTTCAAACGATCGAATCCTTGTGTAGACCCTTGATGGCTTTTTTTGAAGATTCAAGCTTCATCTTTTGACGAACTTTTACATGGTTGGTGTAACTTCATACTCACTCTGAGACTTTAATTACATGATCAATGATATAAATATAAATCAAATAATACAACTCGATCATGTTTGATTTTGACACTGAAAATTGCCAATTACAAAAATACGTCACACCTATAAATAGGCTTTTATGTATTGTTTACAAGTCAATTCAATATATATAAAAAATCAATGCAATATAATCTTCTTTTATATTTCTAACATGGTATCAAAGCACCTTCGGTCTTACCGTCGCTCCAACGAGCTGGTTTTGTCTACCCAGCAGCTCTTTTGCAACTTCTTTGTATGTGTTCACAGCCACTGTTGGTAACATCATCAGATTGCTTTCACGATTCATAGTATCTATGTGTCAATGTCACTAATTTCAATGAGCTCTTTTTCTGATTTTTAAATTAATTTTTGCTCTAACGAGCTGCTTTTGGTCTTACCATCGCTCCGACAAGCTGTTTTACTCTACCGAGCTGCTCTTCTACAGCTTCTTTGCATTTGTTCGCAACCACGATTGGTAACATCACCAGATGGCTTTCACAAGTTGCATTCAAGATTTTGTCTCCAAACTCAAGTTGTCTTCATATATATAAGTCGCCTTAAGTTTGTAAAGGACTGTTAGATTATATATTTCCTATTATTTATGTTGTTTTCTCATAAACAATCTAGGACTAGAATTTCTTGCCTCCTAAGTTTATTTAGCCTCTAAAATTATGTGCATATACATAGACCTTTATGTATTGTTTACAAGTCAATTCAATATATATAAAAAAAAAAATCAATGCAATACAATCTTCTTTTATATTTCTAACACTTTTGACGACACCATCTTAATAACTAGCCAGGATCGTCTGCTGTGAGAGACCCTCTACTGTATCTGCAGTAATAAAATGACATCATTTTATACGGATTGTGATGTTGATAAATAAGTTTTGCTAAAGTAAACCACATAAGGAAATCAAAAATAATAATATCATCTCTCTGTCCAAAGATACGTTTCTATTAAAGTTTCCAAACCTAATAAAAAAATATTATAACTTTTTCCAACACTAAACAAACCAAATATAATAATATTATAACTCTTTCCAACACTAAAAAATGATACAACTCTTTCAAATAGTTAAAAAAAATAGTAAAAATAATATTATACATAAATAGAATATTTTTATATTTTCACTTTTATAAATTTTCACTCTAATATAAATTGTGTTGAATCTAAAAATTTATAAATATTTATATAAACTCTCTTTATCTCTCTAAATATGTATATATGCATATATTATTTCTAAAAATATATTTGAAACGTTAAATTGAGTTTTAAAAAGGCAAATTAACATCATTGAAAATAGAATTAGAGTCGTTAAAATGATGAAATATGTTGTTTATTTATGAAATAAATGTGTTGATTTTAAATAAAATGATTTCTTTTTCAATTTCAAAACTCAAATAAATTAAATACGTTAAGAAACATATGAAATATGGTTAATTGTGAACTATATGAGCAATAAATTTTTGACATTTTATTTCAATCAAAATATAAAAATAAAATCAAATTCAATTAGTTAATTTTAAAAAAATTAAGTTAAGAATGTACATTTCGTTACTTTCTTACATTGAGTCTAACCATACATGTTATTAGACTATTGTGTTATTATCAAATGACTGAGTGAGGTACAAAACTTTAAAAACATTGAAAAATATATATATGGTGAATTGTGAACTTAATGAATAATTAATTTTTAAATATTTGCTTTTATAAATTCTCTCCCTAATATTTTTTTTTTAATTTTCTGTGTCTAATATTACATGTGTGTTTTTGGTAAATTAATATTAAGTGTGTTGAATCTATATAAATTCTAAAAATCTATAAATATTTATATAAACCCTATTTAACTCTTCAAGTCCATATATATACTAATTTTTTAAATATATATATATATATATATATACTTGAAATTAAATTAAGATTTGAAAAGGCTAATTGATTGAATTGAAATCCGAATTTTTTTTATTTATTTACTAGTGCTGATTTTTCTTAACTTCAAATTTTGTAGGGTTTTTTTCTTACTTGTAACTACTAGTATAGAGCAAGTGAAAATGCACATGATTAAAAATCTCTGCAAATTTGTGAATATTTTAATTCAAATTTTTTCTAGGAAGTTTTCAAAGCACTCATTGTATCCATATTAAATAGATGAAAAATCCTACATATTTTTAAGTTAAATAAATTTTTACTTCAATTATTAAATAACTGAAGAAATCTTATGAAACTGAAAATTGAATTTTATATCATCAAATTTGTATTGAAATAACATTGTGAACATTTAAATCATTAATTGAAGCTTTTAAATTTGAAACACTTAATTTATTTTTAAAAACTTGTAATGAAATATGATGATTTGTAAATTAAATTAAGAGTAAGTTTTTTTAATTTTCACTTTTATAAATTATATCTCTGTAATATATAATTTTTAAAGCTTCTCTCTCTAATATTAAGTATGTTAAATCTAGATAAATTTTAATATATAATCTCTTTTTATCTTTCTAAGTCTATATCTATTTATATAATATTTTTAAAATTTTAAATTAAGTTTTAAAAAAGTGAATTAACTTCATTGAAAATAGAATTGGATTCTTCGAAATGGTTAAATATGTTGTTTATTTAAATAGTAAATGTACTGATTTTAAAGTAAATGACTTCTTTTCCAATATGAAAGCTTAAATAAATTAAATATGTCAAAAAAATAAAATGTGGTGATTTGTGAATTAAATGTTTCTATCTGAATGTCAATTTTTTCCTGAATTAAGGCGTTGAAAATCCGAATTAATTGCCTTGAAAATTCGAATTGATTTGTTTATTGGGCTAGTGCATAAAACCCCCTCATTATATACAAAAGGTGCAAATAGCCCATTGTTGTTCAAACAACTCCTTATATTTTTCAATTTGTACAATTAAGGAAAAATCTTCAATTTGAACAATGAAATGACTAAAGTACCCTTACTTTCTAAATAAATAATAAAAAATTGTAAAGTGCAAAAAAACTCTACTATATACAAAGTGTGCAAATACTCCTCTAACGTTCAATTAACCCCCTTACATTTTTGAAAATGTGCAAATAAGGACATTTTGTCAATTGAACAATTAAAATGTCTAAAATACCCTCACACCCTTGTGATATGTTTGGATGTCCAAAAATGGCCCATCTGAATATCAATTCCTTATTTATTTAAAAAGTGTGGGAATATATCATTAGTTTTCACTCTCCAAACCAACCAGTGTATCCATTTCCAGACGTATCCAAAATAATAAAATAATTAAAATATATTTTTCATTAATAAAAAAATAAGAAAAATGATCAATTTATCATTCATGTAAAAAAATCTATGAAAACCCCCTTCATTTTCATTCACCAAGCCCAACCAGTGGGTCCATTTTTTGGCCCATTCGAAATAATAAAATATAAATTTAGTTAATATAAAAATAAAAAATGGGAAATATGACATCCAAATATGGCACAATGGTGTCAAAGGTTGGGAGGGGCATTTTGGTTATTTAAAAAGGGTAGTTTGAAATTTTCAAGATTTTTTTAGTATAAATGACAGAGGGGGGTATTTGCAATAATTTTTCAAATGATTGGGGTTATACGCACATACTACACTGTAGGGATGTTTCACGCACAATTTGTATATAGCACGGTTTTTTTTGCCTTAAAAAAAATGCAAAACATGAAATGACAAAAATGGTAGTTTTGGGTTTTCAAAAAATCTAACATCATCAATTTGCAATAAGGGGCAATTTGTTCCAAATTTTGAAATTATAGGGATTTATATGCACATACCAAATAGTAAAGGTATATCATACACATTTTTTTGTATAGCATGGGAGTTATTTAATTACTGGTGTTGATTATTGGTTGACTTCAAATTTTGTAATTATTTTTAATTATTTGTGATTTTTAAACATAAAAACAATCATTATAAATTTTTTACCTATAGATTATATGTTAACTATACTCATCACACACTAAATTACTTCATTGGTCATATACACAAATATAAGAATTTAATGTAATGAACTTTTTAAAATTAAAGAGCTAAATTTTATATTACTTATATTGATGGAAATGAAATTTTGAAAATTTAAATTAAGTTCTAAAAAGGTGTAGAACCCAACTTTTGTCTTGTCCTCTATTTCAGTTAATTTCCATCAATTGGACCTCATGAAATTCATTAATAGGTACAATTAAGGATGTCTATTTCCTCATCAAAGTCAATCAAGTGGTTCGAAACAATAATTTGGATCATAGTCCATCTAGTTAACCAATTGATTTCAAGTTAGCCCACCCAATTGAGCCAATTTTGCAAAATCACGAAAATAAGGCTTTGGATCACGAAAATAAGGCTTTGGAACCCACATTGCCCATTCTCAATTTGTCAAATCTCTATCTTCCCATTACCAAACACTCAAATTGATCATTCTGTAGTAAAATTAAGTTAATTTTACCTAAAAACCCTCAATTTTTCCTCTCTATTGGCCTACTTTCACTGTTGGAACAAATTTGGGCCGTTGGAATTGTCCGATCACAGATACAAGTTCCCTAACTCTCAATTCTTCACCTTGACATCATCAAACCATAAAATTGATGACTCAATCATGAAATTATAATTTCACTCTGATTGGGTTACTTTCACCATTGAATCAAAAAAAGGGCTTCCGAAGCATTAATCAGACAACCCAAATGCCTGGGCTAATGGTGAAAGTAACCCAATCATAGTGAAATTTTGAGTGAATTTACATAAAAATTACTTGAACTTCACAATGGAAACATAAATGTTATGATTTAATGCTAGCAAGATGAAGAATTAAGAGTTAGAGAACTTGTATCTATTATCAGACAATTTCGGCGTCCCGAATTCAATCCAACAGTGAAAATAGGTCGATCGAGAAGGAAACTTTAGGTTTTTTTTACATAAAATGAACTTAATTTCATCATAGCATGATCAATTTGAATTTTTGGTGATGGGAAGATACAGATTTGACAAATCGGGCCGCTAGAGTTGTCCAATCATGGATGGTTCCCTAACTCTCAATTCTTCATCTTTCCATCATAAAATTGATTATTTCATTATGAAATTCAAGTAATTTTATGTAAAATTTCTTATAATTCTACTCTGATTGGGTTACTTTCACCATCATATTGAAAAAAAGGCTTCTGAAACATTCATAGGATGGCTTGAATGACCGTTTTTCGGTCCAACAGTAAAAGTAACTCAATCGGAGTGAAACTATCATGAAGTTAAGATAAAATGACTTGAATTTCATTATGGAATCAAAAATTTCATGATTTAATGATTGGAAGATGAAAATTAAGAGTTAGGGAACTTGTATCCATGATCGGACAACTCCGACTGCCCGAATTCGATCCAACGGTGAAAGTAGGTCCATCAAGAGGGGAACTGGAGGATTTTTACATAAAATGAACTTAATTCCATCATATCATTATCAATTTGATTGTGTGGTGATGGGTAAATAGAGATTTGACAAATCAGGCCATTGGAGTCATCCGATCTTAGATACAAGTTTCCTAACTCTCAATTCTTCATCTTTCCATCATCAAATTATAAAATTAATAATTCTATAATGAAATTCAATTCATTTTATATAAAATTTTTCAGAATTTCACTCCGACTGGGTTACTTTCACCATCGAATTGAAAAAGGGGCTTCTAAAGCATTACTTGGATGGTATGAATGCCCTTTTTTCAATCCAACAGTGAGCCTAACTCAATCGAAGTGAAATTATGAATTATTTTACATAAAATGAATTGAATTTCATTATGGACACGTCATTTTATGATTTGATGATGGCAAGTTGAATAATTAAGAGTTAAAAAACCTGTATCCATGATCGAACGACTCCGACGACCTAAATTTGATTAGGTGATTAAGAGGGGAACTTGAAGGTTTTTAGATGACATAAATTGAATTTCACTGTAGCATGATCAGTTTGAGTGTTTGGTGATGGAAAAATAGAGATTTGACAAATCGAGAATGGCCAATGTGGGCCCAAAAGCTCAATTTTTGTGATTTTGCAAAATTGGCTCAATCGGGTAGGCTAATTTGAAATCAAACAGTACAATTGAATGGATTATGATTCAAATTAAGGTTTTGAACCACTTGATTGACTTTGATAAGGGATCATGACCTTCCAATGTCAGTTGGAATCAAATTTAGGGTACTAAAATTCTTTATTTCTAAATTTTCATTAGTACTTTCTTTCACTATAATGCAAATTTTCTCTCTACTTCCAATATTTTGTAACTAATACCTATTAGAAAAATATTAATTGTTACCAAAATTAATAATCCTAAAAGATTTAAAAAATTATTTCAAATTCACTTTCTATAAATATCCCCAACATGTTAAATTACAATGAGATACTTTTCATGCATTTCATTTATGAATAATAAATAAATTGTTTTCATTACTTTTGAATTTTCAACTTCATATTTCTTTTGGAAAAAAAAAATCTCTATAAATTTGAGACAATGTTATCTAAAAAAGTTATCAAATTATCCTAACAAATCAAATATAACGTCCATTTGAAATAAAAAAAATATTAAATTATTTATTTTCAATAAAAATTTCAGCAAAATCATTTGGAAAAGATAGTTAAGCAACATACATGATAGATGGAAAGGGCAAAATAAGAATTGTATTAGTTATAGAACTTTATTAAAAAAAATTATAAAAATTTGGACATCATTGTCCTATGAATTTTTTTTTTATGACTTATTTGTCTTTAGAGTGCAAAAGTAGGACTAACCTGTAATCTTTCCAAAATTATACTAAAAGGGGCGACATTGAATGACAAGAAGATTTTTTTTTCAAGCTATCTTAAGAAACAAAAATTTTAAATTTAACATTATTTGATACTTTCATTAAGTAAATTTACAATTATTCTTTACAAGTTTTCATATTTGAGAACGTCATATGATAATTTCATTAAAGAATTTTTTAAAATTGACTGATTGAATTTGAGATATCTTTATTTTGATTGAAATAAAACTTGTAATCTTTAAATTTACTTTTCAAACCCTTTAATGAATTGAATATGTTTAAAAAATTCCAAATATTATTTTTTATGAATTAATGGTGTCATAGTGTAAAATTATTCATGAATAAATTGTGCTAAAACACTGAATTGATTGTATTAAAATTTTGAATTTTTAAATTGATTATCAAATTATTGGTGTTGATGTTTATATAAATTCAAATTATTTAGTATATATAGATATATTTTGTGATGAAGTATAATTTGTACCTCACTCATCATACGATAATGAATTTTTGAAACATACTATTCTAAAACCATGTGTGATCAGGCTCAATGTAAGAAGGTAACTAAATGCACATTCATTAAAGAATTTTTTAAAATTGACTAATTGAATTTGATGCACATTCTTTAATTTGATTTAAATAGAATTTTGGAAAGTTATTGCTCATTTAGTTTACAACTCACCATATTTCATATTTTTCTCAACGTATTTAATTTATTTAAGTTTTGAAATAGAAACCAAAAATTACTTTATTTAAAATTAACACATTTACTTCATAAATAAACAATATATTTTGTCATTTGAACAACTCCAATTCTAGTTTCAATAAAGTTAATTTGCCTTTTTAAAACTCAATTTAAAATTTTAAATATATTTTTAAGAATAATATATGTATATATAAATTTAGAGAGATCAAGAGAGTTTATATAAGCACTTGTAAATTTTTAGAATTTATATAGATTCAACACACTTTATATTAGAAAGTTACTATTTATGTATAATATTATTTTATTACATTTTTCTAACTCTTTAAAAGAGTTGTAATATTAAAAAATTACATTTTCTTTACTTTGCAAAGAATTATAATGTTATTATATTAGGTTTGTTTAGGATCACAAAAAACAAAGTCGTTTTTATATTACTGCATAGGCTGCTGCAGACTACTCACAGCAGAAGATCCGGCTCCTTAATAACACCATCTCCCAAAGGATTTTGTAGCCGTAACGGCTATATTTTCTGCAATAGTAAATCCAAATTCAGGCCCAAAACCCAGAGAGAGTCTCAGACGCTCCACATTTTCAAAGTAAGTACGTACGTACGTACACTGTTTGTACTTTGTTTTGTTTTGTTTTGTTTTGTGATGCTGATATGATATGATATGATCCAGTATATAACAATGGGACCTTGGAATGAATGGATCCGACCTTCTCCTCTGACCCAAACATGACAGACATTAGGACAATACGCTGATATGACCCATAAGAAAAATGCAATACAAGGCAAGCAAACAAATCATAATATTAATATTCCCTTTATAAAATGAGGAAAATTTTTTATTATAAGATAATTTAATCATATAATCTAGTCATATTTGATAAATTATAGTATTAGTAAAAGAAAGAGTGACATGATTTAGAAATCTTTCCATCTTCCCTCAATTCAAGGTTCAAGTAGTAAGTTCAGATATGCAGACTTTTGGTTGGGAAAATATATATATGTATATATATATATATGTATATACATAAACAAATTTAGTATATTTTGAAGAACTCATTGTATTACAAGCCCTTTGGTAATTTTTTTAGAAATAATCTAAATTTAAAAATAATAATTACATGCATGAATTTCTCTATAGTGAACTACTTTGTAGTTAAAATTCTAAAAGGTCATGGAAATAATGAAAATAAATAACAGAATCACAGAATAAATTATTGATGATATGTTGGAGACACAGGATGATGGGACATTTCATATGAGATTGTAAAGAATGATACAATTACAGTTGATTTAACTAAAATTATAACAAGCATCCAATGGTAAAATGTTATTTGAATATAGTAGTTGAGAAAAAACAAAAACAAAAACAAAAACAGAAACAAAATTCCCAGCAAATTAGAAATTGTTGAATTCATTTCTATCTAAAAACAATTTGAACGCATTAAACTTCAACTCTTTGACAACTTGTGTCCCATATGTTTTTATTTCTCCATTTTATACTCTGAACAGCTTAACTTCATTGCATTTACACCCTGATAACTGTTGCTTTCAACTCATCTGTCATTTCATCATTCAAGCAAGGGTCCAAATGTTTAAAAACCTCCTTAATTATTAAATTGCTCTTCCATTTCTTTTTCGTTTAGAGATTCATTTCAGTCCTCCTAAGTCACAACAAAATGTGAAAATATTAGAACAATTTTTTATTAAATAAAAATAATAGACTACCAGTAAAAGGTCACAAATACAAATACAAGTTATCACCCGAATAAAAGAGTTTTGTTATATCCTTTAAAAAAAAAACAGAGTTCAGTTATATTCCCAATATTGCCCCTCAACACCAACTACTAGAAAAATTACAAATTAGTGTTCACTACAACGGCACAAAAAGTCAATGTCATCTCCTGACAGGCCTGCCAAATGGCAGTAGTCAATCGCACCCACTGGTGAGTTATCAGGGCGCAAATTAGCACCGACTTAATTGTAGACCGATTTCCCTTGGTTTCTAGCTGGAGAAGAGGACGATAGCAATTTATAAATGCTTACATCACAAAGGAGAAACCCTCTTTAAGAGGACCTTTTTTTTACCCTACCCTCCATTAATCCTCCATTAATCGGATAAGAACAATTCCACCCCTAAACACAAGGCATATATAATAATAATATCATCCCTAACACAATCCACAGTTAACCCACACAATCATATATATAATACACATAAACAAAGAATGGTGGATTATAATCCCATTACTCTATACACATTAGGTGTCAGTATCACATCACATTACATTAACACTAATACTGGATTCGAAGGGGCATCTCTCTCTCTCTCTCTCTCTCTCTCCCTCCCCCTTCTTAAAGGATCAGTCCACACATAATAATGAATTGTTTCAACCACCCATCACCCATATACTACTCTTACTCTCTCTCTCTCTCTCTCTCTCACCCACACACAGACACAAAGGATCAGTCCACACAGATACTCTTACTCTCTCTCTCTCTCTCTCTCTCTCACCCACACACAGACACAAAGGAATGAAGGATCAGTCCACACAGATAATAATGAATTGTTTCAACCGCCCATCACCCATCTACTACTTTTCCTGCCCTCTCCAAAGACCAAAATTAGAAGAATCTCTAATTCTCTATCCCTAACAAAGATAATAGTTACTAAGTAACCCTGCTCAATCAAAAGCTTGTTATATGGTCATGGGGGACTATGAAACTTCAACTTAAGATATAAAATAAGGGCAGTGCAAGATTGATATTAAAAAATTGAGATTTTTTATTGATGAAAGGGTTGAACAAAAAGGAACAATATATATCAATAACATCAACATACTCTTCCTTCTATCACTAACCCAGTAAGTTTCCACCAGACATCAAATCTCCCTCAATGGCTTCCAATGTTTTGTATATATCTTCATATATATACACGTACATAGTACACAGCCTCCTCTAAAAGCCAGCCCTCTCTCTCTCTCTCTCTCTCTAAAAACCAGATTAAACAGTTTTACATATTTCTTTGCTCAATGAACATGGAGATACCAAAACAAGGCCGGCCTACATAAAAATGAAAAAGTAAAGAAGTTTAGGGGAAAAAAGAAAGAAATGTGAGGAAGATGGGACCAGAGAGCAATGACGAACGAATGAATAAATAAGAACTACCAAATGGAACTATGCTATCTCTCTGGGTTCCCCTGACATTGGCTGCTAATGGATTATTATGAAGTTCTGATTATATCACAGGTAACTGGTAATCCTTGTATGGTGGGGGAGGGGGTAAGATGAGAGGGCTGAGGAAGAGCTCCGGTCAGGCTTGGATTGGCAAGAAGAAAATGGAACAAGTAACGGCGGACGAACAGAAGTACGTACAGTAATGTGTTTAAAAACAATAATGCCTCACAGAGGACTCCAACACCTCTGGACTTGGGCAGATCATCTCCTTCACTCTGCTGCCATTTTTGTAAATCTTGAACGTCGGTACAATCCTCACATTTTCAGCATTTGCTACCGCTTGGCTCTCTTCCACATCCACCTTTTATGAAACATTATCAGACATATTAGTTTTTGTCTATTTTTCAACAAGGAAAAATTAGGGGGAAAGTTAAGGTCGGGTGGAACCAGAATGAAGAATTAAGTATGAAACTGGCCATTTTACCTTCAGAAAATTTATGGAAGGATAACGGCTACATAGAGTGTCGAGGAGAGGAGATATCTGCTTGCATTGCAAGTTAGATGCCACTTGGAAATGCACTACAGTAGAGCCTGTAATTTCAAACAACCACTTACTAAGAATTGCAATTTAATTGAGGAATAAGCAACTATGCATGATAGCAGGATGACTCACCAGATGAAGAAATTGCAGCTCTGAACTGCTCAAGACCTGATACTAACTCTACTTCCCCACCGAACTTCATATTATAAACTTCTTCCCCACGGGATTTCTTTAATGAAACTTGGGCGTGGAACAATGATTCTGCAACTTCGTTGTCATCTGGGAGTTCTCTCCTCAAGATCTCATAATCTTTGACAGTTTCAGCCCATCGATCAAGCTAATCCACAATATTTACTGATTAGTTTAAACATCAGTAACAAAAACAAATGCCAGGAAGAGCACATTCACAGAAGTGATATGGTGATTTTTTAAAGATTGAAAGGAAGTTTGAGAAGCCAAAAACCTTGCTATTTGAGGCAGCCCTTCGCAGAAGGGCTTTGATGTAGTTGGGTTGGATGCGGAGAGCTTGATTGCAGTCGTCAACAGATCGTTCCCACAGTCCAAGCTTATACCAACAAGCTGCTCTATTGCAATATAGAATGGAGTTTGAGGGATCAACCCTGAGGCCTTCACCATAAGCTGAGCAAGCTTCAGTGAATCGTTCGGATTTAAAGAGATCATTACCACGGACTCGAGCCCTTGCCACCAACCTCACATTGTTGAGCAGAACAGAAACTTCAATGTTGCGAGGGTCAATTTGCCCTGCTTTCTCCGCAGCTGCCACTGCATTCTCAAACCTGCAATACATCCATTATCCATTCTCACTCTCCCCCTCAATCTTTAGTTTTTTTTTTTTTTTTTTCTTTTGTCTCTAATGGAACAGAGATTTTATAACTCACCTTCCCAAAGCCATCTCAATTTGGGCTCTGACAAAGAACATGTATGCCTCAGAAAGCATTCCGAAAAATTTTGCCTGTGAGCAAGAGGGAGTAGATGGCTCAAATTTAGGAAGATTTGACAGACTCAAATCAGCATCGTCCAGTTGGTGAAGCTTCAAAAGAGCTTCAGCTTTACATGCATGCAGCTGTAAATTCAATTTTAACACATTCAGTCATTTCATTTTATTTTTCCTCACTGCAGTCTGTCCAACTAGAATAAAAGCAAAATTCAAAATTTGACTAACCTGAGGAGAAGCGTCAGCTCCAGCATAAATGGCAGCATCACCTTCCCTTAATACACTTCTCCAGTCACCAATCTTCCGGGCATTGGTGCATTTGCTTAGATGCATCTCCACTGCTTGCAACTTGTGCAACTCATTTTCATCTGGCAGGTGTCCTGGAAAACAAAGGTGCCTCCTGGCATTTTCTACCTGTCCTAGACTGTGACCCTAACAGGAATTAGATTGCTTACTGCATAATGATGCAGAAGAAACAATTAAAATTCCAATAACATAAACCACAGAAACCAGCAGAACATTGAAACATATGGAGGTAGAATTGTTCATGAAAAAGCACAAAATTCCATGATAAGAAAATAAACTAGTTCTGAAGGATCAATAGCTTATAAACAAGTTAAGTATAGCACATACTGTGAAACTGAATAACATATCCATGAAAATAAAATATCTTTAAGGTCCGTGATTCTTAAACAACTTAAATACTTAAAATTTAGCAAAGGTAAAAAAGGACAATCCAATCACATAGAGCAATCCAATAACATAGAACAACAGAGAAAAAATATAAAACAGTTAGAATAGCTAGAACAAAATAAACAGTAAACTAAAACAATTGAGTGAAACAGATTGAAAGAAGCTGAAGGCAACAATTTTTATCAATGAAGATAAAAAATCACAAGTTCGCATACAGGCACATAAATTTTCTCAAAAGAACTCCATAAGTTTAAGAAAATGTTAGCAAATTGATAACACAGAAGCATAAAAATTTAAACTTTTTCCAACTCACCGGAGAATAAGAGATCCTAAACGATGATGTGCCTTCCCATATCCCGGATCCAACCTAATGGCCTCCTCATATTCTCTCACCGCCTGTGCCAGCCGTTTGAGACCCGTCAATGCCACCGCCCGGTTGAACCGGTAAGTAGCGTTGCCCGGCGATATCGCAATTGCCCGATCATACAAACTCAAAGCCTCCGCCAAATGACCCATTTTGTATTGCTCATTACCTGCCCTCTTCACCACCTCCGGATCCATACTAGACATTGCCCTCTTCACTGAATCCCCACCACCTAAACCCCTTGAAATCGCGACACTTGCAACGCTTCCTTCTCCGCCACCAACTACTCCACCCGATTTGGTGGCGTTGCCACCCCGCATTATGCTTCCGTGGCCGTAATTGCCCGTTCCTGAACCCAAAACATCAGTCTTTGAGCTCCGACTCGCCATCCCAGTCTTCAATATCTTCCCAGACGGGCATATATTGCCTGTCGGAAGTACATTGACGGCCGGAGAATTCACCGAGCTCCCACCCGAATATATTAATGGGTGGGAACCACCCGAATCGGAGCGGCCGTGAGACGGTCTGAATCCACGAGAGCCACCGGCGGACCGTACGCTCTCCGCAGCCGTGGGGGAACTTTCTACAGACCCCGATAGCTCGCCGGAGTGGTTGTTACCACCGGAATCAGATCTTTTGGCGAGCGTGTTGGGTCCATTCCGTCCGGATATGGATCCAGATGAGCTCGAACTACTGCTCGTAGTGGTGAGCCCACTGGCGGCAGGTCCACTCGTCCGAGTCCTCAAGGGCGAGACTGGCGAGCCCAGATCGAGTTCTCTGAAGTCTGGCTTGTTCGTGTTTGTGCTGTTGTCACAGATTAGTGAGTTTCGAAACCGATCGGTCAGTGTATCAAACCCTAGTTCTGAAATGGGTTTCTCAGAATGCGACATTTTCGAACCCAAAAAACTAAATAAAAAAGAGGGCTTGATTTTCTCTCACTCTCTCTAGGTTTTCGCTTTTCTCTCTTTTTCTCATCAATGTCTGTCACAGAGACTACAAGACCACCAACCAACACAATAGGGAGTGTAACAGAAACAGAAAAGTCTTGAAGAAGACATGTGGAAATGTGGAGAGAGATTGACAGATAGTGAGAGAGAAAGAGAGAGAAGACGGGGATCTCGTGATTTAAAAGGAAGAAGCAAAGAATGAATGCGAGCGTTGAGAGAATTAGAGTTAGAGAGAGAAAGAGGGATTTTACAGAGATGGGGAGGAGAGAAAGAGAGGAAGAAAGAAGAGAAAGAGCTTTTATTTCCTTTTCCTTCCCTTCACCTGCTGCTTCACGAGACAGGTTTTGCTCCTCTCTCTCTCGCTCTCTCTCTCTCTGTACAACTCTCTCTCTTTTTCATTATTTTCTTCTCATCTCTACTTCCTTTGCCTCTATAATTCCCTTCATATGTTTTTTTTTCTTTTTTTCTAAAAGAAAACTCTGGCCCCCACTTTCACTACGGATACGGAATTGCTATCATCTATTCTCACTTTTTCTTACCGGTAAATAGTTTGATCCACAATTTAATCCAAATAAATAGAGTACGATAATGTAATGTCTTTTTAACCGTTGTATTTATAACTATTGAAAAATATTCAAATTCCCAAAATCATATATATTATGAAATATATTCATCAGTATTATGAATTTATACGACAAAGATTGAGTGCTTGTATATAGATAAGAGAGTTTCTTGTGAAGAGGTAATTTGAAAAAATAAATTTAAATTGAGTAATAATTCTAAAATAACAATATCATATTATTATTCACGAGACAAATCATGAAATAATTTTATGATGTATATCATTATTTTTTAAATTCATATCACAATAGAGTTAAAAAAATATGTTTCTTTAAATAAATAAATATGCTCATGCATAATCCGAAAATCTTGTATGCTTCTTGCTGCTATAGTGTACTGTACATATTAAATATACATTAAATCTATGTTTAAAATAATAGTGATGCAGCCTCCATTAATCAATATTATAACAAGAATAAATTGAAATACAATATCATTATTTGGAGCCTCAAAATAATAGTATTGTACTTCGATTTTGGTGATTTGCAATGGAGTTCGTACAGGATTATTGTGTTGGACATGTATATAACAATAACACACTAGACTATCAAAAAGCCTACAAAGTACAAAGTGAATCCAAATTCCCCAACCCTCACAAATGTACTCTTATGGCTCATTTGAATGGATAAAATTGGAAGGAAAATAAAAGAAAAGAAAGAAAGAGATAATAATTTTTGTGTTTAAATTGTCATTACTAAGAGAAAATATTAACAATGATTTGAAGGTATAGCTTATCCCTCCAAATCTCTCATATACTATTCTCTTAAAAGTGAGAAGATTTGGATAGAAATGATAAGAATAAGTAAATCTTTCATAATACCAAAAATAATTCTAACATTTTAAAGAACAAAATTTAAAAGACATTTAAGTATATCTTATAATATAAACACAAAAGGGCATGATAGTAAATTGATTAAAATGGTTTCTTTTCTTTTCTCTCATTTACCTTTTTCTAAACAAGAATGCAATCACTTATTTTCTTTTCTTTCATAATTTATCAAAACATGAATAAATGTTATTCTCTCTTTTATTTTCTTTTCTTTACAAAGTCTTAGGCTCAAAAAATAAAAGAGTAGATATAATTAGTTATGAGAGAAAAGGAAAGAAAAGAAATGAGAGGATAACAATCACTTATATTCACGTTTCGATAAAAAAGAAAGAAAAAAAAATATAATATTCTTGTTTGAATTAAATAGGAGAGATAAAAGAAAAAAAATTATAACAATCAAATTACTATCATATCTCTTTATATTTATGAGACATGGGTGAAATAATAATTTTATTTTTCTAATTGTTGAGAGCAGTTTCAGGATTATAAAAGTACTACTTAACACATTATCATTTTCCTCACAATTCTATCATTTCTCTTCATTTAAAGTACCCAAACACAAAACACATTATCATATCTTTTCTTTTCTCTCCTTATCTTTTCAAATCCTTCAGCCTTAAACTTTGAATTTCAATTCACCTTATGAACTCTCACTGTGTTTAATTTGTAAAAAAATTCCTAATTTCGTATTTAAAGTTTTAAATAGGATCGTTGTAAATGAACAGAAGTAATCACGGTCAATTCAAATTTGGTAAGTTTAAATTTTGGCTGATGTTTGTCCATTAAGAAAATGAGTTGAATCTAAACAGTAAACAGTTTCACTCGTTCATTTTACAACCAAGGATTTAAAAATATTTTCTCTATCATTAGAATTCTTATCATTATTTGGTAGGATTCAATTTATACAAATAATGACACGTTTAATTCATACTCAAATTTTTTTTTTAAAACACTCTCATTTAATGAGGACTATTGTAGGAAGAACAAGAATCTGAGATTTGATCGGTGTGTTATTAACAATAAACCACCTATAAAATGTTTATTGGTAGTGATTAGAAAGAGCATACTAATACATTCCAACTTTATATATATATATATATATATATATATATATATATATATATATATATATATTGTCAAGTATTTCAACCTTTTATATTAAGGATAAATTATTCTCACATTCAGTAAAGTTTGGCTTAATTGCTCTCAAATTAAATTTTTTGCAAAATTACTCTAACACCTCATCAAACTAACAATATGTTAAACAAATCACATCTAATATACAATTACAAGAGTACCTTCAATGTATAATACGTTTGTACAAAAATAATCTCAATTTCTAATTCTTTGACTGAGATTAACATGTTATATATATATTTTTTCTCCATCAATGTCACACCAACAGTACCACCACTGAAGGTAATTTTGGCATTGATTTTTTTATGTTAATTGAATTTAACGTAGCTGATTATCAATTAACGACATAAATATTCAGAGTAAAGTCGATCAAATTTTAAAAAAGGTTGATCACCATAGTTTAAAAACTTTAATCCAAAAATAATCAAGCAAAACCTCATATAAACTAATAGTAATTTATCTTATAGTATTTGAATAAAATGTTTATCTTAATATTTATCACTGATTGCATCCCCAAATGCACCAAATAGTAATCCTCTTGGACCGACTAAACAGGCTAACATCAAACACAACATATAAACAGTATTGGACCGTCTATTCTATCATCCATATTCAACTTTTCATTCTGATAAACTCTGCAGTGGTGCAAACTAAAACAATGAGCTTTAATACAGAAATATATATCTTATAATTAAAGACATTTTTCTGATATATAATTATGTATCAGAAAAATGTGTTTAATTATAAGATATAGATTTATATATATTGCACTGATACATAATTATTGGCTGGTTGTAATTTCAAGCAAGGTAGCAAGTGTTTAGACACAAAATCTCCTCTATTAATTTTCATTTCTGATTTTTTTCTCAATAGTAGTACTTATTCAATATCACTGTAGTTTTTAATCTTTTTATATAGTGACACTATGATTCTCTATTCTTTAAAATTTTAATTTGCATTACTACCCCTACATTGTTCCTAGATTAACGAAAATGTTCCGACGAGGTTAACACCACATGTTTCACTATGAAAAAACCGAGGAAGTGACAAAATGTCAAACATCCGAGAGACGAGAGTGAGGGGACCAAAGTGATCAAAGCAAGGCAGTGGCACTACAGTGGATTGAATGAGACAGGAGGGTATTTTGGTAAAAAGGAATCGCAGTGTCGACAGGAGCAGCTGGCCACGTGCTTTCGATGCCGTGCCAGTTGGCCCATTCAGCAACACCCTAAGTGTTAAAGTGGCTTCCAGCAAAGCAAATAACGAAAATAATATAACGGCGCTAAAGTGATCGGCGAATATTTTGTCGTGAAGGGACTATTCCGTTACATAATCTAACGGGAAGTTGACGGAGACGATGACAACAGAGAAGTGGCCATCCAGTGATGGCAGAAGCATGGAATGATGGTCAGACTATCCCTCATCCTGCCACGTAAGCAATTATTAGTAATCATCCCTATATATATATATATATATATATATGTTGCTATGGTAATTGAGTTAGACATGAATTTTTTTGAGAGATCCTTGCGCTGGATATCATGATTTTGGAGTGATTGTAATATCTTTTCACCCATGTATGAGATTGGACATCCTCCATTATCCACAAATATACAAATATATGTATGGAAAACGATAGCCATGCCCGCTTAGCTTCAATGGCTACAAGCTAGAGGAGTTGTGAGTACGACTTGTTAATGAATAGGATTAAGACTGAATCGAACATAATTTGATTTGAATTCAATAAAAATATATTAATTCCATCTGATAATTCATTGAATCATTTGTTATTTAGTACATGTCTAATTTGACAATTTATTAAATATCTAATTCCGTAACTTGGTCAGTTAAAAATAGAGGTGGGCCTACATCGAGACCAATGAAAATCATGGCCCCTCCAAAATTTTACAAAATTCTATTAAGTGGGCCCCCATTAAATATTGAGTCGGTATAAATTTGACACTTGGCTTCCCTAAATCTCCCAACTAAAAAAGTGAGAGAGAAAAAGAGAAATGCCAAAAAAATATGAACAAAAAGAGAGAAGAAACAACATTTGATTCTTAGTTAAAGAACAAAACAATAAAAAGTAAAAAAAAAAAAATCTAAAGGTGGAAGAAAGGAATTAAAAAAAAATTATATAATTAAGAATTCCAATACTTTACATGATAAAACACTATGTAAATAACATTTTTTATTAAATTTTTCATCATATGCGAATCGATATCAGATTCAAATTCAATCCATATATATATATAAACACGATGTTATGTGCACAATAAGTGGGTGGAATTTTATTTATAATCAAGGCTATTAGTGATCAAACACGATGTTATGTGCACAATAGGCGGGTGGAATTTTATTTATAATCAAGGGTAGTAGTGATAAAATAAGGATGGCAATGGGCGAATTTGGGGCAAGCCATTCCCCATCTCCGTACCTATTTAACAAAGTAAAACTCATCTTCATTCAAAATCGTTTATCAAAAAACTCCTGTACCTCAAAGGGGATCATTATCATCTCCAGTGAGGACTCCCCTCCAGTATTGATATTTGTTACAATTCGTGGTAGTTGATGTTATTATAATGGGTGACATGAATCACTAGTAAATCAAATTACTAAAATAGGTGACATATGATACATTGATATCATTCATTTTAATAACTTTAATCACTACCGTTAGTTACAAATGTTGTCACTAGAAGAACTGCAAAAAAAATCCTCAATGGAGAGGATTTTTGTTCCTTCGAATGGATAATGCCATTCCCTCTTTTTGTTTTTTTGAAAAATGTTACCTAGTTTGTCAGAAGAGAAAAGAAAAAAAGAGAATAGGGAGTTTTACTTTATTTTTACCATTATACTCATTACTATCTATAGCACTCATTTTAACCTTTATTATGCTTAATGGTTCATATATTCTAACATTGATTGTTTATGGTCTTTTTTCTCTTTTCTTTCTTTTTTTTTTTTTAAAAAAAAAAAGTAGACTCATATTTATTCATGAAAAAAATTGGGAAAAAAAGTAGTCCACCTATACATTTGGGCATATTCTAAATAGCACCCTTGTCTCTCTTCCTTCCTCTTTTCTGTCCATATTTGGGGATGAAATTTTGTAAAAGATGAAGGATGACTCATTCATCTTTTTTTCCTTCATTGTTTGTCTCCTATCTACCAAACGGAAGAAGTTTGTTAATTTCTTCCTTCCCATCTTCCCTCCACCCCTCTTCCTTCATTCTTACCAATCGGAGCATAAATTTTCCTACACACCTCCCCCGCCTTGTCCTATTTAACAATTTTTGTTATATATATTTTTTAAAAAAAAGGATGCGAGTTTATGAAATGATAAAGAGATAAGATATTGGTTTTTTTAGCTTATGAAAGGGCATTTTAGTATTTTTGGTATTATATGAGAATATTTATGTAATTATATAATATAAACCGAGCAAGATATCTATCCTTGTTCCCAATTTGCATTTGCACGAGCTTTATGCCCTCACCCCATTCTTGCCCTACCGCGATTAAATTAAACCAAAATTGTCTCAAACTCTCAATATGAATTGAGCGGGAGAGGTACTCAGTGGGACGTGGTCATTTGCCATCCCTAGTAGAGGACGGACGAGTGTAGGATACAGGTGAGGTGGCCATGAACTCCACCGTGTCTGCTTTGGGCTAGTCTGGTGAGAGAGTTAAAGGCTCACTAAGCCATTGGGATGAGGCAAGGCCCCATGCCCAGGAGTTCCAATTTTTTACACTCAAAAGCATCCTGCTTGCATTGACAGGGGTATGTGTATTTTGAAATTAATGAAGGAGGTTAAAGTTGCAAGTAATAATAAGTGTGTTAGCGACTTGCGTAACTATTTTTAACGACTGGCATATTCTTGTCTTTACTAGTAAAGAAAAGTCCACAAAGTGAATAGTATTGTGATGAAAAAGGTGTTGAAAAGAGGAAAAGTTTAAGTAGATTAAATGCTAACATAACGGCTTAAAAGTCGGTACCCCCATCCTTGTTTGTAATATAGTGTGGGGTTAATAGTCAACCGTCACGAGGACTGTCGGTGTAGCTGTGTCCTTGCACTTAGACAGACCACAGGTTTGTGGTATTTACCAAGTACTCGTAAAATTAAGTGGTTCTGGTATCACTTTATGTGGGTGAAACTGTTCCATCTTATTCCTGTTCTAGGGCCCAAAAATATGAAATCTTTATACGCCTTACTATATTGCCACATGGCTACTAGGCCACCTAGCTTTACGGTCACAGGACCACCTGAATTTTTAACAGTGACATTAGAATTTAGATAAGTGGGCAACTTCAATTTTTGATTTTCCATTCAACCACAGTTATTTGGTTAGAAAAACCTACTATCATAATGCTTTTACCATCTGTATTCACCTTATCACTTATAAATAATCTCTTCACGTGTGAAGGTAAGTACTCTTTTTATATTAGCGAAAACTTTTTATACGGAACGAAAGAGTTCTTTTTTTAATTCAATCGAGAAATTTCTTACAAGTGACTCCAAAAAAATTTGATAACTATTTCCTTGAGATTTAATTTGCAATTTTAGTGGAGAAACAAATTTAACAGTAACACTTGTTTCCTTTTCCTTTTTCCTTTTATTTGGGGGTATGTATGTTCACATTATTAAAATTTTATCCATATAATTCACTACTTTCCCACACCTTTTTCACACCATATATTTGTGTTTTCTTGCATCAAAAAATAAGAAAGAGAAACTGACTTGATATAACACTCTTTCTGATCGATTGGCTATGGAGTTAAAAAAGATTCATGGCTAGACATGCGTGCATAAGAGAGAGAGGAGGAAAAAGTTTCCAACTTTCGATTGATTTTACTCTTCCCATAGCAATCATACACATTAACATTAACTCATTAAGGTCCTAATCACTCAATTAATGGTGGGTTTTAATAATATGGATCCTACAAAATGTAAATAATAAAAAAGTCTGTATAAAGGTACCCGCTATAACACTCCCCAAGTCATGTTTAGGGAGTCTTATGTTGCGAAAATTAATGGAAAATCTGTATTTTCTAGAACCAAAATCTGTATTATTGAACTTTTCTTAAATTTTGATCTTCTCTTCTTCTGCACTCATCGTTCTTATTCAAACCTAAAATTCTGATACCAGTTGTTGCAAAAATTAACAAACAAGAAGATCAAACATATAAGAAAAGACACAAATTTACAATATTCACCTAAAATATATTCGATAAATTAAGAATATCTTTTAAATAATAAATTATGTCAGACTTGGGCCAAGTGACTAAATTAATAATTTCGTTAAATTTATAAGATAATACATTTCAGAAATTCCCTCATCGGTTTCTATAGGTCCTATTTATTATATAAATTAATAATTTGGTAAGAAGTACATATAGTATTGACTATGATGTTTTTTTGAAATATGAATATAATGTTGTTTGTCTTTTCTTAACAAGATAAATTTAATAAGGTTAATAATAATAATAATAATAATAATAATAAACTTTTTTTTAAAAAAAATAATGTATATAAAATATCTTGTTATATTAATAACTTATTAATTTATCAATAAATTAATATATCGTTTAATTAATAGAATTTATGTGGTCCCAACGCTATTAATTTATAGAGGTTTTATTGTACGTCCCTGGTGTTGCAGGTTTTTATTATGAGTAGAGAGAGTTCAGACTATATATATCGGCACATCCTAAGGTTACATAACAAGTGTGAAAATATCAAAATTGTATCTTCAAAATTGGGTCAAGATGTATATAATCGGGCTCCACACTTCCCATCATGTTACATGGAGAGCCCCACACTTTCCTTCCCAAGAGACTCTCCATGTTTAGGGAGTCTCTTGACAAGGATGTCTGTCAATAGTGTGTATATATATATATTTTTTAAAAGAGCCATCTCTTTGCCACGTGCATTTGTTTGTTTTTTTCTTTTGTTTTTTCATTTAAATTTGTTTTTCTGTGCTCTTTAGCCCTTCTTTTTTTTTTTTTCATTTTTTCATATGAATTTGTTTTTAAGCCCAACTCTTTGGCCTTTTTTTTCATTTGAATTTGTATTTTGAGTCTCTTTGTTCTATTTCTTTTTTTTTTTTTTTTGAGAAAATATGTAATGTTTTTTTACATATTTCCTTTAAATTTGGAAACACATATATGAGATGCAAACAATTGAAAAAAATATTTTTATTTATCACCAAAAAAAATTAGAAAAAAATAAAAAAATATACGGACAGCCACCATGCCGAATTAGGGTTGCCAATGAACCGAGCTTGACCCTGTTTGGGCTCAGCTCATTCGTTTATAGGTTCGACTCGAGATTGTGATGAGGTCGAAAAGTTGAGCTTGTCTTGTTTAATAACAAAATTCATTCGAACTCGATTTGAGCTTGCGTTCAAGATCGTTTGACTTGTTCATGAACATTCACGAGCTTACATAAGTCTATGTTCATGAACATGTTCATAAGCTTACGTTTATTAGCCTATACAAGCTTATATTTATGAAAGTATTCACGAGCGCTATACGAACCTATGTTCACGAACATATACGAGTTTATGTTCATGAGCCTACACGAGTAGAGTCCAATATTGGTTAGGATCAACGCGTTTAATAAACAAGCCAAAAAATCGAGCTTGGTTCATTTTTTTAACGAACGAATCTGAGCTGAGCCAGAGATGTTCATGACCAGTTCATTTTTAGCCCTATACCGAATGGTTAGACTTACAACAATTATAAAAAGTTATGTCAATACAAAAAGCTGACATGACTTTCCACAATTCGAATGTGGTCATCCGAATGGAGAGCCACTATACCGGATGGCCTAAGATGAAGTATAATGGATTCCTTTCTAGTTGCTATATGCCATATAATTCTCAACTATGAATCAAATCTATGCCCAATCACAAAAGATAAAGGGTTGAAAGGTTTCGAATTCTTGGCGGGGAAGACCATAAATCCTAGAAGCACAAGTACAAGAGGGGAATAAGTCCATAACTATAGTACAACTTAAGATTGCTCCAATATTGCTTTCAATCGTCAGTCTTAATAGTTAAGTACAATAATTTTGAAGTGGTAGAATATGTCAAATACAGTGTACTAAAATAGATCAAATGAAAACATTCTTACAGTGCTGTCATGACTCATCCCCTTGGTGACAGCTAAGTTGAACCAAACTGGACTTATTTAATACATGATGTAACATTAATCTTTTGGTTCTATTCATACCCTTTTCATGGCCAAATTTGACTCATGGTTTTCTTCTTCACTTGCTTGTAGATTACGTTTTGGCATATTTTGATTTTATATCTGGATGATGATGATAATAATATTATAAGCTTATACTAAGCATACCAACATCACGATTCCTTGCCGATCCTTTAATCTTCTATCAAGCTCTATTTAAATAATTATATGTATATCATTTGTATTATATTGATACCAATTATTACCAAGAAGAAACGCATCCAAGAACCATGCATGTACCATCAGTCAATGCTAATGGAAACTCTTCTTTCTATGGATTATTCTTATGCTAATCATCTGTATATATAGTTGTGTGTGTGTGTATATATATAATTCTTTATCTTTGAGGAATGGTGAAAATGTTACTGACTTGGATACAGAAGGATTTTTTTATTTGTTTATTAATTAATCACTGCATGCCATTGAAAAGAGCTAACCTTTTGCAATTGCCATCTCTAGACAATTGTCAAACTTATAAGCATAGAAATTCACTATATTAAGAATGGAAATTAAGTTATTCAATTGCGGGTTACAAAAACAAACAAGACGTACGTTTGTTCTCTCTCCCTACACACACACACACACACACACACATATATTTATATATACCATACCATTAAATAGTTCCTCTTCTAATTAATCGGTCTGGTCAATGTGCATCTCATAGCTTCTGCCCCTAAGAAATGATTAATTTACATAAGCTATAACCTAATTTTCTAATTGGATATATACGCAAACGTGCATATATGTATATAACTCATATTCTATCCACTGTGCCATGCATTATAAAAAAAGAGAATGCATCAAAAACCATGAATATTCTTAAATATAATATGTGTGTGTGTGTGTGCGTGTGCATATATATATATATATTATATTTGTTTAGCATTACATCTTGAAGATAAGAGTGGAGGTACTCAACCAAAGATTAAAATCTTATAATATTTTTTTTTTGGGCAATGGGGTTACCCAATGAAGTATAGAATTACTTTATCTTCACATCTTCGAGGAAAGTTCACTGTACTAAGCCCAAAAACTTATCACCATTGGGCATTATATATATATATATATAAACATATATTTGTTTTTCTTACTTCAATATTTAATACATGATCCATAAATTAGTGTTGATGAAGAAGGCATCTCATATTTATATAATCCTTTAGTACTCCAATAAAATATTTCATTATACCCCAAAAGGGATACAAGACAATTTTAAATATCAAAGAAAATAAAAGAGCAAAACAAAAACAAAAACAATGGTACCAACCTGCCGGCCAAATGACACCAACACTAATGAATAGAGCCCACATCCTTTTAAGATGATATTGGAATTAGGTGCTCCTGCCATATAGTTTAATTAACAAATTGACTTTTCTTAGTAACAGGTTTTCAAAAAAGCAGTAAGAGAAGATAGAGCTCCAACCTTTTTCTTTATGTTCTTTCCATAATTTAATCCATCATATATATATATATATATATATATATATATATATATATCTTGCTGTTTATTATTATTTTTCTGTTTTGTTATAATCATATAATGCTGATACAAGTTTTAAATACAATTATATAAAGGCCTTCAAAACAATATTGCAATATATGGGATTTATGATAGAGCAAGTTTATCATGAGCCTTTCCCCTTTATGATAAGTACCATCTATTATTGACAATATACACCATTCAGAGCCTATATATGATCACAGAACACAACAAAAAAAAAGTATTGGACTTGAGATATTGATGTTCATAGCTATTTGTGAAGAATATATAAATCAACAATTATTAGATGGTCCCAAAACCAGCGTGTTAGTACTTGTGATTATGATTGTGATTGATAAGTCCGGAAATCAAGTAATAAATTCTAAGAATATAGAGGAGGGAAAATTACTTTTAAGTCCTACTTTTCTCTTCCAAAGACAAATAAGTCTTAAAAAATTTTCTTTAGAATCAATAAGTTCTACTTTTTTCATTGAAAGACAAATAAGTCTTAAAAATTTTTTTTTAGGACCAACAAGTCCTCCTTTTCTCATTGAAAGGTAAATAAGTCCTAAAATTTTTTCTTTAGGACCAATAAATCCTACTTTTGATTTTTTATTTATTATTTAAGTTTTAAATCACTACATATTTCATTTACACACTAATTAAATAGAAGTAAAATTTTATAATTATATATTTATCCAAGAATTATATATAATCTATTTTTTAAACATTCCTTTAAGTTTTAATTAGTTACTTAATAATATTGAATTATAAGTTTGAATAATAATTAATTTAATTTAAATTCAATTCAATTCAAAAACTCGTATAGAATAGAAGATTTTAGTACAAAAAAGTTAATTATTTTATAAAAAATTAATAACATGTATTTTTTGACCTTTTTATTTAAATTTTATGTTTACTTTTGTAAGGGTATATATGAAAATTTGAGTTGAAATTTTAAATCAAATATATATATATATATATATATATATATATATTAAGGGTATAAATGAAAAATTTAGTGATTTAGGACTTGAATGAAAAAAAAAATCAAAATTAGGACTTATTGGTCCTAAAAAAAATTATTTAGGACTTATTTATTTTTCAATGAGAAAAGTAGGACTTATTAGCCCTAAAGAGAAAATTTAGAACTTATTTGTCTTCTTTCAATAGAAAAAGTAGGACTATTGATACTAAAGAAAATTTTGTAACACTTATTTGTCTTTTAATGAGAAAATAAGAATTAACAGTAATTTTTACTAGATAGAAATACTTGAGTGTTATGCAAAGAATGGAAGGCTAATGATACCTAGCTAGCTAAAGCAACTGTGAAACATGTGAATTAACTTTGCCATAAGAAACACTGGGCTAAAATGTTAATTTTAAAGTTTCAATTTTGTCAATTACTCTCTGGCTCTATGTTGTGCCAAATCTTCTTTTCCAACATATATATAATCAAACCCTATATTTTTATTAATTTATGTTCAAATGCAATGAACTGGCATACCATTTTTGTTGGAAACAAAGGCTAGAAAACTAGAGTTCAATGAAGAGAATTCCTTAGACTCCAATCATATGACCTTAAACCAAATCTGGGTTGTGAGTGAATCTATATATATATATATATATATATATATATGCTCCACAATGAGGGGAACTAAGGATCAATAATGAAAGGGAGGATCACATGTCTCCTGGTGACATTTGGTGGGATGAATGGAGCATGGTCACATGCTTGTTTAATGAATGTAGAACATCCATACAATTGGATGACAAAAGTGCCCATGATTCTTCAGTGACTTGACAGCCATGTCCCATCATATCATTTTGTGGTCTGATGTGATTTGTAAGGACCCATCCACTTCTCTGCAGAGTAGTCTGATCTGGACAAAGAACAAGCCCTTTCCAAACGATAAAAAGGGGCATCTCTTTGAAGAAATTACAAGCCCAACTGGCCCAGATAAATGGAGTGTATATATATATATAGTGACACATACACACTCACACTGGAAGTTGAGCAATCCCAAGATTGGAATGAATTGATTGTTCCTTTTTCTTAAGTTTAGAATTACTTCCAAAGTTACCTTCAAATTACATGATTTTGCTTCTATTGCGATGGAGGTTCCAATCTTATGCTTCCCTCTTAAGCTAAGTTAGTTCCATATGTCCCACATGTTCTGCATATCAATACATATATAATCAATGTCAAGATTTAATTCTCTTTCCAACAATCAAGTGAAGTGATTTTATTCAATAGGACAATCAATTCATGACTTTTTTCCCCCTTGTTATCAATTCATGACTTTAAAACATACAGTATAAATTACATATAATATAGATAAAGATAATAGGAATCAATTGATTTGACAAAATTTATTAACAACATTGCTTTCAATGTAACCTAATACAACATATATTTCTCCAATCACAAAAAATAAATAAAAAATAAAAAGCCATCAGCCACTGTTTGCTCCACTTATGTGGAATGCTAATCAGCGAATACTTTAATTCATCATGCTAATATTATTACACCAAGAAACAATCATAAATACTTCTCAAATCAAATGCCCACATGACATTGATAATCTATTGATCTAACAAGGATTCTTGCTTGTAGTTGATCCATTACTAGGCCAATTTAGTCTTTAAAGCAAGGACGAAAACTTTTAAGAACGTTGCATAGAATTGGAATTGATAAAATTGAAAAAAAAAGGTTGTTCAATTTTTTTCAAATTCACTAATTTCAATTTCAAAACATCAATTTCATTCGACAGAACATAGCCTTCCACCTTTCAAGGATGATCAAAATCTTCTTACGCCATACTTTACCCCCCATATAATACATTTAACAAGTCTTTAATTTCCCTTTCATATCACTCCAACCACTTAAATTCTCTGAAATACCCAATTGATACTAGCCTCTTAATTTGAAACCACATTACCTCAACTGTGAATTAAAAAGTCAAATAACTACAAAGAAAAAGAAAAAGAAAAAAATAATTATACTACTAATTAAATAGGTGTTCCAAGTTCCAAAGGTCTGACTTGCCATGTGAGTGACATGAGAAAATGATCTGGAAATTAGAATGTCTCGAAGTTTGCAACCTCAGAGTGTAAGGGTACGGATTCATAAAATTTTAAGGATATTGCAGACCCAATAATCATGGGCTCAGAACCATCATGCATCACGTGAGAGAGAGAGAGAGAGAAATGGCATTGGGGTTTGAAGGTGGAAAGGGGTGACGAATTTCCCTTCATGGGTTTGCTGCAATTTTGCTCAGTCAATATTTGTGCTGTGTTTTTTTCTCTTTCTTTAATTGTTGATAAATTTTTGTTTCTTCTTCTTCATTGTCTCTTTCCTCTCTTACCCGGATAAAAAGGTGTCCATTCAGATACCTCTTAAGAAGGGTTTTTTTTTGGTCACAAAATTTGATTCACTTCCACAAACAAAGTTTTAATGGCAGTGCAGACCTTAAAAAGAGGTCAGAGCAAGACCATAACAGAGCATGGCAATTGGTTAAAAAAAGACCATTAACTTAAGTCTCTCTCTCTCTCTTATGTTTTTAGTGAGTGGATAAGAGAAGTTTGTCATTGAGCTGCAAAAGGCACGTGATGACCACATGGCAATGGAAAAGAAACCAACATTTTCTTGGGGGTGGAGGGGGAAGGACTTTGCAGAGTGGAATCCTTTTCAAAAGCTTGTTTATGTTTTCTATCCTTATCCCTCTTCCTTCTTTCAAACGACATAATCCCTCTTCCTATAATATATATATATATATATATATATATATACACTACTGTTGCATGGCTTTTACCAGGGACCCCCTCTTCTTCCATGCAATGCACCTTATGGCACATGTCTCAACACTCAAATTTGTTTGTGATAGCAAATTTTCTTGTGCGCTTCAAGTATAAAATTTAAGATACAAGTTATATAACAAAGGACGTGCTCATTAATTTCATATCTCTCCCTTTATTAGATTAGTTTGCAATCAATTCATAAAATATACTAGCACGAAATTTTATAAGAAAGCATATAAAGACACAATGATTTAAAAGATAGAAAAGCAAATTCAAGATGGCATAGAAACATCAAACATCTGTATAATTAACCTCTCAATACCATAATAAAATAAATTAGAACTATATATAATACATATATATATATATTCACTTGACTTCCGAAAAATGAAACTGGACACATGTGACAGGATGAAACAAGGGTGGTGGAGTCTAGAATGTGTAGGAGAGTTGAAGCTCAAAATGGTAAGGATACGGTTCACGAAATTTAAAGGAAGATTATAAAGCAGTTTGAAGAGTCCAATTCATTGGTTGAGTCCTTCTACATACAAAAAGCTAGCAGGAAATACATTTCAATTCTAAGAGTTCTTCATTTGCCCCCACATGCCACTGGTTCTTATTGGGTCCCATTATACTTGATCGTCTACTGATCAAATCACCAAATTAATCATCTATCATGATATGATTCAAGGGTGGTAAAAAAGGGAGATGGAAAGTGGAAATATTGTTTGGTAAGAGAGAAAATAAAGGAGAAAAGAAAGAAAGAAAGAGAAATCCCTTGTAAAAGTGAAAGAAGGAAGAATAATCATCTCCCTCGTTTATTATATATATATATATATATATTCAATCTAAAATAATCTTTTCTTCAGGGGTTGAAAGTTATTCACATCTTACTTGTCTCATAAAAAAAAATATACAAGTGGACTCAATTTAATTGTAGGGTATGATTCTTTTAATTTTTTTTTATATCATTAATTTTCTTCCTTTTACCTTGACCAGCTCACCCACCCTTGCATTAAAATCGATATCTACTTTTTATCTCAACTATAAAAGTGTACGATGGATAATTAGTACTTGATGTTGTTCTCTCTCTCCCTTGGTGGCCCTTCTCCATTTAGACTTTATGTGGCAACTAATGATCCACATGCATATATAAACATGCCAGGGTGGCAAGCGATCCTAATTGTCTGCTAAGAGGGCAACTACATTTCCTGATATATGTATATATATATATATATGTATGTATATGTGTCTGTGGAGAGAGAGAGAGAGAGGTAACGTGGGTTTTATTAATAGTCTTCATCATCCATGCTGTTAAATTTTGTCCTCCGCAAGTTGTTTATGTGCCCGTCTCTCTTTTGTCATTTATATTAAAATTCCTATCTTGATATCTGAATGTTTTTTCATTGCTAATGTAGAGATTCCTCCTCAGAAAGTTTGGTTGTATTTAAGTTAAATTTGACCAAGCAAAAACTATATTATATGCTTATAATTATGTGTATAGTAGAAAGTAGCTGAAAATGCACAAAGCAAGTCAGAAACACAAAGCAGTACTTATATATATAGTTTTTTTTTTTTTTGGCCCCTCTCTCTGTCTCTCTCTCATCGTCTGAATGTTGGTAGCTTTTAATGCCACTCACCATCCAGTACTGAGAGATTCATATAATCAACCATGTACATGGGCCAGATGCTGCTCATTTCCTATTCTTGTTGGAGATGATTTTGGAAGGATGGGCCCATGTTACTTGTAGGTATGGCCAAGTTAAAAGGCTTTCTATTTAGGCCCACCTACATGTACACCATTACTTAAACTTCATTAGCACTCTTCATTCATTACTTATATATATATATATATCTGTGTGTGTGTGTGTAATAAATCATTATCGTATCATTTCAGTATATATGAGTCAAAAACTTCGCTTCAACTATACCCATTTCCACATGAACCTAGTCAAGCTTTAATATCAATCAATGCACGTGACCCACAAACCAGCTAGTCCTTCTGCACTGATATGTATTCATTCATCATTATATTATCTAAATCCCAGATTGAAAATTCTTGTCTTTTGTTTTTTTTTTTTTTTTTGTATTATTTATCATTAATTTTTATGCAATATTAGATTAGATGGCGAATACTGAATACCATACTACTGTATGGAAATAAAGTAAGACTATCAAGAGAGTCGGAAACAGTTAATGCATGATGCATTTACCAGAATTAAGTTTTGCCTTGTTATGGGGGAATCACACACAGACAACCTTCCTGAGTATGAAATTAATATATATATATATATATATATATATAGAGAGAGAGAGAGAGAGAGAGAGTAGCTTATTCACATCGAATAAAATGACAGGAAAAGGTTATTAGTTTTCCTCATAGCTTTACTGTTACATTTATCCAAGACTCAAGATATCCAACCAAAGGAAACTAAATTTGTGAGGATTTTGAAGTACACATGAAAGAAAAAACAAGGTGCCAAACTAAAGAAGAATAAGAAGCTTAAGAAGGCCAAGAACTGTTTGCAATGTGCTGTCAAAATCGATCTACAATTTAATTTGAGCAGCAATTATTTTTCTCTTTCCATTTTTATGATTGTATAATAGTATATAGGTTTTTGTAAGCTGATATTTCATTGCATTTTTCTGCAAACCAGCTGCAATTCTACAATTCATGTTTCACTGAAGATGCAAAAAGAATAAGTTATCACACTTATGTTTCGCAGATGACCTGATACTCTGCAAGGGAGACATTCAATCTTTGTCTACTCTCAATCATGCTTTACAAGCATTTTTCTCCCTTTCCGGCCTCTTTCCAAACCACTCGAAAAGTCTCATCTTTACTTCTGGCATTAACCCCTCTACTCAATCTGCCATGATCAATGCCTGTAGTTTCAATTTAGGTGAGCTGCCTATAATGTATTTAGGTGTTTCCTTGATTTCTTCTAGACTGAAAGCCACAAATTGCAGAACTCTTGTTGATAGGATTGTTAGCAGAATTTGTTGTTGGACCTCTAAAGCTCTTTCATATGCGGGAAGACTCCAATTAATCAAAACAATCCTTTTCAATATCCAGGCCTATTGGACTAGCAGCACCTTCATCCTTCCCAAACTTGTTATTGACCAAATAAACAAAGCTTTGAGAGGTTTCCTCTAGACTGGTGTGGATCTTAAGAATACTGGTGCAAAAGTTTCTTGGAATGATGTCCGCAAACCCAAGGATTACAGTGGGTTGGGCATTCCCCATCTTGCGCATTTCCATCCTAAAACATATATGGAGCCTATTGAACAATCTTGAACATTCTTTATGGAGTAATTGGGTCCATACTGTGTAGATTAAAAGTAAGAAATTCCGGACCCTTAAAGTCCCACAAAACTGCTCCTGGAATTGGAGAATGATCCTTAAGCTCAGGAGTCTTGTCAGAACTTTCACCAAATACCAGGTTGGGGATGGTAAGAGCATCTCTCTCTGGCACGATTTTTGGCTTCCGTTTGGTCCACTTGATGAGAGAATCAATAACGAATTGATTATCAATTCGCAATGGGCCGTGTGAAATATATTACGAAAGCTGCAACTTATTTGAAATTGCAAATTGGGCCTCCTCCCTATGGAACCCCAAATCAAAATCAAGAGTTTCCCTCATTTTCAAACTCTGTATTAGTGCATCGATATATTTTCTTTGGAAAGAAAGGAATGACCGTACCTTCAATGATCACAGAAGCTCCGCCTCCGTCTCCTCTGTTAAAAAATCAATCTTCAATAATGTTGGATGTCAGTTTCTCTCACTGAAATTCGGGAATTGCAAAAGCTCTAGAAACATTGTCACGGCATGGAGTCTTCCCAGCTCTGTCTTCACCACTGACCTTCCATGAGCCTGGTCTTCTTCTCTTGTTCGCTCTTATTGCAACGGCCTTTTGGGATTGTACCTTTTGGTTTAGCTCTGTCTTTTTAGGCTTTTGGGTTATTTTGTTGCTTTTGGGCTTTGCCCTTTTGTTTTGTCTCAATTCTTATAAACAATTTACCTTACCCAAAAACAAAAACAAGCAATGTTTCACCTGCTGGAAAAAAAAAAAAAGCAACGTTCCAATAATGCTAGTACTCCTGCTACAGATGAAATAAACTAATGTTATGTTTGGGAGTAGTTTCAAACTAAAAATTTTTCAATTCCAAATTCAATGCGTCAATTCTGTACACCCAAACGCAATATAAAAATTGATTCAGTTCTAACTCAGATTATACAAGGAGTGCGACAAATAGGTCTATACGACCCAGGCCTAGAGTTAAAAACCCAACACCAGCTTTGGGGGTTCCAGAGAGCCGAAAACCAGAATCCTCAGCCAATGACTCTGCTCTGCTCTGCTCAGCTCAGCTCAGGTAGAGGTTAATGCAAAGGTTCTATTTGCTACAGAACAGGAATTCGCAAATAGAAGAGGTTAATTCGTAAGAGAGAAGAGCATGAAAAGAAAGGGAATGGTTGTGAATTATGATGGAAAGTAGGGGAGGAAGAGAGGAGGGAAGCAATTTTCCTCCGCACCCATAATATTCCTTTTTCGTTTTTAGTGGGGGAAAAAAGAAGAAATCTCATTTTTCATGTATTTACCTTATAAACAACATCATAGGGTATAATAGTAAAAACAAAATAACGACCATCTCCTTTCCATCAAACAAAGGGAAGAGCAACTTTCTTTCTTTAGGGTTGCTACTTTTGTCTCTCCTGCCTTCCCTTCTCTTTTTCCATTCCTTGTCCCCAAATGGAAAAACTTTGAACACCAGGTTCTTATGAGGGCATATGTAAGTTTTGGACAATATGAAAGAGAAAATTTTGGGAGTGACTTTGTTAGATGATGAACAAAAATTATAACAAATGCGGTGTCATACAATGAACGAAAATTGAAGTGGGAGATCATAATCACCAACTAACAATATTTCCTAATTTCTACGACTCGGTGGGAAAAAAGTGCACGCTGCCGTAAAATTTTGTTTTCCACATTCAAATCAAGGAAAAATTAGAAATGATGGCCATACAAAAACATATACAGAAGCAGCAGGGCCAACTTCAAGGAACAGCCCATTTCTTCAAAGCACCTTCTGAGATTACCAGACTTGAAAAAATGAGGCAAGAATATCAATCATTGTCAGATGCTACAGTTGGGCTCTTAGAGCAGATCTCTTTTTGATGAAGTTCCAGTAACTGCTTTTCTGGGTCACATAGCCCTGCCAAACAACAATAATATCATGGTGACAGCACTTGGGCGTTGTAATTTTTGTAGCATCTGAAATAAATGTATACTGTCTTTGTGCTGCTATTCATAGGAGCATTCTTAATATGTCAATGAACAACATTACTTGGAATAATTGAATATCATTTATTTGTGATAACACCAATTAACTTTTGTTTCAATCTACATTCATGCTAAGTTCACTGGCTATGGGCAAACATATCAAACCAATTTTCATCTGTGTGGAATGTGCATCTGCCTCATCAAAATTTTCATCTAATGATATCTCTCTGCATCAAGCAGGCAATTTAAACGACCCCATAAAAGGTCTTAAAAAACATATTTCTTATTTTTCTATTAGAAAGACTTAATTATACATAAGATCAGTAGCTAGTTTCCAGATAATTATAGATACTAGAAAAATCACCAACCTGAACACTGGGGAATATCCCACACCGCAATAGATGAGGAAGTACATTCTGATTCACATATTTGTCGATTGTCCTCATGGTCTACATTCATTGCAATCATCCATGCACCAATTGTGACATCCTCATTGCTGAACATCCGGAAACTGTATATCCAATTAAAATTGAATGCATTATCAAGGTATGAACTCCAATAAGAGCATCAGATGAGGATGAGAAACTTTATTATCTTTCTCTAGCTTATTTTACACAAGAAACTGGCAAAGACATTCCCCACTGTATATTCCCCCAGACAGTGCTTCCAGGACTGGCATTTCTGCCACACGCGCTGGAAGGCACTTCTTAGATGTTATAGATTTTATCTTTAAATGTTTATGACTGAGCATTAAAAGACATTAAAATAGGCCATGACTCTGTCACTGGATTCAACATCACTAGGCGGTAATATGATAACTAGTGCAAAAATTCAATACTAAGTTCTTTTTCATGGTCGGGAGATGGTATTGAGATCATAAGGTTGAGTAATATATTAGCATCCGTCGTATGTTTACAAAAATTGGAAAGAACCTATAGTAAATGAACCAGGATGGAGTGGGCAGCGGATAACTGAAGTGTTACTTACACCTATGGCAGTGAAGTGAAACGAGGTTGAAATAAGTCAGCTAACAAATGTAATACCTAAGCATTTGATACAATTGTTTCACCACATCTAACAAATAATGCAATGAACTTATATTTTTACTCCGGTGTTGATTAAAGAAGTTGGCACGTACCTAAATTTATCACTTGTAATGGAAAAAGCAAGGTGAGCCATCAGAGCATCTGATGAGAATGCAATAGACTAAAAACAGGTCACGATTGAATAAAATGAGAGGAAACAAATATCTTTCACCACCCAGTCTTTGGTTCAAGCGGCATCTCCTCTTCCTTCTCATATGGGAGATTGTGGATTCAAGTCCCCATTTGGCTCAAGCGGCATCCTTCAGAGGAATGTCTTTCTGGGTGTCAAAATGGACATTCCTTCAGTCCAAATATTGCTCAAGAGGTAACCAGACCCAGCATAGCCGCCAATGGTCAAAAAGTTCGCACTAAATTATCATCGCATTGTATTTTCATGATTGTCTTAAACCAAACAGCCCAACTTTGCTTTCCTCAACACATACGATATAGAAAGGCGATGGGAATATCCATGCCTGTTTCATGCACGATAAGGAACACTTCACTTATTATCCTCTCAACTACTAAAAGGGTCAATTCACACAAGTATTACAGTTAACAAACCACTGTTTAGAATTTTCTAAATGTCGCCAAAGCCATTGTAACACAATAGTTTAAGTTCTGCTGTGGCATCTATAGGTGAGGAAGGAGGTTATGGGTTCAATTCTTGCCTTTTTCCCATATGAGGGAATAAAACCCTCCAATCAACTATATCCAAGTAGGACATGAAAGTGGCAAAAAAAAACACTAGAATGGTAACTCATTTGATCAGGGGATCTTTGGTATCTAAAAATATATTACTTGAAACTGAGAATCTGGTGATCAGTTCAAAATATTGCTAAAAATCAACCCACACGCTCATATCTGCATGAGTTGATTGGTCCTGATCTATGGATGCATAGAGCTTGGGTTCAAAATTCATGCCAAAATCAGAATTTGGCTGTAGCTTGGTTGCCTGGTCTCAGAAAACAAATTGCAGTTTGTTTGGGTAACTTTATAAATCATATACTTGTATTTTTCTAACCACAAATATTACTCTGTCTGAGGCTCTGAGCAGCAACATAATCACCAAGAGACATGAGCATTGAGGAAAGGTACAGAGGAATGATATGAACTAGTAACCTCTTAAAAAGTACAGTTATTTATCCTCCATACAAATAGTTAAAGAAGTTAATCTGGAGCATTTGTAATAGTAACAGAAGGGTGAAGCCATCAGCCCCACAAGACTTACAACCCAACACAATATTGTTAACAGATCCCAAATATAATCCTGTTATAGATCCCAACAAATTCAACTCTATGAATAAATTTTGATGCAAAGGTGCAAATAAAAAAATAAGAAAATTTTGTAGCAATTAGCAAATGAAGAAAGGTATGTGCAGCTGTTGTCACCAAGAAAGTGAACTTGCCTGTTGTTTTTTAAAGCAACCAAGCTTGCAACAACATCGGCAGAAAGAGCATATATTGGACCATATGCATGCTGGAAGTACTCATTCCCAAGCAAATATGATAGTGGTTCATACCTGCACAAATTTAACTGATCTCTGATCATATCATAACAGCAACTGGAAAGTTAATGCTAATTTCAGGTCTGCACCCTGCTCACTCTTGGTCTCAATCTCACATAATGAACTTGAAAAAAAAATAAAAAATTATTTTTCTTAAAGCCTGCTTGATGGCTGAAGAAAATAGTAAATAATATAGTACAGTAATGCCAAATACAAATACCGTTATACCAGTATAAACACTCTGTTCTGTCTCTTCTTTTTTCTGGACTTTTTGGTGCTTCTTTCATTCACAACATTAAAGCAACCAACTCATTTTTTCCAAATATATATATTTAACAGATTTTGATAATCAAAGCTTCAGTTATAAAGGTTTGGCATCAACACATGCGAAGGTATAACACAATATAAATATTAAGAGAAGGGACAATATTGACAAGGAGTTAGTTTTCATCACTTCACACATAAAATACACTTCCCTTTTGCAACCTCTATTTTAACTTCTGTCTAGTATCATATTTTGAGTAATTAATTTATTAATATATATGGCAAAGCAGAGCCTCACAAAGTCAAAATAATTTTTATAACTATGAGTAACTAAGCTAAAATGGCAACAAAGACAAAATGAAAAATCACAGTGACAAACCATTTGAGTTTTGGGTCAGTGAAAACTGGACCCTTCTTCATGCATCCAATGTAAGTTTGAGGGTGAGAACGCTCTTTAGCCAAAAGTAATGAAAGACGATCTGGGTATAAATGAAACAAGACAGGAAAGTGATTGCATGAAAAAACAGAGCATGGATAAGCTTTCAAAAACAAGTCAACCGGCCTCAATATAATTTTCAATTGAGAATGGTACCTGGCCTCAAATATATATCATCATCAACTTTAACATAAAACTCGGAATCAAAAACAGCATAAGCAGCTTTGAAGAAAGCTAACCTGTAACAGAGACATAGATTAGTGTGTATACAACAAGAACAGACTACAGGTATTGAGGACAAATATTGGTACTGTCAGCACTAACGTTTTGTATGGAAGCTTACTATACTCCTCCTCGATGTCTAATAACATGAAATCATCGTACTTTGCCACCTCCTTTCTGAGCTCTGACATCTCTGATTTATCACTAGTTCTACCCATAACAAATCTGAAAGCCAAGCCAGTGGCTTCTTCCAAGCTGCAAGCCATCAATAAATTAAAAATGAGTGGTTAGCAGAAAAGCACTCAAACAATGTGGAAAAATAATGGACTATGATGGCTAAAAGCAATTTGCTAAATATCTGTTGTTACATTTAGTAGATCTGGGATATAATTGCAACAGTCATCAAAAATCATAATAAAATTATTACACTCCTGCAGAATGCAAATCCAGATCCAGTGTTAACAAAGCAAATGAATGACCTTAAAATTATTATGGGCAGAGGCCATTTTTTATAACATTTTATGCACTTATCCTTGTGCAGGGATAGTTCTTCAATGACCAATGATTATGACTAAAGAACCATTAGTAAAATAAAAAATAAAACTACACCTCTGTTCCTCAATATGTTTGACCAACCACACCTGACCCTGATTGCAATATGGAGTCCCAATTGCAAGGCTTGTTGTCTTAAGGCCACTTCTAGGAACATGAAGCTACATGATATAGTCACTGGAAATTCTCTATTCTTGGAGTATTTTCTCCTTATTTTTCTCTTTCCACCAAAAGCCCCAAAGTGACAGAGTAACAGTACCACTTTTCCTCCATATTCCATGTTGCCTGCCCCATTCCTGATGTTAAGCTCTTAGTTCGTTTTACCTAAGTGCAGCACAAGCATTAATCTTTTTGAAACTCACTCCTCTATGCAACCAAGAATTCCCAAGCCAGATGGTAGTGGTATTACTGCCATTTAGGCTGCCTCCGTCAACCCCACCACACTGCTCATCTTTCACCAACACCAGACCCCAGGATGCTTTCTTGGCCTTGTCACAACATGCATTGGTTTGTAAATTGTCCACTGTCTTCTGCATATAAGATGGTATTTAAGTTTGTAATCTGTGTTGCATTAGTACCAATAGTACGAGGACCAAAACCCTAAGGCCCGGTTTGGTTGGAGAGAAATGGAAGGAAAAGAAAAGAAAGATAATGGAAAGAAATAGTATATCCTGTTTGGTATAAAATTTTGGAAGGAAATGGAGGGATTTGGAGGGATACATATTAGTCATGATTCTAGGTTCTGTTATCCTCCCAAAAATGGGAGGAAATGGAAGGAAAGGTCTAGAAAGTTTAATGAAACTTTTCTAATACCAATGTTGCACTTATTTTTATAAAAGACAAAATCAAAATGCCATATAAGTCATATGAGTCTTAAGGCATGTTTTTAATTCTCTTTAACCCTTTCTTTGTGTTCAGATCGTCACTTCAGCTTTAATGATGTTTAGCACAATCTTTATATATGTCTTACCACTCCTTACCTATATATTTGTCTTTTATATGTGAGGATATAGTGGTAAATTCATTAAAATAGTTTCCTTTCCTTTCTTTCTCTAAACATGATTCGGTGATAAGACTATCATTTCCTTTATTTTCTCTCACTAATCAATCAAACACAATGAGAGGTTAATACTATCATTTTCTTTCTTTTATTCTCTCATAACTAATGTTATAATTTCTTTTCTTTTCCCTCATGCTATACCAAACATAGCCTAAGCTTTGATGAAGAGTTAGCTCAAGGTCTGTGATCTAGTCCTAGAGGGGATGAATAGATGTTGTAGGTTGTTTTAACTAAATTTAACTACTTTTCATATTTTAACTAAATTATTATTTGTTGGAGATCATATTTTACCCAATATAGAAGATTGTTGGAGATCATATTTTATTCAATACATAATTATAGGATCGCATCAATTACAATCCTATAATTAAGGTATTGGTTTGACTTTCAGTTTTTCCTTTATTTTATTTTATTTTATTTCTTTCCTTCCATATAATATTCTCAATGTATATAAATATAGATCCAAGCTCCTCAATTAAGTAAGCCATTCTAAAATTCTATTTGGTATCAAAGCCATCGTAACCTCTTCAGCCCCATCGCATCTCCGCGACTCTTTCTCTCTTCTCTTTTCCTCTCTTGGTGCAGCCTCCCAGCCCTTCTCCCTCTCTCAGTGCAAGCCCCCAGTCCTCTCTCTCTCTCTCTCTCGGCGTATCCCTTCTCTTCTCTTTCTTTCAATCGCAACCAGTGACAGAGCAAGGGGAGGTTTTTAACCCTCTTTTTGACCCCTGTTTCGGGGCATTCCCTTAGTTCACTCTATGAACTAAAGGTCCTTTGAAAATTTCAACTTTGTGAGGCTGCCATTGTGTTCGATAGCATTTTTCAGGATCATTCTTCGCCAATTTTTTTTTCTCCTGCAGATTTGTAGACTGCTCTCCAGATATTTATTTGTGGGCTGATTTTGTGATAATCTTCTTCTGTTTATTTCGAAGTCCTATTCTTTGTTATGGGGGATCCTAGTGCAAAATCTGTTGATATTATTCCTACACAACATACACCTGCTTAGCGTGTGACTAGTGTGCTGTTAAATGGTACAAACTTTGCTTCGTGGTCCCAATCATTCCGTCTATACTTAGATGGAAAATGAAAGACAGGTTGGATCCTTGGCACCGAGAAAAAACTTGATGTGGGAGATTCCAAATTTGCCCAATGGGATATGGACAATTGTATTATTCTTGGTTGGCTATTTAATTCTATGGAGCCTAGAATATACAATATGTTTATATTCCATGATACTGTCTATGAGTGTTGGAGTGTCTGACACAGATGTATGCTCATGCTCGCAATGAAGCGAGAATTTTTGAGCTTTACCGAGATATCTCTCGGGCTTCTCAGGCTACCTTGCAGTTATCAGTGGCCGATTATTTTGGATATTTGCATACCAAGTGGGAAGAGTTGACCCAATATGAGCCCTTGAGTGAGTTTTCTGCAGAGACGGCCGCTATAGTGTTCAAGCAACTTAACCGTTAACACACGTACCAGTTCTTGATGGGATTAAAGCCTGAGTTCGAGCCTCTTCTTGCTCAAATCCTCAACACATCACCTATGCCATCTCTGTATGAGGCCTTTGCTACTATTGAGAGTGATGAGTGTAGACTTCGCTTACTTCAGATGCCTTTTCCTCCTGCTCCTGCCCCTGCCCCTGAGTCGGTTACTGTTCCTGATCAGATGGCTTTTGCTGCTCACTCTAGCTCTCGTCCTGCTAGGAACACTCTAATATGCAGTCATTGTGGGGCAACTGGTCATCTTAAGGCCCGTTGCTTCAAACTTCATCCCTAGCTGAAACAAAAATTTTCGAGGAACAGAATCGGAGGATCTTCTAATTCTGTTGCTATTACTGACACTACTTCTGGACCAGTCCCTCCTCTGATAGATGTGAGCCAACTTCAGTCACAAATTAGCCTTCTTCAGAGTTAGCTAGGATCTCTTCTCCAGCACCCTTCTGGTACTAGTGCGACTCCTGCTGCCATAGTTGCTACAGGTACTCCATCTGCTTTCCATGTTAGGACTATGTCACGCCCCGCAGTTGGAAGCTATGCCACATAGGCGCCACGCGTGCGCACAATAGGATGATGACATGGGAGTCTGCATGGCAAGAAGCTTCCAGAACATTCTAAAGTTTATAACACAAGTGTGGATTCTTTCAAAATTCTCTAGAATTGTGTGAAACTCTCTAGACTTGTGTGGAATTCTCTAGCATTCTCTAGAACTCTCTATATTTGTATGGAGTCTTCTAGAATTGTATAGGCCACTCTAGAATTATATAGAACTCTCTAGAAATGTCTAGCATTGTAGAAGTAATTCCATGGAGCTTTCTAGAAACTCATTCTAAAATTCTCTTAACCATTAGATTGTTAACACTTGTACATATCTTAGTCATTCATTGCAAGGCCAAGTGCCTACATAAGGAGGTGGGAGTTCATTTACTCCTCACCAAGCTACCAAGCTTTGTAAGAGTTCTCAAGTGCAATATAAGTTCTCTACATTCTCTCAACCTCTCTCTTGCTCACTTTGCCTAACTTCTCTTCCTTCATTTATCTAACCTTAGTCTTTACTAAGTTAGCAATTCGAATAAGCTGACTTAGCACTTCAAGGCCGCTTGAAAGTGTCTAAGGCCGCACGGGTGTTTAGGAAACTCTAAGTCCGTGACAGACTAGGACACCTATTTATGTTCCGGATTCTAGAGCCAATGATCACTTGACAGGTGAGTTGTCAGTTTTCTCCTCTCCAGTCACTCCAATTCGTCAATCGGTTAGTCTCACTGATGGATCCACCTCACAGATCCATAGTAAAGGAACTGTATCTCTAACTTCCCACATTACTTTCAACCTTTTATCTGTTAGTAGACTTGCAAAGAATTTTAATTGTGCTGTAATTTTCTTATATGACCGTTGTTTATTACAGGACCTAAGTACGAGGAAGGTTTTTGGTAGGGGATATGAGCGCGATGGGCTGTACTACTTTGGAGATCCTCCAGCTTTACCACCTGATGCATCTATTCTTCATGCCATCGTGTTATCTGAGTTTCAGTTTTATGTTATCTCTTTCAAAACATTGTCTTTATGGCATGCCCATTTGGGACATGCAAAATTTTAGTCTTTATGCAAGTTGTTTCCCTCGTTAATAAAGGCTTGTAAGACTCATAACCTTCAGTGTATGATTTGTGAATTGTCAAAACATGTTCGTACTAGTTACATTTCTCGTAAGCATCGTGCACCTGCCTCATTCGATTTTATTCATTCTGATGTATGGGACCCTCTCCAGTCACTGCCTTATCTGGTCATCGGTATTATGTGACATTTATTGATGATTATTCTAGATGTACTTAGGTTTATCTTCTTAAGAAAAAATCGAAAATATTTCCGTTGTTTTCTCAATTTTTAAAAATGGTTCAAACTCAATTCCTTGTCACTATTCGAAACATGTCCGTACTAGTTACATTTCTCGTAAGCATCATGCACCTGTCCCATTTGATTTTACTCATTCAGATGTATAGGAACCCTCTCCGATCACTACCTTATCTAGTCATCAGTATTATGTGACATTTATTGATGATTATTCTAGATGTACTTAGGTTTATCTTCTTAAGAAAAAATCAAAAATATTTCCGTTGTTTTCTCAATTTTTAAAAATGATTCAAACTCAATCTTTGTCACTGTTCGAAATATTCGATCTGATAATGGTCGCCTAGGAAGCACGGACACGCCTAAGAAGGCAAAGAATCTGTGTCGGACACGTGTCGAACACGGATACGCGTCGGACACGCACCGACACGTGTCGGACAAGCCAAAAAAACATGTCTGATTTTTTTTTATTTTTTTGAATTTTCGGATACGGCTCGAACACGGCACAGACACGGCGCAGACACGCGTCCGACACGGCTTGAATTTTCAGACATGGCACGAACACGGCGCAGACACATGTTGGACATGCCAAATTTTTTTTTTCTCTTTTTCCTCTTATTTTCATGAATCTTCTCTCTTCCATGGATTCTTACTTTATTTTTCACTAATCCCTAATTATTTTTCTAACAAAACCCTAATTGTTTTTGCTTTTTTCTCCTTTTTTAGCCTCTTCCTTTCTTTTTCCTAGCAAAACACAAGTCTAAAAATGTTGTTTTAACAATTCAACTATACCCCATCTCATCTCTTCATCTTTATTCTTTTTTACTCTTCTTTCTCTTACTGTGCAACTGCTATCTTTTACATGTGACTTTCTCATGATGCAATTGTATTTGGAGTAAGCTAGAATGATGATGTTTAAATAATAAGACTAGTTTTTATTTTAGTGTCTCGTTTTGATTTGGTTTTATGACTTTGTGACATCGTTCTCTTATAATTATTGTTGTTGTGGAGTAGATTCAATTGTGTACTTGTGATTTATGATTTGTGAATTTTTTCTTTGTTAGATTGATGAAAATTGAAAAATAATATTACTCTTAATTATTTAAAGTACGACATCAAATATTATATAAAAATAAATATTTATTATTTGTTGTGTCCCCGCCGTGTCCGTGTCCTAATTTTTTAGGATTTGTCGCGTCGCCGTGTCCGTGTCATGTCGTATCCATGTCCCGTATCCATTTCCGTACTTCTTAGATGGTCATGAATATATTTCCAATGACTTTCGCTCCCAGTTAAATCTGAACCATAGTTGTTAAAAGCTCAAGGCGCATTAAGCGCTAAGGCTTCCTGGAGCCTGAGGCGCGAGGCAAGGCGCGGGCTTGACTGAAGTGAGGCGCAAGTTGAATTTTTTTTTAAAAATATTACATTTTGAAGTGAGTGAGTGAAACAATGTAGAACAACTACAATTGAGAGCAAATAAAAAGCATATTATGGCAATTAACAACAAATGACACAGAAAAACAGATTCCGAAGTGAGTGAAACAGGTTCTGCAGGTGCGCCTCGCGCCTCAGTGCTTGAGGCGCGCGCCTCTTTCAAAGCGCCTCGCCTGGGCATACCCTAAGCGCAGAGGCTGCGCCTCAGGCGCGCGCCTCGCGCGCCTTTGACAACTATGGGCGGAACGCAAGAACCGTCATATTATGTCTGTTGTCCAATGCCTTTTACGGAGTATGGCAGTTCCTAAATATTTTTGACACATGGCTATCCTAACTACCACATACTTGATCAATCGCACTTCCAGTCGAGTCTTATCTGGTAAAGCTCCCCTCCAGGTTCTTCAGCCCGATCGTGTTCTTTTTCGTATTCTTCCTAGGGTGTTTGGTTGTCCTTGCACCAAATTGGATGACAAGGCCGTTCGTTGTGTCTTCTTAAGATACTCTACTATGTCTAAAGGGTATCGTTGTATGATCCTGTGTCTACACATATGTATCACTCATTGGATGTTACTCTTTTGGAAGAACTTCCATTTTTTGGTAAGTCTGCTCCTGTGTAGGAACCTCTTCTTGTTCTTGCTGAAAAGTCATCCCTAGTTTATCCTCTACCCATCTTTGAGTCTCTGCTAAAACCGACGTCACCTACCTCTATTCCTCTTTCCCTACAGGTTTACTCCAAGCGCCCTCGTCCTCAAACTCCTCTGCCAGAAGCTCCTTTGGATTCAGGTATACCTTCTTCTCCCACTCCTATTCCTGATCATAGTGTTACTTCCCACTATTCCTCTCATAACCGTAAACCCCCCAATTGATATGGTTTCTCTAACAGTACTCACCATCCTATCTCCCAGTTTGTTTCTTATGATGCTCTTTCATATTCTTTTCAGGCATTCTTGGGAAAACTTGATTTTGTTTCCATTCTCCGCTCTATCTATGAGGCGTTTCAGCATTCCCAATGGGTCACTGCTATGCAGGCAGAGATGGATGCTCTTCAGCACAATCACACATCGATCTTGTGCGTCTTCCTTCTAGTAAAAAAACTGTGGGTTGTAAGTGGATTTTCATCCTGAAGGATTTGCCTGATGGTTCTATTGATCGATACAAAGCTCTCCTAGTTGCTAAAAGATTTACTCAGGTTCCAGGGAAAAATTTCAGTGCTACTTTTGCTCCTGTGGCGAAGTTGACTACGGTCTGCCTCCTTAACAAGCAGCCTCCCATTCTGAACCTCTTCACCAACTCGATGTCAAGAATGCCTTTTTAAATGGTGACTTACTTGAGAGTATTTATATGAATCCACCTCTGGAATTTTGGGCTAAGGGGGAGTATGCTAGAAAGATTTGTCATCTCTGAAAATCTCTATATGGATTGAAACAGTCTCCTCAAGCGTGGTCCAGTCGATTTAGTGATGTGGTTTTATCCATGGGCTTCGTGTGCTGTCACTCTGACCACACGTGCTTCGTTCGTCGACAATCTGATGGATGGTGTATTATTCTCTCTGTGTATGTTGATGATATTATCATCACTGGAGATAACTCAACGGGTATTGCTCAAGTTAAGAAGGATCTTGGATGCTTCTTTGATATTAAGGATTTGGGTCTTCTCCGTTACTTCCTTGGAATAGAGGTTGTCAGATCCCGCCATGGGATATCTCTCTCCCAAATGAAGTATACTTTGGATCTTTTGTCAGATACAGAGATGCTAGGATGCAGACCGGCCTCCTCTCTAATGGATCCAAATCATAAGCTCTCTGCAGAGTCAGGGGACTTACTAGATGATTGTACTTCATATCAATGTTTGGTAGGCCGCCTCATATATTTGACCAATACTAGACCTGATTTAGCTTTTGCAGTTAGTATTGTGAGTCAATTCATGCATGCTCCACAGACAGCTCACCTCGATGCAGTCTATCACAATCTACAGTACCTTAAGGCATGCCCAGGCCTTGGATTATTCTATGCTTCAGGTAACCAGTCTGGAATCTCCTGCTTTCCAGATGCTTTCTATGGTAAACACCTTTTATCATGGAAAAGTAAGATGCAGGTTGTTGTTTCCCGATCCTCTGCTGAGGCAGAATATCATGCTATGGCACGAGCTTCTCTGGATTCGATCTATGCTTGCTGAGTTGGAATTTACTCATATGGATTCTTCTAACTTGTTCTGTGATAACAAGTCTGCCATAATGCTTGCTTCTGACTCACTTCTCCATAAAAGAACGAAACACATTGAAGTAGATATCCACTTTATTTGAGAGAAATTCGAGCTGCTATTATTATTCCTTCATTTGTTTCGTCTCCTGAACAGACAGCAAATATGTTCACCAAGTCTGTTGGTCCATCAGTCTTAAAGTCCTCCATAGTCAAGCTCGGCTTGATTAACATCTTTGCTCCAGCTTGAAGGGGAGTGTTGGAGATCATATTTTACCCAATACATAATTATAGGATCGCATCAATTACGATCCTATAATTAAGGTATTGGTTTGACTTTCAGTTTTTCCTTTATTTTATTTTATTTCTTTCCTTCCATGTAATATTCTCAATGTATATAAATATAGATTCAGGCTACTCAATTGATTAACCCATTCTAAAATTCTATTTTATTTATTTGAAACTTATATTAGAGTAAAATAATGAAAATCTTTCAATCGATCACGCCATTAACATATCACATCCAATCATATATATATATATATAATAAAGCAATAAAATGCATGCACAATGGGCACAAAGACTTTTACATAGAAATCTATCAATTCAAAACTCCAGAACCCCTAGTTAACGCTTGACACATATTGATCCACCAAACTCACACTCAAAGTCTCCCGGCACACAATCCTTCAAGCTCTTTGATATCAAGAGCAGTCATCCACACCAATCTCAAATGAGTTGATCGTAAACAACAATAGATTGTCACCACATGTATGATCACTAACCAATCTAACGCAAAATGATGAATGAAAAACAAAAACAATATACATTCTAACCTCAGAATAAAATGTGTTATTTTATGTCTCTCTCTCTCTCTCTCTTGAGGTTTTTTTAAGTAGTAGAGAGATTACAGTTTGTGTTTTAATTTTAAAAAGGAAACTGATTTCCTAATGGTTCAATTGATCGGACTCCATGTTGATCGATCAACGTGTCTAGTAGCCAGTAGCCCTCGATCGACCAAAGGGTCATGTATAACTACACTTAGAAAATTTCAAAAATCAAAGTTTCCTAAAACTTGTAATGCATATCAAAAAGATTTTTTTTCAAACCAAAACACAAAAATAATGCAAACCTAATTTAAGAATGCATAAACTCTAATTTGGTGAGTGCATATATGTGTGTCAAATTATCTTTTTACCCTTAGCTTTGAAGATTATCTTTTACCGTTGGTTGTAGCTTTACTTCTAATTCTGCCCTTGGACAAGAGGTAACTAACTTGGCACTAGCTAACTTTCAAAAATCAAACTAAAAACAAAAAATTATAGACTCTTGTTTTGATCACGAAACATGCCAACCTAATTCCTACTGACCTAACAAGTACGAATATAAATGAGATACAATTCAATATAAAATGAACACACAATCAGACTTCTAACACAATTCATTAGTAATAGCCCACATTTTTCAATTGTTTGTAAACCCTTACATCGTCGTTCTATTTGAAAATATATACTTTTCAATGACAAACCCACTTTGTGGGTGTATCAAATATAACATCTCCTATGCATATGGAATGCAAACATCTTGAAGAATTTATGAGCATGACACGAACAAGCATGTGTTGGCATGGCAAACTAAGAAAAAAATAAAAGTAGAATATAGACATGGAGAAAACATAAAATGCACACACACATATATATATAATACACACACAAACAAACAATACAATGATACAAATAATATATCCATATGTTTAAATTTTATATTAACAGTTGCATAACGTAGAAGATAAAACCTACCAAGTATTGTGTGCATAAATATAGTGTGAAAATTACACCAACTACTTTATGATTATATTTCTTTTTAACGACTTCATTTTTCCTACTACATGAGCAAGTTAGAAATAGAGATATGTTCCACATTAAGGGTAATGCTAGGGGAAGGGGAAGACCGAAGTTGACATGGATAGAGTTAGTAAGGAAGTATATGATAACATGTGGTTTAAGTAAGGCTATGACCTTGGTAAAATGGAAAAATAGGATTTGTGTAGCTGACCCAAAGTAGTTGGGAAAAAGGCCTTGATGAGTTGAGTTGAGTTTATTTTCCCTATTGCATGCTTGACTTATGTTGGAAATCTGTTTGATATCATGTGTTGAAGAGTGATTGAAAAAGTGCCGGCACATGCTCCAAAATATGAAAATTAATTTAAAATATTGAATGCATCCAAAAAGTGTCACAAGCATCTCCAAAAAGTGTTTAGCAGTGTTGATATCCAATATGTGCATTACTGTCACCAATTCTCTGTAGAAGTGCAAGTACCACTTAATATTCATATCCGTCTAACATAGAACAAGCTAAGCAATTGAGATTTAATAAGCTTGTCAAATCCAACATAGAATCAACTGTTCAACATAAGTAATTTCACTTTGCATCACCCAGAAAACTCAACTTCTTTACCGTATCATCAAAAGTAACATTACTATAAATAGAACCATAAACTATCGTTTGCACCCAAATACTTTCAAGCCCATTGACGAAGTAAGACGTCGTGGTTCAAAACCAAGAAGTCAGCAGCAAATTTTTCCATATCCAATGACTTGTACATGAAATCTATTAACGTACATTTACATAGAAACATATATATAATATATGCCTGGTAAAAAATATCATACCGTTGAAGCCCTTGCTGATTGGATGGCATCCAAGTCCGTCGCAAAGATCGCCGCCTACCAGCCGATCCAAAGCCAGTTTGAATCCCCACAAATCCCATAACCTTATGCCTCTTCCGATCCCCTTTGGAAGAAGACCCAACATTCCCATTTCCACTATCACCACCTCTCTCCCAAACCACAGACACCGATTTAGGTTCTCTGTTCTTACACTTATACCCCAATGCCGGCCTCAGGATTGAGACGATCCCTGTCAGAAACCCCACCAGTCCGACCAATAGAAAGAAGATCAGGACCGTCGATCTGCGAGTGTATGAAGAAGTCCGAGCATTGAAGTACTTTGGAGAGGAAGGCATCTCGAGTTGGGACTGTTTGGGCAGTCTAAAAAACCCTACAAGTCTAGGGCTTTATTGAATGAGATTAAGGGAGGTTGCATAGATGTCTCGGGTTGTCGCTGAGATGTGAACGGTGAAAAGCATTCATGGAAGGTTGATTGAAAGTGAAGCAACAATCGTTCAAGAGAGAGAGAACCAAGGATCAATGGGAGTTTCACTTCGTCGAGGTTTCAGGTCAGCCTTTTTCTGTTTGGTCGTTATGTCTACTAAATCTGCAATTTTTTTCTTTTTTTCTTTTTTGGTGGCATTTCAAATTTATATTAGACTATTTTTATTTTTATTTTTGTAGAAATGTCAGTTCAACTAGGCTGTAATTTGGACGGGTTAGAGAAATAATTCGAGTTCAACCCTACCTATAAAATGTTTAATTTTAATCTAACCGGACTTTTAACCTTAATTACTCAATCGTAGCTCAATTCATCCTTAAATTTTTAAACTCGAGTTTGTAACTCGGGTTGATATTTTGAATTAGAAAGTCAAGTTAATTCGGGTTATGTAGATCACCAATCCCCATATTGAAAATTTAAATTGTTCTTTAAGTTTCATATTAGATTACTCCTAAACACACAAAAATTAAGAACTTAATGCAAATTTCTAAAAATTTGTTCGTAAATATTTAGAAATTTAATTATCCAAAGTGTTAACATACAATAAATAAATGAAGTTGAAAATAAATACGTTATCATAATTTAAATATTATATATAATATATTTAAAATAAAAAATATTCATAAAAATAATATTACAATTCGGGTTCAGGTTGGGATTGGATTTTTAACACATCAACTCAAGTCCAATCCTAATTAAGTTCAAGTTGAGGTTTTTCAACAAAAGTTCAACCCTAATTGTAAACAAAGTTGCTCAAGGCTCGAGTTAGGTTCGGATTGCCCAACCCAAATTGCACCCCTAGTTTAACCCCCCAGCTAGATCTATCATGTTTTACTAATTGAATTTAGAATTAGAAGCAGATTTGAAAGAATGTTTAAAATTTGGTGCAAATTATAACAACAATATAAATAAATATTTTTCTTATCTTTCTTTATTTTTTTATAATAATTTTAATTTTTAACAATATTCTTGTTATTATTATTAATTATTATTTTTTATCAACAGAAGGTATCTCATCATTTGGGTGAAACTAATTCCCTGCACACACGTAACACCTCACCAACTACGTGCACCTAACAAGTTGCCTTTGATATATTTTTACTATTATGATTGTTAAATATTTTAACTATACTACAAAAACTAATTAGCATACAGAAGAATGAAAATTTTAGTTTCAGGCTCCGTTTGGATAGAAAGAATAAAAAAGAAAGGAGTAAATAGTATTAGTTATGAGAGAAAAGAAAAGAAAGGAGAAAATAACCATCACTTATATTCATGTTTGGATAAAAAAGAAACAAAAAATAGTATTTTTGTTTGAATAAGATAGGGGAGAGAAGAAAATAAATGATAACAATCAAATTATTGTCATATCATTCTATATTTAATGGGATATGAGTGAAATAATAATTTTATTTTTCTAATTGTTAAGGACAGTTTTAGAATTATGAAAGTACTATTTAACCCACTATTCTTTTTCTTACAATTTTCTCATTTTTGAAAGGATATATATATGAGAAATTGGGATGAACTATCTCTCTAAATCTCTCTTTTATCTTTATTTAAAGTACTCAAAAACAAAATATATTATCATCTTTTTTCTTTTCTCTCTTGTCCTTCCAAATTCTTCGATGGCTTAAAATGAAATACTTCAACAATTAAACCGTGCGAGATACAAATAATTAGTATAGAATGTTATTTTGTGAGAAACATTGCTAAATTGGAATTTAAGCAATTTGCCTGGTTTTTTGTTGGCATAATAAAATAATAAAAAGAAAAAGCGAATTTAAGATGTTCGGAACAAGCTAACGTGGCGTAATCTTTGGGAACGAACTAGCCATCTTTATGCCATGTCTTGTCTGCACACACACACACACTATAATAGCTCGAGCTTCCACTACAGTGTGTCGAGAAACATCCACAGCTACACACGTCCACACACAATAAAATGGCCTTGCGCCACCTCACTCCTCTCTCCCCCTTGAGAGCTCTCACGCGGCGCACACCCTCTCTCTCACCTCTCTCTCTCTCTACTTCTAGCAAGAAGCACTTCTCTGGTTCCGCAATGGCTTCCGCTGTTAAGAAGGTAATCGGACCACTCTTCAACGAAAATGACTTCTCCATTGTATTTTGGATAATCGAGACACACTGTGTGAGGAAACTTGAATTGTTGTTGTCTGGATTTCTTTTAGGTTTTGGTTCCGATTGCGAATGGAACAGAGCCGATGGAGGCGGTGATAACCGTCGACATACTGCGAAGGGCTGGTGCTGATGTAACGGTGGCTTCTGTGGAGAAGCAGCTTCTCATCGATGCGTGTCACGGAGTGAAGATCGTCGCCGATGCCCTAATTTCCGACTCTGCTCATAGCGCCTTTGATCTCATCTCTCTACCCGTATGCTATCTCCTCCCTCTCCATATATCTATATATGTATGTATATGTTGGTGTCTTATATACTATTATACCCTCTCTCGTACTTGAAAGTTTTTTAGTACCACCTTAGTGAAACTCGTCTCTGCTCCTATAAGTTTTGACCGTGCAATGGATTTTTGAGCTCAGAATTGAAATTTTCAGTATTTCCCCTCGGAAAAACTGTTGCCAATCCCCATATATTTGAAATTGCTGAACTCACTCCCCCCTCCCTATCACTCTGCGAGTAGAATTTCCTTCTGTTATTTGTTAGTGTTGTTTAAATGTTGTTGAGTACTGCAATTTGATCGGGTATTTCAGCTTGAAAATTTGGTATTTTACTGTATTGTGCTACTTGCGATCAGTTGCATATATATAGTTTTTAATCTGCCGTGTGCATTATTGATCTTAGTGACGTTATTTTCTCTTTATATCAGTGTCTGTTACTGCTTTTATTGACTCTTGTTGGACATTGAGACTAAATGAGCTCTTGGAGTAGCAAAACTCATCATAGAAGCACTTATTTGTAACTTTCTATATGGTTTTCGATCTTATACATTTTCCTGAAAATCACAAAGTTGAGTATCCTTGTTGCTCCTTGGGTTGAAATATTTGCTGTTGTTTTGGTACAGGGAGGAATGCCGGGTGCTGCCGCTCTCAGAGATTGCGAGATTTTGGAAAGCATGGTGAAAAAGCAGGCCACAGATGGACAACTTTATGCTGCAATATGTGCAGCGCCCGCTGTTGCACTTGGGTCATGGGGTGTGCTGAAAGGGTTGAAGGTAAGAATTGCTACAAGGATTTTTGTTACTGTATAATTTCTGGGGTTTTGTAGTTTTGAATTTTGATGTGGTCATCGATGATGATCATTTACCGTTACCAAGTTATTGGATTTTGACAGGCGACTTGTTATCCTTCATTCATGGAGCAATTAGCATCTTCTGCAGCCACGGTCGAATCAAGAGTCCATCAGGATGGAAAGGTTGTGACCAGTCGTGGACCTGGCACTGCCATGGAGTACTCCGTTGCTTTAGTCGAGCAATTATTTGGGAAAGAGAAAGCTGATGAAGTTTCTGGGCCATTGGTATTTGTTTCTCACTTTCTCTTTTACACTTTATATTTTCGGTTATATTTTCTTTCACTAGAAGTGAGTGCATGGAATATTGTGAGATGTCCTTTTTTAATCAAGGTTCATACATGTAAAAAGTACAGGATTAGTTGTAAATGATCTATAAGAGTTTTGACTGCACAAACATAGATTCTTCACATTCAAGAAGTTGATGAAAGCAGAGAAAGCAATATTTTTTAAGAGGGAATGTAGGGAATTTAATCTTGTTATATCTTATAAGAACAAAGGTTACGATCCGTTTGAGCAAATATATTTGTTTTATGATTCACTAGCACTTCTTCGTGGATCACTTCACAAACTCCTATCAACACAACATTAATATGGATATGGGATATGTGTCCAACACATGAACCATAGAATACCCTGATTCTTCACATGTAATGAGTTAAGAAGTGAAAGCTCAAATTTGATATCTTATAAGAATTTTCTATTTCGAAGATGAATTGAAACTCTTTTTTTTTTTACCACATGCACTCATTTAATCTAAATCATAATTAAGTATATTTTTAAAGAGTGACATAATGCATTACAGTATTATATAACCTAGAATGTATTTAAATACATAGTAGGCCTCTACATACCTGAATCCAACTTTTGGACACATATTCCCATGTCTTAAGATCTGGGATTTGGGAGGTCTGACACTTACACCCACCGGCGCCGTATACTCGTATCTGGATCCATGTAATATAGTTCTTCCTATGCATTTGTTAAACTTCAGGTCTTTGCTGATATAGCTATTCTATTATTTTGTTTGTTCTTGTCTTTTTGAAGTATAATGTTTCTTTGTAAAAACATTTGACGCTTGCATTGCCTGTTATTTTTATTCTAGGTAATGCGTTCCAATCATGGAGATGAATATACAATGGTAGAGCTGAACCCAATGGAGTGGACATATGATAATTGTCCTCGGGTGAGATTGTATTTCTTGAAGTTAGTTTCTATAATTTTTTCGTTTCCCCTTTACTCATCTTTCTTTCTTGCCCTCTTCTTTTCTTTCTTTCTTTTTTTTTTTTTTTGGTTTCTCGAGCATTTCTTTTCCTTTAGCTATATTCAATAATTGCATGCATTATTCAAGAACCTAAATTCTCAAGTTAGAAGTGTCATCACAAGTCAAAACTTTCGGAGGTGAAAAAGATAAAAATGAAAAGAATTTCAAACTATTTGTCATAGTTGTTAAAGGCTCAAGGCGCACTAAGGCAGCTTAAGCGCAAGGTGCATGCCCAATCGAAGTAAGGCGCAAGTGTGATAATAATTCATATTAAATATAAGTATATAAAAATAATTAAATTATGCAACAAAACCTAGCAAATATTAAAATAAAGGAAAAAAATTCAACATGTCAATTCAATGGATTAGATAAATCAACATACATATATATTTTCAATTTGAATATAATGTCAACTAAATCAATGTACAATCAGAACAATTCATGATATGCAACACAACTAATAAAAAATTCTCTAAAAATGGAATTTTTGATATATCAATTAAGAGGATCAGGTAAATTAATCTGCATAAATCCTTTCATATGCATATGCATTAACCAAATTAAATGTGATTACAATTGTGAAACAATAAAAAATATAATAATGTAAATTTTAAACACATTTTTATAAATATTTGGAATCAAACACTAAATGCAATTTAATGTAGTAGTTAACTATAAATTTATGAATTTTGTCAAATACTTCATAAGGTTGAGCAACTTGATCTGTTAAATATGAACATGATATGATAGAGAACATTTATGATCATTAAATAAAAAGGAAAATGATATTAATAAATGGTTAAAAAATAAAAGGCATGCCAAAAATAAGTATGGGTTTCCACTGCCTCAAACATTCTCCATGATTACAAAAGACATACTTAACAAAAACAAAAAGGCATGTTTTTTTTTTTTTAGCCTGGACAGCACTTTTTGCGAGTCTGACTGAAGGGGCTTGGCCTAGAATAGGTTGAGGCACTCTAGTTGAGCCTTGACCTAGGGCTTTTTTTGGAGCCTAAGCGCGCCTTTAATGAGTAATTTCTATCTTTCTGTTTCTCTTTCTTTGTGGTGGAAACTAATCTGGATTAATTTTTTGGGTAAATTACACTTACCTCCCTTGAGGTTTGTCCTAATTACACATGGTATCAAACTTGTACATTTTGTTATACCGTGCTCCCCTAAGGTTTGCTCCGTTATGACAAAAAACCCCTCTGTCCAAACTTTGGCATTTTCCATCCAAAATTTTGATTGTAGTGACCAAAATGCCTATCAACTAAAACAAAAAGATGCTATAAGCCTTTATGTGTGATCAAATTACACCCAGCCTTAATTTTACGGACAAAACTACCTGCCTGGTGTTAGACTTTTCTTTTATGTGTAATTGGCCAGTTGACAGTGGCTTTGTTTAGGTGTTGATCTAATATAGTTCTGGATTATGTATGTACTTAGCAATATATACATACAATCATATATATAACCACCAATCTCTCTGTTATCTTCAGAACCCCACAAATGAGCCTTCAAAGCAAGCAAATGGGTCTTCAATATACATTCTCATGTCCCTCTCAAACACACCCAAACGAAAATGATCGAATCATAATGGGATTTTTGATTGCTTAACCAAATCACTTTATCACATGGAAGCAGCAGGAATTCTTACACCAACAATGAAGAGGAAGCCCACTATAATAGAGAAATAGCTGGAAAAAAAATCAAACTCAAATTATCCCAAAATTGTAAACCCACAGCACGTATATACATATATATCTATATATATATGTCCACTGTAATTCTTTGTATAAGAGGCACAATTTGATAATTGTAGGTATATATATTTATACATATACATAGAATCGGAACAAGAATGGTGCCTTGAGTATACACTAGCATATATATGTGTGTGTATAGGCGCTGTGGGTTTCATATTTGGGATTATTACGATTTTGTTTTTCTTAATTCTTTTTTTGACAAGTATTTTTTCTTTTTCAATTAATTCGTATCATGTTGGTTTGAAGTTGATGGAACTTCTGAATTTAGAGATTGGAGAGAGGAAGGAAATGGTGGTGTTTGTGGACAAGGAAGGAGAGGAGAGAACAATTAAAATGAATTATATAAAATGGGTAAAAATGTCATTTCATATATATAGATATTTTAACTTTTATAATATTATAGTATTGTGGGTAGAATAGACATTTCACAAATAAATTTGATGTCTGTTAATGGCAAACCGTTAAAGGGGTGTTGGTGCAACAAGATGTACAAATTTGATGTTGTGGGTAATTAGGACAAACCTCAGGGGAGGTCAATGTAATTTACCATAATTTTTTATATATTAGTAACATTTTTTTATAATTGTGATGTTTTATTGTCTTAAATTATTTGATAAACTTATTATGATGGCGATCTGTATTGACTTCTAATTGTGGGAATCTAATCTAATACATACAAGAAGAGAGATGTAGGATTGGGGCTGTAAAACAAACCAAGTAGCTAGCTTCGCTCCAGCCCAATTTACAGAAAGCTCAGTTTAGCTCACTCTAGCTCATTCATGAATTTGGTCTAGCAGGAGCAGAAGATCTAAGTTGGTCCACCAATTAACCTAGCTTGAGCAAGAGCAGGCTTGACTTGCTGGTGCTCGTCTCGATGACATATTAAAATTTCATACCATTTTTACTTGCCAAGAAAAAAAAAATTCATACCATTTTATCAGTAAGTGAAGCAAAACTTGGAAACTTTAAAAGCAGTGATTCTGGCTGGGAAGATTGCTTGATGCCAGTAGTCCTCTGACATGTGATTGGCCAGTTTATTGAAGTAAAATGAAACCTTAGTTTAACTTAAGCTATTTTTAGTTATAACTATTTTATCAAATTGGTGGGTGAAGTTTGGAAAGTGACACATAATCCATTGACTTCAAATTTGGAAGCCTCAGTCATGTCATTAATGCGAGTATATGGTAGTATCAACTTAGTTATTTCATTAATATGAAAAATTCTTTGTAAGGATTCTTTTGTGGAAGGTGGATAAGTGATAATAAACGAGGTATATCGCACACAAGATGAGAGACCCAAAATGATGATCTGGAAGGAGGAGGAGGAGGAGAAGACAAACTGAAGGGATTAATAGTGAAGGTAGGAATGTTTGTGCACTGAGACAGAATAAATGAACTTCAGTTATGGTGATTTCTGGTTGCTGATGCTTTGCCTTTTGTGGGTCTGGCCACGTAGGCAGCTCGTGTGCTGATTTGTCGTTGTGGGGCTGGCCACGTAGGCAGCTCAGGTTCAACACCCACATTCTTTACCATGAACATGCTTCTATATGCTCCTATGTAGAAAATTATTGTGTTTGTTATCTCTATGCTCAATGATATTTCAACATCCAATACGTGAAAAAGATTAGTTGCATCAAATCAGGGTTTTTTCAGTACACCTCAAGCTTACCTGAACGTGCAATTTTCATTTCTGAGTTGAACTTGATCTATTTCATCATGAGCTTCAATTCTTCTCAGGTTCAACAGAGCCCAGTTGGGGCTGTCCAGCACTCTAGGTTAGCTCGACTCATCTATAAGTATGTGGTAATGTGGGATAGATGGAATTGCTCCTTGACTCTATGGATGGAAATCCACAAGGGCTTAGGATGAACTTTGATTTGGAGCTTAACCAATGCCAGAGTTAATTTTTTGGACCATTGGTACTCAATCCTACTTATGAGGACTTCAATGTAACTACTTGGACCGAGGGTTTAGATTGTCTACACTTTAAAAAAAAAAAAAAGGGTTTAGATTCTCTACACTGGTATCTTCTTGCCACTTAACTCTTCTTGGATCGCGTGATCTTTTAGATCATGCCATTACTCTAAAGCCTTCCTTCTCCTCTTGGTTATAACATTTGGTTCTAGTAATTGATTCAAATATCACATTAATATTATTTGATCAATATGATAATAATAGTACGAGGTATACTTGAAATTATATTCTTTTAGTATAAAAATTAACATCCTACTTGCGTTGTTATTATCATCTAAAGAACACATTGGAATATATAGCGATGAGTTTCAATGATAACTGATAAGTGTGCATTCCCTCCAATTCTCATTGTTTGTTGTTTAAAATACTCTATTACCAAATCAGACACATGATGTGCATTTAAATTTCATCGACAGATGAGAATGGCTAGATTTATTGGGTCATTAAAGTTCCATGCCCAAAAGAATTTTGTGGTCAATCAAGAGAGGTACACAACGAACCAAGGTGAAAGAGAGTTCTAGGAAAAGAGAATCCAGTAGGAAGTACATTACACACACACACACACACAGTTAGAATATATGTTCAAACTAGACAGTATAGAACTCTTTTCCATTGTCATTGGTGTACTGTTGGAAGAACTATACAGCCCCTTGTTTTGTTTATCCTTCCTCCAATTACTATTAAAATAAATCTGAATACAGAGGCAAGATTGATATTTCTTACGTTTTGGGAAATTGGACTTCTGATATCTAAAAGAGCATTGTTATCCCTTGAAGATGCCAATTATATCAAGTCAAATGTATTAGTAGGAATTGACAATGTATCACTATCGACATACATACATAAAAATATTATATGGTCAGGTTGGGTTGGATCTAGATTCCTGAAGCCCTTAGCCTAAGTGCAACTTGAATTGAGGTCAAGTTTAGCTTTTTCAGACTAATTTTGGGCTGATAATTGATAAAGGCTATCCAGGTCTGTCCATGGTTTAGCTTGGGCTGAGTCTGATTGACTTGCAGCTATATATGCTTCAACTTATGATGGAGATATTTTATTTGTCATTAAAGTGTTTCTATTCTAGAATTTGGTTTTTCACTCTGTTAAGACACCACGAAGTGTTGTTTGCTCAACTATAGATATATGTATTGCTTCCTTTCAGATTCTTGTACCCATTGCTGATGGCACTGAGGAAATGGAAGCTACTATAATTGTTGATGTTCTCAGACGAGCGAAAGCGGAAGTTGTGGTGGCCTCTATAGGGGATAAACTTGAAATTGTGGCTTCTCGTAAAGTGAAACTGGTGGCAGATATGCTCCTTGAAGCTGCTGCTAAGCTTTCATACGACCTTATTGTCTTGCCAGTAAGTTTGGTTATATTTTATTTTAACAATCATTACTAATTGATTTGTCGTGTGCGCTTAACAACATTCTGCATAAATTCAGGGTGGTCTTGGTGGTGCCCAATCATTTGCAAACTCAGAGAAACTAGTTAATTTGCTAAAGAGGCAGAGAGAATCAAATAGACCCTATGGAGCAATATGTGCATCCCCTGCTTTAGTCCTCGAGCCCCACGGCTTACTTAAGGTATCAACTTTACCATGACTAAACCAGGACTAAACCTTGAGTCCCACGGCTTACTCGATAGGACCTGTTTTTACGATATTATGTTCTAAAAGAAAATGCTTGCCCAGCCTTTATTATTATCTTCTTCTTTTTTTCCCGAATGGGGTTATTTTATAAGAGAAACTTTAAAAAAATACGAGAGAAGGTGAGGGCATACCCTCACCAATACAAAATGGAAATGAGAAAGTCCATTTCCAATACAAAGCCAAAGAAAAAAGATCATTAAGCCAATGGCAATAACAAGATGGAAAACACAACAAGGACATGGAAACAAAACTAACAAATCCTGAAGCTGCAGGCCTGATAAGAGATGGCATTCCAAAAATACACTCTGAACCACGGCCACACGACTTCTTGACTCTATGATGTAACTTAGAATTCCCCTGACCCCAAATGGCCCAAATAATTGAAGGAAGAATACATTGAAGGAATTTAGATTTCATGGTCTTGATTCTTGTTGTTGCAAGAACCAGTCCATCGGTTGAGAGAGTGATTGAAAATGAGGAAAGGAAACATTGCTCATCAACGATCTCCTTAGACTCCTGCCCCTATTTTCCCTGTATTGTGTCCTCGCATTTTTTAGAATTTTTATTTTTTTAAAAAAGAAAAAAGGATTTTCATTTAGAATTACTCCTTGTACTAACCTGTTTCTATCCTAAATCTGTACCCTGACCTTCAGGTTCTTATATTTAGTTCTTTTACATACAAGTGAGGTATATATCCGTTCTATATTCAGGGTAAGAAGGCCACTGCTTTTCCTGCATTGTGCAACAAGCTGTCTGATCAGAGTGAAGCTGAAAACAGGGTTGTGGTGGACGGTAATCTCATCACCAGCAGAGGGCCAGGAACCACCATGGAATTTTCACTGGCGATTGTGGAGAAGCTGTTCGGGCGCAAACAGGCACTTGAGCTTGCAAAGACTATGCTTTTTGTACATTCGTAGGTAGAGTCTGTTGAGAGTTTTCTCCACTAGCTAACAAAACTTGCGACAGGAACCATTACGAAAAGCTTTGTAATGTGGAATCGAGCTTGCGGTCATGTCTCATATATAAATAAATGAGTTTCAAAGGACTGATTTGTTTCTCTTCTCACCCACAATCTCTTTTTTAAGAGTGAAGGTCATGTCTCATATATAAATAAATGAGTTTCAAAGGACTGATTTGTTTCTCTTCTCACCCACAATCTCTTTTTTAAGAGTTTCACTTTTTATATTTGTGGATTACTTTTTTGAATTTTTCTAGTTAAAACTATCAAAGTGGGAAATAAGGTCCGCCTCTCTCTCTCCGACGCATTCCTGGACGTATATTAAGCATTCAATGTTTGCGCAAGATTAGGGTTAGAGAGAGAGAGAGAAGTCAATCTAATAATTGAGTGGAAGCAATATATTCAGATGTAAAAGCATCAATACATGATCTGCGATGTTGACAGAATGTACAAGTAAAAACCCTTCCCAACAACTCAAAAGAGCCAAAACAAGAGCCTATTCTACAACTCGAGTTATAAAAAAGAAATTTATAAACAAAACAAAGCAACACAAGAAGAGCGTATACTACAACTTTAGGTGTGGAAACGAAAATTTTGAACGAAACAAAGCAACACCTCGGAAAAAAAGAGACAGTCAAGGTTTCACAATAACAACTCTATTAAATTCCGATTACTTGTATCTTACAAAGAGGAGCAGCAAAAGAATTTCATAATAGCTAGCTTTTCCCCACGAGCGCTTGTCACGTCAGTCTTCGGTTTATGCAATCGGTCTGTATATGTTATTATTATTTAGAGAAATGATATATGACTTTTAACTCCAATCACGCGGTGAATTAAATGTCTGACTCATGTGTCATACGAATTGAGGTTTGTTTTCTCAAAGCAATTTATGCAAATCTACGTAAAGAATAGCTCTTGAATCTGCGGCAGAAAGATGGAGAATCATTTTTCCTGCATCTGAAGCTATTGCCTTTTTTTGGCTCTTCTTCCATGTATCTAGAGAAAGATTTTCGGTGTCCAACTACAAATTGGCAACTTCTTTATTAAATACATAATTTACTTAAAACTTTTCTTAATTGTATTTAAATAAAATAAAAATAAGGGATAATTACATGCACATAATATATATAATTACATATATCTATATAATCAAAATAGGAACAGCTTCAACATGTGTATCTCAAATATGACCTGATAGACAGTTACACTTGGAGGCCCATGCTCCATCCCCTTCTCCCTCACTAACTCCTAACATTGTCATGACAAAAAAAAAATTTGAATTATTTGAAAATTTAATGAAAATAGTCTTTCAAAGAGAAAAAATTTAATTTTAAGTTGAGTTATGTTTAGGTTTAGATTTTTTTTTCTTTCCTTTCAAAATATAAAAAGTTGTCAAATAATCGACCACCTAATTCAAGTTGTAAAGTTTAATATTTTTTGTTTTAAAATAATTAAGGAAGAAAGTGTAATATGTATTGATTCAAAAAACATTTTTGTCTTTTTAATTATTATCATGTCACGTTCTAGATAAATGACTGGTGATGCTAATATTATTATTAGTTTTTGTAAAACATATAATTGACTACTTTTATTACTTTAACCGAGTAATTAGGTAACACAAACTGTCATCAGTCATCCTCTCTCTCTCTCTCTCATCTGCTGCGAAAAAATTCTCTCTCTTTGCTCATCTTCAACATTCTCTCTCTCTCTCTCTCTCTCATGTAGGATGTATCTCTTATCTCCGTTTATTTTTTTCTCTAAAATCCTCAGTCTTGTATTATCCACACAAATTATTAACTTTGACCATTATAGCAATTAAGAAATTCTCATCAAATAAACAAAGGGATGAATACAATATATTGATATATATATACACACATATATAAGATACACAATCTGATATATATATGTATATATATCTCAAGAGTCCACCAAAATACAATCTGATAAGAGATGCATAATATGATATATATTATTTTATATACATCAGATTGTGTTATTCCTCTCTCTATGAATCTCTTATTTTGTTATCTCTCTGTATATACATTTATATAGACATGGTGATTAAGGATACCAAATTGTAATGAAAATATTTGACGTTAATTGAAACTTTGACCTAACTATCGTAAACTATCAGGCAACTTTCTAAGATGGGCCCACCACACTTGAACACATGAGCAACCACGTAGACTTAGTAAGAGCAAGTACATTGGACTTCATTTTTTGTTATTTAATTTTTCCTAAAACAACGTGATTTCACTTGGATTTTTTTTTTTATTAGCGTTGTGATGTTCTGAATGCGGCTAACGGTCAAAATTTGACTTTCACCATTGGGGCAAAGGCCTGTTTGGCTCCCTTTTAAAAAAAATAAAATAAAATAATACAGAAGTTTTTGACTCTGCCGATATATCCATTGCGAAAAGTAAATAAAAAAATTAAATTAATTTTTTTTAAACGTAAAAAAAATTATATATTATTTTATATGATTTGATTATTACATATTATATATGATATCAATTTTAATTTATTTATTTCTTAAATTTATTATTATTATTATTATATATTTTTTCGCTACAATATTTGAAGAGACCGATGGAGATACTTTTATTTTTAAGTGATGATAGATAGGAATGGCAACAGGACGAGTTTGCCTAAGCCCTTTCCCGCCTCATTGTCTTTAATAGCATTACCAAATCCCGGGCTTGGGACGAGACAAGGTTGGGTGGGGACGGGGCGGGGCGAGTTTCCACAAATTTGTTCCACATCAAATACTTTTTAAAATTCAAAATATTACAATCATAGTACTTTGATCCAACAATTAAATTCTCATTACAGAGATTAGAAGCCCAATAACAAATTTGATATAACGTTTTTAAATTCAAAATATTACAAGCTTGTTAGTATAATCCAACAATTAAATTCAGAATAAATAGCTCATACTAGAGACTACATGTTTACATTCTACAATTAAAAAGCCCTAGTAACAAGTTTGATCTAACAGTTAAAGAATGTTTAATACAACTAAATTAAACACAACAAAATTCCACCATATGAAGTTTAATAAAAACTTACATTCAGAATTCTCAAAAACAAAATCAAAATTACTCGAGAATCACATTTTAATTTTCAATCACCATTTTCTTACTCGATATTCCAATTCAAGAACCAATCAAAATCTGAAAATGAAGAATATAAATAACTTATATATTTATATCTAAAGGTTGGTAAATTAGGGATATACAATATAAATTATAATTATATAACAAGTGGATTGGCAAGGCGACGTGGGTTTCTGTCACAGACCGAATCCGTCCCGTACCCGCAGCGGGTTCACATTTTCATTCTCATACTCGCTCCGACGGCATAAAAATGGTTCCCATACCTGCCCCAAACAGGACGAGATGAGGTGAAAATTCGACGGGGCAAACAAAATTGTCATCCCTAATGATTAGGGATGGCAACGGGGCTGGGCAGGGCGGGTTTTGACTTCCCCGTCCCCAGCCCGCAACCATTTACAAAATCATCCTTAAACCCCATTCCTGAAACCGTTTAATTTTTCCAGCCCCGCCCAGTTTATACTTTTTTTTTTAATGCAAATTTTATTATATTAATAAATTTGATACTTAAATACATATACACCAAGTAATTTCAAACATTGCTACACCATTGTGTTTTTAATTTTTAGTTTGTTACTTGTCTGTAATAATCTATAATATAATGAAAATCAAAGAAAAAGTGGTGCAAATTCCAAGTACTCTAACGTAAAATAGAATTAAAATTGTAAAGTTTGAACTAGAATAGTTCACAAATTCAAAAGTATATATAAATTTCAAGTACTGTGACGTAGAATGTTTCCTTTATATATTTGGGAGGCGATATTTCCTTCATATGGTAGAATGTTACCCCAGTAACAAGTTTGATCTAACAGTTAAAGAATGTTTAATACAACTAAATTAAACACAACAAAATTCCACCATATGAAGTTTAATAAAAACTTACATTCAGAATTCTCAAAAACAAAATCAAAATTACTCGAGAATCACATTTTAATTTTCAATCACCATTTTCTTACTCGATATTCCAATTCAAGAACCAATCAAAATCTGAAAATGAAGAATATAAATAACTTAAATATTTATATCTAAAGGTTGGTAAAGTAGGGATATATAATATAAATTATAATTATATAACAAGTGGATTGGCAAGGCGACGTGGGTTTCTATCACAGACCGAATCCGTCCCGTACCCGCAGCGGGTTCACATTTTCATTCTCATACTCGCTCCGACGGCATAAAAATGGTTCCCATACCTGCCCCAAACAGGACGGGACGAGGCGAAAATTCGACGGGGCAAACAAAATTGTCATCCCTAATGATTAGGGATGGCAACGGGGCTGGGCGGAGCGGGTTTTGACTTCCCCGTCCCCAGCCCGCAACCATTTACAAAATCATCCTTAAACCCCATTCCTGAAACCGTTTAATTTTTCCAGCCCCGTCCAGTTTATACTTTTTTTTTTTTAATGCAAATTTTATTATATTAATAAATCTGATACTTAAATACATATACACCAAGTAATTTCAAACATTGCTACACCATTGTGTTTTTAATTTTTAGTTTGTTACTTGTCCGTAATAATCTATAATATAATGAAAATCAAAGAAAAAGTGGTGCAAATTCCAAGTACTCTGACGTAAAATAGAATTAAAATTGTAAAGTTTGAACTAGAATAGTTCACAAATTCAAAAGTATATATAAATTTCAAGTACTGTGACGTAGAATGTTTCCTTTATATATTTGGAAGACGATATTTGCACTCCTCTTTTATATATTTGCATTCCCATCTTAAATAAAATGACATTATAATCTTAACTTTACAAGTAAATGATTATTATTTTTATCAAATTACACAACTACCATATAAGATATTCCCTCTTTGTTTTTCATCTTTAATATTTTAGGTTTCTTTTAAGATAATCTAAAAAAAAAAGTTATCTCTTCTAAATATGTTCTATTTTGACATGACAAAAAAAATGTTATTTATGCTAAATAAATTATCTATTTTTACTGGATTAAAAAAAAAAGTTATCTATGTTGAATAAAAAGATTTCTTTTGACAAGAACTGGAAAAAAAAAAACCCAAAAAAAGTAATTTAATTATTTCTTTTGACATGACCCCAAAAAAGTTATCCTATGTAGAATAAATAATCTCATTTGAGGAAAAAAAATATACTATACAAAAAAAGGAACCAAAAAAATTTATATCTACTGAATAAATTATATCTTTTGATATTACTCTAAAAAAAAAAGTACTAAAGAAGGTAAAAAGATTTAAAGTTTATTGGATAAATGGTAGCTATAGTATTATAAAATAAAAGATGATGCATTAATGAGTTTATGAACTTTTTTGTTATTTCTTTTAAAAGAAAAAAGCAAGTGGAGTGCAATAGGATGGAATGAGAGTGAGAATATCGCCTCCCTATATATATATATATATATATATATACACACTTAAACGGGTCGGGTACTCGTTGGGGTACAGTCTTACCCCGCCCTGGCCCTAAATTCACACAAGTTATTTTTTCTAACCTCATTCTCACTCCGTTTCCTTAAATGATTTCGTAAACTGATTTTAAACGGGGCGAGGTGAGGAACGGGATGGGGCAAATTGTCATCCCTACTAATAATAGAGAGTTCGAATCAAATTAGGCAAGAATAGTTTTATGTGATTTAAGTTGTGGATTCCATCACATGACATCACGTGTATAATCCATCAAAGCATTATTTTTTTATTTTTTTAAGAAAAATAAATCTCCGGCCAAAGATTGTTCGGCACTCGGCTTATCAGCTTCATCGTACTCGCCGCGTGTTAAGAGTCTTAAGACCGGCGCAAGTGTGGAGACCTGTTGGTCAAAGTCCTCTCATTTAGGTCAATCATTAGCCCCCCACTTCTCTCATTAAAATCAGATCTTTCTCTCTCGCTGCCGATGCATAACGTACAAGGTGAACTTTCACATTTGGGTTTCTTCATTCTTCAACTCTTGTTGGTTTTCATGTTCTGTTGTTTTGTTAATTGCGGCATCTGAATCCTTGAAATACTTGGAGAGTCATTTTAACTGGGTACTTTTTAGATTTCTTAGTTTCAGCTATTTTATTTATATATAATTATAATTACTATTTTATTTTATTTTATTTGAGATTTGCTGCTTTCAGGAACTGCATACCAAGGTTCGATTTTGCAATTGAAAGTATAGCAAATCCATGTGAAAGTTTTATGGACAACCCTCATATCATTTTAGATTAATTCTAGAATTTGCAATCTTTGTCCTGTCTGCGGTTTGTTATTATCATTTTTTATCAGTTTTGTTCCTTTTAGATCAAAGTGAAGGGGTAAACACAAAACATCTAGAATGCTTGGAGTGATCTGTTTTTGATGTAAAGTTGGTACCTCTAGAATGCTCTTTTCATTAATTTGCCATGGAATATAAACACAAAACATCCTAAGATTGTAATTTTTAATCTTATCCTTTCTTCCTTTTTTAGGGTGGGTGGATGTTGGAGGGTTAATTTGGACTGTCTTTTTGATGAATATTAAAGAGATGTTGTCGAAACAAAAAACTGACAATTATATGTAAATGGAGCTTTAGCTTTCGATACATTCATGGTATATCAACTTCAATAGGCTAGCTTATGTGTAAGGATTGCCATATTGTGAGGAATTTACACACTAAACAGCTTCTGGCTCTTACTTGCATCAAGTTAAAATGGAAAGTTTTTCAATGGTTGTCAATGTAATTTCTTCTCCCACCGGGAATTTTCAGCCATTTTGTTCTAATAAATTACCTTTCCTTTCCTTCTTCCATGTCTCTTCTTGTACTTAGTGTTACTTTCTTTTTGCTTCTTGAGGATATTAACACCTCCTTGTACATGCCTTCTTTCAATATGTTGATAATATCCCATTTCTCAGGGTAGAAGAAAAAATGTTAAATTATGCTTGTGAATAAACTTTTCATGCTAACTAAAACTGTCTTTCTTTCTGAAATGTTGGATTATTAATTCAGTAAACACGTAACTATGGTATCTGTAGAAGATATTATTAAGAAATATTTGGGATGAGTCCCATTGCACAATGTCGAGAAGAATCTTTTTTTTTCCTTATTATGTCAGATAAACAAATAATAAGTGGTCTTGAGTCCAATGCAGAAAGTTGTCAAACCAATATTATACAAAAATAAACAACTTGTTATACTACTATTGTAGTTGTTGCTATTGCTGATGCTTTAAGTTATAACAATTACTATGGTTTTTTTTTTCCAGCAAGTTATAACTATTATTATGTTATTATTAGTATACAGGTAAAGTTTATTTCATTTTTTTTCTTTTTTACTGGATTTCGTATTGTAATTCATTTGCAAATAAAATAAATTGGAACTCATTTCAGTGATATTACATTCAACATGTTCATGTCTAATGGGGTTTAGTTTGGCTGGGCAGGGGTTTGATGTGATCCATGGTATTGGCAGACAGTAGCAGACTTCTCTCATGACTTGTTTTTCTTTCTGTTTCAGAAAGAAGGAAACTTGCCCAACTAAACAAACTATAGACATTGAAGAAGGTACATGGCTAGACAGTCTCAGCTCCTACTTCAGCCTAAATGTTGTTTAAAACCAAGCAAGTTTCTGATATCATGTAACCACAACCTTCTTTACATTTTTTGAAGCATGAACATATTTTTTTTATAGTTTGCATGCATATCTAGGCAACATGAATGCTACTGTAGTAGGCTTTATGTTTGCATAACAGCTTCTAACTAGGTTTAGTTTGCTACAGAGGTTTCAGGCATTCAGAATGTTGTAGTATACACTTACAAAGAATTGCGAATAGCAACTGAAGATTTTAGTCCAGCTAATAAAATTGGGGAGGGAGGTTTTGGTTCTGTCTACAAGGTAATTTTAAATTTTGTGATTTTATCTGCATAAATGGAATCTCAGTCATACTGTTCAAGTATATATATATATATTTTATTAGAAAGATTTCTGTTAAGTATATATTATTGAACTGTTTTTCCAATTGCCAGGGAAAGCTCAAAGATGGCACTGTGGCTGCTATAAAGGTGCTTTCTGCTGAGTCGAGGCAGGGGTCACGGGAGTTCTTAACAGAGGTTAATGTGATCTCAAATGTAGAGCATGAAAATCTGGTGAAATTGTATGGTTGTTGTGTGGAAGGGAGTCACAGAATTTTGGTATATGGCTATCTAGAAAACAATAGCCTTGATAAAATTCTTCTTGGTAATTCAAAGTCCATTTTCTATATTTAAGCTTGACCATTTAATTTTCCAGAATAAAGTTAGTTATCTTTACTTTTAGGTCGATGCCACAGTAGCATTCAGTTTAGCTGGAAAACACGGTGTAAAATTTTGACTGGGGTTGCTCAGGGGCTTGCATTTCTTCATGAGGAGGTTCGGCCATATATTGTTCATAGAGACATTAAAGCAAGCAATGTCCTCCTTGACCAAGACCTCACACCCAAGATTTCAGATTTCGGTCTCGCAAAGCTTTTCCCGGACAACCTAACTCATATAAGTACACGTGTTGCAGGAACTTTGTAAGCCTATACATGCTAATTCTACTGTTTTCTGTCATAGAAATAATTTTAACAAATCTTCAGATGAAGTCATGATTATAATCTATTTAGTGAGTCTCAAATATCGGACATGAAACATATTGTTTGGAATGACACCCCAGAGTCTTATTTTGAACTATTGTTTAATGTTTAGTATGGGCCATATAGTGTTCCAGACATGTGCTCCACAAGCACTAGTCAGATAGGGTGAACCAATTAATGGTTCCACCTAAGAGGTCTACTGCCTATATCAACCCTATCAATTTACCTCAACCATCTCAACTCCGATCATTTTTTAGAATAACTGGTTATCTGTTCTAAAGCTGTTGCTTTTTCATGAGGGTATTCTTCTAAGATTTTATCCACTCAGTTGATGATTAATCTCTTGCATAAGAAGCACACATCTACTTCATCAGAGTCTTAAATCTATTTTAGTGGCTCAATCTAATATTAGCCGGTTCGTAATTGGACCCATTGAGCATGCTGCCTCCAAATTAGAGACTCTCTTCTGTGTCACATCTTGCAGTTCAACTCGTTAAAATTATATGGCTCTTCCAAGACCTTTTTGACATATTATAATATTAAAAAGGAAAAAAGCTCAGCTACCTAGGTGTTGCAAACATGATGCAAGCAATTCAGTATTGTTCTCTTTTCTTTTCTTTTTTGTTTCTGTTTTTGTTTTTCTTTTGGGTAAATTTACCTCCTTTCTTTCAGCGGTTTAAAATTCGGTGCCTATCTTTATTCTTGTAGTGGTTATTTGGCTCCTGAGTATGCGCTACGAGGCCAGTTGACGAGGAAAGCAGATATTTACAGTTTTGGTGTTCTCCTCTTGGAAATTGTCAGTGGGAGATGCAACACAAACAAGCGGTTACCTGTTGAAGAACAATATCTTCTTGAAAGGGTATGGCATTCTTGAATTTATAGTTTCTTTTCCCTGAATTTCTATGAATAAATTGTACTCTTGACTTGTCTGCAGAGCATATAAATAGGAAATTGCTTAGTATGGAACATGCACAGTAGGTCAAGAGTAACCCCTCGTGGAATGTAACCTATGAGCTTGTTATGTAAAAAAAAAACTCCTTGGATTGTCACATTAGTATTGACCATTGGAAGATTTTAATGTAATAACAACAATTTTATTCTGAGTAGAGGGCTTCAAATTTGTAGCAGCATTCTCTTGGTGAAACTTTATCTTGCGCTTTTGTCGTAACGTTAGACAACAAACAGAACTTGTTGAAGTATCCTAGATCTTCCCATTTTCTTGGAAGCACTTGTATTTGACCTGTGCAATGCACGGGATACAAACAGTTTCTAGGATATATATTGAAAACATGAAAACAATGAAACATAATTAACAAAAAATTAGTGAAACTCCAAAGAAAGTACAGATCGACATCATCATCTTTGTTGTAATCCCATATGAATGGAGTCGGTCACATGAAATCTCTTTCTTCATAATTTTCTGTTTCAAGTCATTTCTCCTATTATATTTAACTTTTTTAAATCATCATAATAAATTCATCCCATGTTAGTTTTGGTCGGCCTCTATCTCTTACCATCTATGCAAATTAATCGTCCTCTTCTTATTGGTGCATCTATAAGTAGTCTTCATTGTTCTATTACCACCTATAATCATTTGGGAGAAAGATTAGAAAATATGTAAGAAGGATAGTTATGGATAGTATTAGAGAAGTAGAAAAACAGTAATATACAAAATTATGAAAAAATGGATAAAAACAAGTAAAAAGTTAAAAATTGAAGATGCTTTCTGAGTCAGCACCCATGCGAACCTTGTCTTGAATAGCATTTTCACTTCAATATATAAAACATTTATACTTGTAAGATGAGTATGAAGCTGCTTTCTGAAATCAGAAGCATTTCAAAATTCATATGGACCGAAAGGAATTGAATCATAAATTTCACTTCTAGCATTGTGGTCATTTGGGCTGAGTTCCTTATTATAATGTGAACTTATTGTTTGCTAAAAAGTTATAATGAAGATGAGTTTAGTTTAGTTTTGTTGTTTTGTCGTCAGAATGTTGACTCTGGAGAATTATGTGCTCATCCCGTTACTTATCACTGGAACAAATATATTAGAGTTAACAACACCATTGCAATCAGTTTGTCAAAGTTGGTTTGTAGGTAATACTGGTTAGATTGAACATTAGTTTTTTACACAAGGGGCAGTGGGGCACATGCCTTGCGAAACAATTAACCAGTAATTTCTTTACTGGAAGAAATGGCTAGAATACCAATTGGCACAACAAGTTTCATTATATTTGACCAAATTGTATTTTGTATTCCAATGTGTTATTAGAAGTCGTCACTCCTTTGTTGTGGCCTGTAATAATAAATTAGATATCTTTTTGTTTCCTTCTCTCTCTCTAAAAAAGTTCTATTGAAAACCTTACTAAATAGCATAAACATTTTGCAGATATGGGAACGGCACGAGCAAGGAGAGCTGCTGGCGATGGTGGACACATCATTGGAAGGGGATTTTGATGTCAATGAGGCTTTCAGATTCTTGAAGATTGGTCTCCTTTGCACCCAAGAAATGCCAAAGCTCCGGCCGTCGATGTCTACTGTGGTGAAGATGCTTACAGGTGAGATGGACGTGGGTGAGCAGAAGATGTCAAAACCAGGCCTAATGTCTGATTTAATGGGTCTCAGAAATAAAAAGAATACATCAAACACATTGTCTGCTAGCTCGGGTAATCAGGATAGTACCTCATCACCAGAGAACACGATTGGATCATATGCTACCATGACCTTCACTTCAATATATGACCGGAGTGCTTGACTAGTCACATGGTAAAATATCTATTTCTCTTTTTTATTTTTGCGATTTTGCAATTGACAAGTTAATTTACTTTGTGCGGGAACATCCAATATCCTAAGAAATTTCATGATTGGCTTCATTGTGTTCCACAGAGAGGTTTCTGGTGCAAATATTTCATCTCTACTGGAGTGCAATACCCGAACTGATTGTGTAAGATCACTTCAATGTTTTTGTAAAATGAATTCATTTCTTCTTTTCCTATTCGATTTGTTGTTCTGGCTGTCATTATTGTAATTGTTGCATCCAAGATAATGCAATTGTGCAGAAAATGTTCCCTTGACAGAAAGGGGCAATGTAATTGATACTGGAAACTACCTGAATATGTACGCAAAGTTCATGTATGCAAAGCTTAATCATTACAAGATCACCTATAGATGTCATATATCAAATGAGTTTGAAGCTGGCTGACTTGCGCTAACAATGAAAGGGTATTACTTCGCAAAGTTCTGTAAGGGCAGAATTTTTCTGTTTAATGGAGTAATAATTAGTTATAAAACATGGAGGACATGGCAAATTATCATCTATCCTTTAGAACTAATGCCATTATGTGTATTAGTATTCATCAATATTATATCTTTTTCCTTCTTTTTTTGGTGAAATAGATAGAAACAAACCAAAAACTAGAAATTAAGTTGTTGCTCCCATCATCTGCTGCAAGAAGATGGCAGAGGCTATTGGGGACCAATTCTCAGGGATTCAGACAACCCATGATAGTATGGCTTTCATTTGCTGGGTAGTCAGCAAATTTGTTTCCTCTTGCATAATATGCTGCATTCCATGTTCCCATGCTTTTTGAGAAGCATTCTGTAATCTTCAATGATTCCCGAAAGGAAACATATTTAATAGGGTTGCACTGTTTAAAAGATATGTGCATTCCTGTGTGTTTTTTGCTTTTTGTGTGTATCTGGTAATTAAGTTATTGCTGAGAAACTGCAGTGTCTGAAATTGAGAATCCTCTTTACGAATGTGTGTTATTCCTGTTCGTTCAATTGAGATGGTCACTACGTTTCATCTGTGATAATTGTATGGCATGTTTATCAATGTTATCGCGTAGCTCTTATGAGATACGAGGGGTATCATGATTTTGGAATCTGTTTTTTTCTATGGAGGCTCCAAGCCTCCAACCATGTAATAATGCATGAGGTTTTGGATGTAGAGCTTATCATCTTAGTTATTGATCTGTATTGTGATGATCTGTTTTGTCTATAGCCTATGTATGTTACTACGAACTGCTTTGTGTTCCTTGTTTGTTCGAGACGGCTAAAACGAACATTAATATCAGATTAGATTTAACACCTTTTTGGTCCAGTGTAAATTTTGTATAATGCCAAACTAAGATGAATTCACATTAATAGTTGCCCCAAATGAACTCCATCTTTCACTTTTCATCATTTGTATACAGGATCATGCTTTAGTTGGATAATTTTATATTTTGAAAGAAAATAAAATCATTTCTAAAGGTACATATACAATAAGAATGACCCTAAGAATAGGGAGCAGAGAGAACAGTTAAGAAACAAGAATGCATCAAGTTTATTACATGAATAAAATAATTCTTCTTTTGTATAATTTCTTCTGCTTTTGGCTAAGCAACGAAAAATTCTAGTTTCTGATTCTGTAGCATCTATACCATAAAATCAGAAAACAGAGCACCCTGTAACCTATGATGAAGCCTAACATCACAGCTAAGTTGCTCCATTTCTGAGACTCTTTGAGATCTTGCTGCCTCAAGAACCCTTCTCCATACAACTTGCATTCACCTCTTTCAACTTGTATGCATCTTCTCCTCCCATCACCCCCATATTCATTTATCATAAAACACTCAAATGGGTACTTGAACAAGCTCAAGTAATGCATGAAAATCCAGTATTTGGGGATGTTCGAAGACGATATGAAGTACCCAGAAAACAGGAAGAAAGAACCCATTAACCCAGCAATCACTGATGTCCCCATGATGAAGTTTGGCACGAGAGCACTGAAACATGCCGTGAATGAATTCGACATCAAGACAACCATCCAAACCACCAGAGCAAAGTAGAGGAAGCCATCAAAATTGTGCCTTAGACCAACTAGCCAGTAAACTGGTGTGGTGTAGAGAAGACTAACCATCAGTAGGAAAGGTAGGAAGACAAGGGTGTTTGCTATAACATAAGAAGATACTCTGTAGGCTCCTCTTGAGATCTCCCTCATTAGGATTCTTCTCTCTTGCAGGAATATGGGTAGGCCTTCGGTTGTGGAAGATAGCAAGAAGGTGAGGCTGAACGCGAAGAACCCGGTCCGGGTTTGTAAAGCCACCTGCCCTTTATCATCACCAACATTCATGAATATGGTTCCAAGGATTAATCCGGCTACGGTGGCTTGTATAATCCTCGTTGCGAAAAGTTGCTTAGTTCTGAATACATTTTTGCAGAATCTTTGTCCTAGTACTAAGACCTCTTCCAATGGAGAATTTTGGTAGGAGACAAGCTTGTCTTCAATTCTGTGGTCGTCTTCACAAACTCTTCCTTCAGTTTCTTCATTGTTCTGGAGTAAAATCTGGTTGTTGTGAGTTTCTGAAGTTTGTACGACCAAGCTTCCTGTGACATCAATGGCGAATTCGAGCACATTGATGTGGGGAGGAAGGTAATGACCAGCAAACCTAAGCCTCTCTTCAAGAAGTTTCAAGGAACCATTATGAAGGACGTGTCCATTTGAGAGTAAAACAAGCTGATCTAACAGCTCCAGGATCCGAAAACCAGGTTGATGGATGGTTAGCACAATTGTCTTACCTTGATGAACAGCCATTGATTTAAGCAATGAGACCACATGTAGAGCTGATGCCGAATCCAACCCGGAAGTTGGTTCATCGATCAAAACAACATCCGGGTTATGGACTAATTCAACTCCAATAGAAACCCTTCGCCTCTCCCCACCGGAAATGCCACCGTTTGATCCTGCTTCCCCGATCCTTGAACCCGCCACCTGATCCAATCCGAGCTCCTGCATCAGCACTCTTGCTCTCTTAGCAGCCTCTTTAGAATTCAGCCTACCAGATAGCCTCAGAAGAGCACTATACACGAGTGTTTCTTCAACAGTTAGTAGTGGGAACAGAGCATCTTCTTGGGTGACATACCCTGAAATTCCCCGGAAGAATTTAGCGTCCATAGGGCGGTCATTGATGAGTACCAGACCACCGGACACTTTACTCAGCGAAGTAGTTCCTGCAAGAATATCTAGCAATGTTGTTTTACCGGCCCCACTAGGGCCGGCAATAGCAGTGATCTCTCCGGGCTTAGCTTCACAATTCACATCCCTTAAAATGAATCTGGAAGCCTGCTTTGGTGTCTTGTTACAACAAAGCCAATTCAACTCATCAAATTGGCTCTGGAATGTGTAGCACAAATTTCTGGTTTCTATTCTATATGAAACTTTCCGGCCACCGGAACACGGTGCCTTTACCGGCAATTCCATTGAGAGAGAGAGGGAGGGAGAGATAGGTGAAGAGAGAGGGGATGTGAGTGTGTGAGAGATAAGGTGAGGATCTCTAGAAAAGGGTAGGAGGAGATGAGCTAACACACCAAACTTGCTGTTTTGATACACGTTAAGTATGCAGCCAATAGATAATGGCTTGCATGGATTTGACTTGGGGTTCAATCTATTTCTTGGGGTGATAGTATCTTGGTGGAGTTTGGACTTTGGAGGATTGGAATGGTTCAAGAAAACAGAAGAAGGTTAGAGTTTGTTTGTGAAGTTTTTCAGGTGAACTGAATGTTGACTTTGCAGGGTTGGTGTTGGTTGTCTCGTCATCTCTCTCTAACTGACAGGCACAGCTCTATAGATTTTAATATAATGTCCAATGTGACTAAGATTATATGAAATTTACATTCAAAAGTTAACCAATTTTCTAGTAACAGCCCTTAGCCTACCACAGTAGTCATAATCCATGATGGGATCATCTACAATTACTTATGAAAATTATACTTCAGGGTTAGTTTTTGATAAAATCGTAAAAATTCGAATTGTCAAATTTGAAGACGTGGGTTCGAGTATGAAATTAGTTATTTTGTGTAAAATAATGTCAAAAGTTAAATTTGTCATTTAACTTTCTTCTCTATAGACAAGACGGATATGAATAATTCCTTTCACTTGTTAAGTTATTAGCATTGTACTTTGTGATAAAATAATCCTTTAAACAATTTCCTCTTAATCCATGCACTAAATGACTTGAAACAATGGAAAATGTAGCTACCTTAGAGAATGTGCACCAAATCCTCTACCCTGCAGCATAAATTTACGTAGGCAACTTAAAGAGAGTTGCAGGCTTCCTTGTGTTGGATTTGAATATAGATCTTTAGGTTGTGCTGGAATTTTGGTACTACAAACCATTGGACAAAAGGTGTTTTGAGGCAGTAAGATAACTGCAGAGGATTGCAGTGAGAGTTGTTTGTTCACTTTCATAGTTTAAGATATAACTTTCCAACAGAAAGTAAGATGCCTTGAGTGGAAGACTGTGGGCATTAAGCTCTATTTTATTCACTACTTTTTGTTTGTTTAATGAAGTGGAAAATTTAACAATAACTGAATTAATTAAAATTTGAATTTTACTATAATATTATAAATTTTACATTTGGAGACTTTTTTTATTTTGTAGGTGACACCTATGCCTCGTCCTTACATGTTCTCGGTGATTGGAGGAGTAATTGCTTCTTCTTGGCTAGTCTATTAGTCAAAAGAGTTGCTTTAAAAGAAAAGAAAAGAAAAAAAAGTGCATTAAACACCCCCTTCATGCCAAATCCACCTTTCAACTGTCAAGGGTCTCAATTGAGTGTTCAAAAAGCCTCAAGTTGTGTCCTTGAGGATGAATAAAACCCCATGTGATTTCAGAGTTGCAAAATATCCCTTTATATGCTATTTTCTTTAGTAACAAACTCCTCTCAATTTGATAATGATTGCATATTACCTCCTTTGGACTGATTGAGAGCTAATTGCCATTAAAAAAATAATTTGAAATTACATAAATACTCATAGCTAATGAAATAGAAAAATAAAATTAAAAAAAATAAGCTCAATTTCTTACCTGCAAAATCAAAAATATATGCCACCAGTATCAATTTCTGAATTTTTCACCTCCCCGCCACTTCATTTACAACTCTCCACTGTATAAACTAACCAACCGATCATCACCCATCGAAGCCAATGTCCAAATCACCTTCATCATGTAATCCTTCATTAGAGCCACAATAATACTCGCATGAAGAAGACCAATTTTTTAACAGAGAGAGAGAGAGTAAGAATGGCGATGATAATGGGTTTGTTGTGCTCGATAGCCAGAACATACCCGATTGGTTTATTGTGTGCCTATCTTGATTAGAATCAGACAATTGTTGGAAAAGGCACACAGCTCGGGGCGTAAATTGTACTGTTCACTATTCTTGAACAACTTGGAGCCCGGCCTTCTTTTCGCACTATTACGGATATGAAAATCATGGGAAAAATGGGATTCAATTGTCAACTGCCCCTATCGAAAATAGGATTGACTACGGATTCGAGCCATAGGCTCATAGCATATGGTTTCATAAAACTGCACGATTTTCCCGATCTAAATCAAACAGGTTTTACATGAAGAAGATTTGGCTCAGCATGTTCTATTCGATACGGGTAGGAGAAGAACCCGATTCGGTATTCTTAAAAAAATAGAGGAAGCAGAACCAAGTCAAGATGATACGACTAGGAGTTGGTCTCCGGATCATACATATAATTCATCTTTAGATAACCACATAACCACCGGAACGAACTGAAATATGTTAGATAGTCAAACTCTTCTATGTACCTATAGGGGCAAAATTATCACTTGGTCTAATGGGCTGAACTGGTACAAAAAATGGATCAGGCTCGCGTCGACTTGAGCCCATGTATCAACAGGAGGCCCAAAAGGCTGAGTTGATAATCTAAAAGGGCCAAGTTGCCCCATCTTTAGGATGCAAAAGCCTAAACCAAATGCAGACTTACAACTCAAAAATGAATCCAAACTTTTTAAGAGAAAAGCTAGCTGTAAGTAAGGAAATTCGAGTCCTAAAAGGATTTGAATTCCAACTTGTATAAATATAAGGAAATTCGAGTCCTAAAATGATTTGAATTCCAACTTGTATAAATATTCATGAAAATATGAATGAAATGGATCCTCGAATCTACCTCTCGCAATTTCTTTTCTCCTTATTTCTGAAAACTTGGTGATGTGATTTCAATTATACTTAACCACTCGCAATAGAACGAGTCCTCGTAGGACAGGGCTATATAGAGGGTGTCGAACCTCAAGGACTTGCAAGGTTGAATTGTTATGTTACTCAGTCTTTGAATTAATTCTAAAATAATTGAAAAACAATTGTTGATGTTTGATCGTGAAATTAATTGAGCAAATTAAAGCTTTTAATTAATTGGTATTATGAAATTTAATCAGGAAGAGAAGGTCCTGGGAACTGACTTCACCACTAACCTTCTAACAATGATAATTGTACTAATTTGGGACGTTTACTCTATGCATTCAGAAAAGAATGGCTACAAGCCCAATTCAATTCTATCAAGAGAATTCGCTCAACATTCAATTAAGCATAACTCGTCTTCGCTTAGCATGGCCTATACATCTGACTAATTAATGATGTTATAACCCATCTTTGCTTAGTACGAATTATCAAAAATCTAAATTGAACGATATGTGAAAACTATTGTATAACCTGTCTTAACAAAATCACAGAAGTTGAAAAGAGCAAACCCTAATCATTGCAAATTTAGATCCATTCTACAAGAACAAGAATAAACATGCAATGAATCAATACATTTAATTTGAAAGCAATAGCACAGCTATTGTTTACGTCTCGGTTATACAATCAATGCATACAGTAAATCATTCCCAAATTAGTATACAACTTAAAACATTGAAAGATAGGTTAGGGTTACGTCATTTCCCCGGAATGGTGTTTAGCCACTCATGATCGGATGTCCAAGCTTGAACGATGATGAAATCGCCATCGTCTTGTCCGTATCGTCACGAATCGCCTCTGTATTTCTCTCTGGGTTCCTCCCTCTCCGAATACCCTAGTTTTTCTTCGTTTCCTCCTTTTTACTTTGCGAAAACAAACCAACGGGACACCTGGCCTACCCAAAGTGGCAAGTGCGCATAATAAAATGGCACTTGCTCCTCACAAAGTGGCATTTGCGTCCAAAAAGTGGCAGCTGCGCAAATAGGGCAGAAAGTTGATGAAAACGTCCGTTTTAGAAAATTTTTGTGAAATATGAAATTGTGCAGAATTGAATTTCCTTCAACCCACGCGAAGTTTGGGTCGTTTTGACAATCTTGTACGGAGTTATGGTCTGAATACCAACACGGGTGCAGGACTTTTTAGGCCTGAATTGGCCCAATCTTCTATGCGAATGGGCCCGTGCTCCTTTTCTTCATTTAAATTCATCTCCAGCCCATTTCTTTAGTCCATTTAGTTTGGATCTTCAATATAAACATATCTCTAATGGGCCAAGCTTCAGTGATAACTAAATGAGCACCATTTGTAGCCCAATTTCACCATTCCTAATCAGAATTACCCTTAATCACCTGCAATCATAAAAATATTAAAATTATTAATAAAAATATGAAATAAATATTACTAAGGCACTAATTCATATAATTTTAAGGGCATTGAATATACAATATTCATTACTTATCACACCCCCAAACTTATATATTGCTAGTCTCTTAGCAATACACAACTAAAAATGAAATAAAACAACTAAACTACTTCCTCTTTCGTGGGAGATCCGATTGCATTTAGCATATGCAACAAGCCTTTTAAACCCCTAGGTTACCCCTAGTGGACGAGTGAAGTCTCGTGAGGGTTTCCAAAGATGTTACCCACAAACATGCCAAAATTCCTATTTCAAACATTAATCAAGACAAAGATTACAAAATGTAGTTAAAAGACTTGCATTGAAGAATACTTTCAAATCCCTAAACCTCATAATTCAAAACAATGGTTCTCACCCAAAATTTACATCAATCACAACTCAAAGAAACTAACTCTAGCCCCCTCATGAAAAGTGAACTAGCATTCATCAATGTGGTTTAACCCGGCCTTGAGTGAGCAATTACAAGTCCCTTCAATTTATTGGATCCCCTTATTGAATGTATCACTCAAAACATGAACACATGCAATTTTTTTTTTATTATTATTATTATTTATTATTTTTTTATTTTTTTTATGGTTGTGCAATGCCCAGGTTTATTAGGCTTTCGAATTGATCCATGTAGCGAGCTTTCTGCCTGTGACTCCCAAACCAAATGGCTTTAGGGCACCAGGTTTCAAGATACCTCGAGGGACCTAATAACTCGAATCAAAACGGCCACAAACCATAGACTAACCAATAACGCAATGCCTAGGTTTATTAGGCTTTCGAATTGGTCCATGTAACGAGCTTTCAGCCTGTGACTCCCAAACCAAATGGCTTTAGGGCACCAGGTTTCAAGATACCTCGAGGGACCTAATAACTCGAACCAAAACGGCCACAAACCATAGGATTATTCTTTTAAATTTTATTTTATTTTATTTTATTTTATTATTATTATTATTATTATTATTATTTTTTAAGTGTAGCATGTTTAAAGTGTTTATTCTCAAGGGATACCGACTTATATTCAGCACATATAATTGATACTCAAAGCTAAGTAGAAACCCCACTAACTCTACTAGTGTGCGTGTGAATTGTGAAAAGAACCAGAGTCAACCACTCCAAGTCATGTCAATGCAAATAACGACTTAAACCACTGCATTCAAACCATAGTTTCTAGAAATTTTACACATACTCTACAATTTCAACTCAAGAACCTACATAAAGTATTAAACTCTTGATTGATGTTAAAACAAAACAACCTATCAAAAGAAATTACCAAACAATTCCTAAAAATCAATAAAAATAAAATAAAATAAAAAAATGTCTAAAACATGCCACTATTTCACCTTCATATTTAAAACACAAGAAATGTCTCGCCTTACCCCCAAACTTGAATGGTACAGTGTCCTCAATGTACAAGGAGAAAAATATAGATGAGAGTCAGAACGATATTACCATGAATAGGGGAGTGGACAGATGGCAAACCAGTAGCTGGAAGTCAACAATGGTGTGTCCCCCCAAACTTTGTTGCAACATCCTGTCAAAAGACACCACTATACAAGCCAAGTGAAATGAATGGGTTCATAATAAGAAATATAAAGAACGAACATGGAGAAAAGAAGTAACGAATTTTCTTTTTTTTTTCTTTGTGTGTCGTCATTCTCTGAACTGGTGGTTCCCAATTTTCCAAGATGCATATGTAATAAGATATTGATTATCCAGATACTCTAACGTATAGAGTACAAAGGGGCTGCCTTTCTTTAGTAAAGCCATACTGCGTTGAAGCAATCTCGACAGTATTGGGTATTAAAACCAGACTTTAAAAAATGGAAATCATCAACTTTATCAACATATGACAAAATAGATACTTTGTACTACATACATAGTCAGGAATGGACGGCAAAATTTTTTTTTTTTTTTTTTTTTATTAGTTATAGATGTATTGAATTTTAATGTTTGTAACTATATAGAAATATATATAAATAAATTTTTATTGTTTATTGTTTATTTTTATTTTTTTATTTTTTTGTATATATATTTTGTTTATTTAACTAATGCACAAAATCATGAAAATAAAGGTTAACCGAAAAGAAGAAGAAGAAGAAAGAAAACATAAAAAAAAATAATAAATAAATAAATAAAACTAAAAATAAATAAATAAATAAATAAATAACGCAAAATAAAAATGTTCGACCTTACCCCCACCATGAAACCACCAAACCCAGATCGTCCTATTGCGGGGCAGACGTCGACGCTCCCCCAGAGGTTATACGCTCAACTTGCTTGGCGAACTCAGCAAGCATCTTTTGAGTTTGGAGCTGATCCTCATGTGCTTGACGAAAATGTGCATTCATGTCTGCACGCAATCCCTCTATCTCACCAGTAAGATAATTATAGTGTGCCTGGGTCATAACAAAAGGTGCTGGCTGCTGTTCTGTTATAAGCACACCCACATTACCTCGTAGTGGAGTATCCTCAACTGCTGATTCTGCAACAGTGTTTAGCTGGGCTCCAACTGCTCTAGGTAACCGACTGGTGCTCCGTGTCCAATCTGTAAGAGAAAAAGCGACGATGCCTTTCTCTACTGGCTCAGAGGCAGAGATCGGGAAATCATGATGTTGCAATATTTTGGTGATTGAATAGGGAAATGGAAGCGTCCAATTCTTTGCCGACTCTTTACTTTTCTGAACCAGCCCTTCATAAACGGTGTAGAATTGCCTCCAAATTATGGCAGGGATGGAGATCCACTGCTTCACATGAAAAGCATAGAGAGCTTCTAGAATTGCTCCTCGCCTCTGATTTGAATGCCCCATCGGATGAACGTTCCGGGACAATACAGAATCCACAAACCACAACTGTCTGGGAAGCCGAGAACGGGTTGTGGCATTCCTCTTATTATCAGCATACTGCCCGTTACACATGTTTTGGATCATATCATGAAGATCTATGTCCGAGAACTCCTTAAAAGTACTCCATAAACTGCTGGGCGTATCATCCCAAACCCCCAATGCTGCTTCAACAACATCTATCTCAACTCGAATTTTATGCCCATCTATCGAGGTAAACAACACCCCCTGTTCATCTTTTGAAGATGTCATATTCTGATAAAATAGCCGGACAAGGCGAGGGTAATACACATTGGATGCCGGAGTGAACAATGGCTCCAAAAGTCTATCTCTGAATGCTTGCACTCCCCATTTTGTATCGTCATGATCGACGAAATCATCTACCATGAATGTAGTCTCTGGAGTAATTTTTCGCGACGCCCATTCCGCTCGCACCACATCCTTAGAACTCCGGACACGCTTTGGAGGTGGTGGATTAGAGGAAAAGACACATTTCCTCGCCATCGGTAGAAGGTAAAGGGATGGGTACTTTGTTCAAGCACTTGGTACGCACCGTAAGCCAATGCCAAAAATAAACTCACAAGGTGAAGATCGAATGTTGAACAAACAAATTTGTTTTGCACTATTCGAAGGTGCTCAAGATGTTGTGATCAATTTAACCAAGAACTGGATGATGATTGGACTTAAAAATTAGAGTTTACTTGTATTTAGATAAACTGCCACTGGTGGAGCTGATGTGCAAGGCTGACTGGCGCGCAGTGGTTGGGACAGAGGAAGTCGTGCGCTGGAGAGTGCAGTTGTGCACGCTGAAGGGGGCCTGAGGGTGCTGGCTGCGCGCAGAGGGGTGCTGTGCTGCAGTTGCTGCGCGCTGGGACGCACTGGGGAGGGCGCTGGTGCGCGTTGGAGGGCGCAGGGGCACGCTGGAGCGACGTGCGCTGCGGCAAGGGCGCAGGTGCGCGGCTGCGGGGCGCTGCTGCGCTGCGGTTGCGGGGTGCTGGTGCGCAATTACGCGCGCGGTGGGTGCAGGTGCGACGCGCGCTGCGGCTGCTGGTGCGCTGTTGCGCCTGTGCTGTTGCGCTGGTGCTCGCGCGCTAGTGCGCAGGTGCGCCTGAGCTGCTGCGCCGCTGCGGCGCTTTGCGCGTGGCTGGTGCGGCGGAAGGCTGCGCTGTGCACTGGGGCGCTGCAGCTGCTGTGAGTAGAGGGCTCTGGTGCGGCTGGGGGTTGGCGCTGACTGCTGCGCCTCCTCTGGTGTGTAGTTGCTGGTGCAGAGTCGCCGACGGGAGGATGCCCTTGTTACGCATTAGGGTTGCATGGGGCTGTTGGGCTGTGGGCTTTTTTTTTTTTTTTAAATGTTTTCGGATCTGCCACAAATGATAGAGCGCAGTTGCGCTTTCTATAGCTTAGCTTGCGATGCAGATGCGCCTTTTAGGCAGTAAGTTGTTGCAATTACTGATTCCAAGTACGCAGATGCGTTCCAACTGGCGCTACTGCGCTTCTTGTCCAGTATACTCTTCTTGAAAACCTGTAATTGCGCACATGCGCTGTCGAGAATGCTCTTGCGCTTATTAACCAGTATGTTTACCTGAACTCATCAGCAAACACATTAAAAAGTCCATGTACAGATAAAATAAATAAAGAATTAAACACAATCAAATAATAAAGAAATAAAAATGAAACACTCTATACAAAATAATACTAATAATAATACATAAAATAAATAAATAAATAAGTAAATAAATAAATAAAATAAAATAAAATAAAAATAAATAAATAAATAAAGTAGAATTACACTAAGAAGACCAGGTTTAACGTCCCGGCCGGACGGACATCAACACTCATTCATCAAAATAAATGGGATCCGCCAGCTCGACGACCTCCGCATTTTCACTAAGCACCTCATGTTCAATGTAATGTTTTAATCTTTGACCATTCACCTTTAGGACTTTACCATCCTTGATATTTTGAATATCAACTGCTCCATGTGGAGATACGGATAAGACAACATACGGGCCTTCCCATCTCGAACGAAGCTTACCAGGAAAAAATTGGAGTTTAGAATTATATAACCACACTTTTTGCCCCGGTTCAAAGGACTTTCGCATAATGTGCTTGTCATGAAATGCTTTAGTTCTTGCTTTATAGATTTTTGCACTCTCGTAAGCATCATTACGCAATTCTTCCAATTCATTCAACTGGAGTCGACGACTAGAGCCTGCTAGTTGCATATCAAAATTAAACTTTTTAATTGTCCACATTGCTCTATGTTCCAATTCGACTGGGAGGTGACAAGGCTTCCCATAAACAAGTCGGTATGGCGACATGCCAATAGGAGTCTTGTACGCTGTACGATATGCCCAAAGAGCATCATTAAGCCTCAATGACCAGTCTTTCCTATCTGGCCGAACCATTTTCTCTAAAATTTTCTTAATCTCCCTGTTTGACAGTTCAACTTGCCCACTAGTTTGGGGGTGGTAGGGGGTGGCAACCTTATGAGTGACAGAGTACTTAAAAAGTAAAGGTTTGAAGAACCTATTACAGAAGTGCTTACCTCCATCACTGATAATTGTCCTTGGAGTTCCAAAACGACTAAAGATATTTTCTTGAATGAATTTAATCACCACTTTGTGATCATTCGTTCTGGTAGCCACCGCCTCAACCCATTTCGAGACATAATCGACCCCCACTAGAATATATTCGAACCCAAATGAGATTGGGAATGGTCCCATAAAATCGATGCCCCAAACATCAAATATCTCCACAACTATTATAGGGTTAAGTGGCATCATATCTCTCTTGGTCATGGCCCCCAACTTTTGACATCGCACACATGCCCTACAAAACTGGTAAGAATCTTTAAATATTGAAGGCCAGTAAAAACCACATTGTAGAACCTTAAATGCAGTTTTTCGAGCACTAAAGTGCCTGCCACAAGCTAAGATATGACAGAAAGTAAGCACACTGTGGACCTCACACTCAGGTATGCAACGCCGGATCACTTGATCTGAACAATATTTGAACAAGTTAGGGTCCTCCCAATAATAGGACTTGACCTGGGCATAGAAACGGTCTTTCTCATGTTTGAACCAATGAAGAGGAGTTTTACCTATTACTAGGTAATTCACAATATCAGCAAACCAAGGTTCCTTCTCATAAGTGACTGCAAAGAGTTGTTCATCCGGAAAGAAATCACATATAAGGGGTGGATTGCATATCGACTCAACGAGAATACGAGAAAGGTGGTCGGCAACCACATTCTCGGAACTCTTTTTATCCCTAATTTCATAATCAAACTCTTGTAACAAGAGAATCCATCTAATGAGTCGGGGTTTGGTTTCCTTCTTGGTCAACAAATGTTTTAGAGCAGCATGGTCAGAAAACACTACAACTTTAGACCCTAGAAGATATGACCGAAATTTGTCTAAGGCAAACACCACAGCTAGTAACTCTTTCTCGGTAGTGGTGTAATTCAATTGAGCACCCGAGAGTGTTTTACTAGCATAGTAAATCACAACTGGCAACTTTTCTTTTCGTTGCCCCAAAACAGCACCTACAGCATAGTCTGAGGCATCACACATGATTTCAAACGGTAATGACCAATTGGGGGGTTGCATGATAGGGGCAGATGATAGAAGTGACCTAAGCTTTTCGAAGGCTTCTAAACATGCATTATCAAAGTGAAAAGGAATTTCTTTAACGAGTAGATTACACAATGGTTGTGCAATCTTACTAAAGTCCTTAATAAACCTACGATAGAAACCTGCATGCCCTAAAAAGGAACGAATACCCCTCACCAAATTTGGTGGAGGTAGTTTAGAGATAAGCTCAACCTTAGTTCGATCAACTTCTATGCCCCTCCCTGACACTATGTGACCCAACACAATACCCTCTTGAACCATAAAATGGCTCTTTTCCCAACTTAACACCAAGTTGGTGTCTTTGCAACGTTTAAGCACAAGGGTTAAATGTTTTAGGCAACTATCAAATGAATCCCCAAAAACTGAAAAGTCATCCATAAAAACTTCGAGAAACTTCTCTACCATGTCTGAGAAGATAAACATCATACACCTTTGAAAAGTAGCGGGTGCATTACACAACCCAAAAGGCATCCGTCTATATGCAAATGTACCAAACGGACATGTGAAAGTCGTTTTCTCTTGGTCATTAGGATCGACTGCCACTTGGTTATACCCAGAATAACCATCTAGAAAACAATAGAAACTCTGACCTGTAAGCCTCTCTAAGATTTGATCAATGAAGGGCAAGGGAAAATGATCTTTTCGAGTGTTTGAATTCAACTTCCTATAGTCGATACATACCCTCCACCCAGTAGTGGTTCGTTGTGGCACAAGCTCTCCCTCAGAATTTGGAACCACAGTGATTCCAGACTTTTTGGGCACAACTTGAGTGGGACTCACCCACTTGCTATCAGAGATTGGGTAAATGATACCCGCATCTAACAATTTCACCACTTCTTTCATCACTACCTCTTTCATGTTAGGATTTAAACGACGTTGGGCTTCTCTCGAAGGTTTAGCATCTTCTTCTAGATGAATTCGATGCATACACACGGAAGGATCTATTCCCTTAAGGTCTGCCACACACCATCCTATGGCTTCTCTATGCTCCCTAAGGACACCCAAAAGCTCACTCTCTTGGTCACTAGACAGGCTAGAGGAAATGATGACCGGAAGAGTTTTATTTAATCCTAAGAAAACATACTTAAGATTATCTGGTAAAGGTTTTAACTCTAGCTCAGGAGGAGACACTAAGGATGGAATCGGTGGAGTACTAGACAATCTAGGCAATGGTTCCTTAGCTGATCTCCAAGGCAAAAAATTAGCACTGGTTACACTTCCTAACAGAGAATTTACCTCACATATATTCTGATCTACATCAAAATCCTCACAGTCAAAATGGGCTAAACATGCCTCTAAAGGGTCTGTGGTCAAAATCAGTGAAAGTGAATTTTCCACAGCCTCTTCTATAAGGTCTATAGCATAGCACTCATTTTCATCTGCCTGATGTTGAGATGCATTAAAGACATTTAACCTCACCTTCATATTCCCAAAAGAAATATCCATAACCCCCGTACGACAATTAATGCACGCATTAGCCGTAGCTAAGAAGGGACGACCTAGAATCACAGGAATGGACTTCGTAGGATCAGGTACAGGTTCTGTGTCTAGTACAATGAAATCGACTGGGAAATAAAATTTGTCCACTTTTATTAACACATCCTCAATAATCCCACGTGGTTGTTTTATTGATCTGTCTGCTAATTGTAAAACAACTGACGTGGGATTAAGCTCACCCAATCCCAATTGCAAGTACACTGAGTAAGGGATAAGATTCACACTCGCCCCTAAATCAAGTAGTGCCCTATCAACACCAACATCCCCTATAACACAAGATATCGTGGGTGCACCTGGATCTTTAAACTTAGGGGGGTGTTATGCTGAATAATCGAGCTCACTTGCTCAGTGCGAAAGATTTTCTTTGGGACACTACCCCTTGAATTACGCTTTTGAGTGCATAAATCTTTCAAAAACTTTGCATATGCTGAGATTTGTTTTATAGCATCAAGGAGAGGAAGATTTATTTTTACCTGCTTAAAAACTTCCATCATATCTTGCATTTTCTCCCCTTGTTTTCCAAAAGGTGCCAACTCCTTGAGACGTGTAAGGAATGAAGCTTTGGGCTCACATGTTGTCTCAAGAGTTAGAGTAGGTGGAGAAAGTGTTGCCTTATTAATTTTAGACTCTACATGAGGACTCTTTCCCATTTCACTCTCAACATCTTTCTTCTCTTGTACCTTATTATCTAACACTCTCCCACTTCTTAAGGTGGTAATAGCCTGAACATGCTCATGATGATGGCCACTGGTAGCGGCATCATCAATTGCATATTACCCTCTAGGATTAGTTACTGGCTGACTTGGCAATTTTCCTTCCTCTCTACGATTCAAAGTGTTAGCTAGTTGCCCCAGTTGAGCCTCTATCTTAGAGATGGATTGAGAGTGGGAATGAAGTAACTGAGTGTTCGATTCAAGTAACTGAGTATGAGTGTTGAGTCTATTTAATGCCACTAACACTTTATCCTCAAACGCTGAATTACAAGGTGGATGCTGGGAAGTTTGATGATAATATTGATTCTGGGGCCTATCAGATGAAGGGTAAGCAGATTGACGACCCGACTGAAAACCTGACATAGGAACTGGTCCTTGGGACTGAGGGACAGGATTGTTTAGAGATGGACTACGCCATGAGAGATTTGGATGATTCCTCAAACCTGGATTATATGTATTAGAATATGGATTGTTTCCAGGTCTAGAGAAAGCAGCATTAACTTGTTCTGGATTTGATTCAGGAATTTGCCCCGACATGGGACAATCTATGGAATAGTGTGACGAACTAGTGCAGATACCACATCCTTCCCGTAAGATAGGAGAAGGGGTCAAAAATTGACTAGCCACCATGAGTTGATCGACTTTTCTCGATAATTCATCCACTTTGGTGGAGACATCGAGTGATGTGCCTATTTCAAAAACTCCTCCAGTTTTGCGAGAACTATTTGTTCTAACTCGACAGGCAGAATCATGTTGTGTGGAATTTTCACTCAGATTCACAAACAATGTCCATGCCTCATCCTCATTCTTAAGCATGAATGTACCCCCACAAGTTGCATCTACCATTTGCCTATATGACTCAATCAACCCATCATAAAAAAATTGTACAAGTTGCCACTTAGGAATATCATGATGAGGGCACTTTCTAAGCAAATCACCATATCTCTCCCATGTATCATGGAATTGCTCCCCTTCTATTTGAGAAAAACTGGTAATGGATCGCCTCATTTGATTTGTTTTCCCTATTGGAAAGTATTTATTGAGGAACTCTTGTTGCAGTTGTGCCCAAGAGGTGATCGTATTCGGTGTTAATGAATTTCACCAGTTTTTAGCTTTATCTTTTAGAGAGAATGGGAAGAGACGCATCCGTAAAGCATCATCAGAAAAATTCTGAATTTTAACAGTTGAACAAACTTCTAAGAAGTCATCAAGATGCTTATACGGATCCTCATTTTTAAGTCCATAAAAAGATGGGAGCATTTGTATAACGCTAGACTTAATCTCATAATTTACTGCTGTGACATTAGGCAATTGCATACATGATGGGGATGTATATGCCCCAGGAGCGAAATGCTCCTTAAGGGCTCGAGGATTGTGCTCAGCCATATTTTCAGTCTCACTCTCAGTCTCAGATAAATGTTCTTCCTCTAAGTCTTGGGCCCTAATTTCTCCCCTATGTTGATGTAAGGTTCTTTCAAGTTCAGGGTTATATGGGACTATTGGTGTATCTAGAGACCGACGACCCAACATATACCACAAGGACTAAGAATTAATAAATAAATAAATAAATGAACAACTAACTGAAATAAAATAAATAATAAAAGAAACTAAAATAAAATATAATTAAATAAATAAAATAAAATGAAAGCAAAATACTAACTAGAATAAGCAAGCACAGGTAATTTGAATGTGAAAAGCTCACAGAGATTTACGATGAATTCCACTCCTCTATTCACGGTTCGTAACCAAAAGTACCTGTACTCAAAAAATGAAAAAAAATGAAATGGATCAGAAAAGAATAAAGAAAAATCCTAACTTAACAATTAAATTAAAACTAATCTTAAGACTAGGCACCAAAATGATTCAAGCAAGTCCCCGGCAACGGCGCCAAAAATTGATGTGATTTCAATTATACTTAACCACTCGCAATAGAACGAGTCCTCATAGGACAGGGCTATATAGAGGGTGTCGAACCTCAAGGACTTGCAAGGTTGAATTGTTATGTTACTCAGTTTTTGAATTAATTCTAAAATAATTGGAAAACAATTGTTGATGTTTGATCGTGAAATTAATTGAGCAAATTAAAGCTTTTAATTAATTGGTATTATGAAATTTAATCAGGAAGAGAAGGTCCTGGGAACTGACTTCACCACTGACCCTCTAACAATGATAATTGTACTAATTTGGGACGTTTACTCTATACATTCAGAAAAGAATGGCTACAAGCCCAATTCAATTCTATCAAGAGAATTCGCTCAACATTCAATTAAGCATAACTCGTCTTCGCTTAGCATGGCCTATACATCTGACTAATTAATGATGTTATAACCCATCTTTGCTTAGTACGAATTATCAAAAATCTAAATTGAACGATATGTGAAAACTATTGTATAACCTGTCTTAACAAAATCACAGAAGTTGAAAAGAGCAAACCCTAATCATTGCAAATTTAGATCCATTCTACAAGAACAAGAATAAACATGCAATGAATCAATACATTCAATTTGAAAGCAATAGCACAGCTATTGTTTACGTCTCGGTTATACAATCAATGCATACAGTAAATCATTCCCAAATTAGTATACAACTTAAAACATTGAAAGATAGGTTAGGGTTACGTCATTTCCCCGGAATGGTGTTTAGCCACTCATGATCGGATGTCCAAGCTTGAACGATGATGAAATCGCCATCGTCTTGTCCGTATCGTCACGAATCGCCTCTGTATTTCTCTCTGGGTTCCTCCCTCTCCGAATACCCTAGTTTTTCTTCGTTTCCTCCTTTTTACTTTGCGAAAACAAACCAACGGGACACCTGGCCTACCCAAAGTGGCAAGTGCGCATAATAAAATGGCACTTGCTCCTCACAAAGTGGCATTTGCGTCCAAAAAGTGGCAGCTGCGCAAATAGGGCAGAAAGTTGATGAAAACGTCCGTTTTAGAAAATTTTTGTGAAATATGAAATTGTGCAGAATTGAATTTCCTTCAACCCACGCGAAGTTTGGGTCGTTTTGACAATCTTGTACGGAGTTATGGTCTGAATACCAACACGGGTGCAGGACTTTTTAGGCCTGAATTGGCCCAATCTTCTATGCGAATGGGCCCGTGCTCCTTTTCTTCATTTAAATTCATCTCCAGCCCATTTCTTTAGTCCATTTAGTTTGGATCTTCAATATAAACATATCTCTAATGGGCCAAGCTTCAGTGATAACTAAATGAGCACCATTTGTAGCCCAATTTCACCATTCCTAATCAGAATTACCCTTAATCACCTGCAATCATAAAAATATTAAAATTATTAATAAAAATATGAAATAAATATTACTAAGGCACTAATTCATATAATTTTAAGGGCATTGAATATGCAATATTCATTACTTATCACTTGGTGTTTTTAATTTTGGGTGTGTGCTTTGAATTGTTCGGTAGTCTAGTTGAACAATTTTCTGTACCTACACTTTGGCGCCGTATGTGGAAAAAGTTCAATCGTTTTCTAGAACTCGAAAAATTTGCGATCATGGTCAATACGAGGAGAAATACCTACGATGCGGCAAAGTTGGGTCGACCCCCCAGGAACCAAAGGAGGGCGCCGCCCATACAACCAGAAGATCAAGACCCACTAACACGCCCTAGCATTCAACAGTTAACCTACCAAAATGACGCCCTACGTCAACAGATCGCAGATCTATAGGCGAGGGTGGAACGTGCTGAAAGCGCAAGAAACCTGGGGCGACAACGGAATGAAGGCACCGGCTCGAGCAATCGTTCGTTGAGCGCCTCACACCACAATCGGTCTGGTAACAGACAGTATCACCCCAACCAGCCCAGTGTGGATCCAGTCGATCCTCCGCAACCCCTCCCGGAATGGAGGATCCAGATGCAACAGGAGATTGACACACTAAAGGGCGACTAGTCATGTTATCCGGCTAGTCGATCGCTCGTAACCACCAGGTTGACTGAGTCCCCCTTCACCAAAAATATAGTTAGAACCGAAAGGCAGAGAAGGTTCACCCTATCGACGTTCGCTACCTTCGATGAAAAAATGAACCCAGTAAAGCATATTTACTAGTACCAATAGAAGATGACGTTGGACGTAAAAAATGATGCACTCATGTGCAAAATCTTCCCATCCAGCCTGGCCGAGCCAGTGTTACTCTGGTTCAAGCAACAACCACCTCATTCAATACCAAACTTTGACAGGCTGTGTGAACTATTCGTGGCTCAGTATGCAGGAAAGCAGGAGCACAAAAGGATGATATCCTCACTGTTCACCATGAGGCAGACCAAAGGGGAGACGTTAAAATCTTTCCTCACCCGCTTCAACTTAGAGATGTTTATGATAGATTAATGTGATTAGACTGTTGCGGTAGAAGCTTTTAAGATAGCCATTTGGAAGAGTGGTTCCACTGATCATTGGTAAAGAGCGCCCCGAAGGATATGGGCGAACTAAATTTCTGAGCTCAAAAATACCTAAGGATAGACGAGCATGAGGCAGCCAGAAGGCAGCGATCGACCTTGATCACTGTGGCCTAACAAACTAAGAATCAAGTGGCTAAGGTAAGGTCACCTTGGGCTCCTACCTCGTCTACTCCAGAGGTCGCAAAAAGGTAGAAGGTTGAGGAGAAAATCACCCCTCTAAAAACATCTCTGGCCAGACTCTACTATGAAAACAAGGGCAAAGGAATTTTTCGCTCCCCTCCAGCCATTAGGCAACCGCTAGAGCAGAGGAACAAGAATAAACATTGTTCCCTCCAAAATGACTTCGGCCACACCACCAATGAGTGTAGAAGCCTAAGGCAGTAGGTCGAAGCTCTGATCACCAAAAGTGGTTTGTCTGAGTACGTCATTCGGGAAGAACAAACGAAAACTTTTCATCAGCCCCAACAAAAAAGCAAACAAGCAACTCAACCCCGTTTTGGTCCCGGTTATCAATGCAATTCATGGTCAACCAGCCTCAGACCAAAAGAGCGAGTCCGAAAGGCGGTCGAATCTCAAGAATGCCCAAAAATGCCAAAGAATTGGGAAACTCCGCTCAGTACATGATCGCTTAACCTATACATCAATTACCTTGACGAATAAGGACATGAGTAGGATCCAAATGGCTTATGAAGATCCACTCGTGATTAGTCTCATCATCTCCAACTATGAGGTAAAAAGGGTATTGGTTGACACAGGAAGTAGTGCCAATGTCCTGACGTTGTCTGCCTTCCAGCAGATGGGTCTAAAAACAAAGCGTGTTAAGCCTACCGTCGAACCATTAGTAGGCTTCGACAGTAAACCAGTGACTCTAGTAGGAGTGGTGGAGCTCCCAGTTACCACAGCCTAAAGAACACTGACTGAGGCTTTCATCATTGTCGACTTCAACTCTTCTTATAACATGATAATGGGAAGAGACTGGATACACAGGATGCAAGGAGTCCCTTTCACGCTTCACCAGCTTATAAGGAGCATCGCACTGAATGGAAGAGATACAATCAATATTATCGGGGATCAAGTTGCCTCCAAAAAATTTTATGCTCTTACGCTAAAGGAAATGCAGTACAGGAAGGACCAACCAAATATCAATCACAGAACTCTCTACCGAAGGGTTTTCCTCTAAAACAGAAAGGAGTAAGGCTGACCGAGGAGCCGCTCGAGCAGGTATAAATCCTTCCTGGTAAGGATCCCACAATTTAGGGACCTCTTTATGCCAAACAGACAGAGCGCAGTTGATACAGCTGCTGAGAAAAAATGTCGACATTTTTGCCTGGGACCACACAGACATGCCTGGCATAGACATCTTAGTGTCATGCTATGCGCTCAACACCAATCCCAGCTTTCCTCCTGTCAAACAGAAGCAGAGACGATTCACCCCAGAAAATAATCAAAGCATCGCTTCAGAGGTAAATTGACTTTTGCAACTAGGGTTCATCAGGGAAGTTTAGTTCCCAGACTGGCTCTCAAATGTGGTAGTGGTCCAGAAAAAGAATGGCAAGTGACGGGTCTGTATAGATTTTACCAATTTAAATAAGGTCTGCCCCAAGGATAGTTTCCCTTTGCCAAAGATTGATCAAATGGTTGACGCTACAATCGGGTACGAACGGTTGACATTCCTTGACGCATACTCAGGATACAACCAAATCCCAATGAATTTGGCTGACCAGGAGAAGACTTCATTTATTACCGAAAAAGAAACCTACTGTTACAAGGTGATATCGTTCGGACTCAAGAATGCAAGAGCAACTTACCAGCGGCTGATCAATAAAGTCTTCAAAAATCTGATGGGCCAAACGATTGAGGCATATATAGATGACATGGTGGTGAAGATCCCTAAAAGGGAAGATCGCCTGGAGCTCCTAGAGGAAGTATTTAACATCCTGAGAAGCCATAATATGAGATTGAACCTGTCAAAGTGTACCTTCAACATTTCCTCAGGACAGTTCCTAGGGCACATTGTGAATCGAACAGGGATAGAGGCGCGCCCAGTTCAGGTGAAAGTCCTTCTCCATAACGAGGAGCCGAAGACTCACAGAGATGTTCAAATTCTGATAGGACACATTACCGCTCTGAGTAAATTCATCTCTCAGCTGTTAGATAAATGTAAGCTCTTCTTTGATGCCATCAGATCAAAAGAAAAGAAGGTATTGGGGGCTGAACAAAATGAAGCCTTGGCAAAATAGAAGCAGTACTTAATTCAATTTCTAACACTCTCAGCACCAGAGGCTGGAGAGTCTTTATACTTGTACCCCGCAGTATCCCGAACGGCCACCAGTGCCGTCTTGATCAGAGAACTTGATAAAAAGTAGTGCCCGGTGTTCTACTCAAGCAAAACCATGACTGAGGCAGAACAGAGATACCCAAAAATGAAAAAAATCATACTGGCCCTTGTCCCAGCAAAGAGGAAGCTTAGGCATTACTTCGAGGCGCACCCGATCGTTGTCCCAACTAAATTCTCGATCAGAGTGATTCTTCATAAGCCTGATCAGTCGAAAAAAGTAGCCAAATGGGCAATAGAGTTGGGAGTATACGGAATAACCTTCAAACTTTGAACCGCCATAAAGGGACAGGCGTGTGATTTTTTGTTGGAGTGCGAGCCCGAAGGAGACAAAGAAACAGAACTTCTATCTCATCCTGAATGGAGGCTCTACGTCGATGGGTCGTCAACATGATCAGGATCAGGTATTGGTGTGGAAATCCAGACTTCTGACGGAACAGCTTTACAGCAAGCAATCCATCTAGAATTTCCTGCATTGAACAATAAAGCAGAGTACAAAGCCCTCTTAGTAAGCCTGAGACTAGCTTAAACACTTCAGATAAAGAACCTGTAAGTTTTTAGTGATTTTTAGTTAATCGTGAAGCAGGTCAGTGGAGATTACCTTCCGAAAGATGATTGAATGAAAGCCTAAAAATCTGGTGAAAAAGCTCCTTAAGGGGTTCGACCAAGTCAAAATCTCTTAGATATCGAGAGACTTGAACCTGAACGCCGATAGACTAGCATGTTCAGCCTCGGTGGCTCAGCCAAATCTAATCAGAATAGCTTTAATCGATTCCTTGTGAGAACCTAGCACTCATACCTAATAAGAAGTACTGGTCGTACAAAACCAACCCAGTTAGATGGATCATATCAAAGCCTACCTTGTTGACGGGGTATTTCCAGACTCCAAAGAGGAGGCAAAAATAGTTAGAATGAAATTTGCCAGATATTTCATGATTGACGAACATCTCTACAGAAGATCATTCTCAAGGCCATACTTAAGATGTGTGGCCCTTCCAGAAGCAAGAAAGGTACTCTCCAGAATCCACAAAAGTGTGTGTGGAAATCATTCAGGGGGACGATCGGTGCCCATAAAGCTCTTACACAAAGGTATTTCTAGCTATACATGGCTAGAGAAACTAAACAGTATACCATAAAATGTGAAAAATGCCAAAGGCACGCTAGTATACTACATCAGCCCCCAGAAGACCAGACAACCATGGCCAATCCCTAGCCCTTTGCAAAATAGGGGATGGATCAGGTAGGCCTCTCCTGAAGGCCATTAATAGTAAAAGATACGTACTCCTAGCCACCGACTACTTCACAAAGTGGGTTGAGGCGGAGGCGTACGCGACAATCACTCATGTTCAGGTCAAGAAATTCATTTGAAACAATATCATCTACCGATTTGGGTTGCCAAAATCCATTATCATGGATAATGCCACGAACTTCGATAACCAGCCGATAGATAAGTTCTCTAAAAAGTATGGAATCAACCAGAAGTTCTCTGCCAGATCATACCCACAGGGTAATGGCCAAGCGGAAATAACTAATCGGACCATCTTTGAATGTGTCTGAGAGAAGTTAGAAGATCGTAAAGACAAATGGCTGAAAAAATAACCTAAAGTTCTCTGGGCCTACTGAACAACTCCAAGGCGTCCGACTGACAAGAGCCCGTTCTATCTGACATATGGATCTGAAATAATAATACCAACCGAGCTGTCTGCCCCAACTACCCGAATAGAGGTACTAGAGAGGGGTAGAATGACCAGCTTCTGGAACAAAATTTGGACCTCCTAAAAGAGAAGAGGGAGGCAGCAGCCCAAATAAAACTCGTTTCCTACCAAAGGATGGTCAAGAACAACTACGACAAAAAAGTGAGACATCAAGCGTTCAGCCTTAGGGACTGGGTGCTACGAAGAGTCACCGACAACACAAAAAAACAAAATACCAGAAAATTCACAGCAAAGTAAGAAGGCCCATAAGAAGTTACTGAAGTGATTGGAAAGGGCACATATAGACTTTGCAGAGTTAGTGATGCGAAAGTAATTCACAAACCCTGGAATGCAACTCATTTAAAAAGGTATTATATGTAAATTCCAGCATATTTAGATTACATTCTTCCTTTAGACTATCTTCTGATTCTCAAAGAGATATAGAAGAAATTAATAAAGAGTACACCTTTTTGAAGTACATCACTATCAAGAAAAGAAAGGACATGGTCCCACATCAAACAAAAAGCTCCGTACTTTATATTAAATAAAGTGTAGAATGGAAGCCCTACTGTCGTGGCAAGGCATGGTCGCTGTGTAAGATTAAAATACGCAACGGCAATGTCTTGCCCTCTTTTTGCCTTTATTTCAAAGGCGTATTTTTTAGTCTCTTTTTGCCTTTATTTCAAAGGCATCTTTAGCCCTTAAGGCAACCATACACGAGTATAGTTCCCAAATCTCTTCGAAAAATAACAAAAAATTTGTCATACAAAGAAAATTTGGAATTTAAACACAAACAATATGGTCCCACTATTTTTAAAAGGAATGGGATACACTTTCCTTATGATGGGCCTCAAACATAATGAGAGCCACCTTCTGATTTGGTCACTAAAAAAAAAAAAAGGCCCTTAGTCCAAAATCAAGTTATGGTCTTAAACGATTGATTGCTTATTAAAGATAAGGTCTTAACGACCGATCGCTTAAAATAAAAAAAGGTCATTGGTCTAAAATCAAGCTAAGGTCTTAAACGACCAATCGCTTATTAAAGCTAAGATTTTAAATGACCAATCGCTTATTAAAGCTAAGGTCTTAACGACCGATCGCTTAGTAAAGCTAAGGTCTTAACTACAGATCGCTTAAAATAAAAAGAGGTCATAGGTCTAAATTAAGCTAAGGTCTTAAATGACTGATCGCTTATTAAAGTCAAGGTCTTAACGACAGATCGCTTAAAATAAAAAAGAGGCCCTTGGCCCAAATAAAGCTAAGGTCTTAAACGATCGATCCTTGTTAAAGCTAAGGTCTTAAATGACCGATCGCTTATTAAAGTTAAGGTCTTAAATGACCGATTGCTTATTAAAGTTAAGGTCTTAAATGACCGATCGCTTAAAACATAAAAAGGTCATTGGCCTAAATCAAGTTAAGGTCTTAAACAACCGATCGCTTTATAAAGCTAAACTCTGAACGACTGATCGCCTATAACAAAGACGGGAAAGAAGGTCGTGAACTCAAAATGAGATCTAAACGATCGAAAGACCATAGGCCCCATTCAGGGCAATCTACAACAAAAAAGAACAACTTCGTGTGCCGATCGTTTGGGTTTGGCCCCTGCTAAATTTGCCAAACGATCAATCACTAATCTCCACCATAATTAGAAAAAAAAAATCTTTTCAGTCCAAGGGGGTAAATCAAACCCATTTAACTAAAGCAGCTGCCAACACAAGCATTTGTCAGAGGCAGATGTATCAATCTATATCTCAAGACTTAAAGCAAAAACTTCTATTACTAAAAAAAAAATGTGTTCATTACAAAAATAAAAGGGAGACGCACAAGTCTACCCTTGAGACAAAATCTCCCTCTGAGCATTACAAAAGAAAAAAGGAAAAAATAACAAGGAGATCAACATTGAGCAGCAGCCCCATCTTCCTTTCCTTTCTGAATTCCTAATCAAAGGAATCCACAATCAGAGTGCCCTGTTTAGCTTAGGGAGCCACCTCTTCAGGAGCCTGATCAACAAAAGTGGGGGTAATAGGAGCAGCGATTAAAGAAGCAGAAGGGGCAATCGGGAGAGTGGCAGTAGAACAGGGGACTGAGATTGAACTCTTCAGGAAGTCTGCGAACTGGCGTTCAGTGTCACCAGGAGAGGGAATGTTGTATTCGCCAAACGAGTCAATAGCCTGATCGGCATCAAACTCATCCGAGCTAGCATAGTCTCATTCAGCTTCAGACTTCTCCCCTTGCTCGAAGCCATAACAAAAATCATCTGCAAGTTTCAAGGCTGGAATCTTCAAAAATTTTTGATACATCTCAAGACCCCCAACCTTGCAAACCTGAAGCATGGCCTCAAGTTCAGCAGTTTTCTCATAAGTAACCAAATGCCTTTTGCTTCTCAGCAAGGGACTTGGTCAGGGATTTTACCTTCCCCTCAAGGCTTTTGGCCTTACGTCCATTCAGAAGTTCGACCTCTAAAGCCTTATAGAGAGAGATGGTCATATAGGCCCCCTGCACCACAAAAAGCAAATAAAGTCAAGAATAGAGACATCGGGAGGGATAAACAAATGAAAAAGGGGGTGAGACAAACCTTCATGGCATGAAGGGGTACATTGGCAATAAGCCAATCTCTGTTAGCTCCTTGCTGGTAGAGCGCATCCCTGGGAAACTAGATCTCATGGGTAAGAGCCCCCTATCACTTCACGATCAAGGGCAGCGTAGTCCCCCACCATCAGAGAAGAACCATCAGACTTCTTTAAGTCTGGAATCTAATGATCAGAAGAGCCGATGAACGGCTCATTAGCCACGTCGGCACCAGGTAAGGTTAGAGCGAAAAAAACCCTGGCCCTTCATGGCACTAGCCATCAGCTTCTGGCACTTGGAAGATGGGGTAGCACCAGAATAGACCCTCTTCTGAGGAGAAGAAGGAACAGCGAATTTGCCTTTGTGCCCTTCCACAGTCCTTGCTTTCGTAAAACTAGAAGAACCTTCCTAGTCTTAGGCTCCGACAATTCCATCTCTATAGTTGGGTACAGGTGAGAAGAAGTAACATGAGCGCTGTCGGCATTAGCTTGAAGTTGCCCGTGAGATAGGTATTTACTTGCTAAAGGGCAAAGGCTCCAAACCTTTTCTTTTAAATAAGCTATCCGTTCGCCTGTAAAAAGAAAAAACATAGCAAGATCACAAAGCACGTAAAATCCCTTCAAAATGAATAAGAAATCCTGAAAACTTGCCAAAAAGAGAAAACTGTGGAATCACATCATTGCCGAAAGCACAAGGAATAGGGAATTCCTGGGCCGCTCTGACATTCCAGACCCCCTTCACAAGAACCAGTTTTTCTTTCCACAACTTGTCAGAAGTAGGAGCGTCATAACACAGTTTCCTGTCCTTGCTACTAGAAAATAAGTGATAACAATTGTCTTCTAATCTGACCTAATGAAGGGAATAAAAGAACAAAAAATCGTTCAAGTTCAAGTCAAGATTGTGAAGACGGTTCAGGGAGAGCATACAAAAAATAATTCAGTAAAAATTAGGATTTAACTGAAGTAGCGCAAGCTTCAGTTTAAACAAAGTAAAGCTAAAAAGAGAAGGGAGGGAAAATCTGAAGGCTTTCAGATGGGATGCCGAGAAAAGGACCTCTCCATCCTTAACACCTTCTCCTATGCTATAGTCAAAATCCAAGGGGTAAATATCTAGGATGACCTCACTGGGTATCCTACATTCCTTTTTAATCTTAGCAAAGTCAACCAACAGCCTTGACACCGGAGCAGCGACCACACCCTGGTCAGATGTGACTGCTTCCCCAGCTACCCCAGTAGGAGAAGTATTCTCCGTAATAAGGTGAGAAGAACTGGACATGACAATCTCTTGATTGTCAGAAAAGGTACGGTCGCTATCACCAGAAGACATTTTTAAAAGAAAAAAGGGATGAAAGCGAACGGACAGAAACTAACCTGAAGAGACAAGTCGACACCAAAAAAGTCAAGGGAAATGAATATGGAAAACAAGTCAGACAGTTGTAGAAGATTTGTGGCTAAAAAATAACAAGTATAATGACAAAATGCAAAAAAGAAGCGTGAAAAAGGTACTTACGTGCTCTGCGTCGTCTCTAGTACCCAACATTAAATAAGGAACCTTAATGTACAACAAAGAAATCATGAATAGAACATATACAAATTCCCTCCATTATGACGAATTTCATAGCCAAAGAAAATTGGGGGCAATGTGTAGGGGCAAAATTATCACTCAGTCCAATGGGCTGAACTGGTACAAAAAATGGACCAGGCTCGTGTCGGCTTGAGCCCATGTATCAGCAGGAGGCTCAAAACACTGAGTCAATAATCTAAAAGGGCCAAGTCACCCCATCTTTAGGCTGCAAAAGTCTAAACTAAATGTAGACTTACAACTCAAAAAGGAATCCAAATTCCTTGAGAGAAAAGTTAGCTGTAAGTAAGGAAATTTGAGTCGTAAAAGTATTTGAATTCCAACTTGTATAAATATTCATGAGAATATGAATGAAAAGGATCCTCGAATCCACCTCTCGCAATTTCTTTTCTCATTATTTTGAAAACTTGGTGTTCTTAATTTTAAGTGTGTGTTTTGAATTATTCGGCAGTCTAGTTGAACAATTTTCTGTACCTACAGTACCTTAGCTCCAATCAATTATGGATCGAACTAGTTAGAGTGAGTCAAAAGTTTTTTGAGCGATTCAGTTGTGTTTGGATTTTAGTAATCTACAACCATTGTCAAATTGAAAGAATTTAAAATTTTATTGCATCCAAAAACGGAGTCAAAAATTTGTTTTAGAGGCATAGTAGACATAATAAAATAAATGCTTTCCCAACTAACAGTGCAACAAGACAACAAATCGAAAAATAAAAGTATAATAACGGTGCAGTAATCAAAAAATGTTATGTTACATAATATTTAAAAATATATATATTTGAATTCATTTTCAAAAATGGTATTTACTTTATAAAAGATTTTTTTTATAAAAAAATCTCATTACATTTGTTTAGCTACAATAGCAAAAACAAGTGAAAATGAATTTATTTTTTGCTTTCAAATTTGGGTTTCTTTTTTAAACATATATAGTATTGTGTAAAACGTAACAAACTATATCTCATGTGTCTCTGCAACTTGTTTATTTATTTTTACCAACTTGCCAACAAAAACATAAAATGAAAACTAAAAAATGATTGCTAACCAAGTCCTAAGTGTATAAAATTTCAATAACAAATTTAAGAAATAAGAGAATAAAAATAATAATAAGAAGAGAAAAGGATGTTACTACACATACATCACATGAGTGCAAGAAAAAGAAAAACAAAGAATAAGAAAATAATATATATATATATAGAATAATGATCTCTTGCTCACCGGTGGGCAATAAATTTTCTACGCACCGAGGATAGTAATTGTTGGATATAATCTAAGTGTAAAAAAGGTAACTTCACAAATCATTGCAATCATATCTAATGGTTTCCATACATGGCGTGGAAGAATTTATTGCTCACAGGTGAGCAAGAGATCATTTTTGTATATATATATATATATATGAGAGAGAACTTTGAAGATGAAAAATTAGGGTTTGATTGAAGAAAAGGAATGCAAATTTTCTTTTGAAGAGAATAAAAAAAATTGAAAAAGAAGAAAGAATAAGAAGGAAAAGGAAGAAATAATTGAAAAGATTTTTAGAAAATGGTAATTTTAGAGCAAACATTTATAAAATTTTATAAATTAAGCACATATATTTAAAAGAAATTGTAGGGGCAAAATTCTCACTTCACTAAATAGGTCGAGGCAAAAGCGTACGCAACATTCACCCACGTGCAAGTTAAAAGATTCATCTGAAGCAGCATTATCTGTCGATTCGGTTTACCAAAATCCATTATCATAGACAATATCACAAACTTTGACAACCAGCCAATAGAAAGTTCTTCAGAAAATCTGGGATCAACCAAAATTTCTCCTCAAGATTATATCCACAAAAGAATGGTCAAGCAGAAATAACTAATCAGACCATCTTTGAATGTATCCGCAAGAAGCTAGAAGCCCATAAAGACAAATGGCTGAATGAACTACCTGAAGTTCTCTGGGCCTACTGGACGATGCCTAGGCGCCTGACCAGTGAGAGTTTGTTCTGCCTGGCCTATGGATTCGAAGCGGTGATACCAACCGAGCTGTCTACCCTAACAATCCGAACAGAGGTATTAGAAAGGGGGCAGAATGATCAACTATTCAAGCAAAATCTGGACTCCTGGAAGAAAAGAGGGAGGCAACTCAGATAAGACTTGCGTTCTATCAAAAAATAATCAAGAATAGTTATGACAAGAGGCTAAAATATCAAGCGTTCAACCTTGGGGACTGGGTGCTACGAAGAGTTACTGATAATACAAAAGAATGAAATGCTGAAAAATTCGCAGCAAAATGGGAAGGCCCTGAAGCAATTCACAAGCCCTGGAATGCCACTCATTTAAAAAGGTATTATGTTTAAATGCCAGCATTTTAAAATTAGATTATTCCTTTTTGGCGGTGTATCTTTTGACTTTCAAGATAATAGAATAATCTTACAATAAAAGGTGCATCTTTAAAGAAAGTACTTCACTGTCAAAAAGAGAAAGGACTTAGTCCCACATCAAAAAAGAAATGTCAAGTTTCCCAACAAATAAATGGTAGGGTTGAAACTCTACAGTCGTGGCAAGGCATGGTCGTTGTGTAAGAATGAATGCACAGCGGCAATGCCTTGCCCTCTTTTTACCTTCCTTGCAAAGTTATTTAGTTACCCGAAGCAACTATCTAAGAAGATAGGGCAAAATTTTCACCTCTAAAAAGTTTTTGGGAAAGTCATACGTTTAAAACTCGAACACGTCAAAAATGTAGAGTTTGAACTCTAACAACACAACCTTATTTTATCTTAAGAAAATAATACACCTTCTTTAGAAAGTGACCTCAGAAAAGAAAAAAAATGATCAGAGTCAGTTGCAATTTACTATCGTGACAAGAAAAATACACAATGGGCACAGTCCTACACCAATTGAAAATCCTTATTTTTCGACTTCTATAAAGGAAAATGGGTAACCTTAATGTTGTGATAAGAACATGTTACTGCGAAGGGAAGTATGCGCAGTAACATGCTCTTGCTCCCCTTTTGCGTTTGCGAAACGGTTATCAACCTTCGCTTATTTAAAAAAGGGGGTCTCCTTAGGGGAACCACATGATTAGAACTCAATATACTAAAGTTTAGAGTTTTGATTTGGGCAACATAACCTTACTTTATCTGAATAAAGAATGCACCTTCTTTAGAATTGGCCTAAAAAATAATGAGATTTGTTTGTTAGTTGGTTATTAGAAAGAAAAATACTTGTGAATGGGAGTGGTCCCACACTGGATAAGAATTCTTACTTTCTGGCGCATATAGAGAAAACAAGTGCCTTTAAGGACACGGTGGGGACATGGTACGATGCAGGGAAAATGCACCATAACATGCCCCCGCCTACTTTTACACCAATAATAATGACCAACTTTCTTGAATAAAAAATAAAAAAGAGGTCATAAACCCAAACCAAGCTAAGGTCTTAAACAACCAATTGTTTATTGAAGTTAAGGTCTTGAATGACCTATCGCTTATTGAAGCTAAGGTTTGAACGATCGATTACTTATTAATTAAAAAAGGTCATAAGCTCAAATCAAGCTAAGGTCTTAAACAACCGATCGCTTATTAAATAAAAGAGGTCATAAACCCAAACCAAGCTAGGGTCTTAAACTACCGATCGCTTATTGAAGCTAAGGTCTGAACGACCGATCGCTTATTAAATAAAAGAGGTCATAGGCCCAAACAAAGCTAAGGTCTTAAACGATGGATCACTTATTGAAGCTAAGGTTTTAAACGACTGATCGCTTATTGAAGCTAAGGTTTGAACGACCGATCGCTTATTAAATAAAAGAGGTCATAGGCCCAAACTAAACTAAGATCTTAAACAACCGATCGCTTATTGAAGCTAAGGTCTTAAATGACCGATCATTTATTAAAATTAAGGTCTTGAACGACCAATCGCTTATTGAAGCTAAGGTCTGAACGACTGATCACTTATTAAATAAAAGAGGTCATAGGCCTAAATCAAACTAAGGTATTAAACAATCGATTGCTTATTAAATAAAAGAGGTCATAGGCCCAAATCAAACTAAGATCTTAAACGACCGATCGCTTATTGAAACTAAGGTCTGAACGACCGATCGCTTATTAATTAAAAGACGACATAAGCCCAAATCAAACTAAGGTATTAAACGACCGATCGCTCACAGAAGATAAAGGCCACAAGCCCAGTTAAGTCAATTTATAGAAATATGCAGCCGTCATCACAAGATGATTGTTTGGGTTAGTCCCTTATTGAATTCTCTAGTAAATAAGGGAAAAAGCATCAAGTGTCGAACGCTAATCATCTGTGTTCCTAAAACTGGAAGGAAGTTTCCAGTCTAAGAAAGGGATTGAAACCCTACCTGCCAAGATAATTGCCAGATCAAGCTACTCTCAAATACATAAATTTTGAACTAAATTAGAAGATAAGTTTGGAAGGACTGAAGCATGAAAGATTTTTTTGTTGATCAAAATGACAATTACAAAAGAGAAAGGACAAGGTATCTCTAAAAAAAAGAGCTCATTCTAAGCATTACAAAGTCAAAAAGAAAATTACAAGGGTCAACCCTAGGGAGTTGCTCCATATTCCTTGTTGAAATCCTGATTAAATGAGTCAATAATCGAAGTCCCCTTCTTAGTAGGGACTAGTACTTCTTGAGTGACCAGGTCAGGAGGGGTGGTAGCAGAAGGAGCAACCACCGAAGAAGAATGGGGAGGAGCTGAGCACGAACTCTTGAGGAAGTCCTCAAACTTGCGTTTAGCTTCGCCAAACACAGGAATGTTGTACTCACCAAATGAGTCGATAGCTTGATTGACATCAAACTCATCAGGATCTTGGTAGCCTCGTTCAGCTTCAGTTTTGCTTCCTTATTTGAAGCCATAACTGAAGCCATTGACCATCTTCAAGGTTGGGATCTTCAATAATCGCTAGTACATTTCAAGTCCCCCAGACTTGCAGATCTGTAGCATTGCCTCAAGCTCAGTAGCCTTTTCCTTGGCCTCCAAAGCCTTCTGCTCAAAGTAACCAAGAGCCTTTTGCTTTTTCAACAAGAGACTTGGCCAGCGTTTTCACCTTCCCTTCAAGGCTTTCGGCCTTGTATCCATTTAGACGTTCGACTTCCAAAGCCTTGCAAAAGGAGATAGTCATATATGCGTTCTGCACCGCAAAAAGCAAACAAAGTTCAAGCAAGGAACATCAGAAAAGACAAGTAGAGAAGTAAACGGAGGATAAGATGAAACAAACCTCCATGGCATGAAGAGACACATTGGCAAGAAACTCATCCCTATTACCTCCTCATTGGCAGAGCTCATCCCTAAAAAGCCAGATCCCACGAGCGAAAGCTCCCATCACTTCACGGTCAAGGGTAGCACAATTCCCCACCGTAAAAAAGGAACCATTAGACTTCTCCAAGTCTGGAGTCCACTATTCAGACAAGCCATTAAACGTCTCATCAACTGTGACACTTATAGAACCAGATAAATTCAGAGCAGAAGAGAAGAAACTATAACCCTTCATGGCGCTCACCATCAGCTCTGGCGCTTGGGCATCAAAGCAGCACTAGAAGAAGCCCTCTTTTGAGGGGAAGAGGGGGCAACCGATTTGTTTTTATCGTGCTGAGCCTTGGATCGCCCCTCATCATTTTTGGCCTTAGTAAGACCAGAACTAGAAAATCCTCTCCTTGTCTTATAATCTGAAGTTGGATACAGAGAAGAAGACTCAATTGAAGCACTACAAGCAGTAGCTTGGAGTTACAGATACGACAGATACTTCTTCACAGAAGGACGAAGGCTCCAAACCTTCTCCCTCAAAAACTCAATCCGTTTGCTTGTAAAACAAGGAAGAACACAACAAAGTTATGAGAAGTACAAGGTCCTTTAAAGAAAAAGAAAAAAGAGAAAAACGTTCTAAGACTTGCCAAAAAGAGAAAATAAATGAATCACACCATCCCCAAAGACAATAGGGATAGGGAGTTTTTAGGCCGTCTTAACATTCCAGACCCTTTTCACCAAAATAAGTTTTTCCTTCCACAACTTGTCAGAAGTGGGAATGTCATAACAAATTTTTCTATCCTTATTAAGAAATAGATGGTAGCGATTATCTTCTGATCTGACTCGATGGAGAGAGTAGTAGAATAGGAGATCATTCAAGTGCAGATTAAGTTTATGAACAAGGTTTAAAGAAAGTATAAAAGAAATAATGCGAAAAAAATTAGGGTTTAATTGAAGTGGCGCAAGCTTCAGTTTGAAAAGAACAAAACTGAAAAAGGATGAAGAGGGAATCTGAAAGTCTTCAAGTGAGAAACCAAGAAAAAGACTTCGCCTTCCTTGACCGCATCCCCAACACTATAATCAAAATTCAAGGGGTAACTCTCAATTATGACCTCATTAGGAATATGACATTCCTCTTTGACTCTCTCAAGATCAACTACCTAACTGATACGTGTGTTGTGAGTGTATCAATTAAAATTATCACACTTCGCAATAGAACGAATTTCTTGCAGAATAGGGCTATCGAAAGGGGTGTCGAACCTCAGGGACTGTGGTCTGACTGAGTTGAATTGTTAGGACTAATTCTAATTAAATTTAAAAGAAATAAGTTGCTGATTTTTATATCTAAATTATCTAATGAAGCAATTGAACAAAAGCAAGAAAAACTATTGAGTGTAAAGAATATAAGATAAATCTAGGGTTATTGATTTCACCACTAACTTCATAATCAATGGTCAATTGAACTAACTATGGGGAATCATATCATGCATAAGTGGTGTCGGTGGCTACAAGCTTACCTCCATCCATCAAGAAGATAACTTATAATTAAGGCTAAGTCATGGACTATCTTTGATTGAAATGAGCCATCTGCCTAACTACTCTACTCTAGGGTGCAGTATGGTCCATCTTCTCTAGGCATAATTCATCAAAACTTTTAATGATATATTCAATGAAAACTTTTATGTAATAATCACTCGCATGATCACAGAAAATAAGAGGGACGAGTTTAATAACAACAATCAAATATCTAAGACAACATAAGAAGTCATTGAAACTGAATTTATAAGACTTGTATTACTCAATTCTATAAGAAGAATCCTCTAAATCACACAATCTATGAATGAATACAAAAATCTCCAATAATTAGAACAATCAAACCAATGATGTTTAGTTAGAGCTACATCAAAACCCTGGTGGCTGAACTAGCCGCTCATGGTAGAAGAAGAAGCTTCAAAGATTGAGGAAGAAGACATCATCTCTATGGAAGTATTGATACGCCTTATTCTCCAATGATTCTCCACTCCAAAAGCTCTTCAAAGCTGCTGCCAAGCCTCTTCCATACAGCCCTAATTCATCATTTTTAATAGCCAAAAGAATATGAAGAGTCCCCACCTAATTAGAAGACAATTAGGGTTTCCTGCAGCCCCTAATCAGGTGGGTTTTTCTGCTGACTTTCGGCCCAAAGTTTGACCTAGTAGAAGTCCGACTCACGAAATTTATGTGAAATACAAAAGTCTCCAGAATCGAATTTCGTTCAACCTATGCAAAAATTGAGTCAATTTGACGCTCAAAAATAAGAGTTTCGAGCTTTCCAAAACGGGATTAAAATTGTATTACGTGCAGAATTGGATTCCAGGCCCGAAATACCCTTCAGCAGTTATAATTCTCTTAGGCCTCTTCCTTAGGCTGATTTGAATTGAAATAAAGAGTTGAATGGATCCATTTGATGTAGGCTTCATCTAACCTTCTTAGACGTCATCTTTAAAAGTCCAAAATCATGGTTTTAACTGAAATAATCATTAAGGCCCTAAAAATACAGAAAACACTAAAATGAAGTTAAATTATAAAATAATCTATCACTAAGATAATAAAATACACAAGTTAAGAGGTTAGAATGCGTAACATTCAACACCGATCACTAGCCATTGGAGCGACAACCACACCCTGATCGGATGTGACAGCTTCCCAGCTACAGCAGTAGGTTGAGCAATTTTTGCAACTAAAGGAGATGAACTGGACATGGTGACTTCTTGGTTGTTAGAAGGGTACGGTCGCAATAACTAGAAGACATCGTAAAGAATAAAAAGATGCAAGTGAAAAGATGAAAACTAACCTGAGAAATCAAATTGGTACAAAGAAGATCAAGAAAAAGTGAATCTGAAAGAGAAGGCAGTCAGTTACAGAAGGTTTGTGACTGAAAATGACAAGTATCAAGACAGAATGCAAAGGGTAACATGAAAAGGTTACTTACATGCTCAGTGTCATTGCTAAGTACCTCAGCATTAAATGAAGAACCTCGATACAGGCACCCAAATCATCACAAAACCTATATGCATTCCCTCAATTATGACAAAATTCATAACTGAAGGGAATTGGGGGCAATGTGTAGGGGCAAAATTCTCACTTGGTCCAATGGGCTAAACTGATACACAAACGGATCAGGCTCAAGTTGGTTTGAGCCTAAGTATCAACAGAAGTCCCAAAAAGCTGGGTCGAAAAAAATAAAGGGTCATGTCGCCCCACTTAAAGGCTTAAACAGCTTAACCCAAACACAAGTCTAAACTCAAAAATGAATTCAAATCATTGAGAGTAAAGATAGACGTAAAGAAGGGAATTAGAGTCCTAAAAGGAGTTTAATTTCAACTTGAATAATTATCCAACGAAATATGAATGAAGGGGATCATCGAGTCCTCATCAAAATTGCTCTCTGAAAATATTGTGTTCTTTATTTTATTGGGTGTGTACATTAAATTAATTAGTAATAATTAGAAGCAATTTTTTTTACTTATAGAAATTAATAAAGCAGGTTGCATTCCTTGAATGCAATACATTATTCATTAGCTATTACAATCTCAATTCATTCCTCTCTTCTAATTATTCAAAAATGAAGCTTCGATTATGTGAAATTAATTAATTTTTTTTTAATTTTACAAATTTTAATTCCATACCGCCAAACATTGCAAAAGGACACGAAAATTTTCCTTTTTGCATATTCTTCTTCTCCTTTCCTTTCTTTTGCCTTTCTTCTCCTCTCCTTTTATGTTGCTTGGTATAATAGTATCTAGAAAGCACGGACACTTCGTATAGGGGTGCCGTGTCCGTGTCCGACACTCCTCGGACACTCGGACACTCCTCGGACACGTGTCGGACACTCCGTAAAAGTGTTCTAGAATTTTTTTTTTAGGACACGGCTGGGACAAGGCAAGGACACGCGGGGGACACGGCGGGGTACATTTTGTAATTTTTAAAAGTGCAAAAAAACCCCTGAACTTTTGCAAAGTTACAAAAGACTCATTTGAACTATTTTTTTTAGCATTTCAGCCCCTCATCTTCTAAAAATTGACATCTTGACCCCTTGAAATAACTATAATGACATATATCATTTAATATGACTATTATGCCCTTTTCTATATAAATATAGTATTTTCTAAAATAAAAAATTTTAAAAATAAAAAATAGTTAGATAAAATTCCTAAATAATAAATTTAGAAACAAAAAAAATAAAAAAGCCAATATAATGAACATCCTTTTTGAAAATACATTAATTACTTGATAATAAATTGAAGTATTTGTGTGATTTATTATTTTTTTATTGTTAAATTTATGATATTGTGGATATTGGTTAACTTGTTGAATATATATTAATATATTATTTCATAGCCGTATCTCCGCCGTGTCGTGTCCTGTTTTTTTAAAATTTGTGTTGTCCGTGTCGTGTCGTACCCGTGTCCCGTGTCCGTATCCGTGTCCGTGTCCGTGTCCGTGTCCGTGTCCATGCTTCTTAGATAGCATTCAATAACACCTAAATTACTGTCTTTCGTTCCTCTCAGGAAAAAAAATCTATACGTCTCACACTCAGAGGTTGACAAGTGTACACAGAGATGAGATATTTCCGTCATTTCCAAAAATCACAAGGTTATTTGATGAAATCTTCCCATACCCACTATCCATCTGATACTGGTGTTAGGGTTTTGCAGGGCGAAACCAAAAAAATGGCGACTCGTCTCTTCACTCGTTCCATACTCACCACCAAGCAAACAATCACTAAGGTGCTCTCTCGCTCCAACTCCTCTCTTTCTCCCTCGACACCTACATCCTCTCTCTCTACTTCCTATCTCCTCCGCCTCCGTCCCCTGGTTGCCGCCTCGGCCAGCTTCCGCCATCACTCACCGTTGTCCGCTACGATTCGAGGTTTCGCGACTCGTCAGACATCGTCTTCTCTCAACGATCCGAACCCTAACGGGTCGAATCGTCCCCCGTTGGAGACGATGTTGCTCGATGGTTGCGATTTCGAGCACTGGTTTATTGTTATGCAGAAGCCTGACGATGAACTCACCAGAGACGAGATCATTGATAGTTATATCAAAACACTAGCTCAAGTTGTTGGAAGGTTTGGATCTATTGTTTTGATTTCTTTCTATTGGTTTAGACATTTGAAATTAATTATCAGATTTTTCTTTGCTGTGTGTGTTTGATGAAAAAGGATGTAAAATGTTGGATGTTATTTTTTGTTGTTTCGATCTCCGAATGCACCCTTTTATTGCGGAGTTCTAGGAAATTTGAAATGTTATGTTAGGATTTTGTAATGCTTTTTTATGTCTTCTTTTACGGAGAGAGGAGTAAAAACAAGTCAATGATTTTTTTCTTTTTTCCTGTAAATAACTAGTCAACAAGTATATGTAGTAACTTAGATTTTCTGTTGTTTTGTTATTCGGTTTAAGGTTTGATTTACGTTCCTCCGTGGTTGTCGTATTGTTGGATGGGTTTGTTCTGCATTGTTAGAAATCAATGGTGCAGTAGTGATTTATTATCTCAACAAAGTCGTATTGTTCTCTGAGATGCTAAATGGTGAACAATATATAATATTTGTATCTGTAATTATTTACTTGCTCACATTTTATATCAATATGGTGGAATCTTGATGAGTGGTGCTGAAAATGAAGCATTTAGCATATTATATATATAATAAGAACCTTCTCCCGTGATCTGAAAGAGGGATTTATGTGGATTACTTGCAGAAATATATTGTTAGATATGCATGGAGTAGTATTTATGTGACCTTATTTGTTGACTTCTATAACAGTATGGATGTGTGGCGATTAAGTTACTTTTGTGTTTATTTTGTCTATGGATTCATATCTTTGTTGTGGCAAATCTACTCCCCCTCCCCTCCTCCCCTAATGCTTTGTTCCTTTTCTCTCAAGTGGAAGAACTCAATACTCTTTTTTTATTTTTTTGGCTTCAAGTACTATATGTCCCTATTTTATTTTGCAGCGAGGAAGAAGCAAGGATGAAAATCTACTCGGTATCAACTAGACACTACTGGGGATTTGGAGCTCTCGTATCTGAAGAACTTTCAGACAAGATCAAAGGTGCTTCATCTATTAGTGTTTGGTTTATACTGTTTTTATCCTGTATAGTTCTAACAATGTGTCACTTTTTTTTGTGCAGAATTGCCGAAAGTCCGGTGGGTGTTTCCTGATGTTCACCGAGATGTTAAGAATGAAGACTATGGAGGTATGAAATTTCATGCTCAACCCGGAGACGTATGAATATCGCAAAAATCTAAACCTATTTTGTTGTGTTTTATATAGTAATGAGAGTAATTTGTTTGATTTTTCCCATATTGTGAATTGATTCTATATATTTCTCCATATGAACTTTTATAACAACATTATTATTACGTTTTAGTTGATGATTTTCCCCATAAAGTTCTGGGCAATGATTTAAGTATTGCTTTGGATGCATATTCTTTCTAATGCTCTGTTTGGTATGAGGAATGGAAAATTAGAAGGAATTAAAGGTTGGTGGGATGGTGGTGTTATGGCATCATGGAAAAGTTATTTTGGAAATGAGGAATTTAATTGTCAAACTAATAATAGATAATAATGATGATGATGTGATGATAAAAGAAACAAGAGATTAAAAATTGTCATATCAAAGGTAGGGATACTTTGAAAATGAAAAAAAATTGCTGTGTGCGTGACTTACAACTAGGGAAAAAAAAATTTGTCGTATGTATATTTCCCACGCCACTTTGGTTTCCTAGATTTTTATCTAGGCAAAAAAGGAATGTATCTTAGTTAAGGGCATTGTGCCATACAATTGTTCATAGTGTACTTGCTGGGTTTTTTCTGTCAAATGACCTTCTGTTCCCATCTGTTTTGGGTTTCATAATTAAATAGGCTTTGATATTCAGTGGTCTGGTCATGTAATGAACAGTGGCATTTGCTAATATTATTAGTCTGTATGGCGTCTTGTGGAACTGGTAGTCTGCAAGCTTTTTTTTTGTTGAGTGAGACTCAGTTTTCATATGTTTGAGTTCTTGGTTAAGTCAGATATGATACTCAATATAGTTTACCCAAGTAATGGACATTGGCATTTGCCCAAAAAAAATTCATAATAAATAAAATGAAGTACTGGTTTGCATGGAATCCTGTGGGCCTGTTGGTTCTGAAGCTGGTTTTCATCACTAGTTTGTCATTGGTCTCAAAATATGATTACTCTTAATTAATCTGTTGTTTTGTTTCCCATACTACAGGTGAACCTTTCATCAATGGGCAGGCTGTACCGTATGATCCCAAGTACCATGAAGAGTGGGTGAGAAACAATGCTCGGGCAAATGAAAGAAATAGGCGCAATGACAGACCTCGTAACTTTGATAGGTCAGGGAACTTTGACAGAAGAAGAGAGAATATGCATAATCGGATGAAACCTGGAAATTCTGGCGAAGGAAGGCCGCTGCCTGGAGTTGCCCCCAATAACATGGGAGGAATGCAACCCAATTACCAAGGAGGTGCCCCCAAGATGGGAGGAATGCAACCCAATTACCAAGGAGGTGCCCCCAATATGGGAGGCATGCCTTACCAAAACAGGGAATACCAGAATAGTTATGCTCCAAACATGGCTGGTGAAAACCCTCATCGGACGCAAAACATGCCCGGAAGAGATGTGCCCCCACCACCAAAGTATCAGTAGGCGCACCACGTCTAGTTAAGGATGAGATTTCAGAATTCTAGGACTCTCTGTTATAAAGGGTGAAGTGCAAATGAGCCCGTGGTATGCATAGAGTAGATATAAGGCTTTGTATGTTCACAAGAGTCCTTAAAGTTCATTTTGGGTGCGAACAAAGGGTCTGGTGTCTATTTAAGCACTCTTAACAGAGTGCTGAAAAGACTAAAATGCCTTTTTCTCACTTAATTAATAAATAAGTCAAAAATACATTCAATGTAAAATGGTCAAAGTCTTTTCTTGCCCAAAATCCTACCCTGTTGAATCAAAATTCACAAGAAATAGAAAACACATTCCACAAGACCATCTCTCTCTATGCAAAACACCCAAACCTTTATTACCGTCGCCTACGGTTGCAACTCCAGTGGGTTCAATCCAGTCTAACCCGAACTCAATTTGAAAATTTTCAGACTTGGGCACTATATATTGAATATCGGGACGGGCTTGGCCTGGGCTGGAACATGAGGCCATACACTATGGCTTGGTTAAAAGCGATTTTTCAAATTTAAATTTCGACTATGTTAGCATTTTAGTTAGTACATCATTATGTCAGAATTTCTAAATTTTGACTTTACAATAGTATTTTTTAGATTTTTACTATCCACATAATTAAATAATCTTTCACAATTACATTAATTTAAAATTATATGTATATACATATATATGTTAAATTTTTTTATACTTTTTTAACTTGAAAATTTCATAATTTTTTCATTTTAAGTCAAAAAAATAATCTAAGTGGTACTCAAATTAACTTCTCGAAATTATCTTTCTAACAGAAAATTTAAGTGATACATATATATATATATATATATATATATGGCACAAAGTTCCACAAGTGTAAGGATAAAATAAAACAAAATAAAAAACAATTGCTTGGTTATGTGCTTCGCCGAATCCAGCGAAGCATTTATCCAAGCTCACGTGGGGTCTACAAATTAAGTCTTGTCATTGCAAGGTTATAGTGTAGTTTGCTTGGCCAGACATGGGTCTGGCCAAGTCGTTACTGATGGCCTAAGAGGCAATATATATTGAATATCGGGTCTGGCTTGAATTGGAATATAATAATCTGAAATTATTTCAGAGCAGGTCCAAGTTGATGTGTCGGTCAGCCCAAAGCCCAACCCGAGCCTGGACCGAATTAAAAAACTCGAGAAAAGTTTATCCTTAACTAAGAACAGGGTGTGGTACCACTCCAACCATTAGGTCATTGACTACTTTAATATTGCTGTTTCACCTATCATTTTATTTAATGGCTAATTTAACTGTAACTAACTTTTTTTTTTTTGTTTAAATAATACTTCAACATTAATATTTATTTTCAAAGTATGAGAAGGGTTATTCTACCATATTTTTCATAATATTTTCTTTGACATATATATATATATATATATATCTTCTAACATATTATATATAGTATAAATGCTCATTTATTTTATTTTTAAATCTATTAGTGTTCATTAATTTATAAAAACATATATTTTTTTCCTAGCTAGTAAAATACTAATAATAATTATATATTTTTTAATAAACAAATGGGTTTTCAATTTACACTTGTCATAAAAAAGATATGGACTTGCAATTTATAAATAAAACATTATTTATGTTAAGTGCATGCATGTGATCGGTGAACCATCTATATATTATTATGCAACAAAAAATAATAAATAATATAAATTTAAGTTAAGCTACTCGCCGCCTTCTTGTTCACAAAATTCCTTACATTTTTCAATTTTTGCAAATAAGAAAATATATTCAATTTGGGAGAAATTGATCAATAAAATTACTAAAATGATAAATATATGTAAGTAATATAAGTTAGACTACTTTCATCTATTTTGTCGATTAATTAAGTGTCAAAAAAACTCAATTAGATTTGATGAGTTTAAATCATTTAATCTGAACATCTAATTTTATGATAATAAGTTGTTCTTTAATGTCACAATATATAGTATAACATATAACAATTATAATTAATATAAGTTAAACGACTTTCTTCTATTTTATCAAAATTTTATTCATTAGTCAAGTGTCTAAAAAATTAATTAGATTAATTAATGAGATTAAACTATTTAATATGAACATCTAGTTTTATGATATTGTGTTATTTTTTGATGTCTTGAGATATATAGTATAACATATAACATTTATAAGTGATATAAGTTACACCATTTTCTTTTGTTTTGTAAAATTTTGATTAATTAGTCAAGTGTTTAAAAAATCAATTAGATTGATTGATGAGTTTAAACCATTTAATCTAGTTTTATGATAGTTGTTCTTTAGTGTCCCGAGATATATAGTATAATATATAACATTTATAAGTAGTATAAGTTAGACCATTTTCTTCTATTTTGTCAAATTTCAATTAACTAGTCAAGTGTCTAAAAAATTAATTAGATTAATTGATGAGTTTAAACCATTTAATCTGAACATCTAGTTTTATGATAATTATTTTTAGTGTCCCGAGATATATAGTATAACATATAACATTTTTAAGTAATATAAGTTAGACAATTTTCTTCTATTTTTGTCAAATTTCGATTAACTAGTCAAGTATCTAAAATATTAATTAGATTAATTGATGAGTTTAAACTATTTAATTTGAATATCTAATTTTATGAAACGTATTTTTGCTTCTGATTGTGTCATACTTTACTATGACTTTGCTTAAATGTGATTGGTGAACCAGTTATATATTATTATATATATTTTTTATTTTGTTAAAAATTGATTAATTAGTCAAGTGTCTAAAAAATTAATCAGATTAATTATTAAGTTTAAACCATTTAATTCAAACATGTAGTTTTATGATATTACGTTGTTCTTTAGAATCCCAATATATATAGTATAACATATAACATTTATAAACAATATATATATATATATATTACAATTATAATTAACATAAGTTAGACAATTTTCTTCAATTTTGTCAAATTTTGATTAATTCGTCGAGTGTCTAGAAACTCAATTAGATTAATTAATGAGTTTACATCATTTATTTTGAACATCTAGTTTTATGATATTAAGTTATTTTTTAGTGTCCCGATATATATAGTATAACATAAAACAGTTATAAGTAATATAAGTTATACCATTTTCTTCTATTTTGTCAAATTATGATTAATTAGTCAAGTATCTAAAACTCAATTATATTAATTGATGAGTTTAAACCATTTATTTTGAACATATAGTTTTATGATATTAAGTTGTTCTTTAGTGTCCCGAGATATATAATATAACTAACATATAACAGTTATAAGTAATATAAGTTAGACAATTTTATTATATTTTCTTAAATTCTAATTAGTTAGTCGTGTGTTTAAAAACTCAATTAGATTAATTAATGAATTTCAACCATTTAATCTGAATATCTAATTTTATGAAACTAAATTTTTCTCTAGTGTCCGGAGATATATAGTATAACATATTACCACTCATTTATTTTTTGTCAATAATACTTCAACATTAATATATATTAGAATGTTAATATTGTATTAATGTCGAGAGAAATTGACGATAAAAAAATATGCTAATTTAATGAGATGTATATTTAATGTTTGTTCTCGATGTTCTATTATTTGAGTGAAATTAACGTTTTTATTTGATTTCAAGATAATAAAAATAGTGTTATTGATTTAGTTAATAATATAATTAATAACGTTTGTTTGTTATATTTAAAATAAGAGAGAAAATATTATTATAATTTAATTAATATTTTAAACTTATATTAATAAATCATACAAACTTTCATTATTATAAATTAAATATTATTATTTCGTCTTACAGTAGAAAATAAAAAAAAAAGTAGTGATCGACTACTTGCGGTAGCAATCAATTAACTTTTAAATCGGTGTGGGTTGAGTATCCAACCCGCGGTAACCCTCAAACTCAGAGGTTGACACGAGTGCACAGAAATGAGATATTTCCGTCATTTCCAAAAATCACAAGGCCAAACTCACACAAGGGCATTTGATGAAATCTTCCCATATAAACCCCTCAAAACCCTCATCCTCACACACACACTCTCTATCCATCTGATACTGGTGTTAGGGTTTTGCAGTGCGAAACCAAAAAAATGGCGACTCGTCTCTTCACTCGTTCCATACTCACCACCAAGCAAACAATCACTTCGGTGCTCTCTCGCTCCTGCTCCTCTCTTTCTCCCTCTACACCTCCATCCTCTCTCTCTACTTCCTATCTCCTCCGCCTCCGTCCTCTCGTTGCCGCCTCGGCTAGCTTCCGCCATCTCTCACCGTTGTCCGCTACGATTCGAGGTTTTGCGACTCGTCAGACATCGTCTTCTCTCAACGATCCGAACCCTAACTGGTCGAATCGTCCCCCGAAGGAGACGATATTGCTCGATGGTTGCGATTTCGAGCACTGGCTTATTGTTATGGAGAAGCCTGACGAGGAACTCACCAGAGACGAGATCATTGATAGTTATATCAAAACACTAGCTCAAGTTGTTGGAAGGTTTGGATCTATTGTTTTGATTTCTTTCTATTGGTTTGGAAATTTGAAATTAATTATCAGATTTTTCTTTGCTGTGTGCGTTTTATGAAAAAGGATGTAAAATTTTGAATGTTTTTTTTTTGTTGTTTCGATCTCCGAAATGCACCCTTTTATTGCGGAGTTCTAGGAAATTTGAAAATGTTATGTTAGGATTTTGTAATGCTTTTTTATGTATTCTTTTACGGAGAGAGGAGTAAAAACAAGTCAACGATTTTTTTCTTTTTTCCTGTAAATAACTAGTCAACAAGTATATGTAGCAACTTAGATTTTCTGTTGTTTTGTTATTCGGTTTAAGGTTTGATTTACGTTCCTCCGTGGTTGTCGTATTGTTGGATGGGTTTGTTCTGCATTGTTAGAAATCAATGGTGCAGTAGTGATTTATTATCTCAACAAAGTCGTATTGTTCTCTGAGATGCTAAATGGTGAACAATATATAATATTTGTATCTGTAATTATTTACTTGCTCGCATTTTATATCAATATGGTGGAGTCTTGATGAGTGGTGCTGAAAAATGAAGCATTTAGTAGATTATATAATAAGAACCTTCTCCCGTGATCTGAAAGAGGGATTTATATAGATTACTTGCAGAAATATATTGTTAGATATGCATGGAGTAGTACTTATGTGACCTTATTTGTTGACTTCTGGATGTGTGGCGAGTAAGTTTCCTTGTGTGTTTATTTTGTCTATGGATTCATATCTTTGTTGTGGCAAATCTACTCCCCCTCCCCCTCTCCTAATGCTTTGTTCCTTTTCTATCAAGTGGAAGAACTCAATACCCTTTTCTTTTTTTTTTGACTTCAAGTACTATATGTCCCTCTTTTATTTTGCAGCGAGGAAGAAGCAAGGATGAAAATCTACTCGGTATCGACTAGACACTACTGGGCATTTGGTGCTCTCGTATCTGAAGAACTTTCATACAAGATCAAAGGTGCTTCATCTATTAGTGTTTGGTTTATGCTGTTTTTATCCCGTATAGTTCTAACCATGTGTCACTTTTTTTTGTGCAGAATTGCCGAAAGTCCGATGGGTGCTTCCTGACTCTTACTTAGATGTTAAGAATGAAGACTATGGAGGTATGAAATTTCAGGCTCAACCAGGAGGTGTATGGATATCGCAAAAATCTAAACCTATTTTGTTGTGTTTTATATAGTAATGAGAGTAATTTGTTTGATTTTTACCATATTGTGTGAATTGATTCTATATATTTCTCCATATGAACTTTTCTAACAACATTATTATTACGTTTTAGTTGATGATTTTCCCCATAAAGTTCTGGGCAATGATTTAAGTATTGCTTTGGATGCATATTCTTTCTAATGCTCTATTTGGTATGAGGAATGGAAAATTAGAAGGAATTAAAAGTTGGTGGGATGGTGGTGTTATGGCATCATGGAATTTGAAACTAAATTTATAGTCATTTTCTACTCAATATACTACAAAAAAAGGTTATTTTGGAAATGAGGAATTTAATTGTCAAACTAATAATAGATAATAATGATGATGATATGATGATAAAAGAAACAAGAGATGAAAAATTGGCATATAACAGATAGGGATACTTTGAAAATGAAAAGTTGCTGTCTTATGCATACAACGTACTCGACAGGTTGTGCGTGAGTTACAACTAGGGAAAAAAAATTTGTCGTATGTATTTTCTTACGCTCCCTTGGTTTCTTAGATTTTTACCTAGCCAAAAGGAATGTATCTTAGTTAAGGGCATGTGCCATACAATTGTTCATAATATATACCTGCAGGGTTTTTTCTGTCAAATGACCTTCAGTTCCGATTTGTTTTGGGTTTCATAATTAAATAGGCTTTGATATTCAGTGGTCTGGTCATGTAATGAACAGTGGCATTTGCTAATATTATTAGTCTGTATGGCATCTTGTGGAACTGGTAGTCTGCAAGCTTGTTTTTCTGTTGAGTGAGACTCAGTTTTCATATGTTGAGTTCTTGGTTAAGTCAGATATGATATTCAATATAGTTTACCCAAGTAATGGACATTGGCATTTGCCCAAAAAAAAATTCATAATAAATAAAATGAAGTACTGGTTTTTATGGAATCCTGTGGGCCTGTTGGTTCTGAAGCTGGTTTTCATCACTAGTTTGTCATTGGTCTCAAAATATGATTACTGTTAATTAATCTGTTGTTTTGTTTCCCATACTACAGGTGAACCTTTCATCAATGGGCAGGCTGTACCGTATGATCCCAAGTACCATGAAGAGTGGGTGAGAAACAATGCTCGGGCAAATGAAAGAAATAGGCGCAATGACAGACCTCGTAACTTTGATAGGTCAAGGAACTTTGAAAGAAGAAGAGAGAATATGCATAATCGGATGAACCCTGGAAATCCTGGCGAAGGAAGGCCGCTGCCTGGAGTTGCCCCCAATAACACGGGAGGTGCCCCCAATAACATGGGAGGAATGCAACCCAATTACCAAGGAGGTGCCCCCAATATGGGAGGAATGCAACCCAATTACCAAGGAGGTGCCCCCAATATGGGAGGAATGCAACCCAATTACCAAGGAGGTGGCCCTAATATGGGAGGAATGCAACCCAACATGGGAGGGCAGGGCAATAACATGGGTGGGGCACCCAACTGGGGTGGAATGCATCCCAACAACATGGCAGGAGTGCAGCCAAACATGGGAGGAGTGCAGCCAAACAACATGGGAGGAATGCAGCCAAACAACATGGGAGGAGTGCCGCCAAACATGGGAGGAGTGCCGCCAAACAACATGGGAGGAGTGCCGCCAAACATGGGAGGAGTGCAGCCAAACAACATGGGAGGAGTGCCGCCAAACATGGGAGGAATGCCGCCAAACAACATGGGAGGAGTGCCCAATAATGCACCAAATTACCAATACAACAATGGACCTAGCAATGGAGGCATGCCTTACCAAAACAGGGAATACCAGAATAGTTATGCTCCAAACATGGCTGGTGAAAACCCTCACCAGCCACAAAACATGCCCGGAAGAGATGTGCCCCCACCACCAAAGTATCAGTAGGCACACCGCGTCTAGTTAAGGATGAGATTTCAGAATTCTAGGACTCTTTATGTTATAAACGTTCACTGTTGAAGTTCATAGAAGAATGTATGAATGTTCTTTTGGTTTGATGTTGACGTTTAAGAATGGTTGGATGTGCATATGAGTTGGCTTGATTTTAATGGGCAACTGTTTTAACTCACTGTGTCTTGCATGTGGTTTGTATAAATTAATTGACTCTGCGTGTTTTTTATTGTTTGTAATTGGAGGAATTTTTGACAGGTTTCAAGGAGCCACAAGTTTGCTGTGAAAATTCATTTGGTAGATAATTCTTGCCATGAAACAGCACTCAGATCTGATTTTGTACTTTATGTTGCTATGCTTGTTTTCAAGTGACAGTGGCATTAGAAAGTGGTGATTGCTAACCCCTCTTTCATAGTGGCTTTGAGAGCCATGTGATATGAAGGGGTAAGAATTGCATGCCTTTTAGTCCCATTATGACAAGATTCGAGGGACTTCCATAACTTGCATTTTTTATTCTTATCAGTGTGGGTCATGACGGTCTTATGAATCATGTCATAAGTTACATATTTTATTCTATATTGTATTATTCCATACTCATAGGAGTTCAATCTATTGAATCTTGAATTAACTATAACGTGCCTAGCTCATCTGCAAACAACATTTGATGAGCAGAGGTGATATTCTGTGAATGTTTGATGGTATGAAATCATTTTGGACACGGCTTTGTTCAGATCCATATTTGCCCCTTATAAACTAGAATAGAATAATGTTAAGAGAGCCACTTTGGTAGTTTAGTCGTCCTTGACAAATTGGTTTTGTGGTGTTTTTGGACTTTGTCCTTGATTTTGATATCAGTATCTAGACATAAATCCATTGTGGTTGCTTATGACTTGTGAGTGAGGGCTTCATATTGAGATTGTGGGAGGGTAACAGAAGGATGAAGATTCAAGATTACATGCAAAAACATGAGAGCGTCCACTCACAAGCCTCGTGGAGGCCTCCCTGTCTTTTTGAGAAGCGCTCTAAAAATTGAAAAACAGTTAGGAAGGGCCAAGGGGACCCTTCTAGTGTAAGATCAACTTCTTCCTGTTCTGCGAAAAAAATCTTACTGGGAGAATTTGTTAACAGTATAGGATTCTCCCTTCAGAGTAATAAAACCTTGTGCATTTAGAATTTGTTAACATTTACTTTTGAGGTATGATTAAAAGGTCACCCTTTCGGGAATCTTCCCATTCTGGTGTGGGTATCTCATGGGACCTGAAGGTGGTCTAGGTAGAGAGCTCCTTTGATCAAACTGTTTGAAAAATATTCATCAAACGAATCATCAAGGAGTGGCGTAAGTACCATCTCCAACACAAGCAAGTGTATTAAAAACTGTGTCAAAATTAAAGCTATCAAGGGACACCCTTGAATGTTATGCAATGAAAATCGTTAGTCGCTTTCACAAGAATCGTAATCAGAGAACCGGGAGTGTCACACTGAAAGATTGGTACTATATTTCGAAGAGACATACAATAGTTCTCCATGTTGTCTTGTCTGTGACACATGTTGTCTTTAAGAAGATTGATAAGTTGTGCTGCATTTTTTTAAAAAAAAGTGTTCCTTACATTCTAGGCGGTCAGTGTCATAACCATACATCTACAAATATAAGAGGTAACATGAAATTGACAAAAGGATAAGTAGAGAAAATCTTATGAATTTGAGAAATCAAACAACAGATGCTCTGTTTGAAGACATCGGAGGAACAATGAAAAATTAGAATCTTTTAACAAGTCGGGATTCTAATGGCTCACGTAAGGCTTCAAAATTTCTTCCTTCTTTACTGAAAATTATCTACAATCAAAGGAAGTTTACGGTGATGGTGAGAAGCAAAAATTCACAGCTAAAAAGGAATGCCCACCTTGCCTCCATTTCATCTTATGTTTCCTATTGTAGCAAACGATGAGAATCTAACCTCACTCTACCATCTCCCACTGGCAGAGCTTCCCTAGCCACAAATTCAGCTCTTTTATTCTTAGCAGCACGAATCTGATCTGCAAGTGAAACTTCTTGCTGTTTTTGTTCTCTATTTAGAAACTCCAAATCAAATTTTTCCCAAGCTCGGTGATCTTGACTGGTTACTTGACCATTTATGGATTTCTTTTTGTGAATCTGTAGACAACCAAAAATAACATTCAGCAAAATAGTAGAACATAATAAAAATTACTGAAATAGGATACAAGAGTTATGTGCATGTATATGATGCATCTTTGGACAGGTTTGCCATGGAGAGGCCCTGCATTGCACCATTATGTGCTAAACCCCATGCCATCAATCCGTGAAAAACGATATATACAGTACAATATTTCATAGCTTATTACTCCACAGTGGAAAAAGAAAAATAAAAAATAAAATATCACTTTCCTCTAAAAAGAAAGAAATCTTATAAAGAGCATCTCCTGTTGAAACCAGTCATTAATTTCTGAATTTTCAGCATCCTTCTATTCTTCTGAATTTTAAATAATTTACTCATCATAAACAGATCGGCATTAAAGGTTGTTCCTGCCTCCTTTTATATTTTTTATTAAAAAGAAAGTACCCACCAAAGAAGTACTTACTTGTGGTGTAGCACAATTCAATAATTCACATGACGTTATAACTGTGGTCTGCTTAATTCTCTTCAAGAAGTATGTATTAGTTGCAGATTTTACCTTTGTTAACTTCACCTTGAGTTTTAACTCTTGGGAAACAGCAAACTCCTCTTTTTCTTCCTTTGATTTTTTGTGTGTCTTTCTTTTTATTTCTTCCCTTACTTTTGCCTTCTGTTCCTGCTCTTTTTTCTTTCGAACAAGACTTGCCATCTTTTCTGCTTTTCCTTGTGCTGCTCTCGCTGCTCGAACCTTTGCCATTTCCTTCGCCTTCACCTTTTCTGCAGCCCACTGAAGCTGTTGGAGAGCTATCTCTTCTTTTATCTTGTCATAGCTGTCCCAATCTAGTTCTTGTTGGTCAACCCCACCTTTCTTAGCAGCTTCTGCAATATTTTCAGCCCAAGATAGCAAGAATTTCTCTCTTGACCTTTTCCATTTCAAACGCCCTCCCCATAGCCGTCGGAGTGAAGAGCGTATTCTTGCCTTGGTCTTCTTGCTGCAAGAGAGAATCATGTGTGAATTGCCAACCTTTAATCCTAATAAACCTTAAAATATCATGTTAATGTTGCCATTCATGTTATTCTGAAGAAAAAAACAGTATAAGATTGATTGATTCAAAAGGTGACCTTGACATTTTTGTACGGTAAATTACCCTCACCTCCCATGAGATTTGTGGTACTCACCATCGATGAAAGTCAGAGTTGGGAATAGTTACAACCCAGGACAGTAGTTTTGTTTTTATTATATTACTTCCGCTGTTATTATTGCTGATGCAAGCATAATAGGACACATTTACTCTCTACCACGCCCAACATTGCCTCTACCACGACCAACATTGCCGCTGTCGCCGCCCGCACACACTCTCTCCTCTCCACTGACACGACCACTAGTGCCGCTGCCCCACCAACACTCCCTCTTTCTTCTCTCCATTTTCTCACCACAGCTGTCTCTTTATCAAATGTTTCTCTCTCTAGACCCCATTCCTCTCTCTTCTCTCTATCACCAAGACCACTCCCTTCACTACCAATTCATCCTCACAGCACTTTTAGCAATCCCCTTGCAGAAGTTGCCCAACCAACAAGAGGAAATGGGGATATGGTGCTGAAGAATCGATTGCAATAAATGTAGGCTTCCATAATTGCTTATTACTCTATTGTTCTTTGCAGTTAAATGAAAACCCTCTGGGCAGATTTTCAAGGCACCATCTAATGCTTACTTCTGGGATGGAGTGGTCTGGAACGTCGCTGATAATTCACTTGCAAGCTCTTTATGCTTCAATGTTGATCTAGACTCAAGACTAGGGAAGCGCTCTGTTTATATATATTTCTAGATGTATGTATGATCTGTAATAGATATATATGATCCGTATAATGAATTATGTCTATATATATACTTTTACATTTATAGTTTACAAATTTAAACATTTGCAAAATTAATAAAGGTTGATGGGGCATCGCAACAACACCATTAAAGCGAAATTCTTAATGGGTCTATTTTTCTCTTTTAAATTCGTCATCTTGTTGATGGCTGGAAATGGTCGTGTTGGTAGGATGGCTAAGATAGTTTCTAATGGGGGCCTAGTGGTGGTATTGTAATGGGTTGTGATGAGGGAGAACTTAGAAGAGAAAGAGATGCAGACAAATGGAAGAGAATTGCAAAGGGAAGAGAGAGTTCTAGAGAGAGAACCTAGGAGAGAGAGAGATGCAGACAAAGGGAAGAGAGACTCCTAGAGAGAGAGAGAGAGTTTCAGAGAGAGGTAAGAGAGACAAAGGGCACCTCCTTTGCTCCGACAATCTCAAATTCTAAAATTCCGAACACCGATGATGGATATATGATACCCAGAGCCAGAATATCATAGAAAAATGGTGAATCGTGGTCCAACTAAAGCATTGAACAGTGGTGTTACTGGATAAGTGTGATGCCCATATCAGTGATGTTGAGCATCATCTTCTCTCCTTCCCTCTCTCCCTCATCTGGAACGTTGTTAACCTAAATTGACCATTTTTTCTTCTTGACGAGAGAGGAGAGAGGGGTTGGTGGTGGAGAAGAGAGAGAGAGAACCAAGTGAATAATATGTTCCCTAATGATGTGATATGCCATGATCAGTATTTGGTGGTCAATATAGACCATTACTTTAAGTCGATCTTCCATGATGTTGTAACCAAAGACGTGGTGTAGTGTTGTATTAAAAAAATATGACAACTATGCTTTGGAGTGGCTACAGTTTGTTCAGTGGCAAAAGTTTGAATTATTGATACAACCTATAATTTAATCGAGTGTTCTATAACTTCCACGAATGTATTTCACTTCATGCAGAAAACAAATAATGAAGGTCATAATGTGAAGCCTTGTTAACTCATCTAGTACACAACTCCAAACTGTACTTTAAGCAGCCTCCACATTTTGCAGAAAATGTGTTTCACATTTTCTATTCAGGTAATTGGTATTGCAGAAATCAATTACTTTTTGATGAAATAACAAGGTTGAAAAGTACCTATGAGCACGGGGACATTCAGACATCTTCTTTCTAACCTGAAATATTAAAAGTGGAAAAAGTAATTAGATGAAAAAAGAAAATAATACTGACCAAGAATATTGATGCTAATACGTTATGTGCTACCAATAATCAACTATGGAAGATGAATGAAAATGACAATCAGAAAAAGGCTTTGCTTTTGTTTCTCGCATGACGATAACAACATAACCAAGCTCAAATTAGTAATGGGTCGAGAGATATTTAATGTGATATACAAGGGTGGAACAAAAATATGCAAAAAACAATAATGAAATGTATACAAGCTTTAGCCAACTTTCTCATAAATAAATGTGTCAAAAGAAAGAAAAAAAATCCTAAAATCTGATTGATTCTTACATGACTTCACCTTAGGGTCTCTCAAGGCTTCTTTTGTTCTCTGTCTGATTCGCTCACGAGTTTCTGCAAATATAATATCGTGAATTCAGAATTAACCAATCCATTCAGACACAAACTTCAAATACAGGGTTAATCTATTAAACAACATTACCTGCACTATGTTTCCGGCCTATGTTCCATGGCATTCTCCCTTTGTTTGCTAGTCCAATTTTCCTTCTTCTTTCACTTTCTTTGTAATCCTTGTCACTAGAACTTTCTCCATAACTTGAATAATTATCTAATTGAATTACCTCATTCTTGTTTTGCACCTCGGGTGGATCACCACCAACTTTTAGTTCATAACACTCCCCATCATCATATGTCTCTCCTGTACTGATGCTGGTATGCAATGCTATAAAAGAGTTTGATACTGTGAAGGAACTAACTACGCCAAATGCGGGAGACATGTTCTTCATACGAGATACACGATAATTCAATTGCATTGTGTTTGGTTGAAATTGTGTGCGTTCCACCACATAATCAAAAGGTGGCGATAAAAGGGTGTTGGGGACGCGATTGAAAGGCAAATAAGCAACAGAGAATCTCCTGATAAAAATTGAAATGGTTGAATTAGAATAACCTTTTCTCAAGAAAAAGGGAACTATCCTGATGAAGTCGATCAAAGCATTCATCCATTGTCTATGTTCCTATCTGATAATATGCATATCAAGAAAATGTTTCTGTCACTACTAAAAAACATTATTCATAGCAACGATAAATTCAATTAAAGTTGCATTATGCAGACATAAAACTCTACTGAATAAAAGCCAATCGAATTTCCACTGTTTCACTCATCAAATGTGGACTTCCTTAGCAATTGAAGAACAATACATACATCAGTAAACCAACAAAATAAAATAAACAGTGGACACCCCCATACTGGGATCAGATTAAAAATCATATTCACTTTGAAGATACCCAAAATAAGTGATAAATAAAGGTCTTTCGAAATTCAAAGAAATGGTCAATTATGGTCCCAATCACAAGACGGGTTCCATCAAAAAGTGGGCTTAGACCGTCCTACGTTGTCCGAGCTATGAGCGCGTACATTTCTCATCACGCAATAGCAAGCTATAGACCAAATTAGCAAGCCCAAACAATTCCATCGAAAATTCAGTTGTATGACTATTTAACATTTCCAATACGAACGAGACCCAAATCTAAACTCATCCAGGTGCAACTATTTTATACATATACATGTATAATTAAATATGTTTGTGTATATGTGTGATATGTGTGTGTGTGTGTATATATATATATATATATATATATATAGAGAGAGAGAGAGAGAGAGAGAGAGATCGGACTTACAGATGAGAAAATGGCATTGTAGAGAAGGTGAAAATTTGTAGTAGAGTTGGCGTGTAAACATTGAAGAGGGATAAACAGAGGTTTCGGCTCCCACTTCTCTTGTGGGTAAATGCAAGATGAATTGGGGGTGGGGCTTCTTGTGCACCAGACGTTGGTGATGGCGTGTGTGAGCGAGTGCTCACGCGCTCCTGCTGGGCAGTATGATATGTACAACTACTTTTTAGTGTATATGTATCACCATTATTTTGAAAATTGTAGAAACATTAATGCTACACGTCTCGAATAAATATCACGAATTTTAACTCGAATTTATGTGGCAGGTGATATAGTCCATTATTTTAGGAGATAAAATTAAATGATAAGTTATTATTGGTAGGATTCTCCCCATACACAGAATCTCTATAGTATTATCATTTGCCACATAGATTCGAGTTAAAATTCGTGAAATAAAATTGTGACGTTTAGTATTTCTCTTTTTATTAACACTATTATTTTGAAAATACTGTGAGGGACATTTTAGTCATTTTAAAAAAAAATTGACAGAGGCAAATGTTTGCACATATTGTAAAAATGTAGAGAAGTTATATACACATAATAAACTGCAGGGGATTTTATGCACATTTTGTATATAGCGGGAGTATTATTTTTTTTGCATTTTACCATTTTTTAAATAAAAAAAATCATTGAGTAACCGCCCCAAAATTATTTAGAGTCTCCCAAAATTGGTTTAAACGGGCGGGGCAATTTATCCTCCCTATAGATGACTAAAATGTTCATGAACAACTTAGACTCAACTTGACAATGATTCGTCTCGTATCCATTTGTTTAGTAAATGAACCGAACTCGAACAAATTTTTTAGGCTCAGACATCTCTTTGCTTAGTTTATTTATTTGTGTTCGTGAACAGACTCAATTAAGGACTCTTTTTTAGCTCACTAATAATATAATAATTTTATAAATTTATTGTTGGAATATGTTTCAAAATTAATTTCACTAAATTTTATAAAAATATATTAATTAACTTTTCTAATACCAAAGTAAGGTGATGTTATTTACATACATAAATGTATCTTAAATAAATACATTTACATATGTTTTTACACTAGACTTTTGGTCTTTTTAATGAATCTATTTGATTCACTTTCTTTTAGGATGAATCTATATAAGTTCATTCATATAGATTTATGTGAATTATATTAATTATTGTGAATTATACATAAATTTAATCCAAGTTCATTAACTTGAAATATGTATTTTATTAATTTATGAACTTTGGAAATCATTCACATTTATAAGATACATTTTGGTCAGTGTGATACATGAATGAATTTATCCAAATTCATTACTTTGAAACATGAATCTTTTTAATTCATGTATTTGGATTGAACACATTTGTGTGACTTATCTTGAGAGGTCTATAAAAGGACCACACTCCCCTCAATTCAAGTATGAATCAAGTTCAATCTCAACTCATACTCAAGTTTTATTAACACAAGTTTAAGAAGTTCCTCTTATATTTTTCATAATTGAGCATTTTGAAAAGAGATTAAGTGTTGCATCTAATAGTGTATCATGTAAATACATTGACGTTGGATTGAGTCCAGGCTTGATTGAATCCCGGAGATAGAGCTGCCGCCAAGATCCTTTGCACTTTGTAAAAGGCTTTGACTATCTTCAAAAAGTGTTTATGCGCCAAGATCCTTTGCACCTTGTAGGAGGCTTCGACTATCTTCAAGAAACGTTTATACGCCTCCAAGTTATGGTCTGTAATTTTCTAAATATTTTATTTTCGGTATATATGTAAGTGCAAATGATTTTTATATAATCATTTTGACAACATTTATGATATATAAGCTTAGCCCATGTATATGATAATAAATCATCTTCGATAATTTTTCTCTCCAATTCTATATCTAACTGATATTAAAACATTATATTACCATATTGATTGGTTTAAGGTAGGTATGAAATAAAAACACAGTGGATATTTATACAAATGATAAAATGACATTTTTTATTTTTTTTTTACGGGTGAATGCAGACTTGGAGATGCTTCTGGAGAGAAATAATTAGAGGGGATTCAAATCCCATGAGTCACCCCACCGACTAACACAAACTCTCTCTCTCTCTTTAGAAACTTGCCTGAAACAATGGCAGTTACCGATGACAAATCCGAAGAAACCCAAAATTTCGACAACAATGGCAGTCAATGGCGGTCACTGGATTCTCTCTCTAGGATTTGATTGAATTACAGGAGATAATTATAGGGAATTAATCGTAATGCACACGGTTATAATGGGTTTGATGGAATTACACGGTTATATACACGATTATATGGAATTTTTTTTATATATATCAAAATTTTCTCTCTCTCTCTCTCTCTCTTTCCCTCAACCAAAGCCAAAACAGAAGATCAAACCTCGATTAACACTCGGCCAAATAATTCGTAAACAAATCTTCGACTATATCCTAACCCGTGATCAATTTTCCAAACTCAATTTCCAGCTAACACAAGCCAAAATCCTTCACCGAATTCGAAGATTGAAGCTCTGAAATCAAACCAAAGCACTGCAATTACAGAGGAATTGAGCCCTCTTTGCTAGATTAAACTAGAACTAATCCACAAAAACAAGTAAATGCATAAAAAACATAAAGGAATCAATACAACTCACACTGTTACAATGAAAAATAAGATGGAGAAAGCATAGTTGTTGTTTCACACCAATTGGTCAAAGTAGAAAACGAAGATGGTAGAGAGAGAAACTGGAGATGGGAAAGAGATAAAGAGAGGAGGCGAAACAGAGAAGAGTGATGGAAGAGAAAGAGAAAGAAAACAGGTGGAGAGAGAAAGTGGCCGGAGGCATGAGGCTTCCGGCATGACGTCTTCTTCCGGCGCAACACGATCGTAACATTTTCTTTTCTTTCTCTAGATTCTCTCTCTATAGAGAGAGAGAGAATTGAGAGAGTTAATATGTTTTGGTGTGTTTGGCTTTGGGCGTAAGATTACACTGAGGGATTGTTGTCATTTAACATTATTTTTTTTCTTTTTATAAAATAAGGGTACTTTAGTTATTTTAGGGCTTGTTTGGATTGATGGAATAGGAAAGGAAAGAACAGAAAAGAAAGGGAGGGATAATATTTTTTGTGTTTGAATTGTCATTAGTAACAGAAAAGAAATTATTAGAAGTGATTTGGAGGGATAATTTATCTCTTTAAATTTCTCATATGTTATCCTCCCAAAAGTGAAAAGATTTGAAAAGAAATAATAAGAATAAGTAAATCTTTCATAATACCAAAAATAATCCTAATATTTTAAAGAACAAAATTTAAAAGACATTTATTTTGGGTATATATTGTAATATAAACACAAAAGAGCATGATAGTAAATTGATTAAAATTATTTCTTTTATTTTCTCTCCTTTATCTTTTTCAAACAATAATGCAATTATTTCTTTTATTTTCTTTCATAATTTATTCAAACACAAATACATGTTATCCTCTCTTTTCTTTTCTTTTCTCTCATAACTAATGTTATCATTTCCTTTCTTCTCTTTCTTGTTTATCCAAATAAAGCCTTAGTATTCAATTCTTCTAAATTTTTAGATTTATCCTTAATTGCACAAATTGAAAAAATGTAAGAAAGTATTTGCACATTTCATATTTAGCAAGAGAGTTTTACGTACTTAACCCTTTTAATAATTTTTACTCACATGTATATCCTAGCCCAACCCAACTGGTATCATATATTTTTATTACTTCCAAAATAGAACCTAAGCCTATCTCCTTTTCTAAATCCAAGTCCACTTCATATTCTATAATCCATGCCCATCTACTTTCTATGGTCCAAGTCTATTTCATATTCTATACCTTGAGGCGCAACATTGTTTAGCAATCATAAATGTTGGGACGAAGCAACCATATTCCACGTCAAGTGCTCTACTCAATCATCAAAATGCATCTGTCATCTATCCTCTATTGTCTCTCATAGTAATAACGTCACCGACTATATAGTATTTTGACGGTTTGACATACATTTTTCCTACTAATGAGACAGTAGTAAGGGCGGAGCTATTGAATTTCAAGTGGATACAGACGTACCACTTAATTTTAAATATTTTTTCAATACATATAATAGATAAAATTATTTTTTAGATCTTAGTGCAACTTATATAACTTATAAGATTTATATGGTAATAAAACAAACTTAATGTTAGCTCCTTTTTATCGATAAAGAAGTAACTCATTCCACTCATCCATTTATCATTCAAACAATACATAACATAGGGTGAGGGAGAGCAACACACATTGCAGAGTATCACACAAGACTACTCCTCGGGTCTCGCAAATCAAACTTGAAAGGCTAGATCTCTTAGATTTCACAAATCCAATTCAAGTAAGTTGAGATTTTGCAAAGCCTCCTCTTGATTTTCGAAATCCTAACTCAAGAAATTTTGTTATTAATTTTGTGAGTTGTTTTTGAAGTAATACAAGTAATACAATATCATGTTATTTTGGTATTTTATTGTGTAAAAGATATTAGACTTTAATATGTGCTATTTTATTTTGTCGTATTTTTAGTACTTGAAAAAAAAAATCATCTTACTTGAACTCTTACATTCGTACCCACTTGTTCAAATTTCTGACTATGCCTATGTAAGTAGTTATGTGTCTATCTATATATATGCCCACATATGTACAGATTGTATAGACTGAGTTCATTGATAGGACGTCAATAAGGCCGGTTTAGTTGAACACTTGAACTGGAACTCGCATGAGCAATATTGAACCGAGCTTGATCGTGGCTAAATTAGGTTAGATTAAACATAAGTCGAGTTTGAACAACTTTACAAAGGTGGCGAGCCAACTTGAACATGCCAATACTCGGTCAGCTCAACTCATTTACGATCCTACATAAGAATGCATTATATTTAGTTTTAGTTCGTGAATATAAATTTTATTTCCAAATACTTCCATCTCATAATTAACTATCGGTCAAATTGCACTAAATCTCGGTGTACTATCAAAAGTTATAAAATACTCTCTCTATTATTTTCTTGACAACAAAACACCTTACAGTTTACCAAAAGTTGCAAATTACTCCTTTAATGTTCGGTGACAGGTATCTATTGCCAAAAAAAAGAAGAGTATTTTGCAAATTTTTTATAGTAGAAGGGGGTTTAGTGCAATTTCGCCAAGAATTATAAACAATTTAAAAATTCATTGTTTTGTTATACGAGTTTAAAACACAACTTTTATCCAATTTATCCCTCCTAATCCAAAACAAAAAAACAAATGCCAACGTAATATTTGCCACCAAAAAGTTTGAAAATGCTCTAAATCAGATCCAGCCAATGTTTAAATCGGACAAAATTTAATTGAAATTGTGAAATGAATATCACTATAAAATTTAGGCTTCGAATAACATTGTATAATTGGTTAAAAGATAATAAGATATTAATAATTTATTATAATATTTAAATATAATATATTTTAGCGGATCACCACAGATTCTGAAATTCGTTGGACTAAAAATTCTAATCGAATTGCAAGGATCGAATTTACGGATTAAATGAACACCCCTAATCAAAAGTTTCAAATTACCTCTTCCAACGGTCAGAAGTAGGAATTTTGACTATCAAAAGAGGTAATTTGTAAATTTTGATAAATTGAAAAATATTTGTTACAAAAAGTAATAATAGAGGGAGTATTTTACAACTTTTTAATAATACGGGAAGTTTTAGTGCAAAGCCTTAACTATTCTCAGAATTTCATTTTTCTATTTTGGATTCTAAAATAAAAAAGCGTTTGTGGACCTTAAAATATCTATCCAATCACAGCAACTAAAATAAGGGACCAGAGCGGCGGGGCCCAAGTCCGTCAAACCCAACCCAACATTATAGCCGGCAGCAAACCTACACACAATATAGTTACTCTCGCTCGGCCTCTCTTCTTCTCTCACTTATCAACACGCCCAACTGGTAGCTCTCTCTTCTCCCTCCTAGGGTTAGGGTTTCCATAAATTATAGTTACTTCCTAGGGTTTTTTCAGTTCAGTCTCTGAAACCCTTGCTAACTCCAAATCCGCAATCTATAATGGACGTAATCAAGAAGCGAAAGATGGAAGAGAACGGTGTCGTACCAGCAGACTCCGACTCCGGACGGATCAATCTCACGCTAGAGGATGCTCAGAAGATGATCGAGCCCTTAACTCGCGAACAGCTCCTCGAGATCGTCAGAAATGCCTCTGTTCGACACCTCGATGTCCTCGACGCCGTCCGATCCATCGCCAACCAAGACCCCACTCAGCGCAAGCTTTTCATCCGCGGTCTCGGATGGGACACCACAACCGAAAAGCTTCGCGCTCTGTTTGCCGCCTACGGCGATCTCGATGAAGCGATCGTGATACTCGATAAAGCCACCGGAAAAAGCAAAGGTTATGGCTTTGTCACGTTCAGGCACGTTGATGGGGCTTTACTAGCTTTGAAGGAACCGAGCAAGAAAATTGATGGTCGGATGACAGTGACGCAGCTCGCCGCGGCGGGGGTTTCTGGGCCCATGCCTAACGCACAGCCGGTCGAGGACGTCTTGATGAGGAAGATTTATGTTGGGAATGTGCCCCAAGATATGCCGGCGGATAGGTTGTTGGCACACTTTTTGTCATACGGGGAGATAGAGGAGGGGCCTTTGGGGTTCGATAAGGCTACCGGGAAGTCGAAGGGTTATGCATTGTTTGTTTACAAAACAGTGGAGGCAGCCAGGGCTTCTCTAGTTGATCCAATCAAGATGATTGATGGGGCCAATTTGACTTGTAAGTTGGCCGACGGGAAGAAGGGGAAGCCTGGAATACCGGGGGTGCTAGGACCTGGAGGAGTTCAGGGACAAACTGCAGTTCCAGGAGAGGGGCATGGTGATGGAGTTGGGTTACATGTGCCATCTTCTATGCCGGGGTCGATAGCATCACAGTATGGTGGTCCTGGTGGGCCAGGACTAGGAGGTATTTCTTCGTATGCTGGATATTCAGGTGGACTACAGGGGCCACCCCCACTAGGTCATCACCATCTGAATTCATCTCTTGGTGGCGCTTTGGGATTGTCCTCTGTGGGTGGTGGTCCTGGGCTGTCCTCTGTTGGTAGTCAAGCACCGTCTTCTTTGGGAGTTAGTGGTGGGTATGGCTCTGGATTAGGTGGTCCATATGGCGTTTCCAGCTATGGTGGTCCTGGTTCAACTGGGTATGGCGGATTGGGTGGTGCTGGTGGCGGTGGACTGGGAAGTGCTGGAAGTGGACTCGGTGGCGGTGGACTGGGAGGTGTGGGAAGTGGACTTGGTGGTGGTGGTCATGTTTCATCATTGTATGGGTTGCCAGCAAGTTCAGTTGGGATGCCTTCGGGAGGTTATCCTGAGAGTGCACACTACAGCTTGTCTTCCTCTGGGTATCAAAGCCAGCACCATCAGCCAGCAGGGGCATCACCTGTGCCTAGAGTTCCGCATGGAGGAATGCTAAAGGGCATGCCACCTTACTACTGAGGTAGTTTTACTTATAATTCCATTATATTTTATTTAATGTTTTTTTTCGCCTTCGATGCCTGGTTCAATTTGCTATGTCGTATAGTTGGTTTGGAACTGATTGATACCAGTTCCATGCGTTCTTAGATGGTTATTAGGATAGCGTGGTTGATGCTAGCTATTTTGTTTCTTTTTTTGTGGACTTTTGTTGTTTCTTTGAGATTGTGTTTGATCCTAGTTGATTTGCGCATTTTGTGGTGGTTTTTTTTCTTGTTATGATTGTTGTTTTGTGTTGTGTGCTTTTCGAGTGACGAGCATTGTGGGTGATAAAATGTACATATATACCTTGACTGTAGCTGTAATTTCCTCATAATTGGACTGTGTTACTTTTTTGTTGACATTTTAATTACAAGTCATATCTGTTACTCTGTTCTGTGACTATTGGTCATGATCTGTTACTTCTTTGTTTGTAGGATTGTATTCATTCATTTATTCTATTTGTTTTGATAATATAGTATTTGTGGTTTTGAATGTTAAGTTTGTCAGCTGCTTGTACAACATTTCAAGTGTGTTTTTGACATACGTTTGACTGGGATCATATTTTTGAACTATATATATGATGCTTAATGCTTCTATTTGATGATATGTTTGAATTGGCCAAATCAGATACATGACTCGGTTTATATTCAACCTGAGGTATATGATTGTAGTCTTGGCATTGGAATTTTTGTCTGACTCAGGTTTAATTTGGATCTGGTTGGCTTATTAAGTGGAATTTAACTGAAACTTGCCTACATCAGATGCCGTGTAAAATCTCCCTATTGAATTATCTACTTTAACATGTCAATTCTTTGAAAAGAGAGTAGTCTTCTTTCTTTTTGTGCTCCTTTGGTGGTGGTGATTTCGTCATTTGTTCTGGGTGCAACAAGACTGTTCTCGAAATAAGGTCCTCATTGTTACTGTAACTTGAAAGTGGATGACACAAAACTATCAGCTTTTTTTAATAGGTATATTCTTTTTAATGTGCTGGGGAAAAAAAAACTGGTTATTGGTGGGTAATTGTGATGCAAAAATGAGGAGGTTAAACAATGCTCTTTGATGGATGATTGTAGTTGAATACACATGACTTTTAAGAAAGTGTTTGGATGCTTAGAGTGATTCAATATTCTGTGATAAACAATTGGTACATGCGTGTAGTAGTGAGGTAATGTAATTAGGTAGGGGTTGAGGAGTCAATTTTACCTTGATTGAATCTTGGTTGGACCCATTTATTTATTTATTTTTGATAAGTAGGACCCAGTTAAATTTTAGGTGATCTTAGTCTGCTTTGGTCCATAGACACTATGGTGGGTGCACTTCTTTCATGTAGAAGATGTGTCTCCTACTGCACTATATTATATGAAGGTCTTGAACATGTAGTTGGCTCTGATCCTGATATTTTGGACCGTGTTATTAATTCCCATTGCAACTCTGAGATGGTTTAGACATTTAATATTATGCAAGCATAAGTTGCACTAGTCTTTTAACATGATGCTTGATGTGGAGACTTATCCAGAAAAATGCCCTTTTCAGTGATCATGTAATTAGGTAGGGGACATGCAGAGATTGTTTTCTTTGCATTGCTATATGAGGTTTAGGAGTTAAGGCCAAAGATGCTTTGACATGGTGGGTAAGGAAGGCACGGTGGCTAATAGTAGTCGAGAACTGCAACATGGAGAGATTGTTTCCTTTGCATTGCTATGTGAGTTTTAGGGGGTAAGGGCAAAGATGTTTCGAGGTGGTAGGTGTCCAAGAAAGTTTCAAGGCTATGCCCTACAGCCAGAAGCCCTTATTTTACAAAGTTTGGTTGGGATGCTTTTTGGCAGGTTCAAGCACCTTTGATTTTTTGTGTACCCTGCTAGTTTATGGGAAATCTGAATCATTAATATACTGTTGTGTAAAGGTAAGCTCACACCAAGTTGATGACTATGTGACAAAGTTGTAGAGATACTTATCTTCTTTTGTATTGTCGGGCACATCGGGTGGGTAGTTGGTTCCTATCCATCGTTACCCACTTTGTGGTGTGGTGGGTGATTTCAGATACCTTTTGAACAGTTGATATCTGGAGCAAGTGGGTGGCTTGGAGGGAAACTTTTCTCCATTTCTCTTGATTTATTTGGGAATAAAAGAGTAGTCAAACTAATGCAGTACCTCTCAGTCTCAGTCAGGAGACTCTGCGGACATTATTCCAATTGGGAGCGGGGGAGGCACTGTGTTACGGTGACTGTAACACTATACGGTGGGAATAACCACAGGGTTATTAGGAAGTTGAGGTGGGAGATATTCTCTTGTAGTTGCTTGGATTGGATCTGCTGGCTTACTTAGATGCTGATTTATTGTTGAAGCACAGTGTTCTGATTTTTTATTTTATGGCTCTTGTGGGGAGTTACCATCACTTCTGGTTCTTTTAAAAACTTACATTGCCCTGGACATTCGGTGACTATTGTTGCTCCTGTATCCTTTGCGAGTAGTTGAGGTGCTCCCTGTGACATTTCTTTATGAATTATTCTTTCTGTAAAATAAAAACAGAGTGTGATTGTGTGGTGGAATAACTTGAAGTAAGAGAGAACATGATGACTTCTTTTGTTTGTGAATGCACTTGATGGTTCCTTTGGAGGAGCTGAATTCTTGCGTGGTTTTGTGTAAACTGGAGCAAAGTTGTTTGCGTCAAATAGTTACTAAGCTTTAGGCATGAATCCTGCTGTTCAGTTGGTTTATGTTTTATTGTTTTGGGCTCGATTCTTTATTGACATAGCTTCTCTGACCCATCTTTCATTACCAACAATTGTATGAAGGTTTTGTGTGCATGAATTAACAATGGAAGGTTTTGTGTGCATGAATTGCTGTGTAGTTTTCAAGGTTGCATTCTGTATAAATTATGAATTCTCTCATTGTACTGTGTTGTCGTCTTCTGCATTATCTTGTAGTTGTACAATTTTTTTTATGTAACTCATTATAAAAAGATGCAAGTGTTGTTTCTGTTTCATCTCTTTTGATTCCTCTGTTGGCATTCTAATTTGATTATTGGTGTTTCTATCTTTTGCTATTTGCAGTAATATTGATTCCTTGTACCATGTACGAGGTGATCCTTATGCAACCTAACTTCTGCTGATGTTCTTTCTATATGTTATGACATTGATGCTCTGTACAAAATTTTGTTTCAATATTGAACTTTATATTGTACAACTGAATGATCTTTTATAGGTTAGAAAATGTCTTCCATCATGTTTTATGTAAATTTCCTTTTTTAACTTGCTCAATTATTTATGAAGTGTGAACTTTAGGTGGTTCCGTTGCCTTTTAACATGCAATTCTACCCCTCCTTTTTTTTTATTTTTTTAAAATCATGTTTTAGGTGGTTTCGTTGGCTTTTAACATGTAATTTTCCTTTTTTTCCTTTTTAACTTGCTCTATTACTTTTGAAGTGTGAACTTTAGGTGGTTCCGTTGCCTTCTAACATGCAAGTCTCCCCCTCCTTTTTTTTAAAAAATTGATCTATTACTTTTGAAGTTTGAACTTGTATGTTTCTGGTTACATTGATTGCCTGGTAGTTTGTCTTTGGATGCTTGATTTGACTCTCTAATTAGGCTATTGGATTCTTTAAATTGTCTGGCTCGCACTTCTGATTTTACTGATGGAAAATTATCTTCACTTTTTTGTCATGTCCTTAATGGTGTTGCAAGAAGGCTCAGTATGTTATTTCTTGTTCCTTGTTTTGATTATTTTCTCCAGGTTAGCACTAGCTCTCTTTTGCTTATTGGATGTGGAATGATGAAATGAGTTGTGAATGGATGTTTGATTCAGGTGTATGACAGCTTGTTGGGCGCAGTTGCTTTTAGGGTACTGGTGATTTCGTGAATGCAGACAATTTGAACTCTGGTTTGATGAATTTGATTAGCTGAGCTTTGGCTGCTTCTTCAGTTCATATGCCCCTTAAGATGTGGATTGTTGGTAGTTAAAAGTGACTGTTTGACAATTTTCTGTACCTTTTATCAGGAAACAATGTGTCCTCTGGGCTCGTTTATCATAAATACAATTTACCATTTTAGTTGAGAATATTTAGCCCTCCTTCCCTGAAAAGTGTATTTTTTGCTTCTGATTTTGATCTTTTACTTCTTGATGCTCTTCCTTTGTGATGGTTGTTGTTCTCTTTAGTCATAATGAGTTCATGTGTTTAGGTTCTTGGACTAGACATATGACTATAAATTATTGGATACCAATGTATCCATCTATATCTTATGCGTGTGTATGTGTAAAATATTCTGGGGCAAATGATGCAATATTTTGATGTAGTGAATCTCGTCCTAAGGGTGTTGTATATACTGTGTGTCTGCATGATTTAGTCTTTGTCTAGTTATCTGTCATGTCAAGTCGTTCATTTACATCTTCAACTACTAGCGTCCATATATGTATATGGGTTGTCTAAGTTATGTTTGACAAGTTTATCATGCTTTCTTTGTGGAAGTTCTTTAATCAAGATTTGATTCCTACTTCTCTTGGTAATAAACTCTTTGTGATAGCTGAGACAACCACATGGGTGGGGTTTATGTTACATAGCTGCTTTCTGCCCTTTAGGCCATTTAATGGTTTGGATTTTGATCCAATTCCAATCAGAATTTGAATCTTATAACTTGGATATAGATTCAACATTTAATCCGATTTCGATCCGAATTTGATAATACGTTAACGATCCCTAATCATTGTTTGCCCATCTGTTTTGACATAATTTTTTAACTAAAAATGCACTTGTAACCGATCATTTGTTAACAAACAAATATGTTAACAAAACAAAAAAATGTTAATGATCCGAATCTGATAATTTGTTAGCTAAACAAACCGGATATGGATTATGGTCAATCCAATCTAATACGACATAGTATATATACTTGCATATTATCAAAATATTTTTTATCGTTACTATCTCTTGTTCTTTCATCTCTCTATTTTTTCTTTGATAAAGAGTAAAAAAAATATATATATAGTCTTTTTTTTGGTCCATATTTTATTTGCCTCCCCCCCCCACCCCCCAAAAAAAAAAACCCCAAATCATTGTTTGCCTATCTCTTTTGACACATTAATAACAAATCTGATGTGGACTCGTTCATGAGTGGTTTGTTGGGTTATCCGATCAAGCCTGATCGGGTATGAATCCGATCCGTTTACAGGTCTACTGCCTTCTAGTGGCTCTTTGCACATAATTTTTGATATTATATCCTTGTCATGGTAGTACTGCTGTTTTTCTTGTTCGACTTGTGTTTTTCTTGAGTTATATCTCTCCCAATCACTTTTTATATTTCTGTGTGTAATCTTGATACTGCCAGAGTTCATCAACATGCTTGATGAAAATCCAGTTGATATCTGTCCTTACACATCTGATATGGGAATGCTTCTCTGTATAATTCCAAGCTGGACTGACCACAATGGTGGTGTTTTGGTCATATCATCTTTTATACCTTGCTTCCAAATTTTATTTTTCTCGTGGTGTTTTGCCCATTTGTTGGATTATTCCTAGATTTCTAGTATGCATTAGGTTTTTTGAGTTTTATTTGGTTTTGTTGAGTTGTATGCTGTATTCCAATGTTGTCCAAAAACACCTCTATACTTCTATGAGAGGCAATAAGTTTGTTGAAATGTAATTTCTGCCATTGCTGTCATCCCAGTAGCCTGCCATACAGATATAAGCTACATGGTGGCATCGGTTTATGCTTGAATTGGGAAGGTAGCAAGTGGAAATCTTTTTTTCTCGAGAAAAATCTTATTTTCATATAATTTTATGTATGCCTTTTTTTTTTCCTTCTGTTTTTCCTTTTCGGTGTTTTCTTTTCCTTCCTCTGATCTTGTGCCTTTGTGGAGTTTTTTTTGGGTTGATTAGCCTATATTTGGCCTGGCTAATTTTATTCCATCCGCTGTATAAATGTGCTGATTTATTGCATTTTATTTTTTTTGAAACTTCCAGTGTTCTTTATGCTTCAATAGTAGTGTAGATTCAAGATTGGATATTAGCCTTTTATTTGGTTATTCTGGTTCATCTGCGGGTGTTGGAATCAAAATTTTCAGCGACTAGAGGCAAATGCTATTAGAAGCCAACATTCTCCGAAGTCTGCAATCCATACTGTCCTCAATGTTTTACATAATCAAAAACCTTGTTCCGTAATTTGAGGCAAACAGTCACGAAAGTTCCATTTGTAGTTTTGTAGATTGTTTAAAAGGCAGGAATAGACTTCCTCTAGTATTTGTGTTCCTTGTTAATCTTTCAACTAAGTTTTTATTCTACACTCATAGCTTGGCTTGCTAATTTAGTGTTGTCATTTTATCAATGCATGGTAGACTATTGTGATTATGGGCATTTCATGGGATTAAAGTTTCTGATTGTAAGCACATGTTATATTTTAGAATTACTGAGAAAACACATAAAAAACTTTCATTTTATCCATGCATGGTAGACTATTGTGATTATGGGCAATTCATGGATTAAAGTTTCTGATTGCAAGGACATATTATATTTTATAATTATTGAAAAACACATCAAAAACTTTCTTTCCGTTGTCCCTCTATCACTCTATATATTTGGAGGTGGATACTGTGCTTGAGATAATCATGACAGGTTCCATTATTTATTTATTTATTTATTTTTTAAGGTTGGAGTTGGGGCTAAGACATGCTTGGTTTTGTTGTTTAATTTTGTGTCGACAATTCTGTGGTAGCATATAAGAATCTTAATATTTCCCTGTGTTGTGAAGTAAAATTGAGTTGAGAAAGATAACTTTGGGATTCTTGATAAGGACAGAATGAATATGGGAAATTGAACAAGGGTAGGCATCTAGGATATTATTGCGCCTTTTTTCTAGCTCCTTAATATCTCCTTTGTTGTGTTGTGAAGTGAAATTGGGTCAAGAAAGATAACTATGGGATTCTTGACAAGGACAGAATTAATAGGGGAAATTGAACGAGGGTAGGCATCTAGGATATTACTGCACCTTTTTTCTAGCTCCTTTTATTTAGAGGAACTTAATTTCAAGCATATTATTTTCTTCTGCAGTATGTTATAGGTCATGCTAGATAAGTTATGTTGTAAACTCTAAAATCAGTGGTTGGAAGATCCAGAACAATTTGCAATCAGTTGTAGATGTAAAGACCATTCATTCCAAGCTTTAGGACCAACTAGTAACTCTAATTGCTATTAAACATGTCAAGTGTGCATTCACCACTTTGAAATATTGCTTAGGTCTTGCTTTGTTTATATCCTAGGAATTGTGAAAATTGTTTGAATAATTTGAAGAGAAGTGATTATAAGTTATTATACTCCGTTGTATTTTCAGTCTTGGAACATTCTTAAGTGGTGGTATTCTTTGTAATTGCGTGCATATACTTGGTTCTTTTATCTTATACTCCCCATATTTTGGAGTCCTGGGTTTCTGTGCATTCGTCAAGCCGAGTTTATTATTTATCAAAGTTGTTTGAGAGGTTTGAATCTGGCATTCAGAGAATTAGTACTGTCCCAAAGGATTATGCGCTCGTCCCAGGATATAAATAAAGCACACTGTTCTCTCATGTCTGAACTATTTGAAATGTGGTAGTCAGTAACACTGGATTTTTTAGCTGTCTTGAGAATCTGGGCTGCAGGGGGATGGGGGCAACCGGGGGTTCATAAATGCACTTTCAGTGCAAGGAACTATTAAGAATGCTACTTCTAATTTCTGTTTGGAGTAACATATTTGCAATGGAAGCTGGTGGTGGGGGGCATGAAAAGGTAGCATCAATCTGCAGCCTCAAAATTACTGCCTGATAAACACAGGTGGGCAGCCAATCTCCTCTCTTGAAATGGATCAGTGTACTGATTGGTTGGTGAAATTTGAGTCATAATAACCTACCTCAGCAGGGATCCTCGTCCTCCAGTATAGGATTGCTTGCAGCATTGTCGGACAGGGATTTAAGTTACACTATCGTCGGACAGGGATTTAAGTTACACTTGCTGCAATTGTTGAGGTCTTGTATGAATCAACACAATTTTGTTTCAGACTATTAAGAGTCCTTCTATGTTAACCCATTATTTGTAAGTTGCTTTGGAATGTTTTTTGGATGTCATTTTCTCTGAATTGTTGAGGAATAATAGGGAATGAGTCACCAAATTGTTTTTCTCATTTACTTCTTTAGAAACCTGATTGATTGATCTTTTCCTTATTTTTATTTCTTTTTTCAGTTTTGAATAATTTTCCGTTAAAAGTGAGATTTGTTCACCCTTGATCAATGACTGAAAAATGTGAAACGAAGAAAAATATCATTAGAATTTGTTATTCTAAAAGATTATTCAGCCTACCTAAATTGACATCGGTTAAGAGTCCCTTGAATGTTCCAATTAAAATGCATGCACGTGGTAAAGTCAAGTAATGTTTAACATCATGAAATTTTTTGCGAGAAAATTATGAATTGAAAAATGTGACATAGTTTTTATTTTATTTTTTACTTCTTATCCTATGCTTTGATAAAGTGTCAATTTGTGCATAAATCAGTTGGTTCGGGGAAAAAAAAAAAGAATTGTTCTATTTGTTACTTTTGAGAAGTTGGATTGATAATGGGGAGACTGTTATCAACAAAACAAAGTCAATTATAAATATTAGAATTATTGTAATTTAGGGCTCCTAAAACAAAAATACAAAGTAAATGCACCAAATGACCTGTGCGCTACAATGCAGGTATGATGATTGTAATTTAGGGCTCCTAAAACAAAAAAAAAAAAAAAAAAAGGTAAATGCACCCAATGACCTATGTGCTACAATGCAGGTATGATGAAGGCGTCTATAGTCGTGCAATAAAATCAGAGTAGCTTGATACTCTCTACTGCCCATCAATTTGGGGCTCAGAAGAAAAATGGATGACAAACAAGAAAAAATGTATGCAATAAAATGAGAATTGTTAATTAAGGGTCTTAATAACCGTTTATAAAAATATATTTTTAGAACAAACATGTTTGCTAATTTTTGCTTTGTTTATAAATTGTCAAAACACTTTTAAAATAACACTGCAGCAAAATATTTAATTCTAAACACCAAAATGATGTTTTAGTCTTTATGTTTATTAAAAAAAAAATTATTTTTAATCTAAAATGGTGATTATTTTATTTTAATTAAAACTTGAAACTAAAAGTGAGAAAATGAAAAGAAAACAAAAATTATAAAATACTATTGTTTGATACAACGATAAAATATTATAATTATAAGTGTAGAAAGAATTAAAGAATATCAATTGTCTCGAGGAAAAAAATATTGGGTGCAATATGAATAATTACTAATATACTTGATAATAAGAAATAGTTACTTAAGGGTAGTTGTGCTAAAAAAAAATCTTATTTGTGAAAAAAAAAAGTTTCAAATGTCTCTTTATCAAAGAAACAAAAATAGTATTTTGTACTTATATCATGCATTCATTTTTAGTGTTGAAAGGGAAATAGAAATAAAAATAAATAAAAAAGAAAGTAGTAGTAGAAGAAATTCAATAACAAGAGTATGCCTTCCAAATCTCTCCTCTTATTGATTTTTTTTTATGTATATTTCTTGCTCTGTTATTATTATATAAATTTGTTATAGTATGAACTTGATTTTTTATGTAGTTTAAGGTTAATAAACATATTTTTCTGCTTATGAATTTTAAAATAAGACAAATGCTTTTGTTTTTATCAAACAAATATCATGTTTATGAATAAACAAAGATTACCAAACAGACCCTAAGTTTATGCTTATGTCAGTTTAGGAGTATCGAATTAAACTACTTTTTCTTTTAACTCTAATTCTAAAACACTAATTTTATGCTACCAAATATAGTTTAAATTTTTTTTATTTAATTTCGTATGCCACCAAACGTGGTGTGTGAAAATTAGGCAGAGTTGGGGTTTGACACGGATGAAGTTGCGTAGTGGTACCATTTTCTGGAGGAGCAATGCTACACGTCATGAAAATATATCATGAATTTTTATTTTGAATGATGTGGCAATTAAATGGTAAGTTAGTATTGGTGGGATTTCCCCATACACGAAATGTCAATGGTATTATTACTTGCCACATCATTCATGAGGGCAATTCATGATAAAATTTTACGACGTTTAACATTTCCCTTTCTGGAGAGAAAGAGAGAGAGAGAGGAGAGAGAAACTAATAGGAGGAGACGAGGGGGCACCTCGATAGTTTAAACTCACAACTGCACTTCTTCTCAGTAATCTTAATGCGGAATTGATATATACTTGTCTCATTCCTCTCTCTTTTTGTCATCTCTCTCTTATCCAACACGAACACAATACGAGAGTAGCAGAAAAGAATGAAGGGAACGATGTTGAGATCCATTGAATCATCTCTGAGATGCAGGAGAAGCCTCTCTGCATCATCAACAACTCACTTGCTCCGCCGTGGTTACTCATCTGAGTCGGCCCCCGATCGGAAAGTCGTCGTCTTGGGCGCCGCCGGCGGGATCGGTCAGCCACTTGCACTACTCATGAAGCTCAACCCTCTCGTCTCCAAGCTTGCCCTCTACGATATCGCCGGCACTCCCGGTGTCGCCGCCGACGTCGGCCACATCAACACCAGATCTCAGGTATTTTCTCATTCCTAGCCCCTCTTCCTCTCCTTCTCCCTTCTCTAGGGTTTTTGACTATTTTATTCGGGTTCCTCGTTTCTAGGGGTTTAATCCATTTTCATTTGATTTAGCTAAGTTACTATTCCTTACACTGTATTATTGATCACGTTCTTTTGATTCAATTTCATTACGTGGTTATTTGTCTCTCTACCTCTCTTGGGTCTCAATCTAACTTTATTTTACTCAATTTGATCGCTTGTTTTTCTGAATTATTGTATGCGTAACTTTGTTCAATATATTTTCTCTAATTCTAACTTGATTACTTGTAATTTACAAATTTTAACTTTGTATTATTAATTTATTTGTTATTATTTTTGGTTATAGGTTGCCGGATACATGGGTGAAGATCAGCTAGGGCAGGCATTGGAGGGATCTGATGTCGTCATCATTCCAGCCGGTGTGCCAAGGAAGCCTGGTATGACTCGCGATGATCTCTTCAACATTAATGCTGGCATTGTTAAATCTCTGTGCACTGCAATTGCCAAGTACTGCCCCAATGTGAGTTTCCTTTTTAGCTTAAACATTCTAGTTACCCAATTTATCTTAATGTTCTTTCTTGGGTAAATTTGATTGTATTGTATATTTGTTTCTCTCATTTTTTGATATGGGTTCATGTAGGCACTTGTTAATATGATAAGCAATCCTGTGAATTCCACTGTCCCGATTGCTGCTGAGATCTTCAAGAAAGCAGGGACGTATGATGAGAAGAAGTTGTTTGGTGTAACCACACTTGATGTGGTTAGGGCTAAGACTTTCTATGCTGGAAAGGGAAACGTCCCAGTTGCAGGTATGCCTCATTGCCCGCTTGCAGAACATTAGTTTTTTAGTCTTTTCCTTTCGGGAAAAAAGTGATTTTTTATTGCAGAAAGTTTACTTAATTGACTTGAATTTTCTGTTTCTTTGTTCCAGGGGTTAATGTACCTGTTGTTGGTGGTCATGCTGGCATAACCATTCTCCCACTTTTTTCACAAGTACTGCATTGCTTGTTCAATATCAATTTGTTTATGATATATCACATAGTTATCTTTTTCTTTTAATATATAGTATGGTGACGACTTTCAGGGTATACTTTTTTATGTTGGGTTCTATGTTTGAGGTTATTTATAGGCTACACCAAAAGCCAATAATTTATCTGATGAAGACATTAAGGCTCTCACCAAGAGAACTCAAGATGGAGGGACAGAAGTGGTGGAAGCAAAGGCTGGGAAGGGTTCAGCAACTCTCTCAATGGCGTAAGTGTCAACTGATATTCTGACTTGTTTGTTTTATGAATTCTTAGCTACTCTGGACTGTTCTGTGTACACTATTATGTTTTCCTGCTGTTATTTTGACAAAGGGTATTAATGTCATGTTTATGTTGACTTGTATAAGTATTGGCTCAAATCTTGGTAATAATAGTAGTGTGCTAAGACTTTTTTTTTTTTTTTTTTACATGTAATCTATATTCTTGAAAATTAAATTGCCTAATGGAATACCCACACATGCCTTAGTTTTTAATGTGCGTAAGTGTCAACTGATATTTTGACTTATTTGTTTTATGAATTCTTAGCTACTCTGGACTGTTCTGTGTACACTATTATGTTTTCCTGCTGTTATTTTGACAAAGGGTATTACTGTCATGTTTATGTTGACTTGTATAAGTATTGTCTCAAATCTTGGTAATAATAGTAGTGTGCTAAGACTTTTTTTTTTTTTTACATGTAATCTATATTCTTGAAAATTAAATTGCCTAATGGAATCCCTACACATGCCTTAGTTTTTAATGTGCGTAAGTGTCAACTGATATTCTGACTTGTTTGTTTTATGAATTCTTAGCTACTCTGGACTGTTCTGTGTACACTATTATGTTTTCCTGCTGTTATTTTGACAAAGGGTATTAATGTCATGTTTATGTTGACTTGTATGAGTATTGGCTCAAATCTTGGTAATAATAGTAGTGTGCTAAGAATTTTTTTTTTTTTTTTCCATGTAAGCTATATTCTTGAAAATTAAATTGCCTAATGGAATACCTACACATGCCTTAGTTTTTAATGTGCGTCATGGAACCAAATTTGCATTGAATTTCTATTACAGGAATTCATGTTTTGGTAGCCTTTGCCTAATTTTATCTGTATAGTTTTCTAGGGTGAAAGATTGGAAATAAGGTCAGATAAATTTCATGTTCTGTTCTTTTGTTTGTTTGTTTTTTCTTTTATGTGAAATAAATATTAAGCACATTGAATTTGCAAAAGACACTGGTGCTCGGTGTGCACAGCTTTAAAGCATGGCCAGCTAATTTTTTTCATGTGAAGCTACTTGCAGTTTGCTAGGGATATCATCTTTAATATCTAGCTTGGGCTTTGCATTGGTATCAAGTGACAACAAATATATGATAATCCATCTGGTTTTTTACGAAATGCCTTGTGTTACCAAGAATATATATGCATATATATATATATGTATATATTTTGTGATCCTCATCTCTCTCTCTCTCTGAACTTCAGTTAGAATTCCTTGCGTTTTTATTCCTAATAAGAATTGCAGGGTATTGAAATGCTATTTGTGACTTTTATGCTGCATTTCCTGCAGCTATGCTGGAGCCATTTTTGCTGATGCCTGCTTGAAGGGTCTGAACGGGGTTCCAGATGTTGTAGAATGTTCATTTGTGCAGTCAAGTATCACTGAACTACCTTTCTTCGCTTCTAAGGTGAAACCTTAATTTCAATTATTTTCTACTTGCTAATTTGGCTAAAGTAATAGTGGATCTGCTTTGTGCTCATATGGTTATAACAAGTTCTCAAACTTGGTCAGTAAACTTGAACTTCGTTTCTTACAAAACCCCCACTTGTTTTTCAAAAATGTTCTTTTTGGGACATTAATTCAATTCTTCAAGCTGCATTTGTTAAGACTTGTTAGATAAATGCGTTGGCTAAAAATCTTTTACTGATTATCGGGTTATTATTATCAATCTGATTGGACAGTGGATGAACCCTTTATTATTAGTGTTTTCTATCATCAACTACTTCAGGTGAATCAGTTCCTACTAGGTTTTATATAATTTTTACACCCGTTTGGTTTTCTTCTTGCTTTGCAGTCTTTAGGCAATAAGGGAAAAGAGTATAGTTGTTAGTTGAAGGTATTGACATCTTATGTGAAGGCTGAACTGACATAATAATGAAATATTACGAAGAAATGAAAGAATAACAGGGTTTTGAGTTTGGACTGGATGATGATGCTATGCATTTATCATTTTTTATGCTCTTTCATGTCTGGGACTGGCGCACCAATTTGAACAAGAACCCATTTCCATATTAATTTAAGGAAAAAGAGAGTGTTAGCTAAAGTTATTGACATCAAAATGTGGATGCTGAAATAATACAATAGATCATGGAAATGAAATAAAATGAAGAGCGGTTGGCTTTTGGAGTGGACAATGCATGATAGCAAAGCAATGATATGCATTTGTTGCATTGATACTATTTTTTGTCTGACACTAATTTTAACACTAATGCATGTCCATATCTAAATTTGTTTTATATGCATTTATGCTACACGTGCTGTAACGTTTCTATCCTGGTTTTTATTTTTTTATGTTTTTCATTATCTTCTATTTCTGATTTTCATCAGTAGAACTATATTATGGGGTATTCTGGTAGTGTTGTCTGGTAAATGTTCTGAAGTAGTTGCTACATCCATGCCTGCAGGTGAGGCTTGGGAAGAATGGTGTGAAAGAAGTTCTGGGGTTGGGCCCACTTTCAGATTATGAAAAACAAGGATTGGAAAGCCTCAAGCCAGAGCTCAAATCATCTATTGAGAAAGGAATCAAGTTTGCCAATCAGAGTTGAACCATTTTGGCTGATGCGGTAGAGCATCTGTTCCCTTTACGAAGAACCAATCATCTATTGAGAAAGGAATCAAGTTTGCCAATCAGAGTTGAACCATTTTGGCTGATGCGGTAGAGCATCTGTTCCCTTTACGAAGAACCAATCACAATTTTGCATTTCTTTTACCAATGTTGTATGCCAAGTAAAGTTACTTGTTGCTTGAGCCATTGTTTCGCTGTTCCAGTTTGAATAGCTTAAATTAGAACGAGTACTCTAATAATAATATCTGGTGATCTGTATTAGATTTAAGCTTATTTTGTTACGTTACTCCCAAAATTGTCAACCCAATCGAAATAAAATCTCTCAAATTATAGCAATTGTATTTCATTATATTTTGGGTTATACCTTTCTCGTTATTTTGACAAAGATGCATGCGCAAACCGTAAATACTTGCAATCCTTGAAGTGCAACAAAATTTATTGTGAGCTCCACATTACTGAAACTCTCAATTGAAATTAGAAATAGTCCAAAGTAGACAAGGCATTACTGAAACTCCTCAATTGAAATTAGAAGACATTTGTTATTCACAAGATATGACATGACAACCTTTACTCTCTCCTGCTATGTGGAATGTAACATACAGAACAAAACATCTCCCAAGTGTACCTTTAGAGCACAAATACATAAATGTGAGATTGAGAGAGAGATCAGTCTCTTGAGCAAGTTCAAGTGAAAGTGCATGACAAACTCTACTCTGGTTAAAAAAAGGAAACTTGAAAGACTGCAGCCAGTAATGATCCCAAACTTATTGTGCTTTTGCTTCAACAGTAACATTTTACAATATACAATTCCATTTGGTTTAGCAAGTCTTATAAATGAAAACAACTGTTCTTTATCCCCTAACTCAATGACCTAAACTCTTCTATTACTAGTCTCCTTTCTCTGAGTTGAATGGTAAGTTGTAAATAAAAACCTAGCACAATTTCTCATAACTAAAATTGGTAGCAGTTCTTTGCAATTTACATTTGCTACACAAAAAAAAAAGGAAAAAAAACTCTCATCACCACGCCATCCAATCATTATCATACACATTCTTCTTAAAAAAAGTAACCGCCTTCAAATGCAGATCAACAAGTTCAAGTCATGGCAAGAATAAGAGTTCTCTGACCTACACTTCCAAAAAGGTTCTAATAGAAGGCATCCTGCTCTGCAACTAAACTGTAAAAGCCCCTTGGACACTTCCGGACACCCCACTATAGGCAGAAGCAGAAGCAGAAAGCACTCTCAAAAATCATTAGGCTGATGTCAGTGTGAATCAACATCTGACATATCTGCTGCCAGGGAAAAAAATTTACCACCACTATTAAGTATGAGAATCAGGCTAGTCAGCAAATTGAAAAAAAGAAATATACAAAGTCACATTATCCAAAATCAATCCATACAATGTGTATGCATGTTCTATTGTATGTATAAAGATAAAAATGTGCTTGATGCATTTCTCAACTCAAAACTCCCCCATCTCAGTGCACTACTTACTTGATGATTCCAACCACTCAAAACTCCCCCATCTCAGTGCACTACTTAATTGGATGATTCCAAACCATAGATCATTAAGAGAAGCCGAAAACAATGTAAACAACATGGGCATATGTCTTTAAAGTTTGTCTTAAGACGAGACGAATATGTTACACTAAACTTGGCTTTCCCCCCGTCTCGAGCTGAATATATGTTTTTGGTGCATTTTCCTACTTTGAGTTGTATCACATATATAAAACAAGTGGAAAGAATGCTGCCACGAGAATAGCATTCAAGTTATCAGTTTTGTAGTAGTTTACATCAAGCAAGAGTTATAGGTAACTATACTCATAGCAGAATTGTTACACACGGGCTTCGAATCTCCATATAATCTGTTTAATCTTTAATCTTCCATTACACATTCTATGATGTGACATTTAGGCAACTATACTCATAGCAGAGTTGTTACACACGGGCTTTGAATCTCCATATAATCTGTTTAATCTTTAATCTTCCATTACACATTCTATGATGTAACATGTAGTAGTATCTCAGTGTTCAAGCAATTCTAGATACTTCTAATTCACTCACAGTAGGACAGGGATGGGCATAACTTTGCGGATATGAGGTATACAGAGTGGCTAAAACAGGTACTTGAGGCAGAAAGGAGAGATTCACACCACTCGAGTAAAATCTAAAATAGAAAATCAAAACCAAAGCTTTATTGTTCAGGATGGACTTTTAAATTGAATAATCAAAAAGAAAAACAATAGCATCACTATATACACAGCTGGTTTTGATCCATCCACTAGCACAATCTGTCACATCATTTGGTTGAATGTAGAGAAATGCAGGGTAAAAGCAGCAGCCTCCTTGTGAACAAATCACTTAAGTTTACATGGTAAAATAAGATATCTGGTAGCTGTATCTTATAAGACCCTGATTTAATAAAAGATATGGCAGCATTAATGACCCACTTCCAAGGGAATTTTTGGAAAATATCAAAATTAATTTTCCAAAATTACTTATCAAGAAAATACTTGACCAAAATTATCATCAATAAATTTAAAAATTGGCCAATCCATATACCGATGCAACCAGACTTATGGAAATGGACGGTTTACCAAATGCGAAGGAAATACAACTTTGTGATCAAGAAATACTAAACACGATTAGATGAACTAAGGAAGATAAAAATAAAGACCTTTCACCTTACGGAACGCAGCCCCACTCGGACTTTATAGGATGGATAATTAAATGGTTTTCTTCTTGTAGGCTCATGCTTTTAAGAAAACGTAAAAATGGCCGAATAAGGCTTCATCGGATCAGTCTTCTAATCAGTGAGAACAATTTTTTCCTAAGGCTTCAAAACTCAGACAGAAACTTTTGTAAGTTAAAGCTTTGGGTTTTTTAATACAATTTTTCTCCATATTTGTGATCTTTCACATCATTTGGTTGGAAGTAGAGAAACGTAGGGTAAAAGCAGCAGCCTCCTTAAAACAAATCACTCAAGTTTACATGGTAAAATAAGATCTCTGGTAGCTGCATCTGATAGAACCCTGCTTTAGTAAAAGATATGGCAGCATTAATGACCCACTTCCAAGGGAATTTTTGGAAAATATCAAAATTAATTTTCCAAAATTACTTGTCAAGAAAATACTTTGCAAAAATTATCATCAATAAATTTTGAAATTGGTCAAATATATACGGATGCAACTAGACTTGTGGAAACGGACAGTTTACCTAATGCCAAGGAAATACAAGTTTGTGATCAAGAAATACTAACCAGGATCAGATTAACCAAGGAAGATAAAAATAAAGACCTTTCACCTTAAGGAACGTAGCCCCACTCGGACTTTATGGGCATTGGATAATTAAATGGTTTTCTTCTTGTAGGCACTTCTTGCTTTAAAGAAAAAGTAAAATTGGCCTTACAAGGCTTCATCAGATCAGTCTTCTAATCAGTGAGAACAATTTTGTCCAAAGGCTCCAAAACTCTGATAGAAACTGGTGTAAGTTAAAGCTTTGCGTTCTTTAATACAATTTTTCTCCATATTTGTGGTCGACTAATGCACTAATTTCTAAAGATTTTCGGGATTTGATGACTTTTGTATTATTTTACTACAACTTTTTTATTCTTTTTTTACAAAAACAAGTAGCGACCTAAGTAATCGCGGACTGACTTCCTACAGACACTTTTGATCATTGCACAATATTACTGCACTAGAATAGCCATTTCTTTATAATACACAATGCAGTCGATTATATATGATATTATCAATGCAATCGGGGTGTTACTAGTAGAAAAATAACTAGGTAACAGCAGAAGCCTACATGGATCTGCATATATATTTACATGTAAGCATGTATGTACATCATAAACAAAAATCCAGAAGTGATTAAACAAAAAGTACTACTTAGTTAATCCAACCACTCTACAAACTTAATTACAACAACAGATAATCCAATCATTCTGCAAACTTAATTACAACAACAGATTCCGGACTTTTTAAATCTGCAAAAAACCCTCGGGTGCAAATTATGACACCTACACCAATATCAAGGAGGTGGACCAACATAACATGCATCACAAATGGAAGTTACGAAACAGCAGGATGAGTTTCAAAAATAATTCAATTGGCATGATTTGGCTATTAATAAGAAAAAGAAGCCTGAAATGGAAGAGATTGTCATGAAGTCTTTTTACCTTGGGACTAAATTTCAAGTATATATGGTACAAAGTATGTGCCGAATTTTAGTGAAAAAGACTGCAATGAAGTGGAGAGTAATCTATTAATTCTAACATTCACTAGGTCTTTACACTGATCTCTTCATAAAGTATCCAATGTAAGCCTCTGAAAATATGATTCAAAGTTACTGCAATGACACAAATGGCAATTTATCAAGCCACCTATACCATTCAAATGTAAAAGTTTTATGCAACAATCATAAACGCCAATAATCTATACGATATATCATCATCATCATCCTTACTTTGGTTCCATCAGAATGGTGTTGGCCACATGAATTCCCTTCTTCCAACTCTTTTTGCAAAAAGGCTTTGGGGATACAATCACACTGGACAAATAGTTTACGCTGATGGAAACTCTTTTCTATTATAAGCCATTTCTCCTACTATATCTAAATTCTTAATATCTCTTTTTATTAGTTCATATTACTCTGTTTCTTTACCTCTCCTTCAATTTCAACTTACATTCTGCATTTTCATGATCTAAGCTGTATATGTCATACATCTAAGCTACTTTCTCTTATTTAATCACTAATAGGTTTCACTCTTAATCTATCTCTAACATGTTTAATTATTACTCATATGACATATCTCTTCTAGTTACTCTGATCATATATCTCAACAACCTCATTTCGGCTACATGAATTCCTGATCCTTGTTTTCTTTTAATATCTAGCATTCTAACTGCATAAAATAACTGATTTAATAACCAGAGTGTAATTTGACACCACAAGTATGTCTCCTTATACCCAATTCGTTCCAATCCTACTTTGTTACATCATCTATCTCCACCATTACTATTTTTATAAGCATTATCAGGGACGGAGCCAGCCCCTTTGATTCGGGAAAAAAATTAGAGTGAGTTTGAGGAGATGAAATGCAAATTTCTTTGAAGAGAATAAAAAGAAAAAATTTGGAGAAGAGTAAGAAGTAAAAGAAAGAAAATTTTTTTTTTTTGAAAAAAATAGTTTTTGGGGTGGGGGGGGGGGGGGGGGGTGTCATTTTGTGTAATTTCATATCCTATATGCATGAAATGCAAAAAAAAAATTAATGGGCCAGCATAGGCCTGGGGCATGAGTATTATTATTGTTATTATTACTCTCTCTCTCTCGTACACACATACAGACACACTCCTTGAGCTAGAGCCTCGTTGTTGGTCAATCTTTTTGCATTATTAATCTTGAATACCAAAAATGGTTATTTTTAGCAATCCTTTAACCTTGAATTGTTATCATTACATTATCATTCTTTGGTGAATTTATATTCCATATATTATGTTTTTGTTCTACTAATTCTAAAACCCTTCAACTATAATGCATTCATCCTATTTCTAATTTTATTGTTAAGAGTTTCCTTGTGTCTCTTGATATATCTTTAGTTATTTCCTCTAATAAAACAAGCATGCAATTAGTGCTGATCCTTGGTGTGAACCTACTTTTAGAGCAAATCATTGGTTTCACCACTTATAATTTGAACTCTAGTCCTCATGTCGTATGCATTCCTTGGAGACAAGAAACATATATCATGTTGGAAATGTATGCGACAAGGTCTTCACATATCATGTTGATATCACCTTATGACAATATGTGCATACTACAAAAGGAACTGAACAACAGAGTAATAACGCTGGCACAACCACTACATCTTCGTCATAATTTTTTTTAACATAGGATGGAGTTTAAAAAGCAAGAATAGTATGGGTCATATAAGAAGACAAGAAACGGATAACATCACTTATCCAAAAAAGTGCTTCCTACCTTAACACATCCATTCAAGTCCTAGGTGAATGCCCTGCATCTGATCCATATCCAGAGGAACTATCACTATCAGAATCTGCAAGTAGAGTAAATTATTAAATGTATCCACATTCATCAAGAAAGCATCAATGTTGAAACTAGTAACTACCATGCATTTATTGGATGATTTCGGTCAACCACAAAAAGATATAGCTTACCACTTGAAGAGGAACCAGAGTCACTGCTAGAACTGCTAGAACTGCTTGACCTACTTGCATTATCCCCTTGCCTTTCTCCCTGAACAGGAGAAGTAGCAGCATTCTTTTCATCTGCATAAAAATTAACAGATTTGAATACAACAGTGCATAATGAATTGGATGCAAATCAGATAAGCGAGTGAATCTAAGACAAAACACAACAAATCCTCATTTTAAAACCTTCACCTGTTCTAGTTTCTTTTGGTGCTTCCACAGCAGCTGATGCTCGGTTCTGAAATAATAATGAAATGAATCATGCACTAGCCAAAAGCATTTCCATGCAGGAACATTTACATAAATTACAATTAAAAGTCTTACCACTGCCGGGATAGCTTGGCTAGCTGCTGCTCTTGCTTGGAGAGCAAGTTCAGCTTTTCTCTTATTCTTACTCAAACGTTTCTTGTAATTGGTCACGAACCTATCAAGTTCCCAAAGTGTTTCTGTATCAACACTGTCAATGTCCACTTCAATCTCATCATCATGTTGGCAAACTGCTGAATTACTCTTCTTAATGATCTCAACAATGTTGTCCAGCTTATCTGAGGGTAAACTTTGAAGGTTTGTGCTGAGCCTCTGCTTCTCCTCATAAGTCATGTCCCTTTTGTGAGGGTCCTTTGCTTTTGGTTTTTTTGGAACTGGAGTCCTACCTACTGAAGCAAAATGTGAAGTTTTCGGTCTTGAATCTACAGAGGCTGTCATTGATTCTGATCTGTCCAAACTCCTTATTTCATGAGCAGATGGCAAAGCAGGAGGAGCCTTCCCAAAAATGGGACTAGGCAAACCAACACCATGAACCATTTCATACCTCCAATCAAGATTATAATCAGCCTCTATAACTGCCCACTTCTCTTCGAAAATTTCCGACAACTGTTCTGCCATAACATGAACATCCTGCCCCTTTGGATTATAGGTCATGGCATTTCGGAATATAAGTCTCACGTCCTCTGCAAATGCCCTTGGAGACTTGTACCAATTCTTGGCTAGTTTACTCTTAACTGTACCCAAATCCATCGGGTTCTTGATTATATCATGGTAGTCATGGAGTCCAAGCGCCTTGGCATCAACCGGCTTATTAAACACCCAAGCATGCTTGTGCTTCAACAACTTTGCAAGCAAATTGCTACAGCTCTTGAATGCTTGATTCATATACTTATCCATTCCAAATCTGTATCCCATCTCACCACCATGCTTCTTTCCACCGTTTGATTTCAACTTCTTGTTGCTTTCAGGAGGGGGTAACCTTTCTTTTCCAAGAAGGAATTCCGAGTTTCGGTAATATTGATTTGCTTTCGGAGTTCTCTTCTCTTTCTCAACAAATTCACCAACCCCATGATTGTTCTCCATCACAGGAACACTTAGCTGCCTGAAAGGCCTCGAATCATGAAGACCAACAGAACCCACCTCAGAATTCACTCTCACTAAACCTCCCCTGTCCACCACCTCAGAATTCACTCTCACTACACCTCCCCTGTCCACCACCTCAGAATTCACTCTCACTACACCTCCCCTGTCCATCACATCATTTGCCGAATACTGTGAATGACTGTAACCACCACCACCACTAGCAGCAGCAGCAGAAGCAGAATTTCCTGTAAGCTGAACCTCCTTGGCTTCAAGCTTCTTCATTAAACTCCTCACCTGATCAAGCTCACTCACTAGCTTCGTCCTAAGCTCACGAATTTCATCCTTCGATCCAGCTGCTGCTAAATTAATCCTAACCCGATTGTCAACTTTTGTAACAACCGGTTTAATCACCCCATTTCCATTAAGTGTTTCACAACTATTTACAGCGGCAACTTCGGACGGACGATTGTGGTTCGAGGAATCATCAGAGTGGGCATCTAATCGTGACAGAGTTTGCTGCTGCTGCTGCTGCTGCGACGAATTAGCCTCTTCAGCAGCTAGGGTTTGCGAAGCTTGTTGAGGAACGTTGTTGTTGGTAGTGGTGTCGTTGGCTTGTTGAGGAACGTTGTTGTTGGCAGTGGTGTCATTGGCTTGTTGAGGAACGTTGTTGTTGGTAGTGGTTTCGTTGGCCTGTTGAGGAACGTTGTTGTTGGCAGTGGTGTCGTTGGCTTGTTGAGGAACGTTGTTGTTGGTACTGGTGTCGTTGGCTTGTTGAGGAACGTTGTTGTTGGTACTGGTGTCGTTGGCGTTGTCGTCGTCGTTGTTCTTATTGGCAGCAGCGGCGATGGGGGGAGTGTTGGTGGTGATGGCATTGCTGGTTGGGGCGGCGGTGTTGTTGGTGTTGTTATTCTTCAGGCCCTTGTTGTGAATCTTCCTCGTATATACCTTGTTACCCTCTCCCCATCTATGCTTTTCTCTTGCATCGTCGGCACCTAATGTCCCCGAAGCCATACATGAAACCTCAGTACCACACTGAAAAAAAACCCTAATCGTTTCGATCTTCTCAAAAAACCAAGCTTTTTCCTCTATCACCGAGACCGAATCGGTGACAAACTAGGGCTCCAATCATCTGCGATACACAAAATCGGGAACCCTAATTCGATCTGCTTAATAAAAATAAAACTAAAAAATAGAGAAAAAGCGCTACAGGTTAGGGCTTATAGAAATTGAATTTTCGCGGAACTAGGGTTTTGGATTGTGAAAGACAGTCAAGAGCCTGACCTGGTAAATTGATCTGTGCGAAAGGAAGACGAAAAAGATTAGGGTTTCAATATTCGAAGAGAAACCCTAAAAAGCGACAGCCCGATACAAAAGGTATTCGATCCGAACTCCTCTCTCTTTCTCACTCCTCTTCAAACACACACACTCTCTCTCTCTCTCTCTCTCTCTAAACAAATCTCTCCAAAAATAACTCTCTCTCTCTCTGTCTCTCTCCCTTTCTGTTTTACTACTCTATAAGATCCGTCGAATAAACACATGTACTCGTGCGAGATTGGTCTAAAGGCGGTTAGATGACGTGTTATATGGGACCCATAGTCTGTGGGGCACCTGCGTAAGCACTGACCTTCTCTCAAGCTGCCACTCTGTTTTCACGCGCTCTACTTGCACTCTTGCAGGTAGGATTGACAGTCCACGTGTTAGCGTATTTAAGATGACAATTTCGAAATTCCACCCAAAAAATAATAATTTAATAACTAATTATAGTTATAGAAAAAAAGTTTAAAATCAATTACGATGTGTGTATTTTAATACACTTTTTATTTATTTATTTATTTATATATATACATATACATTTTTTTATCAACGATAACATAATTGAATTCCAACGGATTCTGATCAAGTTATACAACTACTTTCACAATTTAAAGAGATTATAAGTAGGGGTTAAACCCATGCATATTTATCATATCTCCCTTAACTAATAAATGAATTCTTGAATTAACAAAATTATCAAATAGGTCCTTCATGTCACGGAATTCTTATAGATTTTGTAAATGGACTAAGTTGCCTTTGCCATTTAATTAAATTTAAAAACTTAATTATATATCATACTTGATTCTTTACAAGTGAGACAACACCGTAGTGTCTCTAATCAAAATCTTTTGAGAGATCATTGGTCAAAAGGATCAAAACCTCCTTAGCATTGACAGGCAGCCTGTGACATTTCAATCCTAGTTGCTTTTGCCAGAACTCTGCTGGAGTCAAATCAGAGAACTGAGTCATGCCGATGGGTCAAGTGTTTGGTGACGGCAAGCACGGTGCTGGTTAGCTTTGAAGACTACGAATTTGTAATCGTGCTCCTCTTGTGTGGCATACTATTTCACAAACTTGCACTTGAAGATCCAAAAGTGGCCTTCTGCATTCAACAAGTGGTCATAGTTGATCACCCGACGAATCAAAAGATTATTATCGTACGAGTTGTTAGCGTTCAGGAAGTAGTTGTGCAAAGAAGATGACTCTTTTGCTGTTAAAATAAGGTTTGGGTCGGGTTATTGGGTGGTAATTATAAACTAAATTTGCGTTAGACAATTGGTTGAAGGGTGTTTTTGTTATTATAAGGGGCAATTTGGTTATATATAACTATTGAACTCTCACATGCCACTCACATGCGACATTCTCGTTAGTGTTTGATGGCAAAATGAATGATTGGGTATACATTGATGAAATTTCGAAAACTTCTTGAAGTTTTTACGAGGTTTAAGTAGTATAAGAAATTATGTGATTAAATTTTATAGTACAGGGGTTTTATGAAATAACCTCAAGAGATAGGATTGTAATATTAACATATTATTTTTTTTCTTCTGTTTAATGATATTTTTATTCTTAAGAACCATTCTAATGAAAAAATAAATGTTAATTTAATTTTTGACCATTTATGGTTACTTAATTATCAATATGCCAAAGACAAAATACTATTGGCTGGAAAAACAAATTAACAAAAAGCATATCCGGCAAATTTCCCTGTTCACGGATACATTTGGTCCAAAATAACCATCTATTTTAAGACGATTACCTAATTGCCCTCCAACTATCAAATTACCAAAATGGACCCAAAGGCAAAAAGTCAAATCTTACTCTTAAAAAAATGTAAGTGCTCTCGTGCAGTGGTGCGGTGAAAGTGTCATGATGTTAAAAATTATTTGAATATAATTTTTTACTTTGATTAACTTTTATAATATTTTTCCTAGTCCATTTGTGGTTTATGAAGAAAACGTGAGACAAAAAAAAAATACACATGTAATGAAAGTGTCTTGTAGATGTAGTAGATTCATTTGATGATCCCATATATGAGTTTATGGAAGTTGTTTCTTCAATTAAAAATGGGGGGAAGAGAAATTTCTTCCAGGCCTTGTAATCCATATAGTACGACAGAATACGAGCTCCTATATGCCTCTATGGAGAAGCTAGAGAATAAGAGAAAAGGTGCATTTATAAAGCTTATATAGCAGACAGAAAAGCATTCAAGGACATCATTGTGTGACCATCAATGTTTCTTGACCGGACTAAGATCCTCCACTATTTCGTAATTTCAACTTGTGATCGCGTCGTTATAACGGATGACATTAATTATTAGTAAAACACGTTATAAAATATGTGATATTTATTTTTTGGGTAAAATGCTCTAACACCTCTAGAATTTCATTTAATACCCACGGAGAATACTTGTATTTTTGACTCTGGTTAACCTCTCTCAAATTTGGTAAACCATGCCCTGACACCTCGTGTCAGAGTTAACATCAGTTAAAAACTAACGGTTCAAATACTTTTGTCATTTTACCCTCTTATATTTAATTATTTTATAATTAAATTTGCTGACGTCATTGATGACGTAGACCCCTCCTATACAAAATGTCCTAAATACCTTTGATATGCTTTCAGGAATGAAACGAAACTTTATGTCCGTTGGTGGTTGGGTCTATTGAGATTTATAACCTGAAATCTCCTTACCCAAATCGATTGTTAACCAAAAACGATCGTTGCAGAGGCTTGGCCCTAGGTTCTCTTATGACAGCGGACAAGAACGATAGAGGACGACAAAGTGTCGCCTATGGCAAATCACGACGATGGCTGAAGGATGCTCCGACGAAGGTTGAAGACACTCTGACGAATCTAACCACTGGTTGATGGAGATGAGGATTGTCAATTGTGATGGCCGTGGCTGTGCGACGTTAGAGATGATGGTAACAAAGAGGTTGTTGTGGCAGTAGTTGGGTGGTTCTGGGCTTCACGATGGTCGATGGCTTAGGGCTCAATAGTGTGTCTCTACGATAGAGATAGACGGAGATGGGTTGTTGGCACCAAGGGCTGACGGCAAATGGTGTTCTTGTGACAAGGGTTTGGGCTTTGCGATTGGGTTAGCGAGATTGTGTTAATAAATCGAATTGAATTTCTGAATGTTCTTGCTATATCATATATATATATATTATCTAGATGTATATCAACTAGGGGAAGGAAATATTTCAGATTCTGTAATATAAGTACATATGTATATATGAAGGTGTGTATATACTATTACTTAATGTGTAATAATTAGTAAGTGTTCAAAATATGTGATTAGTTTTAATAATTTTTTTTTTGCCAATATACTGATTTATAAATAAATTATATATATAAAGTTACTGAATATAAGTATATATAAAGTTATATATTTTTTAATTTAAAATTATGTTTTTAATTGATAAATTTATTATGTATGATTATATAATTTGATTTTAATATTAATTAATGTATTTAGTAAAATTATATATATAAAGTTACTGAGTATAGTATATATGAAGTTATATATTTTTTAATTTTAAATTATATTTTTAATTGATAAATTTTATTATGTATGATTATATACTTTGATTTTAATTTTAATTAATGTATTTAGTATTAATTAAAAATATTAATTATTAGTAATTTGTAATCAAAGTAGTTGGAAGCCATAAAACCTAGAGATATTAAACCAAGAGGGAGTAGAGAGAGAATGAAAGAGAATGTTTTGTTTAAGAAGGTAGAGAGAGAAAAAAATTCGCAGAAGCAATATGTGTGAAAGAGATGAAAAATTGGTCCAACCACCAACGGACATTTAACCAAAAATGTCTGGGTGTAAAGAAGAGACACTGGACGAGCTACCACACTCGCAGGGTCTAGGGTGCGCTCAATCCCACATTATCTGGGTGTAGAGAAGGGGATATGCTTATATGTAGTATGTTCTCTTCAAATGGTATGAGGCCTTTTGGGTAAAACCCAATAGCAAAATCGTGTGGGCTTAGGCCTAAAGCGGACAATATCATACCATGTGTTGGAGCGGGGTATTACACAACACGACCTGAACACGACACGAATTAAACGGGTTTGTATTTGAGGTAAATGGGTCGACACGAACATGACACCCAAAAATTGGGTTGAGTTTGAGTTTAAGCTGTCTAACCCGTGACACAATTACGACACGATTATAATACGATTACGACATGAGTTATACATATATTATGGTTTTATACAAACTTATATTTACATATTTATATATATTGTAATTGTTTGTAATCTATTTATTTGTTTACAGGATTGATGTAGCCATAAAACGCAAGGATGAGATTGTTATGGTATCTTCTCAGTTGTTGAATTACCTTAGTATGTTTTTGAGTTTATATATAAATACAAAATTTATAATATAGTTTAATTTTATGATTTATGTATTGATATGTAATTTATTTTTATATGATCTTCAGTGATTTAGGGGTGGAGAAACTCATATGATATAAGTTAAATGGATTAAAAAGGTTATTATAGGACATGTTTATTAAACGGGTTACACGGGTCGATTCGGATAACATGTTTAATAAACGGGTTGGGTTAGTGTTGAGGGTCTTTGACACGATTATTAAATGGATCGGGTTAAGATTAAGCTGTTTAGTAGAATACTTATAGATCAACACGACACGAATATGACACGAGAACACAAATTGTTACCCCTATCAGTGGGTATTAAACGAAAACCTCGAGGTGTTAGAGCATTTTATCCTTATTTTATTCACGATAACGACGTGAGTAATCACTAATTATTATAAACGTTATCACTGAACAAAATTATAAAAAAACCCCTAACAGCAGATAATTTTAGTCCTTCTTTACCATCTATCTACCTTGGTGGTACGTGCACCGGCGGACCTAGCAAGGAATTGAACAAGGGGACCATGGCCCACAATTTTTTTTTACCTTTAATAAATATGTATATAAATTATTAATTTTAAAAGTATATAAATAAAATTTGACATCCCCCAAACAAAAATCCTAGGTCTCTTTCTCTCTACTAATAATTAAGACAAGCCTTATAGTTAGTTGCTGGTATCTCACCCCTCTTTCTCTCTTTTAATAATTAAGACAAGCCTTATAGTTAGTTGGGATACTCTCCTGATGCTACTCCTTTGTCCATGTTGATAATATGCAGACTTCATAAAAAAAAAATACTTGAAATGCGAAATGCCCGAGCTCTACTTGGTGCATCTCAAATGGTGTGAGTACTATGATCCTGCGAGTTGCGTCGATTAACTTTTGCCCATTTTTGGACGGAGCCAATTGTCTAGAATCTAGATATATATCAGGCAATTAGTAGATTGTGAATTTGTGATATTGAAAAAAAAAAAAATCAAACAGTACACTGATGCGCTGAAAGGGTTGCATAATCTACTCAAGGGTGAATTGAGGAATTGTCAATGGAGTGGACTAATATTAAACACAAATTATTAACACAATTTTTTAAGCAATTTTTTTTTATAACATAATTTAGATAAATATTTGAATTCAAATATTACAATATATCTATATTAGTTGTGCTCCACGAGTCTATAAGACTTGAATTCATTGATAATAGAATTAAAGTCAAATTTTCAAACAAGGTCCTGTTTAAGATTGATGGTCACATAGTTAGTGTTATACATCGCTATTTTAACACGTCTCATGCCTGACAATGCTCTCTCTGTAGTTGCTATATTAACACATCAATTTAGTAGTCTTTATCTTAATTAAAAACGTATAAAGTATAAAGAGAATAAGTTTAAAATAGTATCTCTAATTCACTAGTCAGCAGCCCTTTACTCCAATTTTGTCAATGTCTGTAAAATCTTGAATCTCTAATTATACCTGTTTCAGCTACTGCTTACACAAAAATAAACTTACTAGAAAATTAAAAAGACAAATTAGTAACAAACTAAATCTATACTCGGTAGTCGGTTCTCAATTTTGATTTTATGAGTCAAAGTTTTTGTCTTTTAGAGATTTTGCAACTGAGAATCTGAATCCAAGAGTACTGTGAATATATCAGACTATAACTTATACAAGGTAACAAGAGTAGTGGAAATTAAAAAATAATTAGGGGCTTTGAAGTAGGACAAAATGATTTTTTAATGAGAGCGAGAAAAAAAAAAAAACTTACATATTTAATTTCATTATCCCTCTTTTATATTTCCTTGAGAGTGAAGTCTTGAAGACCACCATAATCAAGAATCAAGAATCAGAATTGGTGAAGGCAGAAGGCTGAGGCTTTTTTTTTATTTTAGGACTTTCTACAAGGGCAAAACCACTGGTTGTGGTAGTATATCATATGGGATAACTTTTATTTTTATTTTTAACAAAGTAGTGTATGAGATACTCAACTCTCAAGGTGGGCACATGAAAGTTGTCGAGCAGAATTGAGGAATTGGTATAATATATGTGTGTGTATATATATATATATAATATTATAGTTCTAGTTTACTAGTATTTTATTTTTATTATATTATTATAGTTCTAGTTTATTAAATATTAGTATATTAGAATTGGTATTGAGAATCTGACATTTGAGTTTAAAAAATCATTGGTCTTGATCATATTGGGTTTGATGTAATCAAGGGCAATGAAAAATTTTATTTTGAGTGAGCTAATATTTGGGTGGGTTAATAATAGTAATAATTTTTTTTTTGAATTGGACAAAAATTGGCTATGATAATAGGTTTTTTTTGGGGGGTGGGCTCAAGCCCACTGCTGGATTCGCCATTGCATTTGCTAATATCCAAAGAAAGGGACTACGGACAAACAAAAAAAAAAAATTAAAAACAAAATACACAGCGCACCCGTGCGAAAAGGTTCGCACTGGTGCACTGTGTTTATTTTTTTTCCTTCGTAAACTTCATTTCGTTTTCTTCTTAATTTTACACCCATAAATGGAGAGAGAGAAGAAACCATAAATGGAGAGAGAGAAAAAGAAGAGATAATGAATATTGAAGAGAAATGTTAGAGGGAGAAGAAGATACTGAATATTGAAGACTTAGACTGGTTTTGTGTTTGAAAATTGAATGAAGTCATTTTTGTAATATGATGTAAAAGGTTATTGAGGGTAAGAATGATTTTTTTGTCTCTTGAAATATTATGTCGGGACATTTTGGTAAAATGGTAGTGGAGGCATTTGTGTAATAGCCTCAAAAGCTGTTAACAACAAGTTGGACTCAAAGTGTAAAAGTTGATGTATTTGTAATTAATTTTATTAAATTACTTTTTCACTTGATATTATTTTTTATTTGGTATACTGGTAATTATGCCACCATTAGTGGTCAAAGAATTAATTTTTCCAAAAACTAATGTCTGAATGTTTCATCATTTGCCATTTTTCTTCTGGCAAAGTATTTCATCGTCAACAACAAACTGTCAACTGAAAGTGTTATTCACATTTCTCTTTATTATAACTCGTTTTAAGACATTGGAGATCTAAAAAGCACGGAGACTTCACCAATGGTATCATATCAGTGTTGGACACTCCTCAGACATGTATTAGATACTTTGTAGAAGTGTTCTAAAATTTTTCTTTTTTGGACACTTCCATACACGTGTCAGATAATTCGTAACAGTGATATATATTCAATTGTTTATGCGACTGTATTATGATGAATAATGTGAGCTAAATACATGTAGAAAACTAAAAAAATGAACAAAAATTTAAGCATCATAGCTTAATAAGTTTGGTTCTTCAATCTATTTTGTCTATTTTTGTATATAAGTTTGTTTGGTTCTTAATTGTTTGATGATCGAATTAAAGTATTTTTATAATGTAGTCTTTTTTTGTTGAATAATGCATATATATTAATGATAGAGTGGTTGACTGAAAGGATGAAACGTGTAGCGTAATTGATGGGCCCAAGCTGATATGGACAGGAAATCTAATTGTATCGGGACTTCTCTATCTTCAAGAGGCAGACCCCTACTATGACACGGCTTCGTTTTCACTGCTATAAATACAGGAGCGACTCATATGCCAGGTACGCAAGATATACCCTCTGAGTTCCTATACATCCATTGAAACACCATCCCGATTTCTAACTTGATCGTCGGAGCGTGTTCGGCCGGCACTGCACCGGTGCCCTTTCGATCACTCTTCTCTTGTCTATTTTACAGGTTGGCGTTTGACCAGATCGGGGCGAATTTTTGCATCATCAATTAATATATTATTTTATAGTTGTGTCCATGTCTTAGTCATAATGTACCTGTGTTTTGTATCCGTACTTTCTTGTTGAAAAAAAAAAGGATAATGTAAATGCAAAAAATTTCTCAACGTAAAGTCGAACAATTAATAAACAAATAACACTTCAAAATTACAGATATTTAAATAGACACAGAGATACGGTAAAAAAATACATACGGTTCTGATACTCATCCATGACCTAGACTAGTAAGATTATGAGTTCAGTTCTTATAATATCTCATGAAATATAAATAAAAGTCTTCTCTTATCAATGGCGTAGGTCAAATTGTGTTGAACCTTGTTATTCTATTGAGTGTTGTTGGTTTATTTATTGTTCAACTTCATGTAAAGCGATTTTTTTGCATCTATAGTTTGTAGCCGTACGTCGGAATACAAAGAAAAACAGTGCTACAACAACGACGGCCAGTATCCTTCTTCGACACGTTATCTGTGACAATGATCGTGGAGGAGGAGCACCACTAGTGCCACTGCCAAGATATACATATATTGTTTGTATATTTTTGAATGAAGTATACCATCTGTAATTAAATGGGAGAAGATCTCTCGCTCCATTATCGCCCCTATGTGACCACCATCACTAATGTTACGCTGCCTAGTTTCTCTGGGTCTTCAATGGCTTTCATGCCTTGAAGCTCGTGCTTAAAAAAGAGGAAGAAATTATATAGCCTCTTTAACTCCACCAAAAAGCAAAGCCGGGTGCTTTATCGCCAATCAACATAAATGTATCAAACTGTGGTGAATGAACATAAAATTGCTGCAATCCCAAGAGACGAATATGAAAGGTCAAGCTACCCATCCATTAGAGGTTCCCAAATTTACATGAACTGTACCTAATCTAAGACTGGAGCCTCAGTCTCTAATGTTACTGTTTAGAACAAGTCTAAGGAAGGAAAACTAATCTGAAGGATTATCTCCTGAAGACTCATCTTTCGAAAGCAGACCTCCCAATTCTGATCACCAGACTCATCAAAAAGATAAGTAAAACCATTACTAGTGAATTTTATTTATTTGGATACATGTTATCAATTGAGTATTATAAATAATTCATGATCTACATAAATTACTAATTCCAAATTTAATTAAAAATCGTCCAAGTGGCATGGAAAAATGATCGGTAAAGAAGAGACTGAACAGAAGGCCGAACGCCTGAAGCCAAATTTAATCTGAAATCCAAAGTAATTCAGCCAGAGGCAAGTGTCAATTGATATCAGAAAATTGTTTGCGAGATAAAGTAGGTAACAGACACCAGAAAGTCAATCGCCAGATCAAATGGGCAACAGGCGCCAAAAAGTTGATAAATGACATCTGAAAGCCGATCGCCAAATCAAGTGGCAAGTGACATCTGAAAGCCGACCGCCAAATCAAATGGCAAGTAACATTTGAAAACCAATTGACACAAAGGCTGAACAAAATATAAAATAAGAAATATTGAAGTCTCAAGCATTTCAGCATAAAAAAAAAAAAACAACTTTAACCTAACGCCAAACTGGTCAATAGGCTGATCACCAACGTTTTTTCACTAATCACCAATCTGATCACATGTGTTGAAGACAGATCACCATACTAATAACCAATAAAAATGGCAAAAACATATTTCATAATCACAATGATCAAATCATGTCATTATTTTGATATAATAAATATGGAAGGGGTTGGTCGTTAACCAAGTGGTTGTTGAGAATAATTCTCATCTACAAGGAAACCTAAAAACTTCTGACCAATTAGAGAAGTTGCATGAAGCAACTTTGGCAGCAATATTACAATAGAACTAGCAACCTAAATGACTTCAGTGGAAACAAATCAGGGGCTGATCGCCAAATAGATGAAAGTGGCTAATAACACATAAATTCGAACTAAAAAGGTTGATTGCCAAAAAATAAGAGCGGCTAACAAAGCTGTGGCCTGAAGAACCGAACAAGATAATACCCAAGGCCTCAAGAGCTCTGAGTGACTACAAGAGCTAAAGATCAAAATCTGGGTAAGGCATTATTGGTAGGCTGAACTGAAGCAAGAACGTCTATTGAAAAAAAGGCAGAACAAAAGAAAGAACGTCAATAAAGGGAGTCACTTCAACTCTAACATCACTGGTTATGCTACAACCTCCTTTGAGAAAGAACCCTTCACTGCGCCTTCTGATAGAAGGCCTCACCAAGACCATCCATGAAGGCAACCTGCATGTTCACTTTGCAGCAAATGATCATGCCTCAGTCAATTGCTCTCTAGCATTTGACATATTTAACGAAGAAAACATGGCTGGTGCATTTGATTATGTGCACACTGAGAGTGTTTCGCTGCCTCATTGGCGTGCAAAAATGGTGCCTAAAGTGGCTGTGACTTGGCGTGGAATTTGGTATGAAATTATGCATTTAAAGTTAATCCAGGAGCTTCTTTTTAACCCAAATGACCAATTGCCGGGCCCCATGACAGAGCTTCAAGAAGCAATGACACGGCTGCTTGATGAGATTAGAATCTTTACAGGCGCTATACACAGCAAATATATGTATAAGCAATAGTGCAGGTGAAATTCTAGTAAACATTTACCAGCTTCCTCCAAAAAATGTCCATGTCATACTCAATGGGGTCGATGACACAAAGTTTGTGCATGACCCCCAAGCCTGTGCACAATTTCGCAGGAACTGTAGTTTTGAATGAAGGGGTTGGTTACACATTTTCGCCCAATGTGAAGTCTCTGGTACAAGCCTTAGAGTTGGCAATAAGAGATGTGCCACAAGTGTTGCAGAGGAAAGGCATGGGTTGCAAGGAATACGCGCTTTCGCTGTTTACTGCAACTAGAATGGCCTCAGCTTAATTATGAGAGGTCCTTCTTCTGCCTGAAGAACACTATGTGAGTTGCGTGGTGCGGAAGCGGTTGCGAAAAGTATTTTAGAATCTAGAGGGGGTGAATAGGATCACTTACTCCTTTGCTTAATTTTTAATTAATTCAATTTTAAGTCCAATTAATCAAACAATTAAAGCAAGCAAATAAATAAAGTGCAAGTAAAGAAAAGAATGCACCAGATATATGTAGAAACCTAAGGCGGGAAAAACCACGGAGGGAGGCGGCACGCCTCAGGGAACCAATTCACTATGATGAAGCGAAGTACAACAGACTCTGTCTTAGTCTCACACCCCTCTTCACTCTGTCAAGGATCTGATGCGGAACACCTCAGTCTTATGATTGCGACAACACGTCCAATTGCTGCAAACTTTCGGCTAACGTCACCACCCTTACAGAGAGGTTGCTGGAAGAACCAAAATACTCAGCAAGTATTTTGTTCCCTTCGTAGTGCAATCTGGTCACCTTTCTTCCTCAGCAAGCAAGCAAACGAAGAACCTTCAATCCAATGTTCTGATCAGCAAATCGATTTGATGCAGTCTCTGAGCAGCTAATCAGAAGTAGAACACCATTTTAAAAATCACTCGTGTAGTATGGATGTGTGTTCTTTAAAAATATAAAGCCCTAATTATACTGTATATACTTTCTCTCTCTAAAATATTAATTTTTCAGGGAGTACTTGTAGAGAAAATATGAGTTAAATACCATAATAGAATTTTCCTAGAAGTTTCAAATCCAATAGGAATCAGAATTTCCGTCAGAATCTATTTCCTATTTGGAACAGGCTAAGTTGCACCGGTGCCAAATAAATAGGACCGGTGAGACTTTTTGAAAACATGCAGAAACTAAACTGCCGAGAAAAGTTGGACAGGTCCTAAATATTGGGGACCGGTCCTACTTTGAAAAACCCTAAATTTTGCATTTAAACCCGATTTTTCAAAATAGGCTCGGAACTAAAAAGTGCAAAAGTGTCTTCACCATACTTACCTGTACTATATGGTGTTCTAACTGATTTATCAACTTCCATGCACTTGAATATCAGTTCGAGGTTGTCGATGAATGATACAAAGAAAATATGAAAATTACAACTCGATCAATCAGATTTTGATCACCGAAATATGCCAATTATAAATTTATATCTCACACACTAGATACTGTCAGTACCCTCTTCCAACAGACTGTTAAAGGTTTATTTGAATTGAACTATTGAATTTCATTGGAAGCTGGCGGTGTTTGCTTTTGAAGTACTTGGATAATGGGGATTAACAATATCTATATATGGAGCTGTTAAGTTTATCCTCCATCCTCCATATAGAAGCTTTATTGCCAAAGTTTGTTTAGAAATATTTTCATCAATATTCAAAACATGAGAAAACAACATCCTACGATAAACTATATATTAATCCGAGTTCGGGAGTTTTAAGTTCTGTACAGCAATTGAAAATATATATTTAATGGGCCACCCATGCTTCTTATTGCAACAAGTTGGGGTGCAAAAATGGTTCAAGCTAACATATTTGAAATGAGCACGTACAAATGAACTCTGGGTCTCAAATATTGCCTAGATCCAACCCAACCTAGAAAAATCATTAGATTTCGCAGGCCAATACTTTGGGTGTCTCTTCATATTTCTTTCAGGTTTTCATGTATCTGCTTGATCATGACCAAACAGAATAACAATAGTCCAATTAAGTGCACTTTCTGAGTCCATTGCTTGCTTTGACAACTAAGTTCTCTGGTCAAAGTAGAGCCAATGCCAATACTATCATGCTTTTCTGGAAACCCTAATCTCTACTTGATAAGAAAGGAAATTGAAGCAAGAAATTCAAGAGGAGGACAGAAATTTCTCTGCTTATATAAATGATCTTAGCAAGATATGGTTATAGAAGTCTGGAAACACCATAAGAACGCATCACTAAAAGCATATATATTGTATTCTATGTAGCAAATCATATATATAATAACCCTTTAACAATAATGCTTAATTGATATATATATATATATATATATATATATATATATATATATATATATATATATATATATCATGCTTAATTTACAAGAGAAGAGTTTTGCTCAACCATACCATAGCTAATACTATAACTAGCCACTAGCTAGGGATCCCCTACACACACATATATATAGAGAGAGAGCTGGCAGGGCATTGTTTTTCAAAGATGGCAATGCAATTTTAAACTCAAAACATGATATTAGATTATCGTCTAAGCAGATAATAAGTCTGAGCTAGAAGATGCTCAGGGCCGCCCTGAGAATCATAAAATAAAAAGTGGCTCAAAGCAATTTTTTTAAAAAGGTGCCCTTTATACACATAATTTCACAAATACAAAAAAATTATAACAGTACACATGTTTCATTAAAATGATATAATCGACACATTTTGTTCGTATATTATTTTTAAAAAAACTTAGGAAGAACTTTTTTTTTTAGATTGAATCAAAATTTTTTTTTTTCATACCTAGATTCAAATTTTTAAGTAGACATAAAAAAAATAACTAATCTTATAAGTAGATAATCCAAGCAATCTTCAAACTCCAAGCTATCAATCTCTTTTTAATTCGAATTTGAAACTCAAAAAAATATAAATAAAAAAATTACCGAACATCAATAAGGTTCATTTATCTTAAACAAAACAAATAATAAAATAAACACAACACAAATCACTTAAATGAATTAAAATAGAAAAAAATCGATTTAAAAAAACACAACAAAAATTACTTAAATAATTAAAACAACAAAAATAGATTAAAAAAATACATATATAGCGTGTATGAATCTGTCGAAGAAGAAGAAAAATAGCATGTGTCTTTATCTCCTCCCACATTTCCTTCTGTCTATAATAATCAACAAAATGGTGTATTTAAGTTTATTTATTCCTCTTTTGCTTCTTTTTTATTATTTCATTCTTTTTTCCATACCAACATTTCTTTCTTTAATACAACTCTCTCTCTCTCCCCTCCCCTCCCATCATTCTTTAATTTTGTCTTCCACACACGACTACACACACATATATAGTGCGCGCTCTCTCTCTCTTCCCATCATTATTTATTTTACATATATCTCTCATTCTTTTTTTTTTAAAAGACAACTGTGTCTCTGATTCATATTGTATACATGTATTTATATATATATATATATATATATAAATTATTTTTTCATCCTCTCTCTCTCACACACACATATATATATATATATATATATATATATATATATATATATTTGGGACCCCGTAAAATGTGGGGCCCAAAGCAGCCGCCTGAGTGGCATGTAACCAGGGCCCACCTTGAATATGCTTAATTGACTCATCTGTGTATGATGGAATATTTCTGCTTTCTTAATCATCTCCAATACCCATAAATCACAAAAAAACATGCGCATTATGTTTTCTATTCATCATATTGTATTGGAGTAGCAAAGTTGGTGGCTCATTCTTTCACTCACCAACTATCAATCAATTGGACTTTCGAATTTTGGTTCACCATCTAGTCATCAGTTTTAGAACTCTTTTGTTTTTGTCTCCATCTTAAACTATAAGACAAATTATAAAACATAATACTAGTCTCTATATATCATTTTCAAATAGTTTTTTCTTGTCTGTTTATGCTTTTTCAATGTTCAAACCGCCACTCACGACAGATGTGCCAACATAGGATTTTGAGAATTGTCCTTTTGCATGATAGTGCCATATATATATATATATATATATTCTTTGATTGCTTTTAATTTTGTAGGAACTTGTTTTTACTTTTTTTTTTTTATTTAAATTTTTTTGTACTGAGACTAACGGCTAAAACTAAAATTACATGTAGCAAGATAAACATGAAGGCACCATAAATTCAAGTTGAGAATTGCTAGCATTTCATAGTAGCAAGAGAAGTCATAATTCTCTATTAAGTTGCCATCATATTGGATTTAGCAAACTTAGGAACTTAATCTTAAATGTTGATTTTTCTTTATATAACAGGTGAAATGTCACTAGAAATTGTCATGGTAGTCGGCTTGATATACAAAGAAGCCATCGGATACATGATACATACCATAACCATGGTTCTTATTTGGAGGAAAGTGATGGAGAGTCAGATTGGGACCCCACTCCCACCGAAAGTTTTGACCGATCAAACCATGTGAACAACTAATATAATCAATACAATGTGAATGCAAACTAATATAACCAATACCTAATCTAAACAACGTGAATGCAAACTAATATAACAAAATTTTAGAGTGTCCCACATCAAATTCAAATAAGAAATGACTTGAACATATAAAGATAAGTATGTAGTACTATTCTTTAGTTTAGGCTTTTAGGTTAGAGGGCAAGTGATGCAGGAGGATCTGAGTCAGTTGTCAGATGACATGTTGATGGCGCTGAGATACCTTGAGTTGGCAGACCAACGCAAAGATGGCAGGAAGTGGTGATCAAAATCGCTTATATGACCCTAATTCAAAAATTTCTCTTCGGCGCTCACGTTGTGGGCACCAGCGAATCTAGGTGCATATTTTTTTGAGGCCAAAATTCATTTTCCCTTCCGAATTCTCATTTTTAGTTTTTCTTTCCATTTATAGTAATATTTCTTCAGTCCTTTAAGCAATGCTTCTGAACTCGATTTGGGCCATATTTTTGGCAGTTTACTTCTTTTATTACGTATTTTATTTTGGCGTGATTATTGGGATTTTGCTATTTTTGGTAAAATTCTGATATTGACGACTTTTCAGCTATATAGCCCGACTTGTGAACTGATTTGAGGTCAACTTTTGATTTTGAATATTGAATTGAATACCAGAGGCTTTTCTCTGAGTTTTGAGCGATTCTCTTGTGTTCTTCCCTGTGAATTACCTGTTACTACTAGCCTACAGAATAATCACTATTCTGTCTGGCGTCAGCAAGCGTCCAACCTATTACATTTGGTATCAGAGTCAAACTTAGTCCTTGATCTGGTGTCACGCCAAGCGTTCGGCCGTTCGAAGGAATCCGACTGCACCCAGGATAGGCAGGGTGGCCTGACTGCAACTAATTTGCAGTACGATCTAATAGTTTAGACTTGGGTTAGAGGGTAAACGCCCAACCCGTTACACATAACCAGAGGGTAAATATCACTATATCAACTGTAACAAAGGTAAATATCACTAACACTGCTTGAGAGTCAATATACTCTCACTTAATCTCAATTGTTGAAATATTCGGGTTACCACTTGTAAACCAAATATAGACGAGTTGTCCTTACGACAACGTGATCCTCGTCAATAGAGCGACTATTAGAGTCCTCTATATGTATTCCACAATCCAAGACCTATTGATTGATGGCTACCAAAGAGAGATCAAGATATAGAGAGAACTCAAAAAGGAAAAACACCAGAGGAAAAACTCAGAGAGAATATATATTTCAATCGTCGTCTTTTTTTCTCTCTCGTTATTCTCTGTTATAGAGATTACGCATCGCATAATCAGAGATACACCCCATATAGGAGTCTATAGTGGATGAACCACTAAATGGAGAATAACATGTTATCCTTACCCATTTATCTTATATCTCCCACTCATCCACAATGGTGAGTTTTGAATTCTCCATATCTCTTGTCTTTTATCTCGTCTCTTCATATAGGAAATGGATCGTGCGATCGAACGAGAACGATCAGGGTAGGAGTACTATATTAAGCTACCATCAGACTAATATAGTACTTCACTACGAACTAGTAATCTCATGTATGCCCCAGACTATTTCGTTACACCTGATTCAGTTTTCGTTTAAGACTCATTCTTAAAGCGATGCTTGAATCCCACAATCTATATTGTACTCAAGATTATATCTGAAAACAAATTCCAACAGAGTTGCCTGGACTTTGAGTCACAACACGATAATGCATTACGAAATTATCTTCCCTAACTACTCATGCTAATCGAATTGGACCTAATCGTTTTTCAAGATATGCCCCACCATAACAATCATTTATTCTTTACAAACTGGTGAAGAGAACGCTTCACAAAAAGAAGCAGGCTTATCTATATTCAACAGAGTACATAAAAGTATGTCCCCCTCAATCGCAAAACGACGATGAGGAACTACTCCATGTTCACTCTTACGAATTTGAGTCTTCTGTGAGTCTAATTGTGGACTCCTACTGGATTCCAACTGTGAAATGGATTGAAGATTACTATTATCCTCTTTGGTTATTTCAGGATGAGAAATTAATTCCCCATCCTCGCTAAAAAGAAAAAAATTATCTTTCAAATCCACCATCTCATAGAGTTCAAGATTCGTTTTAGCATCACCAATGCTCGAAAAATCATCCTCAATAAAAATAACATCTCGTGACTCAACTGTAGTCATTCATTTGTTAGGTTGTTCACCATATATCACATAACTTTTTGAGTGTTCAAAATATCGAATGAAAATATTCTTATTAGCTCTTGGGCCCATCTTCCCATACTTATGAGAAGTGTTGTCAACATAACCTACTAACCCCATGGACGTAAATGTCCCAATTCTGACTTTCGACCATTCCAAAGCTCATAAGGAGTTTAAAAAATTGACTTGGAAGGCACACGGTTAAGAATGTAGTCAGCAGTCATTAAAACATCCCCCCAAAAACTAATCGGGAGGTTAGCTTGCGCCATCATTGACCTAAACATGTCTAATAATATACGATTCATCCGCTCTACAACACCATTTTGTTGCAGCGTATGTGGAATTGTCAAATGCTTGCGTTTCCCCTTTTTTTTCATATAGTTCCTTGAACTGGTCTGATAGATACTCGCGTCCATGTTCAGTGCGAAAAACCTTTATTCTTCGCTCTACCTGATTCTTAACCTCTGTCATAAATCGTTGGAAGTATTCTAATGCCTCACTTCGGTTAGAAATCATATATACATAACCATATTGCGTATAGTCATCTATAAGAGTGAGGAAATAAGAGGCGCCATTACGTGCCTTCGCATTTATTGGTCCGCAAATGTCTGAATGGACTAATTTAGAGGACAAATAGCTCTTGTAGCCTTTCCAAAAGGCTTTCGACAGCTCTTGCTAGCCAAACAAGACTCACATATTAGAAGGGTAACATTAGTGAGAAACCCCAATAAGGCTTCTTTAACTAATTTGGTCTTCTTATCTTTTCGAATGTGACCTTGTCTCACATGCCATTTTATAGAATCATGATTATCAATATCACATGCCCAATATTCAGATGAACATTTATAATCTAACAAATCTAAATAATATAGATTATTTAAAAGAAAATCATGTCTGTAAAACACATCATTCAGATACATGTTCATTTGTCTATTACTTATTTGAAAAGAAAAACCAAGTTTAGCTAATGCTAGAATTGAAATTAGATTATATCGGACACTAGGTGCGTAAAGCACATTATGTAGAAACAACACACGCCTTGAGCGTAGTTTGAGTTGATAAGAACCAACTCTTTGAACCGCTTCACTAGCACCATTGCCCATGAAGATGCTTGGCTCCCTACTGGTATTCGACGATAATCTACAAAACCTCATCTATTTTGCGTCACATGTTTGGTTGCTTTTGTATCCAGTATTCATAAAGGAGATGAATGAGCAACTAGTACGTGTGAGCAAACTAATGTAAATAGAGAGTTTTGTTTAGAGAATACATTCTTTAGCTCAGTGCAATCACGGGCAAAGTGTCCCCAGTTTCCACAATTGTAGGATTTTAGCTTAGATTTTTCTTTCTTGCCACCACGCTTACCTCTTTTGCACTTAGCAATATTGCTAGCAGTATATCCAGCATTTGGTGCTAAGTTTCCAACTATACCCTACTTATTCTTACCACATCGTCTTTTTTGATTAGGCACACATGCCTTATCTGGGCGACAAAGACAGTTGAGCGAATCGCCTCTTAGCGCTCCACTTCTAATTCCAAATAACACAAAATATCAGAAAAGGTTTTGATATTTTCATTATGAGTTAATATTTGCTTCATTTGGTTCCAAGAATTTGGCAGAGAGCGGATAACTGCAAGCACTTGCTGCTCATCTGTAAGATCATTTACATCAGACTTAAGATTCTAGATTATTGTTAATATCACCCTAAGGTGTTCAGCTATAGTATGCTTAGAATCCATCTTATAGCTTTCAAATTTAAGCATTAAGGCACGAAAACTTGTGGCAGTGGTTCTACCAAAAGCAATTTTTAGTTGGTCCCATATACTCTGGGCTGTGGAGTAATTTTCAAATTCTCCAATTAGATCATTATGCATGTTACTTAACATAGTAAAGCGGACACCACGATCTTTCTTAACCTAGACTTGATAGACTTTCATGTTTTGACGATGCTGGTTCGTATTGCCCTCCTCAGGTGGGGTCTTGCTATTGGTCAAGGTTTCTATGACTTCTTGCTCATTAAGCAAGTACTGGATTTTTCTATACCACATGTCATAGTTGGTACCTATTAGCTTTTCACCCTTTGCGAGATCAACAACAACGTTATTAGAGGCCATCTACATTCAAATTGCGTAAGGTGATATTAAGCATACATTGTTGACTATTTATTATTTACTTCCAGGAATCCAAGTACAAATATTTCACTGTTTAATATAATGAAATAAAAAAATTTGCCATACTTATAATCATCACCCAATTGTATTAACAAAAAAAATATATTTGCACTTGATTTCGAATAACATAATTTTGATTTGGAACATATCTAATCCATCTACACAAAAAATAATCATACATTTATGTGAGCTCCATTTGAGCTCAATTGGCATTCTAGTACCAGTGCCAAGACAATTCTAAATATATAAGTATTGTCCATAATTATATCCCCATACTTATTGAAATTCTCGAAGACTGATACTTGCTAAAAATACAACCAGGTAAGTTACAGAAAAGACTAGAAGGGTCACATTGGTTTTGCTTAAAAACCAATCTCCTGAACTTACCTAGACATTATATTATTTTAACAGTATCACATATCCAAGAAATAACAACTCATTCATTAAGATGTCGCACCAAAAAAACTCATATATCTAAAATTAGGCCTTGTTATAACATTACAACTTAAACACGTGTACTAGAATATCAATATAATAATTCCATACATCCATAATATCACAAAAATATAAATGGGCTTTGGTTGATAGGATTTACCATACTCACCACAGTGGGAGTAGGAATTGGGTCTTCACATATAAAGGATCAATTCAATAAGTAATATATAAAAAAATAAAAATGATCCATATAAAACCTAATGCAATTACTATGAATGTAATGTCAATAATTGCAAATGTCCAAAAAAAAATTAGGAAAAAGATCTAGGATCATAAACACCACAAATTGGATCACCAAACAGTTCCTTATGCACCTTCATGTGTATGATTAAGTCTTCTCCCTTTGGAATTTCAAAATTTTATCAAATAAAATTTGCAAACAAAAATCTATTTTAGAAATCAATTTGCAAAAATTATGAAAATTTGTAAAATTAAATTCCAAAGCTACTGGAAAAAGCGGTGTCCTAAACGGAGCCCTACAAAGGTCTCACACATCCCCACGTGCCACTAGGCGCGAGTGGGTGACATTTTATTTTTTTGTTTTTTTTTTACAGTAGCGCGTCACCTCACAGGGAGGGGCGTGGGTCCCATGAGCCACCTTCCCAGTGGCTTTTCGCGCTTATAAGATAACCACTGTGATCATCTCACTGTTTCGAACAAAATGGCGCTTCCATTGGTGTATTCCAAGCTTCCCAACTATAGGGTGAATTACACACTCTCTCAATGAGAGTGAAACATGGAAAGAACTACTATATTTTTTATTTAACACCTATTTTCGACCCGAAACTTCTCAGATGAATATCTCTCAAACCAGACATCGAAAAATAGCAAATAATATATGCACGGAAAGATTATAAAACAAGGAATATTTTTAAATAATTTTTATGCACCAAAACTCAACGATGAATGAGAAAAAGGCCTAGCAAGTTTCTGCCATATCATTCTTATTTTATTTTAAAAAAAATAGAATACAGGGAGTTTTTGCATACAACTTTTCAGATATATATATTTGCATATTAGCTACAACATAGTGAAAAATCAGCCTAATACAATATTAATTTCATGAGAAACATTTTTTCATAAATATTAAGCATACTTTTATATAATAAATTTGTAAAAAATTATTCTAAGCATGATCATAAAAAATTAAGCGAACAACAAGCATAAAGGCTCTAATACCAATGTTAGAAAATTAATCTCAATTGTTGAAATATTCGGGTTACCTCTTGTAGACCGAATATAGCGGAAGCAAACGAATCGATAGATTGTGTTACGAGCTATCCCTACGGCAACGTGATCCTCGTCAATAGAGTGGCTACTAAAGTCCTCTATATGTATTCTACAATCCAAGACCTATTGGTTGATGGCTACCAAAGAGAGAGATCAAGATAGAGAGAGAACTCAAAAAGGAAGAACACTAGAGGAAAAACTCAGAGATAATATATATTTCAATCACGTCTTTTTTTTTCTCGTTGTTCTCTTTTATAGAGATTATGCTTCGCATAATCAGAGATACAGTACTCCACATAGGAGTCTATAGTGGATGAACCACTAAATGGGGAATGACGTGTTATCCTTACCCATTTATCTTATATTTTTTATCAAATATAATTAAAAGTATTACTTTTGCAAAAAGAACCATATACTCCTCATCATCATTGTTTTCTCTCTCCAATCATCTCATCGCTACCAAACCAAAATCTTAGAACTCATGTCTCTCTCCTCTGCCACCACTCCATCAAACCCAACCACCCACCTCCTAGCACAAGCTCTGTGTGAAATTCATTTTTTTTAGTTCTCTGTACATCCCCACCACCACCAAACAAACCCAAGACCAAAATCACCAATCACCCCACTGTCAAAATCAAACCCGCCACTGTACACCACCCAAAATCACCGCCATAAAGCCACAACCCTCAAACACCATAAATTTGATGCCACCCAAAACCATCGCCATAAATCCACAACCTTTAAACACCCAAAACTTAGGCCACTCAAAATCAAAAAGTGAACCGAATTAATACTCCAATTGACGAAAGTGCTGGTGGTGAATATGGATCGTATGTGGAAGGCATTTTTATCAAAAGGATCAAACTAAAACCACAAGGCGGTGAACGTGTTCGGCGGTGGATCCAAATCTACCGATATGGCGTCAATGAATTTTTCGTCTACAATTCTGTTCATCAAAGGTTTTGATCCATTATAGGACTGAAAAGAAGGTACTACGAGGGCATGAAGAAGAGTGGAAATTAAGTGAAGTTGGTGGAGTGCCCGAGTGTGATTCATGGGTTTTATAGAGTACCGGAATTGCCTGACTCTACCTTGATGATTACGGAGGTGAGGGATTTTTTTCAAGACCAATTATTATCTAAATGAACTTTTATTGGTTCAGTTCTCGTGTTTCTCACTTAACAATAATAAGTAATAAGTGCTTTCTATAATGTTGCATTTGATACACGTGAATGAAATGGAATGAAGTTGGCAATGGAATGAGAATGAGAATGAAATGAAATGGAATGGAATGACCATTCTCATTCTATTGTTTGGTTTCAAATATGAAATGAGGTGGGATTGGAATAAATTTTAAATCAAATTCTCCAAAATACCCCTCATAGTGACAAATAAATTAAACCAACAAATATGTGGTGGTGGAAAAAGTTGGCAATGTGGATGTGGTGGCAAGGGGTGGTGGTGGAGGTGAATGTGGTGAAGGAAAGTGGTGATGTGGAGGTGGTGGCGGTGGAGGAATGTGGTGATATGGATGTGGTGGTGTGGTGGTGGAGGAAGGTGGCGATGTGGAGGTGGTGGAGTGGTATGGTTGTAGTAACCCTTGTGGACGGGTGTGAGTGGGCGGGTGCGAATACAGACACTGGGCTGAGCTACCACACTGACAGGATATAGGGTGCTCAATCCCACATCGCCTGGGTGTGGAAAAGGGGATGTGCTTATATGTGGTATGTTCTCTTCAAATGGTATGAGGCCTTTTGGGATAAAACCCAAGAGCAAAATCGTGAGGGCTCAGGCCCAAAGCGGACAATATCATACCATGTGTTGGAGCGGGGTATTACAGTTGGTATCAGAGCCTGAACCCAGCCGGAAGTGTGCCGACGAGGGCGTCGGGCCTCGTAGGGGGGTGGATTGTAGTAACCCTTGTGGACGGGTGTGAGTGGGCGGGTGCGAATACAGACACTGGGCTGAGCTACCACACTGACAGGGTACAGGGTGCTCAATCCCACATCGCCTGGGTGTGGAAAAGGGGATGTGCTTATATGTGGTATGTTCTCTTCAAATGGTATGAGGCCTTTTGGGATAAAACCCAAGAGCAAAACCGTGCGGGCTCAGGCCCAAAGCGGACATTTAATATATAAATGTCTATACAATTAATATATATATTATATATATATTCCAGCAACATGTATATACAAAAATATATATGTATACAGATTCAAAGGGGAAGAGAAGAGTTCGAACTTGCCTTGTGATGTTAAGCAAAAATCACTTCTTTTCTCTTTTCCTGGCGTCTACCGTTTTCTCCCTATCTGTGCGTAGGAATCCTCTCTACGTAGAAACTACTGAACCCTAATTCCTTTTCTCTTATTTAATATTCTTAAATAATGAAACTAATAAATATAAAATATTTAGCCCAACTATATATATATATATATATATATATATATATATATATATATATATATAGATATAGCCCAGCCCAGCTGCCTAGCCCAACATAATAATAATAATAATAAAACAAGAATAAAGAAAATGCAGCCCAAACCAACATATTTTTATTTAACAGAAAAACACTATATTTAAAACAAATATTTAACACACAATCAACACTTAGTAACAATTCAAACATCCACATTAAACATAAAAAAAAAGACATTGACAAAATTAATTAAAGTATTTAAATAATTAAAAACTCCATCAACTAAATAAAAACCCAATTTAAATATCCTCAAATTACGGGGTATTACAATGATGGGGGTGACGGTGGAGGAAAGTAGTGATGTGGCGACGGTGCGATAGGGGTAGTGGTGGCGATGTGGAGGTGGTGGAGTGGTGTGGTGGGGATGGCGGTGGAGGAAGGTGGCAATGTGACAGTGGTGCAGTAGGGGTAGTGGCCATAATGTGGAGGTGGTGGCAATGGTGTGGTGGGGGTGACAGTGGAAGTGGGGGTGTTGTGGTGGAGTAAGGTGGCAGTGGAGGTGTGGTGGAGTAGGAAGGTCACTATGTGGGGGTGGAAGGGGTGGTGGTAGAGCTAGTGTGGTGGTGGAAGTGGTGGTGGTGGTGATGGAGGTAAATGATTTTTTTTTAATCTTACTGGGAATGGAATGCCCATTCCATAGGTTTAACTATGAAATAAATTTTCATTCCTAAAAATGAATTTTCATTGCAAGGGAATGACCATTCTCACTTTAAATTCATACCAAACAAATGAATGGTCAAAATGGGCATTCCATTCCTGCGTAAGCATAAGTTCTTTTTCCCTTTTTTAAAGGAATAGAACTAGAGAGAGAGATCTTGATTGAATTTCTGAGGTCTCGGCAACTAATAAGAAACTAAATAGAGTGCAGGAAATTTAGAGAAAGTGATAGAAACTATATATATATATATATATATCTCCCATTTTGGAATTTTATTTAATGAAATTGAAAAACTATATATACATATTTGTATAATGTATATATCTCCATTCAAAATAGAAATTTGTAAAAAAAGTTCTTTCCATTTTGGAATTTTATTTAATAAAATTGAAAAACTATATATATATATATATATATATATATATATATATATCTCAATTCAAAATAGAAATTTGTAAAAAAAGTTCTTTGGTTTGAAATAGTACACTGCATGTAAATGAACATGGGAAGGAGATGAAAAATGTTGATTTGAAAGTAAAGGGTATTTTGGTATTTTTATCTAATTATTCAGAGTTAAATAAGTCATTTGATAAAATCAAAGGGCGTACAGGAATTTTTGCATGGTGTCTGACCTGTCTATACACGGTTTGGGGTCTCTCTGGTAGACGGTGTAAAACATAGCAAAGTTTTTCTCTGTGTGAAATAAATTCAAACCACAAGGGGTGTGAGTGTAATTTACCCCTCTAATTAAGTGTTGGATGAATTAGAGAGATGTCACCAGGAATTGTGATGGTTAGTTGGATTGATATCTAAAAAAGTCATTCGTTATATTATCGAGGCTTTTGGTTAACCGATATTTACTCTTCTTTCAAAATAAAATTAGAAGGTTCAAGTTTCCCTAGAACACATGACCTGTATATTTTTTGTTATTTTAAATTTCTTGTTATTTTATAAATAAATAAATTAAAGATGTAATCATATGTATATAAAAATATATACATATGTATATATATGTACGTATATGCTGGTGGGATAAATATGAATGGTCATAGGTCATGCTTTAAAATAATTGGTTGTTAGTACTTTATGGGAAGTTAAAGAAATGACTCTATGATTTTTCAATTTATGCCTACTTTATGGCAAGTTAAAGAAATGACTATACAATTCTTAGCTGATGAAATACTTCCTATAATCTCACACATGAGGTGGCCAGATTCATACACGAAATATAAGGAATACCTACAATTGATAGCATGCAAGCACATAATACAAGGATAACAGAATAAATGAATAACTGTGAAAAGAAATCTTAAACTGATAGAATGAATAATCATAAAAAAAAACTGAGAGTCTGAACATTACACCTTGGAAGTCCTGTAACCCAAGGACCCCTAAATTCAAAATATAAGAAAGATTAAATAATCTAGAACAGCGTTCCAAAAAGTTCATATCCTAATCATAAAAAAAAGAACAGGTCCCTACTCTGAAAACTGATAAGGAAATATGACGGCCACAATCTACGAACTCAAGACTCTATCCGCGTGGTGGAACCAGCCTAAGACCTAAAATATCAACAAAGTGGGTTAAACCCACGAACAAGTTCCCTCTACTACCACCCAATCAAAGAACTAGTAAACATGCCCTTTATATGAGGATAGTAAATAACATATAAATACGACTATACCATTTATCAACTAATTTCATGTCTTAGAAAATAATTAGAACTACGTTCTGAACCAACACATATAGTATCACAATAAAGGTAGAATAAATTTTTAAGTTTAACAAGTGACAATCCTGACATGTCGAAAATATAAAAGATACCTTATTAGGTATTAGGCAATCCTGACATACTTGACAATCCTGACATGCCAAAAATATAAAAGATACCTTATTAGGTATTAGGCAGTCCTGACATGTCTGATATCCTGACATGCCGAAAATATAATAAATACCTTATTAGGTATTAGGCAATCTTAACATGCCTACATAATACATTTAAGGGCAAAGTACACTCACACCTCCTGAGGTTCGTCTCAAATACACTCATGTACAAAGTTTGCTTAAATCTACACTCACACCCCTAAACAAAATTGCATCAGAAATTTGTATGAAAAGTTATAATTTTACCCATCAATATAATAACAATATTATATTTAAAAAATCTATTAAAATAAAATGACTAAATTAACCTTTTAACCGATATATTACTATATTAGTGTCCTCTGAATTCAGTGAAGGGGCAACAAAATTCTTTGAATTCTTTTGTTTTATTTTTTAGTTATAACAAAGAATTGTGAAATAAAGAAAGGAGTCTAATGTGTTTTGGTGATTCAATTTAGCAAATAATTTATATTATTTCTCTATTATGTGTATGACCCAATATTAGTTATCACTGAAAAATAAAATTCAATCTGAAGAAATTCAAACTTTGAGGCTAAAATTTACTTTATTATTAATCTTGGATGATGTTTTTTGTTCTTTTTTCCAGTACTGTTCAATTTTATCAGTGCCATCACTACTTTTTTTTTCTTTTTGAAATAAATGTATGCATACTTTGTAATAAAAGGCAAAATGCAAAATATCCTCTTTTAACTGTCTCATATTTGCAAATAAACTCATATACTCTTGTAACACTCTTCGTATAGGTCTCCTCTGTTGTCATCTATCTATTATTGCCAAGACACCACTGCCACCACCAAAGCCATGCTATCATTGCAAATTTTCATGTGCACTGCCATAACAAACGGTGAAAGAGAAAAAAATAAAAGAAAAAAGAGAAATGAGTGAAGAATTAAGAGAGAAGTAGATAAAATAAAGAAAAGAGAGTGGGTTAGATATAGAGAGACAAATTCAGGAAAGAGAGATAGATGGAGGAAGAGAGAGAAAAAGAGACAGAGTGAGGAGAGAGAGAAAAAAAAGGAGAGAGAGGAAAAATTAGAGAAAGTGAGCTTTGAGGGTGAGAGAGGAGGGAGAAAAATAATAAGGTAATAAAAGTAGTTTTGTCAAGTGAAAAAGAAAAGTTGGGAGTAATATGGTATTTAAACATGAAAAAGAAGGTTAAAAATATTTTTTCAATTAGTGAATAAAACAGACATTTCAAATAATTTTTTGACCGAATAATTTCAATTAGGGGTTGTGTGCAGTCAAATTCCAAATCTCAGGAGTGTGAGTGTAAGTTTAAGCAAACTTTATATATGAGTGTGTTTAGGGCAAACCTCAGGGGGTGTGAGTGCATTTTGCCCTACATTTAAATAATAATCTAACACACTTAAAAGCATGTTAATTAAAATCCAGAAAAATCCTATCGTCACGTTCATTATCTAAACAATTAAAATGACACAGCATATCATGCATGTAATCGGAGTTTAATATAATCCCATAAACTGATCTAAACATCTTATAATTTATCATGAACATTTATGGAAGCAAAGAAAATAATTAAAGGAATTTAAACAATTAATTAAAAGAAAACCCCACAATGAAGCCAATACCTCAATTTAAACATCAAGTATCTAAACCTAGCTCTAATCCTAGGTTTTCATGCAAAAACTATTTCTAAAAGTCTTATATTATATTTCTGGAATTTTCCAGAATTTTTGGTAATTTAAAAACATTTTCCAAAACAAAATAAAATAAGATTCTAATTTTTTAAGCATACTTTTTATACTAATTCTACTACAAGGGGAACTTATTTCATCTTAAAATTTAAAACTCAAGTGTATTCTACCCCTAAAAGATTTATTTAAAATTTTGGAATTTTTTCAAAAAAATTCGGTATTATTAAAAATATTTTTCCTAATTTTCTATATTTAAAAATGATTTAAATTTTTTTCAAAATATTTCGGACTGGGCCCAAACTGGGTGGGCCCGATGAGTGGGACCCAAAGGGACCAATGGGTGCCCCTCAAATTTTTTTCTCTTCTTTATTTCTATATATATATATCTCACTTTTTTCTCTCTTCTCTCTCCCAGCTTTTTTTTTTCTCTCTTTTCTCTCACATATTTTTTATGTTTTCTCTATCTCTCTCTCTCTCTCTCTCTCTCATACAATTGAAGAGATCCATAATAGAAAGAATTTTAGACATTTCAGTATTCCATTAACAGAAAATTGAGAGAATGTACTTATTTGCACAATTTGAAAAACGTAAGGGATTAATTAAACTTCAAGAGTAATTTACACATTTTGCATATAACAGGGTGTTTCTTGTGCTTTACTCTTTTTTTAATTTTGTTGTAAAGGTATTTTATACATTTTAATTTCCGGTGATGAGATGTCCTTGTTTGCACAAATTAATAAATGTACGGGGTTAGTTAAAGAAGGGTATTGGGAATTGTTTGCACTTACCCATTTTATTGAAATTAAAGAACAAATATTTGAAACTCACCATAATAAATAAATGAGTCATTCTACAATATCAAAAAATAAATTGCAGCTCCAATGTTAAACCATGAAGAATCAAGATAATTAACAGAAAACACCCAACAAAACCCCAAGAGCCTAATCAAGAGATCGATTGGCCTGAATATCAACAAAAATGCTAAAGATCCAGGAGATGGAACAAAAACAGGGACCTCCATAACAAACACTTAGACATTCCCCGTAGACATTAGTCTAGCCACCCATCTTCTATTTGATCTACTATATATCATTTATAGTTGTAGTGCTCAACTTAATTTCCTCTATTGATTCTCTCCACTTCTGATAGGACCATATGATTCGGCCATTGTTTTTGGAAGCTTTTAGCTAAATATGTTTATGATCAAGTGCATATATTGAATGCATGATCTCCACCATATATTTATTTATATAATGATCAATTATATACGGGGAACCACTTATATATCCGGAATTGCTAAACAAATATATATATATATATATATTGGAACAAACTTAAAACTATATAAATATACACGCACCAGTTCACCACATTAAACATATATAGGAAACATTAATTTATTATTAACCAAATGGTAAGTTACATCTCAATCGATGGCTAAAGCCAAATGGTCAGCACTACATATATGCATGCATTAATCTTAAAATGCATAAAGTACAACGTACAGCAAGTAGTTCTACAAAATGCCTTCTCTCTCTCTCTCTCTGAATGAATCACCAGCACCGGCTGGTCGGTGTAGTGGAGCTTCCTGACGACCAACTAGCTAGTGGTGTCTAGGGTCAGGTCCTCCAGGACTCAGTCGATAGGGTACATAACGACTTTCATCATCAGTCATTTTTTTTGTCCGAAGACTTGCCTTAAACATTTCTTGGGCATTTTGAATCAATGTCCTTTTCGCAGATTTTGAAAATGGATCAGGAGAACGAGTTTCAGAGCTCGAAAATGAAAGCAAAACCAGGATAAGGCAGAGCCAAAACCTCAAGCCAGCCATTCTCCTAGTATATAGCTAGTTTTTGTAAAAAAAACTAATTCAGTTGGTGTAGGGAGTTTGAACCATAATGGCTAGATATATATAGGCCTCCAATGGCAGCTATAATTCTCAATTTAATTTTTTATAACCCAAGTCAAATGGAGACAACGAGTTACTTCAAAGACAAAGATTCCACTTTCTCAAGTGGGTGCGTGTATATATATATATATGTGTGTGTGTATATGTGTATGTGTGTGGTATATGAAAGTCCAAGTGACATGTTTCTCAAAAGTGTGAAAATTTAATTTTTGATGTACAAAGGCTTTCCACATTTCTGATGTGATTTGCGGCCAAGTTTTGCCGCCTTTCCTATGTGGTTTTCACTGTGTGTTTGTCTATATGTATGTGGCCAATGTATGTCTAGATACGTGGTAATTTAATCACACATCATATTCAGGACTAGGACTGAAAAGTAAAAAACAAAAGGCCCTTCAAATTCATTGAAGCACTTTAGTTTTCCTCTTTCATGACTCTAGCATGCCTTCCGAGAAGTTAAAAAAGAGTTGTGCGTCGACGTCTAATCACAGGCCTTGTCATTATCTAACAGTTTGATGTTGTCGCTATCATGTGTTAGAAAATAAAAAAAAATATTATTGTATTTAATTGAATTAGATTATTTTCTTTTATGAACGATATATAAAAGTTTATTTAAAAATACATAATTTTAGAAACTAAATAAATTTAGAAGACAAAAAATTCTAATGCAGATGGTTTAGGAAAAGATGTAAGAAATTTACGTAGTTTAGAAAAAGATATATAATATAACAATAGATATAATAGAAAATATATAATCTAATAATCCCTACAAACTCAAAGTGAGTTTTATGAAGTTAACTTGAGTTTGGAGATAAAATATTGAATGCGGCTCGCGAAAGTAATCTGGTGATATTACCAACTGTAGTTGTGAACGCATACAAAGAAACTACAAAAGAGCGGCTCGGTAGACAAATGCAGCTCATTAGAGCGATAGGAAGACCGAAAGCGGCTCGTTGGAGCGAAAATTAATTTGAAAATCAGAAAATGAATTAGTTGAAATCAACGACTTTGACATAGAGATGCTATGACTCGTGAAAGCAATCTGGTGGTGTTACAAACAGTGGTTGTGAACATATACAAAGAATCTACAAAAGAGCGAACTTGTTGGAACGACGGTAAAACCGAAAGCTGCTCGTTGGAGTGAAAACTGATTTGAAAATCAGAAAAGGGACTCGTTGAAATCAGATACTTTGACACACAGATACTAGTGGGAGTCAATAAATTGAACTTGAGTTAGGCTGCCGGTAGAATGGAGAGCTCAGGGGAGACCTAAATGATGGTTGTCATATTTTTTCTTCTTTTATTATCTGCATAATATTGTTGGGAATAAATGTGAAAAAGCAATCAAAAGATAAAACAATCACACAAATACATAAGAGATTTACTTGGTTCACCTTAACAATAAGTTATGTCTAAGGAGCACACCGAACAATTTCGCTATAAAAAATATGATGGAGGATTACAATCACTCAAACTCTCTTCTCTCTTACTCTCACCAATTTCACAAAATTGAATTTCTTCGGCTCATAATTGTTCTCACAATTTGATAAACCATTTTAGGATTACACAAAACCCCTATTTATAAAAAGAGATATTTTGGTCACCAAGTCTTCAGGTTTTAGAAGGAAAGTTCAATTAGGAATTAAATTCATAAACAAGTCCAACAATAACAGGAAACAAATCTTTCAACAATCAACCTTCCAAAAACCATCGTCCCCAGGCTCCACAACCACAACAATCTCCAACTTGGAGACTAGAAGACTAATGAATCTTCTCTATCAACCCTCTCTGTGCATCGCAATGCACTTCGGTGTGCTCATCTTCTATCTTCAAGCTAGAAGACATACTGAAGCTGCCTAAACCTTCAGTTTCCCCATCGTCACTGCTTTAGTTAACACGTCAGCAGGATTCTCGACGCTAATAATCTTCTCAAGTAATAACACTTCGTCTTCTAACAACGAGAGAATGAAGTGATATCGATGTCTTATATATTTGGTCCTTGAATGAAATGCAAAAATTTTTGCCAAGTGTATCGCACTCTAACTGTCACTATGCAAAACATTCTTTACCTGCTTGAATCCTAACTCTGCTAATAAATCTTCTAACCAAATCATCTCTTTACTGGCCTCTGTGACTGTTATGTATTATGCCTTTATTATGACAACGCTACAATCTTTGTAACTATGAAACCCAACTGACTGCAGTAGTATTAACTGTGAACACATACCAGGTCGTACTCTGTCTGTGATCAACTTTTTCGGTAAAATCAACATCTACATAACCATGTAGTTATAAGTCGCTTCTTCCGAAACGCAGGCATTTTTTTATGGTACCACGTAGATATCGCATTTCACTGCTTCTCAATGTAGCTTTCCCAGATCACTCATAAACCTACTCATAGCTCCCACTGCATAAGCAATGTCTGGTCTCATGCACACTATGACATACATTAAACTTACAATAGTTGAAGTGTACAAAACTTTATCGATGAAGTTTTTCTCTTCTTCTATCATCGGGCACTAATCCTTGGATAAAAGAAAGTGGCTTGCTAAGGGTGTGCTCACCAGCTTAGCATTGCTCATGCTAAACCTATTAAAGATGCGTTCAACATAGTTGGTCTAAGACAACTGTAAAATACCTTTCTGCTTGTTCCTTTTAATCCTCATCTCAAATATCTACTTCGCTACACCAAGATTCTTCATCTCAAACTCATTCGATAACTGCTTCTTCAACTTGTCGATTTCTTTAAAATCAGAACATGCCACTAACATGTCATCAACATAAAGTAGCAGTATGATGTAACTCGCATCAAACCCTTTGAAGTAGCAGCAATGGTCAACGTTGCATTTGTTGTAGCCATGTCTCTGCATAAAATTGTCAAATTTTGTTGTACCACTACCTCGGGATTTGCTTCAAGCCATACAAACTCTTCATCAACTTAGACATAAGTTTCTCTTTTTCTTTGACTGAGAAACCCTCCGGTTGCTACATGTAAATCTCCTCCTCTAGGTCTCCATGAAAGAAAGCAATTTTCACATCTAATTGCTTAAGATGCAAATTCTCAGATGCACAATGCTCAAAACTGAATGAATGGTATTCAATTTTATAACCGGAGAAAAGATGTTAGTGTAATCAATCCATTCCTTCTGTTGAAAGCCTTTGACCACCGATCTAGCCTTGTATCTCTTGGAATTGTCATGTTCCTCTTTAACTCTGTACACCCATTTATTGTGGAGAGCTTTCTTCCCAATGGGTAATTCGGCTAGCTCCTATGTACGATTAGAGATAAGGGACTTTATCTTATCTCTCATCACTAGCTCCTACTTACTCTAGTCTTCTACTTGATATGCTTCATCGTAGCATTTAGATTCTTCACTATTTGTTAATAATAAAAAATTTATGTACTTTCGGTTTGGTACATGTGGACAAGCGGACCTTCTAGGTGCAGGTGTCGTAATTAGGCTTTGTGGTGCTCGCTGTTCTGCAGGCTCTTCTGGCTGAGGACCCTCATCAACCTGTTGTGCCACACTTCTTACTGGATCATCATCCAACTTGACATACTCTGAATTTTCTTGTACCAGGCTAGAAGGTTATACAATACCTTTATCCTTATACATCACTTTTTCATTTAAAATCATGTCTCTACTACGAATGATCTTCTTATTTTGGTAATCCCAAAGTCGATAACCAAACTCATCTCCTCCATATCCAATGAATGTGCACTTTAGCGGCTTGGGGTCCAATTTTTTCCTAGCATAGTCACTAATATACACATAAGCAATACAACTAGACACTTTTAGCCATGAAAGATTTACCTCCTTATCACTCCAGACTTCTTCTGGTATTCAGTGCTCTAATGGCACTGACGGTCCCCGATTAATAAGGTAGGCTGCTGTATTGACTGCCTCGGCCCAAAACTGTTTGGGTAGACCTGACTAAATGAGCATAATTTTGGCTCTTTTTGTTAACATTTAGTTCAACCATTCTGCCACCCCCGTTTTGATGTGGGGTTCCTTGCACAATCCATTCCAAATAGATCCCATTCTTAAAATAAAATTTCTTAAACCCAGTGTTTTCATACTCACCATCATTGTCTGACCTCAACCTCTTGATTTTCAAGCCTGTCTCATTCTTTACTACAACCTTCCATTTCTTGAACACCTCCAATACCTCAGATTTGTGTATTAAAACTTAGGGCTCGTTTGATAACCGTTTATATTTAGTGTTTATTGTTTAAGTGTTTATATGAACAGTGTTTATGTTACGATTTTGTTTATCCATAAATATGAGTATTGTTTGATAACGTAAAAACGTTTGGCTTATTTTAAAAATCATAAACCAAAAAACATGTTTGTTAACTTTAAACTATTTTTTATTTATAAAATAAACACAATAAACTGAATAAAAAGTCAGTTTCATGCTACAACAAATCTATACAGCAATAACATAGCAAGAAATATACATAAAAAAGAAACTAATAATATTGGGGTACATATATATCTACACACTATAAATTATACTGTAAAACTAAAATAACCCAGAAGCCAAAAGGCCCCCACAAGTAGGGGTGCACACGGTTCAGTTCTTTACGATTCTTGGAATTGAAACATTTCCCAACGATTTGGTTCAGTTCAGTTACAGTTCCGGTTCCACCGGTTCTTTATGTACCCCTACCAACAAGAATAATATATATATAACTATGAAAATTTTGAAAGTTTTCCAATTTGTATAAAGTAAGAAGAGGAATTTTGTTCCGGTTCCACCAGTTCTTTGTGTACCCCTACCAACAAGAACAAAATATATATAAATATGAAAATTTTGAAAGTTTTCCAATTTGTATAAAGTTAGAAGAGGAATTTTGAGGGCATACTCTTGCTCTTGAACTTCTTCCTTCTGCTACTACTTTCTTTTCATTTTTTTATTTCTATTTCCCATTCAACATTGAAAATTAATGAATGATATGAGTACAAAATACCATTTTTGTTTATTTGATAAGGAGACAGATGTGACTTCTTTGTTTTTTTTTTTCCTCAAATAAGGTTTTTTTTTTTAGCACAAGTACCCCTAAGTAACTATTTCTTATTATCAAGTATATTAGTAATTATTCATTTTGTACCCAATTTTTTTTTCTCAAGGCAATTGATGTTATTTAATTCTATCTATACTTGATAATTCTAATATTTTCATCGTTGCATCAAGCTATGCCTTTTATAATTTTTTTTCCCTTTCATTTTCTCACTTTTAGTTTAAATTTTTAATTAAAATAATATAATCACCATTTTGGATACAAAAGAAAAAAAAAAGTTTTTTTTTTCATTTTGGTGTTTAGGATTTGATGGCTTAGCTATAGTGTTGTTTTAAAAGTGTTTTGACCATTTATAAACAAAATAAAAATTATTAAACATGTTTATCCTAAAAATTTGTTTTTATAAACAATAAATACTAAATATAAACGGTTACCAAACGGACCCTTAATTATCACTGCTTAATTTTCTTTTGGTCTTGTCCACCGCTGCATGGTCATCTCTATCGGTGGCAGTCTTCTTGAGTCATTTACTAGATGTATTTTTTCCTTAACCTATCTCTATCCAACTAAACTTGTAACTTGTGGCGCTCTTTTTATTCTCTTTGTTTTTTTCTCTATATTCTGTATAATCTATAGTATAAAGTGTACAATTGATGTAATTTGTAATCCAATTTGCATGATCAAGTAAATGGGATTGTTTGTTTAGGTTAATTCATTTAATTAGTTTCAATTACAAAGAAGACGATGGTTACAAGTTCCATCGCTGGCAATGGTTGTGATTTACCAGATAGCTAACTCCATCTTTCTAGTCACAACAAAGAGAAGTGATTTTGAGAAGATGTCTCTTATTCTTCATTTGGTAGGAAGGAAAAAAATTGGATAGAACGGATAAAAGGTTGGATGGATGAGACATCCCTAGGGAAGAGATCGTGTTATTCCCTCTTTTTGTTTGTTTAGATGAAAGAGAAGAAAAATGAGATAATATTTTACTTTGTTTGTTAGGTGAGAAGATAAGAGAAATAAAGAAAGTTTTATAATTTGAAATATTTATAATAGCCTTGTTTTTCTTCCTTCCTATTTTCCCTCCAAATTTGGAGGGATGAAAATTTGTGAAAGTGGAAGAATGGCTCGTCCATCCTCTTTTCTCTACCCTCCTTGCATCCTCTCTACCAAACGAAGAAAATTTGTTCATTCTCTCCTATCTTCCCTCCATCCTCTTCCTTCCTTCTTACCAAATGAAGCATTAAAGTTTTTTAGTAGACTAAGAATTAAAGTGAAAGAAGAGTAGGGCTTGAAATTAGAGAGATATAAAAAGAGAATGAGAGAAAGGAGATTAGAGGGAGAAAACAAGGAGACAGAGGAAAAATGGTGGTCTTTATCTTACGAATGGAGTGTTGTAGAAGGAAATCACAGGCGAGTTTTTCTCACGGAAAATACTTTGATAAATGACATAATTTTGTAATTTTCTTTTAAATAATTGATATGCAACATTTTAAACCTTTGATATATTAAATATTAGACATGTGGTGTAAATTCAACTTAGGATAACTTAGAAGAATTTTAACCCAAAGGATCTTAGTCTTTTTTTTCTTAAGAAATCTCGAATTGTTCTTGATAATATGGAATAAGAGCAACCCCACTTTTAAATTATTATTTTTCTCTTATAAATTAATTTAGATGTTTGGAAATAATTTATAGTATTTTTTTTATTAAGTAAATAAACTTAACCAACATAGAAAAATTCATTTTGACACATAATAAGCCTTATTGTTTGAGAAGAGTTCACAAACATGTTGACAGGTCAACATGAGTGCAAAATGACCAATTATATTGTTTTGACAAATCATGAAATCAGAGATAAAACAATGACGTGTCATCTTGCTGCTGCAGATGTATCTCTAGCGCACGCTTGCAGTTGACCAATCCATTGATAAAGGGTTGTTTGTTTGGTAGTGTAGATTCTAAGCACTTCGACATTACTTAAGGTTGTTTCAAGTGGGAAAAAACGCACAAACATTTTATTAATAAAGAAGGTACATGTGGATTAGATTTAGTTTTGGAGCACTAATCTTATTATTATCATCATCAACAACAATTGGATGCTTTTTTTTTAATTTTAAACTTTTCAATTAGCATTAAGCATTAAGATGGAGCACTTTTTGTGCTAAATATAGACATGTTTTTTTTATTAAAAAAAAAAAAAAAGGCTTACACTTTGCATGAAAAAGAATTATTAAAAATTATCCTCGTGGGCCTTAACATTCAAGCCCATTAACAGCTGTATAATACAATAGTAATTAAATGAAAAAACTCGGGTCTGGTTTAGTGGGATTTGGGCTGTGCATGTTTGGGCCTTCTCTTCGTCATATCATCTCTTTTTTTTAGCTCATGGTTGTGGGATTAATTTAATTAATATGATACTAGTGGAAAAAATAGTAGACTTAGGCTTTGTTTGCATAAACCGGAGAGAAAAGAAAAGAAAAGATAACAATAACTTGTGTTAAATCTTATCATTTCTTTCCAAATCTTCTCACTTTTGAGACTGTCATCCCTTTCTTTTCTTTCCAATTCTATATATCCAAACTAGCCCTTAGATCAATGAAGAGAATGTGTGAAATTCTATAACTGGGCCAAATTGGGCCACTGGTGGCCCGTTGATACCCATACTGAAGAAATTGTAGTTTAATATGGAGACCAATCCAATTGATATTCACTGTTCAACCTTTGTAAGTGAAACAATATAATAAAAGTAAGGTTCTCATATT